>OY728164.1:995885237-997140237 GCA_963277665.1 Viscum album
ATGGCCATCTTGGTCGTGTAATGGACTTCGACATCCTTGAATACGAAGCCACCCATTTGGTATACATACATCAAGTGCATACTGATGTCTCCAAGCTATTCACCCCATATGTCAGACTCTGGAGACAACATAAGTGTTCCCACAATATCGAAGCAGATTTCTCAGGTCACATATGGTTTAGGGAGATTGAAAGTTTCGAATTAGCTTTGGGGATTCATGTATTAGGGGACAATGGAAATAATTAGCCTATCTCTTTTTAAGAACAAGTGGTGATATGAGAACTCAATTTTTCATCCTTTATTTCTTTTTTCTATCTTGTTTGTGTTTATGTTTCTAAATTCACAAATTGATCCTTCATAATTAATTTTCAGATGAAAGGAAAGACTCAAATCCTATCGCTCTCTACTGAGATACTAGAGACCATCTTGGTCAAAACCTGTGAAGATGAGTACCTACATTTCGCAAATTTTTAAAAAACATGCAAGGAACTCTACAAAGTTTCAAACAGCCTGGAAATTCTCCATTCATGTCAGGATAATGCCTACATATACCACAGAATAACAACGGTACAATTGGCTGAATACAGGTGAAGAGGGAAGTACAATGAAGGACTCTTCCTATGATTTACTCTACAATGAAACTTCATGGCCAGAGAAATATTTCAAGAGGCTACATTGGAGGGAGACCTTTGTGTAGCTTACATGTACCAACTCCTTAGTTTCAGTTTATATGACAATGCCTACAACATAGATATCCTCAATCGAGTGTCAGTCTGGTGAATTCTTTGAGAGTTGGTCCATTTGGACATTTCTAAACATTCCACCACTCGAGCATCTCTATAGAGGCCTGAATGAACTATGCAGAGGTTCAACCCTTTCTGTTAAAAATTTATCTGGGCCAAAGAAGCTGAAGATTTGAACCTAAACTTGTGAATTCACCTAGCCACACTGGAGGACCCTCCATGATGGAGGTTGTGGTGAAGATGATGAAGGGGTATTTCTATTGCGTACGTATAATGAATTGCGAGGATGTAATTCCTCATTGGGGGGAATGATGTAACACTGCAAAACTCGAGCCTCATGTATTGATATGTATATATTTATATTTTAGTTGAATTTCTTAGTAACAGAACAAAACTTGTTTCTCATGAGAAAGTAACAATATGGTTTTAATTTATATTAGAATGAAACCAATTAAAACACAGAAATGGACTCATGGAATTTTATGTAAATAAAAACACCTTAGAATTTATAATACACATATCAAAAGAGTAATCAGGATAACCAAATATACCTATTAGAAACCCTATTAGAATTATAGGGAGACCACTTAGAACAATGATAACCCCAAGAAAGTAATATGGGACCCTATATTCTGATATAATGAACATAATAATGTCCAAATCCACTGTGGCTATGCTAAGCACCAATGGTACGATGAGAACCATTTTACTCCTTTGAGTTTTATGGCACTCTAAGGCTTGGTGTTATACGGTACTAATTTGACCATTGCCCTGGGTGATCATGAAATTCCAACGGCTATAAATATATCCATTGTCCTTGTTGGATAATTAATTGAAAACTCATACATATATTTTAGTTCTTCCAATAATTAGGTTATAAATTGAAAAATTATAAAAAAAATACTCCTAACCATGAACATTAAAAGGACATAGTGAAATGTATTCAGTTATACATTGGTGTTTTTGAAATGTAATAAGGAATTCAAAAAATGTTATAATTAATTCAAATTCATTGTAAATATATTCATTTGGTGTCTTAAACTACGTCTAATTACTTTTAATTGAATTATACTTTTAAATACTAGTGTGAGAATTATCATTAAAATTATAATGTTTTATGTTAAAGATTTAGTGTTTATAAACAACCTTAAAAAATTCATTTACGTTTAATTTGTACACATTAACCTTCTAATTTTTCATAAAATCCACATTAAAAAGTAATATTTCTATATAGTAATCATTTTTATTTAATAATTCGTTTTTAAGGTTACTTTTTATAAAAATTTGGGCCCTCTAGGGCCTGCCCTTTATGGATGGGCCAAGGGAGGTAGCTCACGCTAGGTGGTTGAGCCTCGCCCTCAGCCCAAGCCTGGTCCAGCCTGAGCTCGGGCATAGGTCTCCCGATGGGTGCATAGGAGCTTGGGATCTTGGGAGAGCATGAGTGCACAGCGTGGGTGTAAGGCTGCGGTGAGCATGGGTAGGCCAAGGCCAGCGGGGGAGGCAATATCCCATGTGTAAGGCCCCCTGAGTGTGTGCCATGTGATTTATAAACCATGGATCAGAGGCTGAGGCTTATAGGGGTGAAAACATCCCCCCATTTCAATGTGGGACACATTTTTTTAGGCAAAATAGGATCTGGGCCATTGGATCGCGTTGCACGCAATCTGGGTCGTTGATCCCGATCCTATGTTGGACCTCCAGCAACTACGGCGCATCACCAGGTGTTTATGGTCGGTTTGATCTTGCACAATCTAATAATGGCTATTCAATGTTTTTAAAATGACGCATGGATCTTGTGCCATCAAATCAGACTCATATTTAATCTGAGCCATCCATTACCTTTATAAAACACAGATGCATCCCAACCCTTGAATACAAGCCAAATCTGATCCTGACCATCTAAATTCCTCCCAGTTTCTACCCATAGCATTGTCTTCTTCCTCGCAGTGTGCCCTGAATCAGTAACCATACAACCTATGTTTCACCATTTTTCTTCTCCCATGACAGGCGTCAGTCTCCCTCTTTCACGCGGTTTCCACAAGGGCTGACAATTAGTTTTTTTAAGGACAATTGGGCCTCAGATTCCATACACATGCATTAAATTATTCAGTATGTTTTATAAATAAAAAACACACCCGGGGCATCCCAAACCTCTCAGCCCTTCACTCTCAGTTTTCAGCATACCCCATCAGGTCTCCTCTGGGATTTCCAGTGCCTTCCTGAGCTCTTCCTCCTCCTCCTCTTCAAGTTAAGGTAGGGGATTAATCATTTTATTACTTTTTGTTATTTTAAGTTGTATCTATATTTATATATACATATACACTTGTAATATAAATATACATCATCATATGGTTTGAGGATAATTCTTTATTTTCTCAATTAAGAGTTGTGAGATCTTGTGTTATAGGGTATAAATAGACCCTAAGTATGGACACCCCATTCAAATTTATTTTATGCCTTAAATACATAATCAGTTATATATATACACATATGTATATGGGAATATATAAGTATAATATACACAACCTTGTATTTTCAAAAAATTTATATGCTAGGTTAAAGATTTCTAAGTTTGAGTTTCAAAATTATTGAAGAACTATGAAATCCATTGAATCGTTTTTCTAAAGAAATGTTCATACTTGGTTATGTATGATCTTAAATATGTACTTATAATATGTGGTTTTAAGCATTCCATCATTATACCATTAGTTCCTATTTTTGATAGTCTTACAAGTGTTTAATAGGCATGGTATGAGTCCCTTATGTATAGTCATAATGTATAATCAGGTATATGTGTACGTGTATATATATGCCATCTTTGATCCAGATTTGAATTTATAAATTTCCAAGGGTTGAAAGGAAGATACAAAACTTGTGTTTTCAAATATTTTTGGCATCGAATAAACACTACTTCTTAAGCACACCCCATTTAATGAATGTTTT
The DNA here is from genome assembly GCA_963277665.1 of Viscum album. NCBI lineage: Eukaryota > Viridiplantae > Streptophyta > Magnoliopsida > Santalales > Viscaceae > Viscum > Viscum album. The sequence continues at coordinate 995,888,923 of OY728164.1, forward strand.
ACAAAACATGAAAACCTAAGTGTAGTTATTTTAAATTATTTTCTTTCGATCTTTTTAGTTCATGAGTATAAATATTGGAGGCTTGCAACTTCATATTTACATGTATGAGTTACTCTTCTCTCGTTATGATAAATAATAAAGGATATGGTTGAGTTTCATACTTTCAAGTTTTAATATCTAATGTGTCTAACAAAATATTATTTATAATAAATTTATAAGGAAATGTAAAATTAACACCCCACACGGAATTTTGGGTTCAACTTTTTATTTATTATGAACCTAGAAGAAATTTTATTAAGTAATTGGTCAAGATTGTTTTAGGAACTATCATTTTATGTGGTAACCTCATTCATTCATTACTAGTGTGTTCCAAATCAATATAACATGCACAAATATTGTATACTAGTTTAGGCATGTCATAGAGAAACATGTTTTCTAAATAGTAGCTGGCATATTATGATTTAGTCCATTTCCAATTCCATTTATCTGAGCATGAATAATGAGCATGTGTTTTAATTCATTAAAATTTTATTACTATGGAAGAGTTGTAAAGTTATTATTTTATGTGATAATCATACAATTTATTATTAATAATACTTTTTGAAATAAGCATTTAATTATTCAAAGTGGTATGGAACACTTTGAATAATGTGAATTAAGATACCAGGTAATATGTGTACCTGGAATGATATGTGATTTAATAAATCAAAGTGGTATGTGCACTTTGATTTAGAGATACGAGGAATGCATTGGACCTAGTATGTTCCATGGTCGGGATAAATAAAAGTAAGCCCTCTGGGTTGGGTTCCGGTTACAACAGACCCTCTGGGTTGGAGTCCTATTAATAGAGGCTCTCTGGGGTGGAGTTCAGTTACAGAGGCTCTCTGGGTAGGGGTCCGGTTATAATTATCCCCTAAGTCTTGACACAAGGCCTTGAGACTGTCTGGAATATGCACTTTCCTCATTAATACTATGTAAATTAATTAACCAGAGGAATATTTGACTAGTAGAATATTACTGGTTAAAAAACTTATGATTATGAGAATCAGAAGAAGTCTAAGTATGGCATATTACTTATGCAATATTCAGAGATTTTATGGCCAGTGTATGTTTCACAATAGTAAAGGATGAAATTGAGTTTATTATTTTAAGCGCAACTCTGATCATGCATTACACTTTGTTATTAATTATTGTACTCACATATTAACATGAAATGCCTTTTATTTATTATTTTGAATGATAATTCCCATTATTTTATCATGATTATGTTAGTATGTTTTAAATTATGCACTTATAACTCTTAGAAAATAGTCATGGTGTGTTATATGTGCTACAACTCTTTTAAGAAAATGTTTTATGGAAATTTTGAAGAATATTTTCAATACATATCTTGGGTATAATATGTATTTGTAAAACCCCTTACTGGGCATTCGTATGCTCACCCTACGTTTTTGACATATTTTTTTTCACATATCAGTTGTTAGCAGAAGAAACATTTCAGAAGTAACTGGTTTCCCAAAGCCTGAACCAAATTTGATCCACTGTATGGCACCGGCTCTGGGTATTCAGGAGTTGGGGAGTGACACTAATCCTGAAAGAATAAACCATTCCATGATGTCAACTATAGAAACCCTACTTTTCTTTCATAGCTATTGCAATATTTTATGATAAACAATATAATAGACCCACAAATTCTGTATTAAAATATTTAGTGCCTTGGTAAAATAAGTCTCACACATAGATTTTACATAAAAACATAAAAATTATTAAATTCTCTATTATCTACCTTCTTATAGGCCCTAATGTTCTCATTAGTATAAATAATCACCTTAGGATTTGCATCAATGAATGGGTTGATATAAAATCCTCGTAAGAGGATGAATAAGGGACATGAATCAATATAACATGGGTGAGAATAAACATCATAATCATATAATAATAATAAGATCATTTTCAATATCATGAGGGAAATATGGTATTAAGGCATGGAATGTGACAATGTATAATAGTGAAACATCATGTAATAGCTGTGAACAAACCTAGCATCATGTTCTTTCATAACATATATTCACAATCATAACATCATTATTATGAACAAATCTATCATAATATTCATGAACATTAATAATTATCTCATGAGATAAATCACACTATCGAATTCATTTGAAGGTAAAATAATTCGAAGTACACCCATCAAACCATAATATTTATATAATCATGCATGCAACATAGAATGTACTACAATCATATCCATGAAATTAACCATGGAAAAGAATGGGTTTAATAAGTATATTTTCAATAATGATTTAATGAAGTAACACTTGGTTCCTAGATGAAACAAGGGAAAAATTTGGAAATGGAGTCCTCATGCATAAGTGAAAAACAATCTATGCAAGAGGAGTGAATATGTGTTTTGGAAAGTAGAGTTATTTAAAAAATCATTATATTTGTCATAAAATAAATTAAGTTACATTTATATCCCAAAAAAGGAAAGGAAAAAATAATTGAATTATATTTAATGATCATTAGTGGAATATTCATAAAGAATAAGCCATGAAAGAGGGATAACCCAAAGAAAAGGTGTTGGGTTTGAGAATCCCCTTACCCTAATTCCATTTGTATTTCATAATTTTTTCCCTCCTGAATAATAAACATATATTTATTAAAAAATTGTCCCTAATTTTAATTTTATTTATTTATTCAAATATTTATCAATTATAATCATTAGATTTTATTTCTTTCTTTTTGGATGAAATTGATGTATTTTGATATTATGTTTTGATTAAAAAATTTCTCTTTCCCTTTTATTTTTCTATTTTCATTCCAATTTTTTTATATAAAAGTATGAATAAATCTAGATGCATATAATACATGTTTTCAATTATTTATATATAATATATAATTTTTATATCCCATTATGAATGTGGTTTAAAAAATGGCATGGAAATGTCACTGCATGTTCTTAACCGACCTTTAACGATAAATTGTTGGTAGAGAGGGAATGGAAAGTATGAAATCTATATTTTTCATAGGTTAGATAATTATGGTTGGTTAAAATCATTAATATAATGCTAAATTACTGAAAAAATAATTTTATATAATTTTTAATGGATTTTTGAAAAATATGAAAGTTAATAAGAAAATAGGGAAGAGTTAATAGAGATTTACTATCTCCTTAGTGTAGCTTCTATTTCATTAAACTATAACACCCTTGGTGATTAGAGATTTATTTCTCTAGAATTTCCATAATTATTCTAAGGGGATTTTTAGGTAGGTTTCTGGTAGATTTTGTATTTTTTTAATGGGTAGGAGGAGCGGTTTTCCATGTGAATGGATATGGGTTATTTATACTTTAGGATATTGGTTTTTTTCGAATAAAATATTATATCTAATGGAAACCTTGTAATATTGGATTTTTGACAATTTAAATCATATAAAAATATAATATAATGGGTTTAAGATATTAAATCACTAATATAATTTTAATTAATACTTTTATTAATAACAAAAGTGGAAAGAAAAAAATGTTATTTTATGGAATTACTTTTCGAGATTATGTTTTGGATAGTTTGTTTTAGTTTTGGAAAATAATTTTACTTTATTTTAACGTCTGATTTGGGAAATAAAATATATCTTGGAATAATTTCAAGTTATATAACATATTAGGTCATTAATATAGTATTAATGATGTAATTTAATAAGTTTCAGTTATGTGAAAATTGTATTTTTTTACTATTCACCCAAAAATAAAATTATTTCCAAAAATTACCAAAATATAACAATTGGATAATTTTGAAAGGATGATTTCAAAACAAACTACTCATTTTGTAAAAATAAATTTCTAACATAGTTAATTTTAATTATTAATATAAAAATTATTATTTTTACGAAATATAATGAAATAGAGTTTATTAAAGCAATGTTATATTTTTATTGAGTTTTATAATTAGGATATTTATTTGTTGGAATTATAAAAATTATATTTAAATATATTAGTCATTATAAATATTATTTATATAAACAATTATTATTTTGAGGATAATTTACTATTCTAATAGTCAGGTTACTATTTCCAAAGGTTAGGTGACTATTCCTAATAGTTTTATAACTATGACATCTCGCTTTTTTATTACATTACTTTTCATAACATTTTACAAACAAAAGATATTTAAATATTAGTGTCTTAGAAATCAAAAACATAATACATAAAAACATATAATATTCTTTTAATCCCATTAATAATCAATTTTAAATGTTCATCCTAATTTCAATTACTAAATCTTATAACCTGGAGACATACATCAGGGGAATCAGTGAGCTGAAGGCCCAATAAGAAAAAACAAGGGAAACTATTTACTTGTGTTATCAATAAAAACATGAAGAAATACAAACAGACATGAGCAATGGAAAAATAGGCATATCATAATAAAAAACATTAACAATAACTTGAATATGTGGCTAAAACAATTATTTTATACATTCATGAACATATCACCAAGTTGTATCCCCAAGGTGTCATAAAATTACCAATGTTATTAACCAAGGTATCATAAAACATGTCATCTCTAGAGATTAATTTCATTACCCAATGCTTTGGATAACTATCAGGGTGAAACCTTGATATGTGTTTATATTCATGTGAATCACATATATTGTAATAAAAAATTTCATAAATAACCCATAGAGAATAAAATAAATGGGTTTCATTTCAGAACCACGACACTTTAAAAGTGATTAAAATGATTTTTATGTAATATTAAAACCATGGAAAAGGAAGACTAGTTTCATGTATGTTATTCTTGTAATGAAATAAAACATTTTGACATATATATTATTACCCTTAATGAAGAAATAGGTTTTTTTATTCAAAAAATAAAATGATTGACTTTCTTGTAAAAAAAGATATGTTTTGAGATGAATATTCTGCATCACAACACTTATGTAACATGGTTTTAGAAAACATTAAAAAGAGAGGGTAAAAGGGTCACCCACTCATAAATAACTTATAATAAAGAATATGTACATAATAAAATATAAATAAAATAATGGTATGGATTTTTTAATGGCACACCACATGAAAAGGAAAATTTATGGAAAAGAGATGGTGTGATTTTTTTCCGAAAATTCGGCAGCCCGATGAAGTCACTTAGAAATTCAGAAAATGAATTGATGAGAGAAAAAATGGTATCTCAACATATAAAAATCCAAAGGATAGTAAGAGGGACACATATTATCATACCCCAACATATGAAAGTGGAAATTCTAAGACATAACATAAAAGAAGTTGACTAAAAAAGAATTTGAAAGGTTCCCTTACCATGAAGAGTAACATTAAAAAATAAAGGTTGGGATCATGGGGGGTTTGAGGTAACCTTGATAGGACTTCTTGGGATGTAAAAATACTATATATTTGTTTAGGGGGAATTTTTAATGAATGCAATGAAGGAATAAGTTGGTATTTATAGAAAAAGTGAGGGAATATTTTATTAATTTCCAAGGGACACCTCATTAGTGGTATTTTCCAAACCATGGGCTTGAGCATAGTATTTTCCCATGGTATTGGCCAATTGGGACACCTCATAACATATTTTATTATGAAAAAGTTGACCATAATTATTAATTCTTTATTATATCATTAATGATGTCAATAAACACACTGAAACTCAGAACTGCAATTTAACTATTCACCAAAAAAATATTTTATAAAAATCTCATAAAGTCACCATAACATAATATCAATTATATTAATTCAAAAATGAACTCCATTTTATGAACATAATTGTCTAATTATGAGATATTTAATTTGTAAGTAAAAACACTATTTACTTGAAAAAATGCTGTTACTTAAAAAATAATTTCTGAAATAGTTATTTACTTATGCTATTTTATCAAATTACCAATCAAGATTTCAAAATTATATTTAAAATTTATTAAATGAATTTACTATTCCATTGGTCACATTATTTTTTGTAAGGGTAATATTACTATTTATAACTTACTATTCACAAAAAAATTAAGTTTATCTAATTAGAATCTAAATATCTTACTAATCAAAACTATATAAGACCATTTTTTTAAAATAATTTCACATTATTAATTCTTTAATGTTTAAATATATATATATAATACATTTTTTCTAATATTCATTAATAATATAGATCTTCTATCAATTCATCATATATTAATCTTGATATTTAAAATTCATAAATTTTACGATAAAAATGAATACCAATTTTTTATACAAAAATATGACACAATGTCACTAAGTCCTAGCTATAGAGCTGCTTATAAAACCAGCAAAGGACCTGTGAGTAAGGTGGGAAATGGTGATAGAATCATTTGGCGGCTCAGACAACATTTCCCTAATGGTTATTTTAATCATCATGAAATTCTCTTGTAAGCGATTTATTTCAAGCTTAATGTGTCGGATATAGGCTTGGGCTTGGTCTAGAGAAATGACCAGTGATGCCAATGCCTTCCCAAGTTCCAAAATATGGGCTTCGTATGGCCCGGTTCTACCAGATGAGGTCATCAAATCATCATTATGTATTAATTATCCCTGATCATTTATATTTATAAACATTAATCCTAACATTAAGATTATAGTTTCCAATGGTCATATTGATCAATGGTCATATAACATTTGAAACCCAATGGTCTCATTTTAATTATGCTCACTTTATTAATTAAATGATATAATTTTTTTTATAAAATAACATAACACACAAATTCAAGAAACAAATATTATTCCAAAGTTTTGGTCGATAAATTCTTCCCCCTTTAAGGAATTATGTCCCCAAAACTTCATCTCGTATGCTATAAAGAGAAAAGTTATGGGTACATCTACCTCATAGACTCCTCTAGTCCTACATGGATTCTTCACATTTTTGGTTTCTCTACAACACCTTAATAAGGCGTGTAGTCTTGTGGCACAGATCCTTGTCTCTATAATCCAAGATCTCTATCGGCTGCACCTCAAAAGATAGGTGAGGTTCGAGTTGTACCACCTCTAGATTTACTACATGTGAAGGTTTAGTTATGTACTTCATCAAGATGAATACATTGAAGAAATAATGAACTTTTTTTAGATTTGGAGGAAGTTTAAGCTGATAGGGAACTGCTCCTATGCAATCAAGGATTTCATTGGGGCCATTGTACCTAGGGATAGTCTTCTATTTCTTCCCAATCATCACGACTCTCTTCCAGTGTGATATTAGAATAAATAATTTTTCAGCAACATCAAACTCCAAGTCCCTTAAATGGTTATCGTCCTAGATCTTTCTCTGACTCTAAGAAACCTTAATGTTTTGATGGATGGAATGTATTTATTCTTGTCATCTCTTGCACAAAATTAGGCCCAAGAATATTTCTCTCACCAACTTCATCCCAATAAGTAGGTGTTCTACATAACTTCCAATAGAGAGCTTCATAGGGTGCCATTTGAATTATTGAGTGAAAACTATTATTTTTAGAGAACTAAAAAAATGAAAGATATTGATCCCATCCACCTTAATATTCCATTGAGCATGTTCTTAGCATGTCCTTGAGTGTTTTAATATTACTTTGATATTATCCATCATTTTCAGGGTGATCGGTCATACTGAAATTCAAATCAGTAAAAATATCATGTTGGAGACTTCTCCAAAATTTTCATGTGAACATTGTATCACGATCAGATGCGATAGAAAGTGGAACTTCTTATCTCCTTACCACTTCCTTCATGTAAATCTTGGAAACTTGAAAAAGAGAGAAATATTTCTGATTAAAGATAAAATGGGAAGACTTGGTGAGACAGTCCACTATAACCCATAATATATTGTTTCCCTTGGAAGTTCTTGGGAGACCAGTTATGATGTATATAGTGATATTGTCCAAATTCCATGCTGGTATGGGAAGTGGTTGTAATAACCCTTTAGAAACTTGTCACTCAAACTTCACTTGCTAACATATCGGGAACCTTGTAGTATAGTCATCAATATCCCTTTTCATATTATCCCACAAAAAATGACCATGATGTTCCCTATGCATTTTCATCCTTCCAAGATTTATAATGAAAATAGAGCTATGATTTTCATCCATAAGCCCCTTCTTTATTTCCAGAATAGAAAAAAACAATATCTTTTATAAAATATCAGTACATATTCGTGATCAACATTAATCTTGGGAAAATTACCATCCTTCACATCCTCAAACATCTTTGTAACAAAGAATCATCATTCTGAGCTTTCTTGATCTTGTATAGTAATGACATTTGATAAATCATTTGGGATACGGTTGATTATGTCCCTTCCCTTATAATTACCATGTCTATTTTCACTAGGTCTTGGATCAAGTGATCTCTTTGAATCCTCATCATGGATATAACAACTAAATAATTCCTACTTAATGCATCAACAAATTTTTTTTCTCTTCCAGGATGATAATGAATTGAATAATCATAGGGTTTAATAATTTCCAATCATCTCCTATGTGTTATGTTCAAATCATTTTGTGTGAAAATATACTTCAAACTTTGATGTTCTCTGCATATATTACATTTCTCCCCATAAATATTGTGCCTCTATATATTCAGAAAAAAAACAATTGTTTCCAGCTGAAGATCATGTGTAGGATAGTCCTAATCAGTATTCAAATGTCGAGATGCATAAGCAATCACATTATAATTTTTCATTAGGATTCACCCAAGCCCTTTTAGAGATGCATCACTAGAAATAACGAATCCTTCTCTACTTTATGGGAGAGTTAACAAAAATTTAGAAACCAATATCTTGTTTAGCTCTTGAAAACATTCCCCACACTCCTTTTTCTAGATTAACTTGACCCTATTTCTTGTTAATTGGTTAATAGATGAGAAAGTTTTGAAACATTTTCACAAACCTCTAATAATATCCCACTAATCCAATAGAACTATGAATCTCATTTATTATTGAAGGCTTAGGCCACTCTTATATAACCTTTGTCCTTTCATGGTCAACTATGATTCCTTCATTTGGTATAATGTTCCCCAAGAAAGAAACTTGTTTAAAAAAAATTAACATTTACTGTACTTTCCAAAAAACTACTCCATCCGTAGATTTTTCAAAATAACATTTAGATGATTCTCATGCTCCTCATAATTTTTTTAATATATCATAATATCATCAATATAAACTACCATAATGCTATCAAGGTAATCCTTAAAAACTCTATTCATCAAATTCTTAAAAATAGAGGGAGCATTTGTTAGGCCAAATGGCATAAAAACAAACTCATAATGCCTAAATCTTGATGAAAAGGAAGATTTAGGAATATCACCTTTTTTCACCCTCAATTGATGATAACCTGATTGAAGTTCAATCTTAGAGAATAATTGAGCCCCAAAATATAGGTCAAATAAGTCATCAATTCATGGAAGATGGTATTTTTTCTTCATTGTGATCCTATTCAGTTCTCCATAATAAATGCATATCCATATTGATCCATCCTTCTTATTTACAAAGTGAACATGTTCTCCCTATAGAGACACACTCGGTTAGATAAACCCCTTCTCCAAAATATATTGGAATTTTTTCTTTAATTCCTCTAGCTCTAAATTTTCCATCCTATATGTGGTCGTTGATATTAGATGAGATCCAGTAATGAGTTCACTGGAGACCTCTACCTCTGTTTCTGGGGAAGTTCCAGGTAATTCCTCAGGAAACACATCAATGTGTTCCTAGATGATGGGGAAATTTTATATTCTAATACACCCATTTCCTTCTTTTAAGTCACTGATCAACTCAAAAAAATATGGATATTAAAGGTTCATCTAGAAAAATATCAGGTTGAGATATCTCTCTATGGAAGATAACTGTAGGTGTTCTATTCAAGACTAATGATATTTCCTTCCTTCTGCATTTGATATTAGCATTATACATTGAGAGCTAGTACATCCCGAATATAATGTTGAATTCCAGCATGGGAATGACTACAAAATTTGTGATAATATTGTTCTTAATAAAGTAAATAATAGATTTTATAAATACTAAATATGCATAGATAATCTCACCAGGAGTCTTTCCTGATAATTCCACATTTAGAAACATAGGGGTTGATTCTAAATTCATTACAAAGTTGGTGAAAATAAAATAATTCATAGAACTAGAATCAAATAATGTACATTCTAACCTTGATAGAACAAGAAGAGTACCTTCCGCCACAAAATTTGGAGCATCAACACCAGCTATCATGATAGAAAAAGTATGACCTTTGTCCCTTTCCCTATGATGAGGCTGATGCTGATGCCCCTCCACTACCCTTGGATTTGGAAATTTATTACAAAAGTGCCTAATTTTTTCACACATAGAGCATTGTACATGTAACACCCCAGGTAAATAAAGAATATGACATTTTTTTGTATTTATCCATATTTGTGAATAAAATATTAATATTACTTTAAAGGGGATTCTATGCTCGATGGAGTACCCAATACGCAACAACGAGTTTCTTGGGAATCTTACGTTGCACTCTAATAATAAAATAATATTATTTTAAATGGTAGTTAATGACTAGTCGTTGTAATGGCGGGAATGAACAGAACTAACTAGAAAATGATTATATATGTTTGTCAAATATTTTTACTCTTTACAATAAATGATAGAGGATTAAAAATGTGAATGAATCAAATTTTAAGCGTAGACACTCTAATATTCTTTAAAAGGTCGATTAAACGTCTTTTGATGGAGAACCTCTTTTAAATCCAATTTTTGACAATTTTATGTGTTATATTTGAAAAAATAAAATTCTTCTTTATAATCGGGACATCAAAATTTACTTTTTGTAATTTTTGGTATTTTTCGGAAAAAGTTCAATTTTTAATGAATAGTGAAAATTGTTGTATTTTAATTCAAAACCTTTTTTTAATCTAATTTATTTATATGATTAGATTATCTTTTTAATTGGTTTTAAAGTTTAAATATAATATATTTTTACCATTTAATCCAATGGTGGCCATTTTAATTAATATCACTTTAAGATTGGTCATAAACGAGTGTCAATCTTTTGAAAGATATTGTTTCATAAAAACACGCTATTTATTTTAACAGCGGGATTTAATTATTAAATTAATTAATGAAACTTCTATGTTATGAATTTCTTAAAATATAAATCATTATTTAATTCGGAATAACAAATATAGATTAGGGTGAATTTTTGGTATTTTTCTGAAAAACATCATTTTTTGATGAATAGTGAAACCACAAAGTGGTGGTTACAAAATTTGATTTTTCGTTTAAATGAAACTTTACCACTTTTGTGATTTAAATTTAAAAAATCCAATTTAAATGATTTTAATTGTTATGTAAAATTTGGTTCAATGGGATGAAAATAATTTTTGTTGAAAAGTAACTTTGAAGTTTTATTAATCGTGATTAAAGGTAATTAGTTTGATTTAAGGTAAAAATGATATTATAATAAAATGAAAATATATTTACACTTGTCCTAAGCCTATTGTAAAAGTTATGGCCGACCAAGACAACCCATGGGTCGATTTTTGGTACCCCATGGAGCCACTTGGGTTTGATAATGATATTTATGCCTTTTATTTAAAGTTAAAATAAAAATGTCACAAACATGATTTGTTTTTAATAAAACAATTTTTACATGTGGTTATACAAGTCCAAATTTTGACTATAAATAGTAATTGGAAAGATAAAAAGATTTCCTACATCATATTATTTATTTTATAATTATTATACCTTAAATAAATTAAATTCTTTATGACATCATGATGATGCAGCGATGACATCATTATTTAACAATTTAAATAAAATGGAAAGATAATGCAAAATCTAGGACCTAAACATGTCAAAAACCTATTGTATGGGTGGATTTCGAACCCTTATCACCTTATACTCGAAACACATCAATGTGGGACCATTAAAATCTGAAAACCATTTGAAAATAAAGTAACATTTTATACATTACCAAGAGTGCCCCTCCTCTCCTCTTATAAAAGGCCCCCACCTCTACCACCTTACCCACACCTCTAAAGCCTTTGGTTCGGACAATATCTGATTATTTTGTCTCTTCACATCCCTATCCTCATCCTAGAAGCCTTAAATTAGGCAGGAAGCTCTTCAAGAAACCCTTTTGGTTCAAACCAAAGGGAGTTACCCAATTTTAAGGTAACGTCTTCACTTGTGCTCTTTTGTTTTATTTTTCTTCTCCAACCCCCTAAACACTTTTTATTCATTTATTTTGTATCAAATACAGTATCTTCAATATACTAGTATGTTGTTATAATAAGTACTCTAGCTACACTTACACACACCTTCATCTAATGGTTAAAGAACATACTGTTTCTGTGGATGGCGAATTTCTGCCTCACGAAACGATGATTGTTCAACACTCATATAACACCTTAAAAGGTGGCCATTAATATGTCACTCTATTTATATATGATATATATTATGTTTATTTTTTCTTTATGCTTCTTTATTTTTCATTTGTGGTATAAATTTATGGTTTCCATTGTGGGTAAACAGGATAATTTCATTTTAGGAAGTGTGGACAACCGCCCCCTCAAAGTGATTTGATTCGTTAATGCCATATGTGGGACGTATAAAGGATGGATTTAAAGTTATTATATATGATTTTATACTGAAATTATAATATACCTCTATATCATTATTACTTCTTTCCAATAAATTATGTGATAGAAATGAAAGTAGTGTTCATGTGTACGTACGGCTTACCGTCTCCATGAACGGTGCATTTCATTTCTTATCCTCAAATTTAACGTACTATTATAAGTACATATAATGGATATATATGATGTATGATACATATAAAGGATGAATATAATTCTGGAATTAAAAATATAAACATCTCCAATTTAGTTTTAATTCCATTAATATGACAAAGAAATGAAAGTAGCGTTCATGCGTACGTACGGATTACCGTCTCCATGAACGGTGCATTTCATTTCTTACCTCTAAATGATTATGTAATATTATAAATACATGTATATGATGGATATATATGATATATATGACATCCAAATCAGGAATTTCATTCTGGATATAAAGAACCTTTGACTACATGAACAACATGTAATTGCAAGAAGTCCACTTTTGACTTAAGAACCAAATATCGACAAACAAACATTATTAACTTAAATGATTAAATAATGTTTATAACATGTCAATAATTGATATAAAAGGAATAATTAACTTTAAAAATGTTCTTAATCAAGTAGAAATTAACTCAAGTTTATTATTCAGGAGATTAAAGAACGATTGAGTCAAGTCGGACCCGAGGTAAGGGATCCTACTCCTCTCTTTCTTTTTAAGTGCACTCTTTTATGTCATTCCTTTTAAGATCATCTTTATTATGATTGAGATGTTCTTTTATATTAATCCTACTATAAATTTTATGTTCATATGGTGAGAGACCCTATTTTCTCTCATCAATCCATTTTGGATGTTTTGAGTGGCGTCGTTCGGCTGCCGAATTTTCGTGAGAGATCTAACCTCTCTCTCTTTTTTATGTACTCTCATTTATGTCACTTCTTTTAATCTCCTCTTTGTTATGATGGGGGATGTTATTTTATATTCCTATTGCTGTAAATTTTATTTTAATATGATGTGATACCCTATTTGATCTCATCAATCCATTTTTGTAAGTTTTAAGTGGCGTCGTTAGGCTGCCGAGTTTTCGTAAGGGATTTTTCATCTCACTTTTATTCCCATGAGATTTATGATACATTTGCCACAATTTCCTTTGAGTGGTGTATGTACTGCCCATTATTTTACTCATTGTGTAATATACTTTCATTTATGAGTATTTACATCGATGTTGTATTGTCCTTCTTTCACGGGGTGTATGTTTCGAAAGATACCCATGTCAGTAAGGGAACCTTCCACCCTCCTCTTTTTAAAAGACTTATTTTGTTATGTCTTTTATTTATGTTGGGATATGTTATTCTATATCCTTATTGATTTAAATTTTATTTCCATGTGATGAGATACCCTTTTTATCTCTCATCAACTCATTTTCAGAATTTTGTAGTGACACCATTAGGCTGTCAATTTTTTGCAAGGGAACTTCTTAACCGAAATTTGATTCTTTAGGATAAACTTATACTCCTTGAATATGTAGTTCTATGAATATGTGTGAATAACCTCTGATTGTTTTACACTTAATATCCACTTATATTTGGTGTATTCGTTTGTCACACATAATTATGTAATTGATTTATCCTTAAACCAAGGATACCGTCTTTGTAAGGGACTTCATCTCAATCTCCTTTCATTGAGGCATATTTCATTTTATACACAACTTTCTTTTATACGATGTATAAACCCCTTTTACTTTTACTTTTATACAAAAGGAATATTTTTCTATGAAGTGTTTTACTAAATGACAAAATGGAATGTTTCTTTAAATGTACGCGGTGACAACGACCTTTTACACCGCCGCGAGTATTATTTGATCTTTGGACTCCTAAACAAGCCATAATGTATTTAAAATAAAATAAATACCATATAATCTTTTATGTATTTTGGTATTGAAAATGGTTTTGATAAAGGATTCTATTTTGTCAATATATTCAAATGATATATTGTGATTGAAATGTAGAAATGTTATCATTCCTTTATATTGGTTTTATGTGTTATAATTTTATAATGGTACTTGGACATTTTACGGGTGGTTACGTGATAAACCATATGACGGGTGGTGTCGTGAATACCAGGACGGGTGGTTACATTATAACCTCCAATGCATTGGGTATGGAAGTCGGTCGTATGGCTATTCCATTAAGTATGTATAGAAGTTGGCTGAATGGCTATTCCATTAAGTGATATGTGTGGAATTTGACCTTATCGTTATTCCACTTAAGTATGTTTATGTCCCAAGTTACCTTTATATGTCATGTGATCTTTATATGGGTTTTATGGTAATATTTTGGTTACGGAAGGGTAAGTACTTAACTTTTATTCAGTGAAAAGTTTTACTACTTCGAAAAGGTGAAAAGTATTACTTTGATAAATTATACATGGTTTAATTGTTGTTTGAAAAACTAACAGTTTTCATTCTTTGTGTATCCCTTACTGAGCTTTTTATTCTCATCCCAAGTTTTTGAAATGTTTTTCACAGGACTTAACGTGGAATAAGTTCAAGGATGGGATCAAGGGAAAGTCATGCAACCTAAAACATGGAACTTGACATGTTTCTTTTTAAGAGTTTTTATTTTATGGAAACTTAGTAAAAGTTTCAACTTTGTAATCTTTTGAGATGTAATAGTTATGTCCTAATTATCTAAAACTCTAAACCTGAAAAGATCCTCAATTTAAATTGTTCATTTAATTCAATATTAAGTAAGGTTTAAGGTCAGGGCCTTATAGTACATTAGGTAGGGCCTACATCATATTCCCCTTATCATCAGTGTTGGTAATTTGAGGATTCACCTCACTATGACAATTCCATGTGATATGGTCATCTCTTCCACACTTATAGCATGTCCATCTCCTGAGTAGGTAGTTCCTTGAATTATTCTTCCCATATTTATTACACAAGGTATGTTTCACTTGCTTTACTTATCTTCCTTGATCAATGATCCTCCCTAAACTTGGATCCGTTGATCTCTTCTTGTCATTGGATTTATGAGACCACTGCAACTCACTGAACTATAGTTCAACATTCATCGCACTTTGCATGATCTCTTCATGGCTATTACTATCTCAGTTGGATATATTCTTTTATAGGTGAGGTCTTAGTCTACAGAAGAATATATCAAACATACCATTAGGATCTATGAAAAATATGTAGGTATAATGAGAAATCCATGTGAATTTAATTTTGTAGCATCCAACATATTCATTCTCCTTTTTTTCATCTCAAGAAACTCATTCTCCATTATTTTTCTCATCAACCGAGGGAAATATTTATTGAAGAAGAAACATATGAACTATTCAGACTATGTAGCTTCAACCTCCACTATTGGCCTTATATTTTTAATCAGTTCATGCCTTTGACCAGCTTCTCCCTCTAAGAGATAGATCTCCAGTGTGACTTTCTCTTGTTCTGAATAGTGGAGCACTAGAAAGATCTTCTTGATAGAGCTTATCCAATGTTCAGCAATCAAAGGGTCAGTAGATCCACTAAATTCTGGTGGTATTTGATTCATAAATGAGTCAACAAATTTTTTTACCTTCATAGTGAAATCATTCTCTCGTCTTGATTCATGTTATTTCCCACAACATGTGTTAGTTGGATCATCATTCTCTTCAATGTTTCAATTCTGGATTCCATCGGAGGTTCGTCAGTGCATGGTCCATTGTGGTGACCATTTTCACAGTTCCTCCTATTTAATTCCATTAGAAAAAGGAATAAAACCTTAGTTAGAAGCTTATTTAATTTAGTTATTTTGACTATAAATGATTTTTTATGTCTTAAAACATTATTCTTAAACATGTTATTCTTTAACAATAATTACAATTCTTTACAAATACATCATAATGATTCATAAAAAGATTGTGATTAACCAAACATATACCTAGTAGTGTCAACCCTGGTGTGCACCAAGGCCCATTTTCATATACCAGTTTACCTCAGGTCAAGCCTAAAAATAATAGTTGGAGTTTTCACTCCTAGGTACATATGTGCCAGAGCCACATCCACGTGTTCCTATCCAGATCGAGATTTATTTATTCAGAATCCACTTACTTAATATTTCACCAAAATATAAGGAAGTTTTCATATATTTAAACATTTATATAGGGTTATTCCAAAAGTTTTCATATCCTAATTTCCACAAATAACCAAACTCTCCTTTTATAAAAAAATATGATATCCTTCCTTTTTATTGCATAACTATTAATAACATTTTACAAATAAAGAATCTTTAAAGTTTAGTGTCATGGAAATCAGAAACATAATACAAGAAAACATATACCATCCTTTTAATACCCTTGAAAATATTCTTTAAAATTTCTTCCTACATTCCATTACTACATCTCATTACCTAAAGACATACATCAAATGAAAGGGTGAGCAGAAGGCCCAGTAAGGGAAAACAAGAGAAACAATTTACTTGTGTTATCAATAAGAATATTATGAACTAAATAAATACATTATAAATGAAAAAAGAGGAAGATAGTAATAAAAATAACATGAATATTTTTCCAAAATATTAATTTTATAAATTCAAGAACATATTGCCAAGGTGTCATAAAATTACCAAGGTTATTCAGCAAGATATTGTAAAACTTGTAATCTATAGAGATTAATTTCATTACCCAATGAATTAGAGTGATATAAGGGAGGACCAATAATATGCATTTATTTCCATGTGATCCACATAGATAATAATCAAAAATTTCATAAATAACCCCTAGATAATAAAAGAAATGTGTTTCATTTCAAAATCGTGATGTTTTAAAAGGGCTTAAAAAAATTTATGTCATTTTAAACCCACAGAAAAGGAAGGAGGGTTTCATATATGTTTTTACCAGAATAAAATATATCATTTATATATATATGAATACCCTTAGAGAAGAAATAAGTTTGGGTATTAAAAATATAAAATGAATGAATTTATTGTAAAAAAGATAAGTTTTGAGATGAAAATTCTGCAGCATAACAACTATGTGACATGGTTTTAGAAAAAATTATAAAGAAAGGGGACATGGGTAAACCACTCATAAATAACTCATAATAAATAATAGGGAATGAATAAAATTGAAATAATAGCATGTTATGTATTTTTTAATGATATACCACATGGAAGGGAAACATGGGAGAAAAGAGAATTTGTAGTTTATCCAAAATTCAGCAGCCTAACGACGTCACATAAAAATTAAGAAAATAAATTTATCAGATAAAAAAAGTTATCTAATCATATGAACATAAAAAATAAATGTAATAGGGACACAAGATTTCATACCACAACAAATGAAAATGGATATTCTAAGACATAACATAAAATAAGTTGACTAAAAAGGAGGGTGAATGGTTCCCTTACCTTGAAGAGTAACTTCAAAAAACACAATGGTTAGGACCTTATGGGGATTGAGGGAACATTGGGAGGACTCTATGGTAGGTAAAAATACAATATCATCATTGAATAGGAATTTGGAATGAATGGAATGAAGGAATGGGTTGGTATTTATAGCAAAAGTGAGGGAATATTTTATTAATTTCCATTGGACAACGCATTAGTGGTATTTGAAAAACCATTGGCTTGCCCATGGTATTAGACACATGGGACACATCATAAAATATTTTAATATACAAAAGTATTTCTGAATTTTTACATCATTATTACATCATTAATGTTGTTATTAAACACACAAAAACTCAAAACTATATTTTAACAATTCACCGAAAAACAAATCATTTTATAAAAATATCTTAAATTCATCGTAACCTAATATTGATGCTCTGAATTCAAAAATGAACTCTATTTTATAAAAATAATTTTCTTATCGTGAAATATTATAATTATATGCAAGAACATTTTTTACACGAAAAAATACTAATACTTAACCAATACTATTTGAAACAATTATTTACTTAATATATTCTATCACATTACCAATCAAGATGCCTAAATTATATTTCTAATTTCTTAAGTGAGGTTACTATTTATTGGTCACATTACTATTCATAAGTGTAATATTACTATTTACAACATACTATTCACTAAAAAATAATTTGATCTTATTTGAATCTAAAATTCTTACTTATTACAACTGTAGAAGACCATTTTTTGAAAATCATTTCACATTATTAATCATTTAACGTATAAAAATATATTTTAAAATACTTATTTCCCAATATTCCTTGATAATATGTAACTTCTATAAATTCATCCTATATTTATCTTGATATTTTAAAATAATAGTTTTTTTTCCAAAATAGGAAAGAAAAATTATTTTTTATACAAAAAGATTAAAGTAACTAAGGCCTCATTAAATAGCCCCTTAAAACATCTATATATAACCTAAGAGTAAGGTGTGAAATGGTAATAGAATCTTAGGGAGGCTCAAACAACATTTCCGGAGTGGTGATTTCAATCATCCTGACCTTATCTTGTTAGCTATTCTGTTCAATCTTAACGTGTTGGAGCTCGGCTTGGGATTGGTCTAAAGAAAACCCCAATGATGTTATCTCCTTACTACACTCTGATAGATCGGCTTTGTATGGCCGGAGTCTACTGGATGAGGCCATCGACTCTTCATTCTGTATTAATTAACTATGATTATTTTTATTTATAAACAATAATCATAACGTTAAGAGTATAGTTTCTGATGGTCAAATTGACCAACGATCATATAACAGTCGAAACCTAATAATCTCATTTTAATTATACTCACTTCATTAATTAAATGATTTAGTTTTGTTGAGTATTAAATAAAATAACACAAAAATTCAAGAAACAAATATTATTCAAATGTTCAGGTTGTTATAACAACTATTACCAATGGTGAGGTTACTATTATGATGTTCACATTACTATTCCAATGGTCACATTACCACCTATAATTACCACTTCATTATTTCACTAAATATATAATTCAATTACCCTGAAGGTTCTATATTTACATTTTCTATTATGTTGATTATTTTAATATAATTTTATTTCTATTATATAATGTTTGTAGTGGGTTAGATGATTCTAATAGATTTGGGAAATCCATTTTTTCACATTATAGATTTTCTAATTTCTATTTTTTTAGTGGTAATGTTTTGAATTATAATTTGTTTCATTGATGGTTAATGTAATAGTATTTATTATTGAAATAATTTTTTTGTTTGATTATATATGTGTATAATTATATATAGTATATTATAAGACATATTTATTTCAAGATACAAATTTCATTAATGAAAATTGGTTTGTTAAAATAATCACTTGGGAATATTTGATGAAAGTATTATAAAGATAATGATCTCAATAAATATATTCTACAAATACCATACCATGAAATAAATAATTATTAATGAATATCCAATTATCATGATATAGTAAAACAAATTATTGAGCTTGAGATAAATTTTTTGAAGTGGGAGACAGTTTGTCTCAATAGAGGTGGGTTTTTCTAGTCCCCTTTTATCTTGAATTTATATGGGTTTATTGTGGTTGAGAACATTGAATGTGTTGTGTGACAAAATCTAAGCAACAAGGAAGTTAAATTCAGTTATTAAAATATAATGGCCTAACATTAGATATCCCATCCCTTATGTATTAATTCATTATTAAATTTATCTCTCATTCTCTATATTTAATCAACTGAAATCTTCATTTATACCATTAACTTCAAATTTCATCTTAAATAGTGAAAGTGTATAGTCACTACAAACCATTTTCTTTCCTATATTTGTGATCAGATATCTTTTTTCACTCCAGAATAAACCCTTTTTATGTCATTGAATGTATTGCAGGAGTGATCTATGAGGCTTGTGTTTTAATCCAAGAATGAGAGAATAATACTTTACAAATGTAGAATAAAGCAAATCCAATATAATCTATAATATTAAAAAATTATTAAATAAATAAATAGAAAATAATTATCTATTAAATTCACAATTCATTAATAGTGGAAAGGGAGTATAGTTAGCTTGACCGAAAAGGTCTGAGTGGACCATAATTTTAGAGAAATTATAACAAAATGAAAGAAATAAAATGGAGGGATTATCTTGAAGGCACACTCTCTATTATCCAACTTGACCCCCTAGAAGCCACCACCTCTATTTACATGGTGGAAAATAATATTCATAAATGAATATCTGAATAATATTGGTTCTTTCCACACTTCAGTAAATTATCATCTATCATGAGAAACATAGACCTCTTCCTCTTCTACCTTTAATGATCCACATTTCTTTTGGATCATCCTAGTTAAAGGTTCCCAACTATTTGTTTTTTGTGTCTTCATTTATAGAACAAGGGATCTAGATTATTTAGTTGGGTGTTAAGAAAATTATATTATAAAATTGGACCATTGATTGTCTCATTAAATTGTAAATATTCCATATGGAGGTTCAAGATTATATTATTCTTGATTTGGGAAGACGTAGGAAATATGTTTTTTATTTATGATGAAACAATTTTTTTAGAATTTTTTTGTTTTACTTCTCTTATAAAAAATTCAAAAAAATTGTATGGATCACTTATACGTAGATAAATCCCATACAAATTGTTAGAACCAAGATGACGATGAAGGTGTTTTGGGTTGTCTTTTGTAGTCAATGTATGTTTTGAAGAAAGAAAATAACTTCACATTATTTCTAGAAACGACTATGGGATTTATAAATATCAGACTCACTGTGGAATTGATAAAAAAAAGGCTCATGTTCTATAAATAATCGAACTCACTGTGATAGTGCATCATTATTAGAAGAAGCTATTTTGAAATAAGTGTTTGTTTTATGGGAGAATCAAGGTCTGTGTTGATATGATGTTTTAAATTTGACAATGAATTAGTTATTTGTATTTTACATAAATCATGAGTTGAATAGAGGAATTGTGATGTAATCATGATGGAAGAATAGGAGACTGAATAAGATGCTTCCAATCAGAAAAAGATTATATCCAGATTTATCATATCTAGGTGGAAGAGAGAATGAAGTGATACAGATTTTCATTTAAAATAATCATATACATGTGAATGAAAATAAAAATTAATACTGATTAAAATATTCCTTCCGACTTACTATATCATTATGTTTTCTATCAAATCCTTAATTAAAGATCAGCATCGGGATAATCATACCAATACTGATCGAAAATGTTGTATTGATCGAAAAGGTGGAATTGATCCAAATGTGGTATTGATCAAAAAGATGGTATTGATCAAAAATGTGGTATTGATTGAAAAGGTGGTATAGATTGAAAAGAGCGATACCAATTTACTATAGCATCATATATTTCCTTAGATGATATAAAAATATATCATACCCAGGTCAATCGTACTAGAAAATATCAAACTCTACATATCATAATCATGCTGAGTAGAAAGGTTGTTTGAATTGATGATGAAAGAGACAGGTGAAAACGAATTTACTCTCAAATGAATTTTTCAAGTGGGTACAGAGAAGAGGAGAAGAAGATTATTTTTATTTGAAGTGGGTTAGAAGAAGATGTGAAGAAGGTGATCAAAAATGTATTCAAACATTTCAAAAGGGTTGAATTACTTTGTTTGTATGAGTGGTTTGAATAAAAGAGATTTCTTAATGATTTTTCAAGGGGGAGGTTAACATTCAAATACAATATTTTGATTCAAATCGGTAAAGGAAATTCTATTCAACAATTGCATTGAGAAAATCAGTTGGAGATGATCAGACCCATGAAACACTCATCAGTTGAAATCAGACTGAAAATTGAAATGGGATTCTAGAGAAGAAGTGGTGAAGACTATAGAAGATTCGAGAAGAATCAAGAGGCATTGAAAAAGTCATAATTTCTCAAATATTTTAGGAGAAATTAAAATTTGGGTGAATTTATGTGAGCGGGAATGTTTTTGGGATTCCCACCCAAAAATATTGTGGGTTGCTTATAAAAGGAAAAATGTACATTGCAGATGACTGAAAATGGGGAACTTCTCATCATAGTAGAGAGGGAAGCTCTGAGTTTTCAGTGTGAGAAATTGATACTATTTTGTTTTGTATTCAAAACACTTCAACAGGGAATAAGACAAGGTTTCAATGATTGTATTCAACTGATCATCACACTCAGTGTCATTATACGTAGAAGATCATTGTATTGTTCTTGTTAACTGTATTTCGATGATTTTGATATTGGGATGAATTAATCGGAACAAGGTTTTCAAACTGAGTTTTATCATACTTTGGATTTTTTGGACTGAGGAAGATTTTTATTCTTGATTGAAGTGGTACTAATTCATTTCAATTTTATTCAATCAGAGAATTAGATTGAGGGAGTCGGTTCAAGGTGAATCAGACTCAAAATAACCATACTGGGAAATTCGAACTCAGAAAAGATTGAACTTAGTGTTTCATAAAAATTACTAGGTGGTTCCTACCTTCCTTCTAGGTAAGGAGTTGATAAATTGTATTTAAGTTTAATATACTTGGTGAATTGGAAATAAGCGTAGGAAACATTAGTTGTTACAAAACAATTGTGTTACCCTATTCTGTTAAGAGGTTTGACACACACTAGTGGGATTGTTTCATAGTGCTACAGGATTGAAACGGTAAATTATACTCACTATAATACAAGGATTGTTTTCTAGTGGATTTTTTTGTATTTGATCATTTCCAAACCATACCAACGACATAGATATTCTTATTGAATAGTGAACCTTGTAATACTTTGTGTACTTATGGATGTGTGGATGGAATTGTAGTTAGTAAGGAATTGAATCTTCAATAAGAGGAAAAGTTTGTTTTAAAATGAAAGGAATATTAAAATAAAATTAGTATCGTTGATTTACCCCCTACCCCTCCCAGTGATATAATCATCATCACTAGGCACTTACAAATGATATCAGAGGAAGGTTACCTTTTCAATTCTTTACTGATAGGGAATTTGAACTTTCTAAATAGTAATGGTATTCTATTGTTTGATAGAAAAAATTATCATATCTCTAAAAATATATTGTTTCCTAATATTATATATGTCAATTATGATGTTCTTGAAACTTCAAAAAAAATTTCCCACCCATTGATGATAAGGCTCCACTTACACCAGTTAAGAAGAAGCATAATGAGATTGATGGGAGGAAAAAATATGATATACTGTCATCAATTTTTGGAAGTGAATTCCTAAGAGTAAAAGGCGTTTCCACAACCAAAGGTATATGAGACAAATTGAAAAACCTATATAAAGGAAATAAAAATGTCAAGATGGAAAACATCAAATATTGAGATTTATGTATTAAGACATGAAAATGGGTGAACATGAATCTGTTGGGGATTTCATTACTAGGGTGACTGATATGATGATTTTGTTTAGATATATTGGTGAAAATTTGGATGGATCTATTGTTTTTAAAAAGATATATATAATCCTACCTGACAAATTCGATGAAAAATATTCCTTATTGTAAGAAAAGTTTCTTCAAACAATATTGATTGATAATTTTCATAGCACTCTTATTTACTTATATAATGAGAAGAGAAAAAGCTATGATGAAAAAAAAGTTGATAGAGAAATGTCCATCATGTCTTTGAAGAAGGAAAAGTCTGAGAATATTGTTTCTGAAGAATAAGGTGGTGATTCAGACTTTGAGAATAAGGTTTGTAAAAATAATAATAATAATCTATTATTATTTTCTAAAAACATGAAAATATGACTAGGGAAATACAAATGGAATATTCCATTGAAATTTTTAGATTGTGGAATTATTGGTCACTTTTCAACTAATTTTTCATGAACAAATAATGGAGAGGATAGTGATGATGAAGAAACAAAGCCAAGTAGATCGTGGAAGAAACAAGGTCATAAAAGAAATTTAGGGAAAGAAAAGGAATTATTCAAATCGAAATGAATATGTTTCTTATCTAATGAAGAAGAAGAAGGAAGTGATGTTGAATCCAAAAAATCAATTGATTATGGAATTAAAAATACTTTTATTACAAATATGAATGATGAAGAATAAAAAAGAATTAGTACTGAGTATGAA
This sequence comes from Viscum album, assembly GCA_963277665.1. Classification (NCBI taxonomy): domain Eukaryota; kingdom Viridiplantae; phylum Streptophyta; class Magnoliopsida; order Santalales; family Viscaceae; genus Viscum; species Viscum album. Next base: position 995,913,531 of record OY728164.1, read on the forward strand.
GAATAAGAAAATCACATTGGAATCCATATTAATATAAAATTGACAGAATGTTTGAGAAATTTTAGGAGACATAAAAAGAAAAAGAACTAGAAGATTAATGATCAAGAAACATAGAATATTTTTCTGGTGAGAAATAAAAGCCGGTAAAATAGATTGATGATCTAAAAAAGTGTTCTCAAGAGGAAAAGAATAATATTTATTATTTGGAAGTGAAATTGAAGAAAAAATAAGAAGAGTTGGAACTCTCCCAAAAAAATCTCAAAATTTTAATTGAGAAACACAAGTTTCCAAAACCCAATCATTAAGGTTGATGAAAGTTCTAAAAATGAGATACCAGAGAAGGTTCAACAAAATTTACCTTCAAAGTGTGATAATAAGAATGGAATTATTTTTGAAATGAAGAATTCTATGAAGGTTATGTATGTGGCCAATGTGAAGAATTTAGAAGATAAAAAACATCATAGATCCGAAAAAAAATCAAATACTTATAAATCTATAAAAGTTAAAAACAAGAAGAAGAATCAGAATTATGGTGAAAAGGATGATGGATCATAAAATAATAAAGAGATGGTAGATGAGAAATGTATTCACAATTCTAATAAATAAGGAGGTTTCAATGGATAATACTCTTTATATTGGTATTTTGGTATTGTGGTAGATTCAGACACATGGAAAGTATGTGTTGGTTTAATAAACATAATAACTATTATATCACATGTTATGAAAGGTACAACAGGAGGGGGAGTCAATCTCTTTAAAGAATGAATAATTAGAAGTATTATGAAAAGAAATATAAAAAGAGTGGAATAAAGATTAAAAATAGGTTCCAAAACATAGATTTTTTTTTGAAATATGTTAACATCCTTGAAATATTGGAAATGGATGTCTTATTTGGTTACCGGCTCAACAAAATATTCTCAATTCGTCGAATCCAATAGTGAATAGATAAAAGAAAGGAGAAAAAGATCTTATTTTTGAAACAGCATTGAAATCCACAAAAGGGGAATGACCCTGAATTCTTGATATTTGATATTACTCTCACATGACAGGAGAATTTAAATTTTCAAAATTTGTGAATGATTTTAGAGAAGGCACATTGACCATTGGCAATGAATAATCATTGATAATCATAGGTGTTGGGTCAAAAATCATATGAAAATAGAGGATGAAATCTTTGAAAACTTTATATGTTGATGGGATGAAAAAAAATATTCATATTGTTTAACAATTGTTTGATGAGGGTAATAAAGTTATATTCATGAAATATGGGTCTTTTGTGAAAAGTAAAGAATATGGGAAGAGTGTTACAAGAGAACAACTTACAAAAGGGAATTTTTTTCAGGTTGGTGATTCACAAAACTCATGGTACCTGGGGATGGTGGAAGAGAATCGGTTTTGGTATAAAAGGATTGGAAACATGTGTCATGGAAACATGAGAAACATATCTAGGAGTGATAGTGTTTGAGATATTCCTGATTTCACAAAAATAAGATATTGGTGTTGCACTATCATCTATAAAAGAAAAATTTCAAAAACAATTTCAATAGAAAGTTGTTATTTGTTCAAAAAAACCCTTGGAATTCATACATTTTGATATACGTGGCCCAATGAGAAAATAATAAACAAATATAGATAAGTACTTCATTGCATTCCTTGGTGTTTTTACTCTCATTACTTGGGTTATGTATATGAACCATAAATAATATTCTATGAAAATGTTTTAAAGTATTAGAAGAAGAGAAGAAAAGGTAAGTGGGTATTCAATGAAGAAGTAATGAACTGATAATGGTGGTGTATATAGAAGTGAAGAGTTTGAACAGTATCTTATGGAGAATGGAATTCAGCATGAATATTGTCCCCTATACACTCCCCATAAAAATGGGGTTGCTGAAAGAAAGAACAAAATCTTGGTGGAAATGGGAATAACCATGATACATGAACATGGAAATTCACATTACTATTGGAGACAAGCATTGAGCGCTGCTATTTCCATTCAGAACTATTGTTTTTAAAGGCCTTAATCTGGTATGAATCCCTACGAATTGCTTTATGAAAAAAATCCACATTTTAAGCACTTTAGTGTTATTAGGAGCCCTTGTTTTATAAAGAAGAAAGGGAAAAGCTATAGAAAGTTTGAGAAGAAAGGTGATGATTTGATCTTTCATGGCTATGATCTAGAAGGAAGAGGTTATAGATGCTTCAAAAAAGAAACCAATAGAATTGTTGATTCAATTTATGTGAATATAATTGAAAAGGCAGAGTATGTTATACATGCACAGGGAGACAAAGAAGTTGAGCATAGTGAAGAAAAAAATTCTAATAAGGATACAGGCAATGGTATTCCTTCTCAAGAAGAAGAATCAGACTTATTTATTTCAAGTGATGAAGAAGACACTCAAAAAACCGATCTCGGGCAGATTAAACAATTGGAAGCTCGGAATGTAATTGATGATCAACAACAAAAGATTCAATTGAGAATAAAAAACAATATCACACATACATAATTGTATTCAATAGTGGAACCAAATGGTATTAAAGAAGCTTCTAAGAAACCAAAATGGGTTCATGCCATGAATAAATAATCGGATCTGATCGAAAAGTAAAATATATGGGAACTCATACCCAAGCCTAAAAACAAATTCATAATTTGAAAAAAATGGGTATTACACAACAATATAAATAAAGAAGGATTGGATATAAGAAAAAAATAAATATTGGATTGCAATGGGTATTCTCAGATTGAAGGAATTGATTTCAATGAAACCTTTGATTTGGTGGTAAGATTGGAAACAATTAGAAACTTTCCTTCTATTGCTTCACAAAAAGGCTACAAGATCTTTCTAATTGATATTAAATCTATATTATTAAATGGTGATCTTGAATATGAGATTTACATTGCACAACATTAGGGATTTGTTTATGGTAAAGATGAAATTTATGTGTTCAGATTGAAGAAAGCCTTATATGAGAAAAAACAAGCCCTCAAGGAATGGTATTACAAATTGGATACTTGAATAAGGGAGATGAGTTTTAGGAATTGAAGAGTGGATAGAAATATGTATATCATAGAAATTGAAGATAATTCCCTCATTTTTATTGTTTATGTTTATGATATTATCTTTTCTGGGAGTATTGAAAGATGTTGTAGAAGATTTGATGAAGAGATGAGGGAGGTATTTGAAATGTCCATGCCAGGGGAATTGAAATACTTATTTGGGTTATAAATTGTTCAAAAGAGGGAATACATTTTTCTCTACTAAGAAAAGTATTCTAAGGAACTTCTTAATAGGTTCAACATGTAAAATTTAAAACATGTTTCCAAACCCATTTCAATGGGAACAAACATGGGTAAAAATGGATATAGAAAACAAGTGGATCAGAAAGAGTATCGAAAACTGATTGGAAGCCTATTTTATTTGACTCCCTCAGGACCCAAAAGTGTGTATGTTGTTACCTTATGTGTAATATTTCTAAGTGATCCAAAAAATCACATCTTATTGCTGAAAAAACAATTCATAGTTACATCAAAGGAACAATAAAATTTGGAATCAATAATTTCAGCTCATATAGTATTGATTTTTTGATATTTAGATATATATTGAGTTGGAAATTTTGATGATAGAAGATCCACGTCAGGTGGAGTATTGTTTAAGGGGAATAATTTTTTTATCTAGAATTTAAAGAAACAAAATTTAGTAACTCTCATTGTGCGGAATCTGAGTATGTTGATGCCACTGAAGTCACTACTCAAATGATGTGGATGAAGACACAATTGGAAGACTTACGTGGTGAAGCAAACTTCCCGTTTCTCTTAGGTTGTGATAATAAAATAATAATCAATCTCCCCAAGAATCCAGTTCAACATTCTCATTTAAATAATATTGATATCAAATTCTGTTCTTCAAATAGAAGGTGGACAATAATGAATTGATGCTTGAATATATTTCACCATCAAAACATGTGGCTATAATATTCACAAAACCACTACCAAAATAATTATTATAAAAATTGAGGTTGAAAATGGGTGTCCGAACAATTTTTATTAAAGTACGAGATATGTGTTTCTATCCCCTCACCCATCTTACCTTTGGATTTATTTTTCATGGTGGAGAATTTTTCTGTTTTATAAATCAATCTAAGTGATGCATGTAAAAAGGGGGAGTTGTGGGTAAGCTATGAATATATAATTATTTAGTGTGTGAACTATTATAACTATCTATTGGAGTGGTTGCAGGACTGAATTTGTTTTGTATTCCTAGAAGGTGTAAGAAGAGATGAGGAAGAAAGATGAATATTTTTTTCATAATCACTACTTTTGGACAACATGGTATTGAAGGAAATGATTATTGTTTCCTATATTGAGTTTTCTCATTTAGTCTTAGAATTGTTGATATGTAATAAATTACATGAGGATACAAGGTTTAGTGATTTATGAAGGTTGGATGAAAAAAATCCAAATGGGGAGATTGTTATGAACAAGATGATGAGGAAGGTGTTTTGTGTTGTCTTTCATTGTCGAGGTATGTTTTGAAAGAAGTAAATGACTTCACTTTCTTCTAGAAACAACAATGGGATTAAAAAGATTCAGTATCACAATGGGATTGATTAATTTAAGAATCTTGTTCTGTAAAGAATCAAACTCACTATGATAGTCTATCATTATGAGAAGAAGCTATTTTGAAAGAAGTGTTTGTTTGGATGGAGAATTAGGGTCATCGTGACTATGTTGTTTTAAATGTGATGATGAATTTCGGATTTTTATTTCACATCAATCATTAGTTGAATGGAATAATTGTGATGAAATATTTATAGAATAATTTTATAGTGAAAGAGATGCTACTAATCTAGAAAAATTGTATCCATATTTATCATATTCGGGTGCTAGAAAGAATGTAGTGATACTGATTTTTTTTTTCAAAACAATTGTATCTATGTGAAATAAAATAAAAGGTGTTGCTGATTGAAATAGTGATTTTGTTTTAGTGTATCATTTTTTTCCATAAACCCCTTACTTAAATATTGACATCAAAAAAATCCTACCCATATTGATCGAAAATGAGGTATTCATCAAAAAGGTTGTTTGGATCAGAAATGTGGTATTGATAAAAAAAAGTGGTATTTATTAAAAATGTGGAATTGGTTGGAAAGGTGGTGTATATTGAAAAGGGTGGTACCGATTTAATATAGAATCATGTATTCCATAAGATGGTATTAAAACATTTTTACCCAGGCCAATCATACTCAGAACGATCATACTCTGCATATCGTAATCATTCTAAGTAGATTGGTTTTTTGAATTGCTAAAGGAAGAGATATGTGAACAATGATTTACTCTCAAGTTTATTTTTCAGGTTGGTCTAGAGAAGAGGAGAAGAAGGTGATTGGTATTTGATGTGGGTTAGGAAAATAAGTGAAGAAGGTGATCAAAAATGTAGTCAACTATTTCAAAAGGGTTTAATTGCTTTGTTTGGATGAGTTGCTAAAAGAAAAGAGATTACTGAATGATTTGTCAAGGGGGGGTTAACATTAAAATACAAGATTTTGATTCAAATCGGTTATGTGAATTGTATTCAGGAATTTGATTGAGAAAATCAGACTCTAATGATCAGACCCACGCATCACTCATTAGTTAAAATCAGATTTACAATTGAAATACGAGTATGGAGAAGTATAGGTAAAGATTGTAGAAGATTCGAGAAGAATCAAGAAGCATTTAAAAATTCATAATTTCTCTCATATTTTAGGAGAAATTCAAATTCAGGAGAATTTATGTGAGTGGGAATGTTATTTGGATCCCCTCCCAAATCTGTTGTGGGTCACCTATAAAAGGTGAAAACTACATTGAACATGACTGAAGCCATTTTACTATTCATTAATGTAGAGAGAGATGCTTTGAGTTTTTAGTGAGAGAAATTGATACAATTTCGTTTTATATTTTATACATTTCGATGGGGAATAAGACAAGGTTGCAACTACTTTATTTGGATAATCATAATACTTATTATCATCATATTCATCTTTTCAATTTTATTTGGCTCATTTTCATATCAGACTGAATTAATCAGAATGGGGTTTTTGGACTGGGTTTTATCGTACTGGGAATTTTTGGACTGAGGAAGAATTGTATTCTTGAATGAAATGGTGCAGATTCATTTCAATAGTATTCTATCATAGAATTAGACTGAGATAATTGGTTCAGGGATAATCGAACTTGGAAAAACTAGACAGGGAAAATTGAACTCCAAAAACAATGATCGCAATATTTCATAACAATTTCCATGTCATTCCAACCTTTTGACTATGTAAGGAATTAATGAATTTTATTTCAATTAAATAAACATGTTGAATTGAAAAGAAACATAGGTAAAATTATTTGTTACAAAACAATTGTATTACACTATTGTTCTAAGAAGGTGTACACCCACTAGTTGGACTATTTCATAGTGGTACACAAGTGAAAGGGAACATCCTACTCGTTGTAATCCATGTATTGTTTTGTAGTGGATTTTATGGAATTGGATAATTTCTAAACCATTAAAAGGACATATATATACTTATTTAATAGTGAACCTTATAAATATTTGTGTTTCTGTGGATGTCTGGATTTAATGGTATTCAACAGGGAATTGAATCATTAATAGGAGGCCAAGGTTGTTTCAATTGAAAATAAACTTAAAAGAAAAGGAGTATGATTGATTCACCCCTCATCCTCTCACTGATAAAATAATCCTCATTGTGAACTTACAAGTGGTTTCAAAGGAAGGATACCTTTGATATTCTTTATTTAGGGATGATTTTAACAAAGTGAAGAGTAAATGTATTACAATATTTGATAGAAAGAATTAAGATATCTCAAAGGGTAGAATGTTGCTTTATCTTATTTCCATCAGTTATGATGTTCTTAAAGCTGCCAAAATTGGGTTTCCACCCATTGATGATAAGGCTCCACTTACAGCTTTTGATAAGAAGCATCAAGAGAATTATGGGAGGGAGAAGAATGATATACTATCAATGATTTTTGAATGTCAATTCTTAAGAGTAAAAGGCATTTCCACAACCAAAGTTATATAGGAAAAATTTAAAAACATATACGAAGGAAATATATAAGTCAAGATGGAAACTTTTCCAATACGGAGATTGATGTATGAAGACGCAGTGATGAGTGAGAATGAATCTATTGGGGATTTCATTATGAGGGTGAATAATATAGAGAGTACTATTATATTTATTATTGAAAATATGGACGAATCACTGTTTCTTAAAATATATTGAGAATACCACCTGACAAATTCAATTCATAAATTTCTTCATTGGATGATAAGGATCCTGAAACACATTCATTTGAAAAATTTCCTAGCACTCTTATTACATATTAAATGATAGGAGAGAAACAAATGGGGAGAAAAACAAATGTTGATAATGAAATTTCCTTCAAGAATCTAATGAAATATAAGTCAAAGAAGATTCATGTTGAAGAAGAAGATAGTGATTCTAACTCTTATTATGATGTATGTAAAAAATAGAAATGATATTATAACCTTGTTTTCTAAAAATGGGAAAATAGGTAAAGGTAAATACAATGGGAAATTTCCCTTGAAATGTTTTTAATGTGGATGTAATATTCATTTTTCAACTAATTTTCCCTAAAGAAATAATGAAGAGGATAGTGATGATGAAAAAATAAATCCAATAATATCTTGAAAAAAACAAGGGGATAATGATATGTTAGGGAAAGAAAATCAATTCTTAAAATCCAAAAGAAGAAGGTTCTTATGAAATGAAGAAGAAAAAGAAAAACTAATTCTGAATCCAAAAAAATCAACAGATTGTGGTGTTCAAAATACTTTTATATCAATAATGACTGATCAAGAATAAATATGTAGTTGTACAGAGGAATAAGAATAATAAAATCATCTTGAAATCCATTTGAAAGAATAATTGAAATAATGTATAATAAAAATTAGGAGATGTGAAAAGGGAAAAAAGTTGGAAGATGAATGAAATAGAAACATAGATTTTTTTTGCTGGTGAGAAATAAAATATGGTAAAAGAGATTGATGATCTAAAAAATTCTATTGAATATTGAAAGAATCATAATGAATATTTAGAAGTTAAGTTGAAGGAGAAAAGAAGAAGAGTTAGAACATGTCCAAAAAAATTCTCAGAAGCTGAATTGAGAAACACGAGTTTCCAAAAACACTATCATCAAGGTTGGTGAATGTCCTCAAAATGAGAAACCGGAGAGGGTTCAACAAAATTTAACTTCAAAGGGTGATAAGAAGAATGGAATTGTTTAAAAAAAAGAAGAATGTTGGGAAGGTTATGTTTGTGGCCAAAGTGAATAATTTAGATCATACAAACAGTATAGATCCAGAAATATTTGAAATACATCTAATTATATCGAAGCTGAAAAGAATATGGAGAATCAAATTTATGGTGAAAAGGATGGTGGCCCAGAAAATAATAAAAAGAAAGTGGTTGATAAATATATTTAAAATTTTGATCTTTATAGAGGTTTTAGAGGAAAATACACTTTCTATGGGTATTTTTGGAATTCTGGTATATTCAGACACACAAAAGTTATGTGTTATTTAAATAAACAACATCACTATTATACCACAATTTATGAAATGAAAAGCTTGTGGGGGAGTTAATATCCTCAAAGAATTAAGAATTAGAATGTTTCCAAAAAGGAATGTGAAAATAGTGGAATAATGACTAAAAATAGGTTCCAACCCCTGGAAACTAATTGTGAATGATGTAAAAAACTTATAAATCATGAAAAATGATGTCTTAAATTTTTACCATCTCAACAAATGATTCTAAATTCCCCAATTCAAAAGTGGAAGATAGAAAATAACGGATAAAAAGCTATTGTTGTTGAAACAGCATTGAAAACCACAAAAGGAGACCGACCTGAGATTCTTGATAGTTTTTGTTCCTCACACATGATAGGATACATGAAATTGTTAAAGGATGTGAATGATTTTAAAGAAGGAACAATGAAATTTAGAAATGAAGAATCATTGATAATCAAAGGTGTTGGGTTAACCATCATTGGAAAAGAAAATATGAAATCTACGAAAACATTATATGTTTGTGGTATGAACCACAATATTATTAGTGATTCACAGTTTTATGATGAGGGTACCAAAGTTATCTTTAAGAAAGGTGGGTTTTTGGGAAAAGTGAAGAACATGGGATGATTGTTACAAGAGGCCAACATATGAAATGGAATCTGTTTCAGGTTAGTGATTCAAAAAACTCTTGTTACATTAGCATGTTGGAAGACAATCAGTTGTCGCATAAGAGGATTTGGAACATATATTAGAGAAACATGGTCAAGCTATCTAAGAGATACGGTGTTCGAGATATTCCTGATTTTCCAAAAATAAGATATTTTTTTCCACTATCTTCTAGAAAGAAACAATTACAAATTTAGTGCATAAGAAAGTTTATATTTTTTCAAAACAACCCCTTGACCTGATACATTATGATATATGTGGGCCATTGAGAAAATAATCAACAAATTTTTATAAGTAATTCATTACATTCATTGATGTTTTTAATCTAATTACTTGTGAAATCTAAATGAAACATAAATCATATATTTTTTAAATATTTAAAAGATTCGGTAAATGAGAAGAAAAGTAATGTGAGTATTTTGTGAATAAGTTACAAACTGATAGTTGTGTTGAATATATAAGTTATGTGTTTGAATACTATATTGAGAAGCATGGAATTATGAATGAATATAGTTCCCCATACACTCCCCAAAAAAATGGGGTTGCATAAATAAAGAATATAAGCTTGGTAGAAATGGGAAGAACCATGTTTCTTGAACATGTACATTCACATTAATATTGGAGACAATCCATGAGAACTTATATTTACATAAAGAACCATTATTTCTAAAGGCCACAATTGAGTATGACTCCATATGATTTTTTTATGGAAAAACCAAAAGTTTGAATCACTTTAGTGTTTTTAAGATTCTATGAGTTATAAATAAGAATGGTGGAAACTATAAAAAAATAACCAGGAAGATGATGATGTGATATTTATTGCCTATTCTATGGAAGGAAGAGGTTATAAATGTTTCAAAAAAGAAAAAAATTTAATTGTTGATTGAGTTGATGTGAATGTAATTGAAAAGGAAGAGGAAAATAAACATGATCAGGGACACAACTATGTTGAGAAATGTGAAGAAATAAATTCTGATAAGGATAAATGTAATGGTATTACTTCTGAAAAACAAGAATCAGACTGAGTTGTTTCATGTAATGAAGATGACTCTCGAAAAAACCATCCCAGGTTATGGAACAAAGTGGATGCTCAAAATATAATTGTTCATAAACATCTAAAGGTTCAAACTAGAAGAACAAAAAAAATTACAGACATACATCATTGTAATAAAAAGTGGAACCAAATGGCGTTAAAGATGATTTTGAGAAACCAGAATGGGTTCAAGACATGAATGAAGAATTCGATTAGATTGAAAAGTACAATACATGGGAACTCAAACCCAAGCTTGAAAACAAAAACATTATTGAAACAAAATGGGTATTCTAGGAAAAATGGAATGAAGGAGGTGAGGATATAAGAAACAAGAAATATTGTTTTGAAAAAGGGTATTCTCAGATTGAATGAATTAATTTTGATGAAACCATTGCTCTGATGGCTAGATTGTAAAAAATTAGAAAGTTTCATTTTATTCATGCATAATGACGCTACAAGATTATTCAAATGGATGTTAAATTTTCATTCCTAAATTCAGATCATGAAGACGAGTTTTATATTGAACAACCTAATGGATTTTTTGTTGGTAAAGATGAAATTTATGTTTTCATATTGAAGAAATCCTTGTATGGGATAAAACAAGCTCTAAGGGCATGATATTCCAAATTGTATACTTGATTAAGGAATATGATTTTATAGAAAGGAAGAGTGGATAGAAATATGTATATCAGAAAAAGTGAAGAGAATCCCCTCATTTTTATTCTTTATGTTGATGATATAATTTTTTGGTATAATGAAAGATGCTTTGGAGGATTTGATGAAAATATGAGGGAGGTATTTGAAATGTCCATGATGAGGGAAATGAAATACTTATTTGGGTTATAAATTGTAAAAAATAAGGAATAAGTTTCTCTCTCCCAAGAAACGTATGTTGAAGATCTTCCCAAGAGGTTCAACATGGAAAATTCAAAACCTATTTCCACAACCCTTTTAGTGGTAATAAAGCTGAATAAAGATGTAGATGGAAAATAAGTGGATCAGAAAGAGTATTTGAAACTGATTGTAAGCCTATTGTATTTGACTGCCTCAATACCTGGCATTGTGTATATTTTCACCTTTTTTAAGGACTTCAGAGTCCTCTAAGAGAATCAAATCTTATTGCTCAGAAAATAATTCCTAGATACATCAATGGATGAAAAAATTCAGAATCATGTATTATAGCTAAGAGTGTAATGATTTTTTGGTTATTAATATGTAGATTGGGAAAGAAATATTGATGATAGAATATCCACATCTGGTGGAGTATTATTTATGGGAATGAATTGTGTTCGCTGAAATTGAAAGAAAAAATTCAGTAACTCTCAATACGGATGAAGTAGAGTATGTTTCTTCCACTCAAGTTGCTACTCAACGCATGTGGATGAAAACATGATTGGAAGACTTACTTTTTTAAGTGATGTCATCCTTACTCTATGGTTGTAATAATCAAATTATAATCTTTCTCACCAAGAATTCATTTCGACATTCTAATTCAGATCATATTGATATCTAATACCATTTCATCCAAGGGAATGTGGAGAATAATGAATTAAAACTTGAATATGTATCACCATCGAAACAAGAAGCTGTCATTTTCACTAATCCATTACCAAAAGAATCATTCCCAAATTTAGGTTGAATATGGGTGTCCAACCTCTTTCTCTTTAAGGATGAGGTATGTGTTTCTATCCCCTCTCCCATATTTCCTTTTGATTTTTTTTGTCATGGGGGTTAATTGTATTGTTTCATAAATCAGTCCAAGTGATGCGTATAAAAAATGGAGAGTTATGGGTAAACTTTAAATTTAGCATTGTTTAGTGTCTGAACTATTATAATAGTTTGTTAGAGTGGTTGTAGGAAATAATTTTCTTAGTATTTTGGGGACGTGGAAGAAGAGATGAGGAATAAAGATGAAGATGTTTTCATAATCACTACTTTTAGAGAGCCTCGTATTGCTGTCAATGATTCTTGGTTCCAACAGTGATTTAGCTCACATAGGCTTATAATTATTGATATTTAATCCATTAGATGTGGATAAAAAGTTCAATAATTTAGGAATCTTGGATGAAAACAAAATCAAAAGGGTTATATTGTTTTTAAAATGATAATGATGAAGGTGTTTTGGGTTGTATTTTGTTGTCAAGGATTATTTTGATGGAAGTAAATCACTTAACATTGTTTCTGGCAATGAACATGGGATTGATAAAAATGAGACACACTATGAAATTGATTAAAATCATACTCATGTTCTGTAAAGAATAAATCTCTCTGTGATATTCTATCATTAAGAGAAGAATCTTTTTTTGAAATAAGTGGCTGTTTTGATAGAGAATCATGGTCAACATGAATACGATGTTTTAAAAGTGATGATGATTGTCTTATTTTTATTTAACATAAATCACGAGTTGAATGGACAACATGTGCTGAAATATTCATGGAATAATGGTAATGCGAAATAGATGCTTCCAATTTGAAAAATATTGTGTCTAGATTTATCATATCTGAGTGGCAGAGATATATAAGTGATACCAATTGTTTTTAAAAATAATCATATCTGGGTGAAAGAAAATAAAAGGCGATGTTGATTGAAATATTGATGCTGATTTACTGTAACATTTTTTTCCATCAACCCCTTACCTAAGATCAATATTAGGGTAACCGTACCCATATTGATCGAAAATGTGGTATTGATCGAAAATGTGGTGTTGATCGAAAATGTGGTATTGATAAAAAATTTGGTTTTGATCAAAAATGTGAAATTGATTGAAAAGGTGGTGTAGATTGAAAAGGGACATACTGATTTACTGTAGAATCTAGTATTTAATCAGATGATATAAAATATTTGTGTTCCTAGGCTAATCATACTCAAAAATATCATACTCTACATATAAAAATCATGCTGAGTAGAATGGTTGTTTGAATTTCAGTAGGAAGAGACGTTTGAATAGTGATTTAATATCAAATATATTTTAAAGTGGGTCTTGAGAAGAGGAAAATAATATACTTTCTATTTGATGTGGGTCAGGAGGAGAAGTGAAGAAGGTGATCCACAATGTAGTCAACCATTTGAAAAGGGTGGAATTATATTGTTTTGATGAGTTGTTCAGTGAAAAGATATTGTTGAATGATTTTTCAAGGGTGGGTTACCATTCAAATAATTTTTTTATACAAATTGGTTATGTGAATTCAATTCAGTAATTAGATTGAGACAATTAGACTCAAATGTTTGGACCCATGTGTCACTCATCAGTTCAAATTAGATTGACAATTAAAATGAGAGTCTGGAAAAGAATGAGTGAAGATTGTAGAAGATTTGAGAAGAATAGAGAAGCATCAAAAAATTCACAATTACTCTGATATTTCATGAGAAATTAATATTTAGGTGGATTAATGTGAGTGGTAATGTTTTTGGGATTCCTACCCAAAACTTTTTTGAGTCACCTACAAAAGGAAAAAAGTATATTCTACATGACTGATGACGGTGTACCTTTCATCACAGTAGAGAGGGATGATATGAGTTTTCAGTGAGTTAAATTGATACCATTTTGTTATGTATTGAATACATTTAAATGGGGAAGAAGACAAGGTTTAAACGATTTTATTCATCTGATCATCTTACATAGTGTCATCGTACTCAACATATCATCATATTCATCTTGTCAATTGTATTCGAATTATTTTTTTATCGAGGGGAATTAATCAGGATGGGGTTTTCGTACACAGTTTTAATGTAATGGGTTTTTTTTGCCTGAGGAGTAATTTTGTTCTAGACTTAAGTGGTTTTGATTCATTTAAATTGTATTCTATCATAGAATCGAACTAAGATAATTGATTTAGGGATAATTGGCCTCGAAAGAACCAGACTGGGAAAATTGAACTCAAAAAAGATTAAACTCAGTGTTTCATAAAAATGTCTAGGTGGTTCCTACCTGTAACACCCCCGGTTTGAGTTATGTAGCATTTTTTATGATTATTTAGGTGTTTAAAGGGCATGTGATGAGTTGAAAAGATGTTGGGAGAGTTTGGAATGGTTTTTAATAAGTTTGGAGGCTTTTCTATAGGAGCACGGTTTGAGCACGGTTAGGGGAAACCGTGCGGGTTCTCCAAGAAACTGTGAAGGGGGAGGTAGTGGTCTTTGCATGGCCTGCACATGATTTGTTAAATCATGTGAGGCAACCATGCAGACCCCTCCTCTTGAAGAATTAGCGTGTGCATGGTTAGTGCACAGTTTTCCAAATCGTGCAGGATAACCCTGCGACCACTTAAAAATAGGGTTTTAAAACCCGAGTTCACTCGGGCTTGCCTCATTCCCCTCCAAATCCTCTGCCATTCGAGCCTCACACAGGATTTTGGTTTCTCATGGGTTTAAGGTGATATCCCATTGATTTTGGAATCAAATCGAAGGTTCATCATGGTGGTTTGAAGGTGGTTTCTCCCAGGTAAGTCTCTCCTCTCGGATTCTTTTTGTTTTCCTCTAGATCTATATATCTCTATCTCTCGGTTTTCTAGATCTACACCTGTTTTGTGTAGATATAGGGTTTTTGGTTGCCTTGGATGTTGATTTTAAGGCTTATGGATGTTAGGTAAGGGGATCTAGAGAGGTTTCGGTGGTGCGTTCGCTGGATTTGAGGAGTGGTTGCTTGTGGTTTGATTTCGTCGGAACCCTAAAGGTAGGGTGCTTCTCTCTCGACTCAACTTTGTTAGAACTAGTGGTTTGGTTACTATTAATTTGTGTTTCTTAAAATTAATTATGTTGTTGATTTACGAAATTGGATGGAAATCCCTTTGGTAATGGTTTGGGAGTTTTTGGAAAAAATGGGTTGTGGAAAAAATCTCTTGATGTGATTTTAAAATGGGATTTTAAAATGACTTGTTCTTCTAGGTTTGATTAAGATGAATTAATAAAAAAATTCAATAAAATGTTTGTTTTATTGAATTTGGGTTTGGCATGGAAAATGGTTAAAGGGTGTTTTCAATAAATGTTTGATTTATTAAAGTGGATTGGCATGTAATAGAAATGGTTGATTGCATGTTGTCATGGCATTGATGGGTTATATGCTCGGTTGTGTTGTCTTGTTTGAATGTTGTGAAAGTGGGAGGGAAGTACCACTATAAAAAGGGGATGGATAGTGGATGGAAGGTCCATCATCAATAGCAAGTGGGCGGGAAAGTAACACTTGAGTGGATTGGTAATGAATGGGTTGGATGGGAAGTGGAACCATGATATGTTTTTTGCTTGGTTGGTAATGTTTGTAGATGGGGCTTGTGAGTGAAATATGAAAAAGGTAATTGGCTTGTGGCATGGTTGATTTGGATACCTTGTTTGGAATGTTGGGCTTACGGCATGATTGTTTGGCATTCCCTGGGTTTACTTGGTTTGGGAAAGATAGCCTGGTAAGGGTGTGTTTGGCTGATAGTAATGGATGCACATGTGATTATTTTATATAAATTTATTTATATAAATGTTCTACGGGTTTTTTCCTAGTGGCGTGTGTAGGGAAGTCATTTGGGGAAAACCTACAAAGTAGTTGTACTCACCCCCTACTTTGGAACTTTGTTGCCTTTATAGATGTTGTGTACCAGGATACAGGTAAAGGTAAGACATCTCATTGCTAGTGGTTTTGTGGTGATGCTTGTGATGTGTTGGTGGAGCTTGGAGCTTGAATCTTGGGGTGAAGCTGTGGTGGTGTCATGGCTCATGGTGTTTTTCGGTTTAGTTTCTGCTTTGTACTCTGATGTTTTGTGGACATGTCCAGTTGAATTGTTTTCGGGTATTTGATGGCATGGTTAGTATCGTATGGTTGGGTTTGATAGTACATGCATCTTTTATTGTTGGTTGCTTGATTTGGGTGATCTCCTTAAGGGAAAATCGTTCCGCACTGTTCCTTAAAGCCTTCGATATTTATTGCCAGCCTTTGGTACCTTGGGAATGTCGCTTAATTCTAAGTAACCCTCACCTCCTCCTCAAGCCAATGAGGTTGGGGTAGGGTGTTATAAGTTGTATCAATTTTGTTCGGTCCTTTGGAGTTGATTCTCGGATTTAGAGTTGACATTAGTTTTGGTATATTCCTTGAGTTTGGATGGTAGCAAGGAGTATGAATGTTGGAATACGGAATGTATAACATAAAAAGACGTAGCTAACACATTTATGCTGAACTTCAAGTTACCAAGGATTTGGGTACAAAAGTGTTTTGCAGACACTTATAGGCATTGACAATCTCATTGTCGTGGGTGTAGCCAATGAGATGCGCATGGAATATAGGGTAGAGATGACTTCCCTTTAGGATGAATATTTCATTGAGCATAATGATTTATGGGCTAAATTGAGAAATGATTTTTTAAATTTGATAAATTGTAATGCGAATAAATTTGGTATTTTGAAAATGGTATGATTTTCAAAAATTGTGAAACCTAGAAAAGGTGGAAAGGTGGAAAGCCTTGTTGTGATAGTGTTGTGTAATGTGATGTGAAATGAAAATTCTTGATGTCTATGAATGTGATACTCATGGTTGTTTGTTTTCTATTTATAGAAATTGCACCGGGTAGGAGTTTTAGAGACCAACCGGAAGTGGCTGATGAGAACGTGGTTGCTCCTAAGCCCCAGGTGAACGAGTAGTTAGTCCAGAGCATAGTGTAAGCTTTCCAAGCGGTGGGAAGTGTGAATAGAGCGGAAGAGCCAAATCATGTTGATTATGCATCTCAGTTTCAAAGGCAGGATCCACCCCGTCTTTAGGGGTGATTCGGACCCGGAAAGGGAAGAGGCATGGCTGTCTAGAATGAACAGAATTTTCGAATTCTTCTAGATGCTAGTAGAGCTGAAAGTAAGCCTAGAAACGTATAAGCTAGAGGATATTTCTCTTCAGTGGTGGGAGTTGGTACTCCAAGCGGGGATTGACCAATGTATGATGTGAGAAGGCATTGAGGAATTGTTTAATAAACAATTCTACCCACATATGTTCAAAATTCATCGCACAACTGATTTCTTCAGTCTGAAGAAAGAGCATATGTCTGTGACGGAATATGCAACTATGTTTATGAGCTTAGTGCATTTTTCACCCGAGGTGGTGGGTAGCACATCATTGAAGGAAAGTATCTTCAAATCGGGGTTAAGGAAAGAGATACATTCAAAAATAGTAGCATTGTGTGTTGGTGATTACACAGAGATGGTTAATCGAGCATCATTGGCTGAGCAGGACCTGCTAGGAGCCCTGGGTGGAGGAATCATGGTGGTACCCATGGGGAATAGT
This sequence comes from Viscum album, assembly GCA_963277665.1. NCBI lineage: Eukaryota > Viridiplantae > Streptophyta > Magnoliopsida > Santalales > Viscaceae > Viscum > Viscum album. Next base: position 995,931,056 of record OY728164.1, read on the forward strand.
GGGAACTCTAACGCTGGGTTCAAGAAGACGAGGGACACTTATTCCCAGGATGGGGGTATGGAACATAATCCGACGGTAGGATCGATGAATCTTCCTATGAAGCCCTAGAGAAAACTAGGATGTTTTTAGTGTGGATCTATGGAACACATCAAGCGGGATTGTATGACACAACCTCAAGCATGTCACAATTGAAAGTATATGGGTCATCTTCAGCGTTATTTTCATAATTCTCCAAGTTCGGGTGCACACGACACTCCTCAAGGATTGCAGATGTCATATGATTCAATGGGGTGGGGACAGCAGTATACCCCTCGTCAATAGAGCAAATTTAGTTATAGTGATTCTCGGAACACCACAACTCTTCTGCAGGGTAATAAAGAGAAGAGTGTGGAAACCATGGCATTGTTCGGAGCAGAGAAGGTTGTGGTGGATGATCAGTCAGGACTATCAATGGTTCTAGGTACTATTCTTTTGAATTCTACCTTGATGCAAGTGATGTTTGATATGGGTTCCTCACACTCTTTTATTAGTGTACGTGTGGTTGAGTTTCTGGGTTTAAGGGTAGAAATGATGCCTTCGATTTTGAAACATCAAACTCCTATGGGTCAAAGAGAGTGTCGATCCTTCTTCTGTAGATCATGTTGTATCGTTGTGGGTGAGGTTGAGCTAATTTGGAATTTCTCAATGCTTAATATGGATGGGTATGACGTAATCCTAGGAATGTATTGGATGGTGGCATTTATGGTCCAAATCAACTATAATGCACTGACAATGGCTTTTATGAAACACGATGATGTTAGAAATCTCTTTAGATGAGAGAGGCATGAAGGGAAGGGTGCAATAGGTTTGTTGGCACCAGTAGCGGGAATGTTATTGTATCAGTTGGCGGTGTTGCCATTGGAATCGGTAGAGGGTGTGGAGCAGAGTGTTCTTCAAACAGTGGTGGATTATTTCATGGATGTTTTCCCCAAATAATTCTCTGGGTTACCTCTGGTAAGATAAGTGGAGTTTACTATTGATCTCCTTCCAGGGTCCAATCCTATCTCACTTCTGTCTTACTGGATGTCTCCTACTAAATTGCAGGAATTGATATTCAAGTTGAAAGAGTTTGAAAACAAAGGGTTTATCTGGCCTAGCACGTCTCCTTGGGCAGCACCAGTGTTGTGTGTGACAAAGGCGGATAGAACATTGAGGCTCTGTGTTGATTATCATCAACTTAACCAAGTTATGATAAAGAATAGATATCCACTTCCATGAATTGATGATTTCTTCAACCAGTGGAGGGGAGCCCCGTGGTTCTCCAAGATCGACCTGAGGTCGGGATATCATTAATTCTGGGTGAGGATGGATGATATTCCTAAAAAATATTTCAGAGTAGATATAGTCATTATGAATATGTGGTTATTCCCTTTGGTATAAAAAATTCATGAGCGGTATTAATGGAATTGATGAATCAGATATTTTAGAGATATCTGGATTCATTTGTGGTGGTGTTTGTAGAAGATATTCTGGTGTATTCAATGACAAGGGTGGAGCATGAGCATCACATGGTGACAGTGTTGGGGATCTTGAGGGATCATCGGTTGTATACCAACATGTCAAAGTGTGACTTTTAGATATGGGAAGTCCATTTTCTTTGACATGTAATTTCTGAAAGGGGCGTTTCTGTGGATCCAAAAAGATTGAGGCTGTGATCTCATGTAAACCGCCAAAGAATGTGTTTGAGGTACGCAGTTTCCTCAGTCTATCTGGGTATTATAAAAAAAATCATGTTTTTTCTTGTTTGGTTTCACCGATGACATCTTTGACAAGAAATAATGTTCCATTCCTGGGGAATTAATAGTTTAAATAGTGTTTCGAAGAGCCCAAGGTTTTCCTTACATCAGCACCAATCCTTGTTTTTGCAGAACCAGGAAAAGGGTACGTGGTGTATTGCAATGCATCGAGATCAGGGTTGGGGTGCGTTCTCATGCAAGGGAATCATGTGTTTGCGTATGGCTAATGGTTGTTGAGGGTGTATGAGAAGAACTACCCAAATCATGATTTGGAATTGGCAGCAATGGTCCATGCTTTGAAAGCGTGGCATCATTATCTCTTCAATGAGAAATTCATGGTATATACAAATCATAAGAGCTTGAAGCACATTTTCTCACAAAGGGTTTTGAACTTGAGGAAAAAGATATGGATGGAATATCTATAGATGTTTTATTTGGACTTGATGTACACACCGAGTAAGGGAAATTCGGTGGCGGATGCATTAATTAGAAAATCATATGCTCTGGTGGTGAAGCATGCTTGGACTAGTGGCAGTTAACGTCTGTTATAGCTGACATGCAGTTGGAATGTGAGGACCAGGGCGATAGAGCGGTCTTTTTTCTGATTTTGTTGTTTTTTAACTTTGTTGGCATGGTTAAAGAGGCACAGATATCTGATTCTGAGTGTGTGACCATGAGGTCGAAACTCAATGGTGGGGAGACCATTGAGGGTTGGCAACTGAATGGAGATTCAGTTCGGTGTTTTTGGAATCAGATGGTTATTCCAGTTTCTTGTTAGGAGGATCTTCTCAGGGTGTATCATCATTCCAGGTGGGTTATTCATCCTAGAATTTAGAAAATGTATAAAGCCTTGACAGCGCAGTTCTGGTGGGTTGGTATGAAACGAAGTATGGCTGAGTTTATTTCGAGATGCTTGACTTGTCAGCAGGTCAAGGAAGAGCATCAGAGGCCAGTAGGAATGTTGCAGTCTTTACCAGTCCATGTTTGGATGTGGGAGAAAATAGCGATGGATTTTGTTACAGGTCTCCCAAAAATGGTAAAAAATCACGATGCCATTTGGGTGATAGTGGATTGGCTAACAAGGTCAGCCCATTTAATTCCAATTCGTAAATCTCATATGGTGGAGGATTTGTCCAAAATTTATATCTAGGAGGTGGTAAAGAGGAATCGTACTCCAGTTTCAATTTTATCAGATAGAGATCTGAGGTTCACATATTATTTTTAGAAATCCTTACAGAAACCCCTTGGGACACAGTAGACTACGAGAATAGCATATCACCGTCAGACGTATGGTCAATATTAGAGGACGATACAAACTTTAGAGGATATGTTGTAGGCTTGTGTCATGGATTTTGGTGGCTCGTAGGAGGATCACTTGACATTGGTTGAGTTCTTGTATAATAACAGTTACCAGGCATTCATACATATAGCTCCGTTTGAATCATTGTATGGGCGATCGTGTCATTCTCCACTATACTGGGTGGAAACGGGTGAGTCCTCGATGGTTAGACCGAGCCTTGTCCACGCGACTACGGAGAAGATCAAGTTAATCTGGAAGATAATTGAGATGACTCATAGTCATCATAAATCGTATGCGGATCATCATCGATGACCATTGTCGTTCGAGGTGAGTGATCATGTCTTCTTGAGGATCTCTACTAGGTTATGACATCGTCGGTATGTGAAGCAGGGAAAGTTTCCTCTGAGGTATATTGGACATTTTGATATTCTTTAGCGGGTTGGTGAGGTGTCTTATCATTTGGTATTTCCACCTAGGTTCAGTGCGGTGCACAATGAGTTTCCTGTGTTGTAGTTGAAAATGTATCAGCCAGATTCGGGCCATGTTATTCGATAGGATTATGTTGAGCTAGAGCCGGATGCTTCATTGGTTAACATGCTAGTGCAGGTTGTGGATAGGCAAGAGAATGTCTTACCTGTTATAAGAGTTGGTCTAGTTTGGGTTTTGTGGTAGCATGGCCAGATCCAACAGGAGACTTGTGTGCGGGAGAAAGAGAGTCGAGCAATGGCCAGAACTCTTTCAGTAAAGGGTTGGTTCACTACATTCTGAGGACGGAAAGTCCAATGGTGGGTAGAATGTAGCAACCCCGGTTTGAGTTATATAGCTTTTTTAATGATTCTTTATGTGTTTAAAGTTCATGGGATAAGTTGAGAATAGGTTGGGAGAGTTTGAAATGAATTTTAATATGTTTGGAGGATTTTCTAAGGGAGCACGGTTTGAGCACGGTTAGGGGAAACCATGCTGGTTCCCCTAGAAACTGTGCCGGGGGCATTTGGATTCGCATGGCCTATGCATGATTTGTTAAACCATGTGAGGCAACCGTGCAGACCCCTCCTCTTGAGGCATTAGCATGCGCACAGTTAGCACACGGTTTTCCAAACCATGCGGGATAACCCTACGACCACTTAAAAATAGGGGTTTAAAACCCCGGTTCACTCAGGCTTTCCTCATTCCTCTCCAAATCCTCTCTCACTCGAGCCTCAATCGGTATTTTGGGTTCTTAGGGGTTGAAGGTGATCTCCCACCAATTTTGGAAGAAAATCGAAGGGTTCTTGTGGTGGTTTGAAGGTGGTTTCTCCCGGGTAAGTCTCTCCTCTTGGTCTCTTTGTGTTTTCCTCTAGATCTACATCTCCCTATCTATTGTTTTCTAGATCTACACCCATTGTGTGTATATCTAGGATTTTGGTTTCCTTGGATTATGATTTTAAGGCTTCTAGATGTTAGGTAAGGGGATCTAGAGAGGTTTCGATGGTGCATTCGTCGGATTTGAAGAGTGGTTGCTTGTGGGTCGATTTCACCAGAACCCTAACTGTAGGTGGCTTCTCTATCGACTCCACTTGGTTAGAACAAGTGGTTTGATTAAAATTAATTTGTGTTGCTTAAAATTAATTGTGTTGTTGATTTTCAAAATGAGATAGAAATCCCTTTGGTAATGGTTTGGGAATTTTTGGGGAAAAGGGCTTGTGAAGAAATACTCTTGATGTGATTTTAAAATGGGATTTTAAATTGAGTTGTCTTATTGATTTTATTAAGATTAATTGAGAAAAATGGTTTTCAATAAAAAAGGTTGTTTTATTGAATTGTGGATTAGCAAGGAAAATGGTTAAAGGGTGTTTTCAATAAATTTTTAATTTATTGAAGTGGATTCGCATGTAATGGAAATGGTTGATTTCATGTTTTTGTGGCCTTGATAGGTTATATAATTGGATATGTTGGCCTTTTGAATGTTGTGAAAGTGGGTGGGAAGTACCACTATAAAAAGGGGATGGATCGTGGATGGAAGGGCCACCATCAATAGCAAGTGGGCGGGAAGTACCACTTGAGTGGATTGGTAATGAATGGGTTGTACGGGAAGTGCCAACATGATATGTTGTGTGCTTGGTTGGTAATTTTTGTAGATGGGGATTGTGAGTGAAATATGATAAAGTTAATTGGATTGTGGCATGGTTTATTTGGCTTCCTTGTGTGGAATTTTTGGCTTACGGTAATATTTTTTGTATTTCCTTGGGTTTACTTTGTTTGGGAAAGATGGATTCATAAGGGTGTGTTTGGCTGATGGTAATGGATGTACTTGTGATTATTTTATATAAAATGATTTATATAAATGTGCTAACGGTTTTAACCTAGTGGCATGTGTAGGAAAGTCATTTGGGGAAAAACTACTGAGTATTTTTACTCCCCCATGCTTTGGCACTTTGGTGTCTTTGAAGATGTCGTGTACCGGGATATAGGTAAAGGTAAGACATCTCATTTCTAGTGGTTCGTGGTGATGCTTGTGATGTGTTGGTGGAGCTTGGATCTTGGATCTTGGTGTGGAGTTGTGGTAGTGTCATGGCTCGTGGTGTTTTTTTATTTAGATTCCTCTTTTACTCTGATCTTTTGTGGACATGTCTAGTTGAACAGTTTTGGGGTATGTGATGGCATGGTTAGTATCATATGGTTGGGTTTGATAGTGCATGCATCATTCATTGTTGGTTGGTTGAGTTGGGTGATCTCCATAAGTGAAAATCATTCCCCACTATTCCTTGAAGCCCTCGGCATTTATTTACATCCTTTGGCACCTTGGGAACATTGCTTAAGGCCAAGTAACCCTCACCGCCTCCTCAAGCCAATGAGGAAGGGGTGGGGTGTTACACTAACTTTCATCTAGGTATGGAATTGATGAATTTTATAAAAATTTAATACACTTTTTTAATTGAAATGAATCATAGGTGACATGAGTTGTTACAAAACAATTGCATCACCCTATTCTGCTAAGATGGTGCACACACACTAGTGAAATTGTTTCATAGTGCTAAATGAGTGAAAGGGTACATACAACACATTGTAATCCAATGATTTTTTTCCAAGTGGATTGTATGATATTGTATCATTTCCAAACAATAAAAATGACATAACTATTCTTATTGAATAGTGATCCTTGTAAATATTTGTGTTCCTATGGATGTATCGATTGAATTATATTCATTATGTAATTGAATATTTAATAGGAGGTTAAAGTTATTTCAATTGAAAAGAAACATAAATGAAAAATAGTATCATTGATTCACCCTCCCCCTCTTGGTGATCTAATCATCCTCACAAAATACATACAAGTGGTATCAAAGGAAGGCTACCTTATCTATTCTTTAATAATGAAAAATTTGAACAGTGTGATCAGTAAAGGAATTCCTATCTTTGATTGAAATAATTATCATATCCTGAAGAACATATTGTAGTCTTATCTTATGTCTATCTGTTATGATGTTCATGAAGACACAACAATAGGGTTTCTACCCATTGATAATAAATCTCCACTTATACCTATGGATAAGAAGCATCATGAGAATGATGGGAGGGAGAAGAATGCTATACTGTCATCAATTTTTGAAAGTGAATTATTTAGAGTAAAATGTGTTCCCATATCCAATGGTATATGGGAGAAATTTAAAAACATATATGGAGTAAATAAAAAATTCAAGATGAAAAAAAAATACGATGACTGAAGTATGAAGAAATGAAGATGGGTAAGCATGAATCTATTGGGGATTTTGGTACTAGGGTGTATTATATAGTGTGTTCTATTAATTTTATTTGTGAAAAGATAGATGAATCTGTAGTTTTTAAAAAGATATTGAGAATCGTACCTGATAAATTCAATGAAAAATTTACCTCATTGGAAGACAAGGATCCTGAAACATTATTTATTGACAATTCACTTATCACTTTTATTACTTATGAAATGAGAAGAGAAAAAGATCTAAAGAGAAAACAAATTTATAGAGAAATGACCTCCAAGTATTTGAAGAATGAAATGTTAGATAATATTACTTCTAAATAAGAACATGGTGATTCTGACTCTGATAATGAGGTATATAAAAATCCTAATGATATTTTATCCTTGTTTCCTAAAAATGTGAAAATAGGTACATTGAAATAAATTGGAAAACATCCCTTGAAATGTTTTGAATGTAGAGGTATTGGTAACTTTGTAACTAATATTCTTCAAAGAAATAATGGAGAGGATAGTGATAATGGTGAATAAAAGAAAAAAACATCATGGATGAAACAAGTTAATAATGGAAATTCAGGGAAAGTAAAGGAACTGTTCAAATCCAAAAGAAGATTTTTCTTATATAGTGATGAAGATAAAGAATAAAGTGATGTTGAATCCATAAAATCAGTTGATTATGGTATTTAAAATACTTTTATTATTGATTGATGAAGAATGCATAAGTATAATTACTAAGGAAGAAGATGATGAAACGTGTCTTGAAATACATATGAAAGAATAATTGAATGAATGTATGAGAATTATTAGGATACTTGAAATAAAAGAAGCTGGAAGATGAATACTCAAGAAAATTATAATGGTTTTCTAGTGATAAAACTGCTCGTAAAAGTGATTGATAATATGAAAAAATATTTTAAAGATGAAAAGAATCATAATTATCATTTGGAAATGAAGCTGAAGGAAAAAAGAAGAATATTTGGAACTTTTCCAACAAAAATTATCAAAAGTTGACTTTAGAAACTCATGTTTCCAAAACTCTATAATTGAGGTTGGTGAATTTTATCAAAATGATAATCTTTATAAGGTTTAACAAAACTTACCTCCATAGGGTGATAAGTAGAATGGAACATTTTCTAAAAAGGATAATGCTGGGAAGTTTATGTATATGGCCAAAGTAAAGAATTTAAAATATGAAAAACATCATTGATCTAGAAAATGTTAAAATAATTTTAATTATATCCATTATGAAAAGAAGAATCAGATTGATGGGGTAAAAGTTTATGGCTTATAAAATTATAAACAAAAGGTTTTCAAGAAATGTATTGAGAATTCTAATCAGTTTGGAGGTTTCATAGGAAAATACTATTTATACAGGTATATTTTGTATTGTGGTAGGTTTGGACACTTGAAAATTATGTGTTGGATCAATAAACCTCATCACTATTATACCACATATTAGGAAATGAAGATCTTCAGGGGGAGTCAATCTCCTCAAAGAATAAAGAATTAGAAGGAGGTCAAAAATATATATTAAAAGAGTGTAATAATGTTTGAAAATATGTTCCAAACCATATAATCTATTTGTGAAATATGTTAACAATGTAAAAAGCTTGAAAAAGGATTCCTTGTTCTCTTACTGGATCAATAAATGACTCTCATTTCTATAATTCCAATATTGAATAGAGAAAAGAAAAGAGAAATGGCTCTTGTTGTTGAAAAAATATAAAAACCCAAAAAGGGAGAACGAACTTGTATTTTTGATAGTTTGTGTTACTCGCACATGATAGGAGACAAGAAATTTTTAAATGTTGAAAATATTTTAAAGAGAGATCAATGAAATTTGGTGATGAAGAATCATTGATAATCAAATGTATTGGGTCAACCATCATTGGTAATGAAAAGATGAAATATAATAAAACATTGTTTGTTGACGGGTTGAATCATAATTTTCTTAGTGTTTCACAATTGTGTGATGAGGGTAATGAAGTAATCTTCAATAAATATGGGTTTTTTTGATAATTGAAGATGATGGGAAGATTTTTACAAGAGTAAAATGTATGAATGGGAATTTGTTTCATGATGGTGATTCACAAAACTCTTGTTACATGAGCATGTGAAAGATAATCAGTTGTGGCATAAAATGATTAGAAACAAGTGTCATAGAAACATCAGCAAGCTATATAATAGATTAAGTGTTCAAGATATTCCTTATTTTCCAAAAATAAGTGATTGGTGTTGCACTATCTTTTATAATGAACTAATTAAAAATTTTCTACCTAACAAAGTTGATATTTTTCCAAAATGACCCCTAAAGCTGATACATTATGATATATGTGTTCAAATGAGAAAAAAATCCTCAAATAGAGATAAGTAATTCATTACATTCATTGATGATTTTATTCACAGTAAACGTGTCATTTATATGAAACAAAATTAGATTCATTGAAAACTTTTAAAAGTTTCAGAAGAAGAGAAGAATAGGAATGTGAGTATTTCGTGAAGATGTAATGAACTAATAATGGTGCTGAATATAGAAGAGAAGAGTTTTAAGACTATCTTGAGAATCCAGGAATTCATCATGAATATAGTTCCCCCTATAGTCCCCACCAAAATGGGGTTGTTGTAAGAAATAAAATAAACATGGTGTAAATTGAAATAACCTTGTTACTTGAATATAGCCTTTCACATTTCTATTGGTGAAAAACCATGATCAGGGCTATTTACATTCAGAACCACTATTTCTAAAGGCCTCAATATGGTATGACTGCCTACAAACAGTTTTATGTAAAAAATCTCTATTTTAATAACATCAGTGTTTTTAGGATTCCATGTGTTATAAATAAGAAAGGAAAAAACTATAAAAATTTTGAGCAGAAAGGTGAAGATGTGATCTTTCTTGGCTATTGTCCATAAGGAAAAGGTTATAGATGATTTATAAAGAAACAAATAGAATTGTTGATTCTGTTGATGTGAATGTAATGCGAATGAAAGAGGTAGGTAAAAATGCTCAAGGAGACAGATATGATGAGAAAGGTGAAGAATAAAAGTTCTAGTAAGGATACATGAAATGGTATTTCTTCTCAATAAGATGAATCAGACTTAGCTATTTCATGTTACAAAGATGAATCTTGAGAAAATAATCCTAGTGTGAGGAAACAAGTGGAAGCTCATAATATAATTTGGGATCAACATCACATGGTTCAAACTATAAGAACAATAAATGTTATCACACATAAATAATTATATTCAAAATTGGATTTGAATGGTCTAAAAGAAGAATTTTAGCAACCAGAACGGGTTCAAGTCATGATTGAATAATTGAATTAGATTGAAATGTACAGTACATGGAAACTCATACCCAAGCCCGAAAACAAAAACATCATTGGAAAAAATGGGTATTCCAGAACAAGAAATATAAATAAGGTGAGTATATAAGAAAAAATGAAATATTGGTTTACAAAGGGTATTCTTATGTTTAATTAATTTATTTTGATGAAACCTTTTCTCTGGTGACCAAATTGGAAAAAATTAGAAAATTTCATGCCATTGCTTCACAATGAGGCTATAAGATCATTCAAATGGATGATAAATCTATATTCTTAAATGGTGATCAAAAATAGAAGGTTTACATTGAACAACTATATGGCTTTGATGTTGTGAAAGATTAAATTTATGTGTGTCAATTCATAAAATCCTTGTAGGGGATAAAACAATCTCTCAGGGCATGGTATTCCAAATTTAATAATTGACTGAATATTAAACGTTTTAAGAAAGGAATATTGGATATAAATTTTTATTTCAATGAAAGTGAATAGAATTCCCTCAATTTTGCTGTTTATGTTGATGATATTATCTTTTCTAGGAATAATAAAATAATTTGTGGAAGATTTACTGAAGAGATGAGGGAGGTATTTCAAATGTCCATGTGGGGGGAAATGAAATAATTCATTGAGTTATGAATTTTTCTTAAGAAGTAATACATTTTTCTTTCCCAAGAAAAGTATTCTAGGGAACTTTTGAAGAGGTTCAGCCTGAAAAATACAAAACCTATTTCCACTCCCATTTCAGTTAGAACAAAATTGATTAATGTTGGAGATAGAAAAGATGTGGATAAGAAAATGTATCAGAAAATGATTGGATGTATATTGTATTGTAATTTGTCAAGACATGACATTGTGTATGTTGTTACCTTATGTGAAATATTTCATAGTGCTCCAAAATAATTTCATCTTATTTCTTGAGAAAGAATTCTCAGATAGATCAAAGGCACAAAAAATTCCGAATCACGTACTATAGATCAGTTACTATTTATTTTTTGGGTATTAAGATTAATATTGGCGAGAAAATTTTGATGATAAAAAACTACATAGGGGGGAGTATTATTTATGGTAATGAATTGCATTAACTGGGACTCAAAGATATAAAATTTAGTAACTCTCAGTACAGATGAAGCTGAGTATTTTTATTCCACTCAAGACGCTACTCAACTCATGTGGATGAAATCAAAATTGGAAGACATACTTGTTGAAGTGAAGTTACCATTGTTCTTTAGTTGTTATAATCAAAGAACAATCAATCTCACCAATAATCTAGTTCAATATTCTCATTCAAATCATATTGATATCAAATACTATTTTATCAAAGAGCATGTGGCGAATAATGAATTGTTACATGAATATGTTTCACCATCAGAGCAAGTGGCTAAAAATTTCACAAAACCTTTACCAAATAAATCATCTCAAAATTGAGGTTGAACATGGGTTTCTAACCAATTTCTCTTCAAGGGTGAGGTATGTGTTTCTATCCCATCTAACATATTAACATTGGATTGTTTTGTTAAGGGGGATAATTATATAATTTTATAAATCAATCCATGTTATGAATGTAAAAAGGGGGAGTTGTGGTTAAGATATTAATTCATCATTTTTTGGCATGTGAACTATTATAATAGTTTGTTTGAGTGGTTATAGGATAGGATATTCATTGTATTCAAGGGAGGTGGAAGAAGATATGTGGAAGAAATATAAATATGTTGTCATAATAACTACTTTGGGATAACATGGTATTGCTTTCAATGATTCTTTTTTCCTATAATGAGTTAGCTCACGTATGAGTATAACTATGGATATGTAATCCATTTAATGAGTATAAAATGTTCAGGGATTTATGATGCTTGGTTGACAACAAATTCTAAAGGGAAATATTGTTAGAAAGAAGCGGATGATTAAGGTTTTTTTGTTGTCTTTTGTTGTCAAGGAATGTTTTGAAGTAAGTAAATCACTTCACTTTGTTTCTAGAAACAAACATGGGATTGACAAAAATAAAACTCAGTATGGGATTGATTAAAACCAGGATCATTTTCTATAAATAACCAAACTCACTGTAATAGTCCACCATTATGAGAAGCATTAGTTTAGAAAGAAGTGTTTATTTTTATAGAGAATTGAGGTAAGCGTGACAATGATGATTTAAATTTGACGATGCAATTCTGAATTTTATTTCAAATAAACCATGCATTGAATGGAGAACTTGTGAAGAATGTTTTATTGTTGAATATTAAAGTTAAATATATTCTACCAATCCAAAAAATATTGTATCCAGATTTACCATATTCGGGTGGCAGAAATAAATATGTGAATCTAATTATTTTTTAAAACAATCCTATCCAGGTGAAATAAAATAAATGGTCATGCTGATTGAAATAGCGATGCGAATTTTTTATAACAATTTGTTTTCCATCAACCACTTAATTTTAGATCGACATCAGGATAATCATACTCATATTAATAAAAAAGGTGGTATTGATCGAAAATTTACTATTGATAAAAAATGTGGTATTGATGGAAAATGTAGTATTGGTCAAAAAAATACGGAATTGATTGAAAAGAGAGTGTATATTAGAAAGGGTTGTACCAATTTACTATAGAATCATGTATTCTATTAGATGACATAAAAACATTTCATGCCCAGGCCAATCGTACTCATGAAGATCGTACTCTACAAATCATAATCATGCAGAGTAAAATGGTTGTTTTAATTACTTAAGGAAGAGATAGGTGAACAGTGATTTACACTCAAATATAATTTTCATGTGGGTCCATAGAAGAAGAGAAGAAGAACCTTTTTTATTTTAAGTGGTCCATGAGAAGAAGTGAAGAAGGTGATCAACAATGTAGTCAACCATTTCAAAATGAATTAATTACTTAGTTTTGGATTAGTTGTTTGATTAACAGAGATTGCTGAATGATTTGTCTAGGGGAGCTTAACATTCAATTACAATATTTTTTTTCAAATTGGGTATATGAATTATATCACCAATTCGATTGATAGAATCATATTTATAAGATCAGACCCATGTATCCCTCATCAGTTGAAATCAGAGTGAAAATTAAATTTGGAGTCAGGGGAAGAAGAGGTGAAGATTGTAGATGATTCGAGAAGAATAAAAAATCATTGAGAACCTCATAATTTCTCTGATATTTCAAGACAAATTAAAATTTGGTTTAATTTATGCGACCAGGAATATTTTTTGTATTCTTGACCAAAACTGTTGTGTTTAATCAATAAAAGGAAAAAAGTAAATTGTACATGACTGGCGACAATGTACTATTTATCACAATATAATGGGAATATTTGAGTTTTCAGTGAGAGAAAGTGATACCGTTTTTTATAGAATTAATTTTAATAGTGAAGAGAAAAAGTTCGAAACAATTATATTCAGCTAATCATCGTACTCAGTGGATCAACGTAATCACTATGTCAATTGTATTTGTCTTATTTTGATATCAAGCTGAATTAATAGGAACATGGTTTTCATAATAGGTTTTTCTATTCTAGGAATTTTTAGACTGAGGATGAATTATATTCTGGATTGATGTGGCGCTAATTCAATTCAATTTAATTCTATTAGAGAATCATACTGAGAGAATTTCTCACGGAGAATCAGACTCAGAAGAACCAGACTGGGAAATACAAACTCAAAAAATATTAAAACCAGTGTTTCATAACAATGTCTAGGTGGTTATTACCAATCATATAGGTAAGTAAATGATAAATTGTATTTCAATTGAATACACTAGTTTAATTGAAAATAATCTAAGGTTACATGAGTTGTTACCAAACAATTGTATTACTCTATTGTTCTAATAGGGTGCACATGAACTAGTGTGATTGTTTCATAGTTATTATTGAGTGAAAGGGTACATCCTAATTGTTGTAATCCAAGGATTATTTTCTAGTGGATTGTATGGTATTGGATTAGTTCCACACCATACAAAAGACATTGGTATTTTTAATGAATAGTGAACCTTTTAAATCATTGTGTTTATATAGATGTGTGGATTGAATTGTATAAATTAGGGAATTGAATATTTATTATGAGGTGAAGGTTTTTTAATTGAAAATAAACTTATAATAAAAAGTGTATCATTGATTCACACCTCCCCCTATCATTTATACAATCATCCTCAATAGGAACTTACTGGTGGTATCAGAGGAATATTACCTTTGCTAATATTTACTGATGGGGAATTTGAACTATGTGAAGAGTAAAGGTAATCGTGTCATTTATTGAAATAATTATCACATATAGAAGGATATAATGCTGCTTTATCTTATGTATATCAATTATTATATTCTTGAAGATACAATAATTGTGTCTCCACCCATTGATGATAATGGTCCACTTACACTTGTTGATAAGAAGAATCCTGAGAATGATGGGAGGGAGAAGAATGTTATACTATTATCAATTTTTTAAAGTGAATTCATAAGAGTGAAAGGCACTTCCACTTCCAAAGGTATATGTGACAAATTGAAAAACATATATAAAGGAAATAAAAAATTCAATAAAACAAAACGTCAAATATTGAGATTAATGTATGAAGACATGAAGACGGGTTATCATGAATCTATTGGGGATTTCATTACCAGTCTGAGTTATATAGTGAGTGTTATTATATTTCTTGGTAAAAATATGGATGACTCTACAGTTGTTAAAAAGATATTGACAATCCTACCAGGAAAATGTGATGAAAAAATTTCTTATTTGGAAGAAAAGGAACATAAAAATTTATCTATTAACAATTTTCATAGCACTCTTATTACTTATGAAATGTGAAGAGAGAATGATATGAAGATAAATACATAATTTAATAGAGAAGTTTCCATCAAGTATCTGAAGAAAAAAAGTCAAAGTCGATTCCTTCTGAACAAGAAGATGGTGATTCTGACTCTGAGAATGAGGTATGAAAAAATCCCAATGATATTCTATCCTTGTTTTCTAAAAATTTGAAATAAGTATAGGGAAATACCAGGGGAAAGATCCCTTGAAATATTTTGAATGTGGAGTTATTGGTCACATTGAAACAAATATTCCCTGAAGAAAGAATAGAGAGGATATTGAATATAAAGAAAAAAAAGACAAAAATATTTTGGAAGAAACAAGATGACAAAGGAATGTAAGGGAATGAAAATGAATTCTTCAAATTCAAATGAATATGTTTCATATATAATGATGATGAAGAAGAAGGAAGTGATGCTGAATCCAAAAAAATCAATTGATTATGGTATTTAAAATACTTTTATTACAATGGTGAATGATGAAGAATACAGAAGCAGTAATATTGAGGAAGACGAAGAAAATCATCTTAAAATCGATTTGAAAGTAAAATTGAAAGAATGTTTAAGAAATATTAGGAGACATGAAAAAGAAAACAAAAAGTTGGAAAATGAACTCTCAAAAAACATAGAATGTTTTTCTAGTGAGAAATAATAGTTGGTAAAAGATATTGATGATCTGGAAAATTATTTTAAAGATGAAAAGTGTAATAATGAGAATTTGGAAGCGAAGCTGATTGAAAAATGATGAATATTTGGAACTTTTTCAACAAAAATTCTCAGAATCTGAATTGAAAAACACATATTTCCAGAACACTATCATTGAGGTTGGTGAATGTTCTAAAAAATGAGAAACCAGAGATGGTTCAAAATAAGTTACATTTAAAGGGCGATAAGAATAATGGAAATGTTTCTAAAAATAAGAATACTGTGAAGGTTAATTGTGAGGCCTAAGTGAATAATTTTGAAGATAAAAAACATCCAATATTTGAAAAAATTTCAAATACGTGTAATTCTATCAAATATTAAAAGAATAAGGAGAATCAAATTGGTGGTGAAAATATTGATTGCTCAGAAAAGAATAAAAATAATGTGGCGGAGAAATGCATTCACAATTCTGATTGTTATGGATGTTATAGAGGAAAATACTCTTTATATGGGTATTATTGGTGTTGTGGTAGATTCAGACACATGGAAAGTGTGTGTTGGTTCAATAAATATCATAAATATTATACCACATGTTATGAAAGGTAGATCTTGAGGGGGAGTCAATCTTCTCAAATAATTAATAATGAGAATGTTTCTAAAAATAAATTTTAAAAGAGTGGAATGAATATTGAAAATAGGTTCCAACTATAAGACACTATTTGTGAATGATTTTAACAACCTAGAAAGCTTGAAAAATGATGTCTTGTTTTGTTACCAGCTCAACCAAAGATTATCAACTCTCTAAAGCCAAATGATAAGAGAGAAAAAAGGATAAAAATTTATTGTTGTTAGAACATCATAGAAAGCCACAAAAGGAGAATGACCATAGATTCTTGATAGTTGGTGTTTCTCACACATGACAAGAAACATGATATTTTTAAATCATGTGAATGATTTTAGAGAAAGTGCAATTTCATCTAGAAATGAAAATTCAATGAAAATCAGATGTGTTGAGTCATCCATCATTGGAAAAGAAAAAATTAAATCTAATAAGACATTTTATATCAATTGTATGGAACACAATCTGCTTAGTTTTTCAGAATTATGTGATGAGTGTAACAAATTTATCTTCATGAAAGATGGGTTTGTTGTGAAAATTGAATAAGATTGGAAGATTGTTATAGGATTCCAACATAGTAAAGGGTATTTGTTTCAGGTTGGTGATTAAGAAATATCTTGTTACACGATCATGGTGGGAGAGAATCAATTGTGCCATAAAAGGATTGGAAACATTTGTTTGAGAAACATGATAAAGCTATGTAAGAGAGACATTGTTTGATATATACCTTATTTTACAAAAAGGAGATATTAATGTTGCACTATCTTCCAGAAATGAAGAATTACAAATTGTGTGCATAAGAAAGTTGATATTTGTTCAAAAAAAACCTCGGAGCTGATTCATTCTCTTATATGCAGGCCAATGGGAAAACAATTGATAAAGGATGATTAGTAATTTATTACTTTCATTAATGATTTTACTTGCATTATATGTGTCATGTATATGAATCACAATTCATATGCTTTGAAAATGTTTAAATCATCTAGAATAAGAGCAGAACATGAAAGTGAGTATTCTGGAACAAATATATGAACTGATAATGGTAGTGAATATATAAGTGAAGAGTTATAATATTATCATGAGAAGCATGGAATTTAGAATGAATATAGTTCACCATAAAATCCCGAACAAAATTGGATTGATAAAAGGAAGAAAAGATTCTTGGAGTATATGGGAAGAACCATGTTATTTGAACAAGGCCTTTCAAAATACTATTGGAGACAAGCCATGATAACAACAATTTACATTCAAAAATATTATTTCTATAGGCCTCAATCTAGTATGACTACCTAAGAATTGTTTTACGGTAAAACTCCTTGTTTTAAGCACTATTCTGTTTATAGGATTCCATGTGTTATAATGAAGAAAGGTGGAAACTATAACAAAATTGAGAGGAAAGATAAATATGTGATCATACATAGCTATGCTTCCGAATGAAGATGTTATAGATGCTTCAAAAAAAATAGAATTGTTGATTCAGTTGATGTGAATGTAATTTAAAAGGATAGGGATGTTAATCATGCACATGGAGACTAGGTAGTTGACCAAGGTGAAGAAAAATATTATGATTAGGATACTAGATATGGTATTCCATCTCAAGAAGAAGAATTGGACTCAGCTATTTCATGTGATGATGATGACTCTCAAAAGACTCATCCCATGCTGAGGAAACAAGTGGAATCTTAGAATATAATTGATGATCAACATTAAAAGGTTTAAATAAGAGGAATCACAAATGTTATCACACATACGTCATTGTATTCAAATGTGGATCCAAATGGTGTTAAAAGAGATTTTGGGAAACCAGAATGGGTTCAATCCATCAATGAATAATTGGACTAGATTAAAATATACAATGCATGGGAACTCGTACCCAAGCCTGAAAACAAAAACATCATTGGAAAAAATGGGTATTCCAGGACAATATGAATGAATAAGGTGGGGACATATGAAACAATGAAATATTGGTTTGCAAAGGGAATTCCTAGATTTAAGGAATTGATTTCTATGGAACCATTTCTCCATTTGCTAGATTGGAAACAATTAGAAACTTTAATTACAATACTACAAATTGAGGCTACAAGATATTTCAAATGAATGTTATATCTACATTCTAAGTGGTTATATTGAAGTATGGGTTTACATTGAACAACATTATGGATTTTTTTGTTGGGAAAGATGAATGTTATGTGTGGAGATTAAAGAATGACTTTTAGGGGATAAAATAATCTCTAATGGCATGGTATTTCAAATTGGATACTTGATTAAGGAAGATGAATTTTAAAAAAGGAAGAGTGGATAGAAATCTATATGTTAGAGAAAATGAAGAGAATTATGTCATTATTATTGTTTATGTTTAAGATATTATGTTTTTTGGGAATAATGAATGATGTTGTTGAAGGGTTTTTGAAGAGAGAGAGAGATGTATTTGAAATGTCCATGATAGGGGAAATGAAATATTTCATTGGGTTATAAATTGTTCAAAGGAAGTAATACATTTTTCTCTCCCATGAAAATTATTCTAAGGAACTTATCAATAGGTTCATCATGGAAAATTTAAAACCTATTTCCACACCTATTATAGTTTGAAAAAATCTGAGTAAAGATAGAGATTGAAATAAGTTGATAATAAAGAGTATCGGAAATTGATTGGAAGCCTATTGTATTTTACTACCTCAAGACCCAACATTGTATATGTTTTTACCTATTGTGCAAGATTTAAGATTTCTATAAAAAAATAACATCTTATTACTTGAAAAATAATTCTTAGATACATCAAAGTCACAATAAAATTCGAAATCATGCATTAAAGCTGAAATAGTATTGATTTTTGTGTGTATTAAGATACAGATTTGGTAGGAAATGTTGATGATAGATGATACACATCATGTGGAGTATTTTTTTATGGGAAACAATTGTGTTTTCTAGAATTCATTGAAAAAAATAGTAACTCTCAGTGCGACTGAAGCTGAGTATGCTTCTGCCACACAAGCCACTACTCAACAAATGTGGATAAAAATTCAATTGGAAGACTTACTTGTTGAAGTGAAGTTACCCTTTCTCATGGGTAGTGATAATCAAAGAACAATCAATCTCACCAAGAATCCAGTTCAACATTCTCATTCAAAGCATATTGATATCAAATACCATTTCGTCAAATAACATGTGGAGAATACTGAATTTAATCTTTAATGTGTTTCACCATTGGAATAGGTGGCTGAATTTTTCACAAAACCATTACCGAAAGAATCATTCTCAAAAATGTGGTAGATTATGGTTTCCCAGCCTCTTTATTTTCAAGGATGAGGAATGTGTTTTTGTACCCTATCCTATATTACCTTTGGATTTTTAAGGTGGGAATTGTATTGTTTCATAAATCAATCCGAGTGAGGCATGTAAAAAAGGGGGAGTTGTCAGTTTGCTGTGAATTCATCATTATTTAGTGTGTAAACTATTATAACTATTTATTGGAGTGGCTGTAGGAAAGAATTTGTTTTTTGCTTCAGGGAGGTGGAAGAAGAGATGTGGAAGAAAGATGAAGATGTTATCATAATCACTACTTTTGGACAACATGGTATTACTTTCAATGATTATTTTTTCTTGTAATGTGTTATCTCACATAGGCTTAGTATTTTTGATATGTAATATATTTATTAAGGATACAATGTTTAGTGATCTATGAAGCTTGGTTGACAACAAAATCCAAAGGGGGAGATTGTTAGGAACAAGCTGATGATGAAGGTGTTTTGTGTTGTATTTCATTGTTAATATATGTTTTAAAGGACCAAAATCATGTCACAGTATTTCTTTAAACAAATTTTTGATTG
This sequence comes from Viscum album, assembly GCA_963277665.1. Taxonomy (NCBI): domain Eukaryota; kingdom Viridiplantae; phylum Streptophyta; class Magnoliopsida; order Santalales; family Viscaceae; genus Viscum; species Viscum album. Next base: position 995,951,055 of record OY728164.1, read on the forward strand.
ATAAAAATTGGACTCACTATGTGATTGATTAAAATCAGACTCATGTTCTATATAGAATCAAACTCACTGTGATAGTCCATCATTTTTAGAAGAAGCTTTTTTGAACGAAGTGTTTTTTTTTATGGAGAATCAAGGTCAGTGTGAATATGATGTTTTAAATGTGATGATTATTTTCAGAATTTTATTTTACATAAATGATGAGTTTAATGGAGAACTTGTGATTAAATAATGATGGAAGATTGGGAATGTGAAAGAGATTCTACAAATCTAAAAAATATTATATACAAATTTATCGTATCTTGGTTGTAGAGATAAAGAAGTGATACCAACTATTTTCCCAAACAATCGTATCTGGGTGAAGGAAAATAAAATGTGATGCTGATTGAAATAGTGATTCTTATTTAATGTAACATTTTTTTTCCTAAACCCCTCACATAATGATTGACATCAAGATACTCATACCCATATTGATTGAAAATGTTGTATTTATCGAAAAGGCGGTATCGATCAAAAATGTTGTATTGATCGAATATTTCGTTTGTATAAAAAATGTGGCATTGATTGAAAATGTGGTATAGATTGAAAAGGGTGGTACCAATTTACTTTATAATCTTGTACTCCATAATTTGATATAAAAACGTGTCATACCCTGGCCAACAACACTCAAAAAGATCTTACTCTGTATATCATAATCATCATGATTATAATGATTTTTTTTATTAATGAAGGAAGAGACATGTGAACACTGATTTACTCCAAAATATATTTTTCATGTCTGTCCAGAGAATTGGAGAAGAAGATTCTTTTTATTTGAAGTGGCACAAGATAAGAAGTGAAGAATGTGATCAACAATGTAGTCAACTATTTCATAAGTGTTGAGATACTTTGTTTGGACAAGTTGTTCGAAGAAAAGAGATTTATGAATGAATTTTCAAGGGGTAAATTAACATTCAAATACAATAATTTGATTCAAATTTGTTCTATGAATTGAATTCACCTATTGGATTGAGATAATCAAACTCAAATGATCAGACCCATATACCACTCATCAATTGAAATCAGAGTGATAATTGAAATGGGAGTCTAGATAAGAAGAGGCGAAGATCGTAGAGGATCCAAGAAGAATTTTGATGCATTGAAAAATTCATAATTTCTCTTATATTTCAAGAGAAATTCGAATTTTGGTGAATTTAAGTGAGCATGAATGTTTTTTGTATTCCTGCCCAAACCAGTTGTAGGTCACCTATAAAATTAAAAATGTACATCGTACTTGACAGAAGACAGCTCATTGTTCATCCTAGTATAGATAGAATCTCTGAGTTTTTAGTGAGATAAAGTGATACCATTTTGTTTTTATTGAATTCATTTAGAGGGGAAAAATAGGTGGTTGAAATTATTGTATTCAGCTAATAATCGTACTTAGGTTTCATCTTTGTCATTGGATCATCGTATTCATCATTTCAATTGTATTCAGATCATTTTAATATCAGGCTGAATTATTTAGAATGAGGTTTTCGTACTGTGTTTTACTGTACTGGGAATTTCTAGACTGTTGAATAATTTTATTCTAGATTTAATTGGTACCAATTAATTTCAATTGTATTTTATTAGATAATTGGAATGATAGAATTGGTTCAAGGAGAATTTGACTTGGATGAACCAAACTGGGAAAATCAGACTCAGAAACTATCAGACTCAGTGTTTTATAACAATGTCCAGGTGGTTCCTACCATTCTTCTGGGTAAGGAATTGATGAATTGTATTTAAATTTAATACTCTTGTTGATTTGAAAAGACGAGTTGGTTACATGAGTTGTTACAAAAAAATTACATTTCCCTACTGTGTTAGAGGGTGCACACACACTAGTGGGATTGTTTCGTAGTGCTACATGTGTGAAAGGGTACATCATACTCATTGTAATAAAAATATTTTTTTCTAGTGGATTGTATGGTATTAGATCATTTCCAAACCATTATAAGGAAATATATATTCTTACTGAATAGTGACCCTTTTAATATTTGTGTTCCTATGGATGTGTTGATTGAATTGTATTTACTAGGGAATTGAATATTTAACAAGAGGTGATGGTTGTTTCAATTGAAATGAAACATAATTAAAAAATAGTACCATTGATTGACCCCTACACCCTCTTAGTGGTTCAATCATAATCATTGGTAACATACACAAATGACACAATTGTTTCCTCCAAAAACATTATGTTTTCCATTGAATGAGTCTTATATTAAAAAAAGTGACACATAAAATCTATCTGGATTACAAATACTCAATGAAAATTATACCTGTGCTCGAATCAAAATGAATCATACATTATAAATTCAATGATATTTTTTCATCCTCAACATTCCCCTATGAAAATAACTATGTATAGGCTTCTTGTATTTAAATAATAGATTACATTTTCTAAAAAACATATTAATAAGACTTTAAATAATTTAAAACATGGAAGAAAAATAAATACATTGTTTCCAAATAAATCCAAAAAATGGAGTAAACACGAAAAATTATGTTTAAATCCATATAAATAATGAATTCTAGATTTCATAGTATTCTAAAATAGTTGATAATTTCCCTGGGTTTCAACTATTATGGGGTTAATTATAATTAAAAAAATAAATAATTATGAATGCACTACTATCATCAATCATTCTCAGGGATACAGATTTCTTCAATACCCAATAAATTTATTAATCAAAAAATAATATTGCGTTCCCTTTTTTAGCTAATATTAAGTCACTATCTAACATTACCTAGATATGTTTTATCAAAAAAATTATATAACAAGTTTTGAGAATCATTTTGAAGATATATTTTGAAAAAAAAATCATGGAAATCATTTCAAAATCCCTTTCGTTCATAAATAATTATTTTTTAAAACATTCACATGTAATTGGAATTTCATATTTTATAAAATATATCATGAACACTATCCCATATAAACCTATCAGGTTTTAAGACACATATATAATACAAAAAACAAACCTTCTTATAAGATATTTCATAATATAGAGTTCTTTCTGAACACTCTTGTAACTCAGTGTTTTATATAAAAGGTTGTATGTACTTTTCTTGGGAAAATTTCATGTTCTAACCCTCCTATATGGGAACCCAATATATAATTTCCATTTTAACTATTAAATTTTACCTTTGATATCAGTTTTTATTCATTGAACCAGTATATCCAAATTCCCATGTTACGATTTAGACCACTATATGCCATTAATAATGTTTTTAGATCTCAATAGGCTAGAAAATAATTCCAAGGGAAAATATAAAACATTATATAATTGTCTTACCACAATAAAATAATATTATTAAATCTAAATGAAATTATTTTTTTGAATTTGTGTAAAATACGTTGTAACTAAAAAAATTATTAGGATAAAAGATGTAATAGTATAAACAAATGGGTAAACCAACTAAATGAACACTAATAAAAGTAAAATAAAAGATTTAATACCTATTAAAATTAATTTTTGAAGACATACAGAACTGTATATCAATGAATCATGATGAATATTAAACTCAAGTTGATTCAGAGCAACTGTAAAATGGAAATTTTGGAAATATATCAAAGGAAAAGTCTTATTTAGTTTTTTTTGGAGAAATGATAGATATATTAAATGTAACGCACTGACCCCAGTTACCAAAAGTTAGTGCATTATTACATAACATTAGCATGATCACAAACGATCATGTCTCGAAAGACTGATTAGTTTAGTAGCCTGGGAAACACTAGATATATTAATAAGTATTACATTACATCATAAAGTGAAAAAAAAACTTCAACACATCTTGTCTTCATATCCCCTCATACATTCCCTGCAGGTCATTCATAAAATACTTCTTCACATCCTGGGAAAAATTAAAACATCGAAAGGGGTGAGCTCAGATGCTTAGTAAGGATAACAATATAGAGAAAACATTCATAAATAAACATAAACATTTAAGGAAATTTATAAAAAAAAAGCCTTTTAAACTTCAACTTCAGCATAATATGACAAAAATAAAATGAAATAATTCCATTTACTTATTCACATGGATATTCTAATAGTCGAATAATCACATGCAATATCAATAACCACTTTCATAATGATGGAATGCATAATTCCAGACTATCATAACCACATAGTTAAGGCCTTGTCCCAAGACTATAAATAAGATTTTGTCAAGTCCTTGTGCCAAGAAACTAGTTTGTATCATGAGACCTACCGATTCATCTAGGAGCTATATCGGGTTCCTCCTGTCACTTATTAAGTCCAATGCATTCCTCATATTAATAGGTTTAAACATAACATAAATATTCGTATTAAAACTAACATAAAAAATGTCAATACATTCTCCATAAACAATGAATGGTATAAAAATAACACATCCACAGTCAAACATATCAAAAAAACTTAAATACAATATGGACGTTTTTTATCATAATAAATCAACTACAAATAAGCTTAAAATCCATCAAAGGATGTTGACATAGATGAAATCAAAACTATTTGAGAGAAATATCTCTTTTTTGAAATCATTTAAACGTCACATAATTATAAAACAAAACATTTACTTTGAAAATATTCTTATAATATTGTAAGGTAAGCTTTGATGATTTTATAACAGTGGAAAATAGACTTACCTGCTATATAAGTTAAAAAAAGACATTCTTACCTTAATTCTGTTGAAAAGGTTAAAAAGGACCTTGTTTGTAAAACGACAGAAATATTCCTTTATAAACTTATTATAAAAAGACAATAATGGTATAAATGAATTTAACCCATAGTCTGTAAAATAGTATGAATTATTTGAAATACATTTTTAAGAAGCATGAATGTGGATGATAAAGAGGTCACAGTAGATAATTACGTATAAACAACCTCAGATAATGAAGATATTGTGAAATAAACCCTTACCTTTTACTTTTCCTTGGTTGAGGGTAGGTTAACCTCCTGTATAATGGTGAAATAATATTTATTAAATTATACAATAATCATATACATTAATTATGATATCATATATGATATTTTAACATTGCTTTGTTAATAATTTCTTAGTATTATCGTTGTTTCAGGTGTTAACTGATTCATTTTCCATTATATGCCTTGTTACGTAAGCCTTTTTTTTATGAATAGGTTTTATCTTATTCATATCCAGAATTATATCAAGTACATAAGCATTATTTTTAAACATAAAATGAAAATTAGTCTTGAAATGGATACGATGGGGAATGAATCTCATCATGTTCGTGGAGACGGCAGTCCGTACGTACACACGAGCGACAATATCATTCTTTTGTTATAAAAATAATATATAATTGGATAGTGTATCATATATAAAAAATAATTATCATGTTATATTTATTATTTAATTAATTATATATTATTATTATACCCATCCAAATAATAAAGTTTTGAATAACAATTACACCACGACCAGGAGACGGTAAGCCGTACGTACGCATGTATGGTGACATGTCATTCAAAGGATGGATAGAATACTGAATATGGTTCTAAAATATTTATAATAACATAAAAGTATATATAAGATACTGGATTTATTATTTTATAATGTAAATAAAAATGAAATAAGAAGTTGAAGAAGAAAAGAATTTGAAAGAGGGTGGTAAAAACATTACCTCTTCTTCGGGTTCTTCCTTTTGATTTGATCAAAATAGATCATTAGGTTGGATTTATGATCAATATAAGGCCTCTAGGTTTAAGTGAGGGAATTTTATAGAATATTTGGACAGGTTTTTGCCGAACCAAAAGGCATTGAAGGTATGAAGAATTGGTTAGAAGTGGTGTCCTTTTATAAGGGGGGAGGCGCTCTTTAGAAAAAAACTTAAAGTATTATTATATAATAAATTCATATTCGGTTTCTAATGGATAAAAAGTGTATTATTTGAAGTTTAAGGTGGTTATAGGTAGAAAAAAACTCAAAAAAATGGTTTTATACAGGTTTGGGTCACTTTATTAACCTTATCTTTTAGTTTTAACTCTTAGTTAATTAGTTTGACATTTACCATTTCACTTTGTATTTTTATATTATATAGTTAATAAACTTACTATATACATCCAAGAGACCCCCAAGTGGTCCATTATGATACAAATATCATGATATAAGTCCTTTGGCCGAACCATAGATTTTTAGGAATAGAATATCAATTAATAATATAAAACTTGTTTTAAAAACTCTTTTATGTCAATTTTGACAATATTTAATAATTGATTTTTTTTAAAGTCATAACAACTTTATTAATTCGAAAAAAATTAATTTATGAAATTTTAACTTGTCATATTAACCAAGAAAATTCTTTTATGGCATCAAAACTTTCAAATTATATTTATTTTAATTTTTATAATACCAATTATTTGATTCATTTATTAATAAGGAAAATACAGCATCATTATTGTGTCATAAAAAAATTTAATTATTAAATGTCTAGAAATTATAAATATAATCCCATTATGTAGGAAATATTATTAGATTTCTAATGAATATATATAGTCGAAAATATAACATATATAACCCTATGTAAAAATTGTTTTTCTAAAAGATATATGTTTATGTCATTTTTGTATTTACTTTATCTTAATTAATATAAAGTGTCCTTATCACTTACTAGTGGCTCCATGGGGTCCCAAAATCGACCCAAATATGGAAATGGTCATAAAGGTATCAACCAATAGGGTTATGACACGTTTTAGGGTAATTTATTGTTATTATAATATTATTTTTGTTCCCTTATTTACTGGATTTACCCTTTAACCATGGTAAATAAAATATTTTTCTGAAGTAGTTATTCAAAATGTCTAAAAATAAACGTTACCTATTTACAAAATTTGGACATACTGATTCTAAATATGGAATCAATTTTTCCAAATTAAAAACACAGAAGTGGCAGAAATTAATTTAATATTAATTCTTGATGTCAAAACAAAAAGCGTGTTTTTAAGAAATAATAACTATCAAATGATTGACACTTGTTTATGTCCGGTTTAATTGTGAAATTATGTCCAATGATCAACATTGTATTAAATTGTAAAAATATATTATAAATATACTTTAAAACCTCTCAAATTCATAATTTATCAATATTAATTATTTTGATTAAAAAAGTTGTTTTGTATTAAAATTTAGTAATTTTCACTATTCATCAAAATATAAAAGTTATCCGAAAAGTACCAAAATTTTACACTAGGCTAATTTAGATATTCAGAATCCAAAAATGAAGTCCATTTTGAAAGATAAAATTTATAAAATTTCAAAAGGTGGATATTACTATTCATAACGGCTACTTTGATTGTTAGCGGTGTGTAAGAATCTCAAAGTTGCGTACAATGCAAGCTATTGCATTATTCAAAGTGAAACGTACCGTGGAAGCTTGGGATGTTACATTAAACATGTAACAAATAATGGAAATATTTAGTGGAAGGGAATTTTCAAAAAATTTGATTAAATATACATCAACGGGCCACTTACAAACCCACCAATGCATCATGTAATCCTAGTAGAAATATAGTGGGAAAGGTCATGCCCCCTGATTGAACATTGGACTACTGAAGTCTTGATGGAGGCCCATTGAGATCCTTGTTGGGAGTTTTAAATGATTTTTATTTCATCATTGTTGGACTATAATTTTATAATAAGAACCAACTTTTTTTTTGTTTTCTAGGGAATTAGTTAAGTAAATTTTGGTTATTCTCCCTTCCTTATATTTCCCCTTATTCCACCTTTATCTCCATTTATTAAGAGGATGAAATTTTGGTATTTAACATACCATGTGAAGGTAAACTCATTTTATTCTTCATATCAGATTATTTTATGTTCTCAAAGGATTTTGAGTGACTTGGATTGTGGTTTGATTTATGATTTTATCAGACTATGGTGAAATCAGATCATAATCATAGAGATTTCAACGATAGGATCTTGAAGACGTTAAGAAAGGGTAATTTCTCACTATATCACTTAAGGTAATTCACTAGTTGGTTTTGCCTTGTTTTTTTAAAAATTAGTGTTAAATATAAGATGAAATATGTATTATTTGTTAGGTAATTTAATTTTTATATTTCTCAAGTCCATTTTTGGATTGGTATACACTGCATTGTTTATGGATTCAATATCCTTATTCAACATTTTGTGTTTTACACATGGTTTTATTATTATGTATTTTTTATGTGTTACATATATTAATGAAATTTGGAACATCCTGATAATATATGTTATCATGGAGTCAAAGTCTACCAATTTGAGCATTGTTTATTTAATTGACAAATAATTGAAGTTGTTTTCCTAAATAAAATTATTTTTTGACATTTATATTTTTATGTATTTCATACTAATTATTTTATACTGTTGTGAATATTATTTTTATATATTGCATAATTATATGACATTTTTTTTATTGATCCATATGTTAGATTGGATCACGTCAGATTAATAGTCCCCAAAGGACCATATATATTGTTATATGGTTATTTAATTACTTCCTTAGTAAAAGTAGTTTCGATAGAATATCTTTTATATTGAATGGAGGTGTGTGTCAATGTTTGACTCATTTTCAAAATAAAAATAGTTTTACTATTAAAATATGTTTCTAAATAAAAATAGAACCTAAAATAGTTTTTTAAAATAAATGTTGATTTATAGTTATTGGTTTTGAAATTAGTTTTTTAGAGAAATGTTCTATTTTTACAACATGGGAGTAAATTTGTTTGGAGCATATCCTTTGCTTGAGTAAAATTTCCATGAGATGACAATTTTACTAATTTTAAGATATTTTTTTCGATTATTATTTTATATAAAAATCAAATAGATCATGTTTTGATATATGTTTTGTTTGATTCAACTCATGTGGAAGATGAAAATTTTTCAACAACACATGTTCTTTTGTGAGATATAATGTTATTTATGTCGTTGAATTGGTTAAATTGTTGGATGATAACATAAGGTAAATAGGTGACCCCCCTTTGTATGAAAATGGATATACTAGGTAAATATTTTTATTGAGTCTGGTTGACATTATTTTAGTGGGATATTAAGAGATATCATATGAGTTCTGTTAGAGTTTAGGGATATTCGAATCCCCTAATTATTCAAGCTAAATTCATGGACCCTAGTGAGACGTTTGGATAATCAAACAAGGTGAGTGATCAAGTAATGGTATTACCTTTAAATGGTTTGAAAATCATTATCATACTGATTTATGATGAGTAATTTCACAATTAACCTTTAGGGGAGCTATTTCATGATAGTGTGTTAAAAATATTGTTTCTTTGAAAGACTAATAGGGTAATGATAAAAAAAATTGTTCTCATGGTTTTAATAAATCAGGGTAGAGACTAGTGTTATATAATTGGAGTGGGGAAAACTATACTACTTATAATTGGATATTACTTAGGTAAGTAGAGAGGTTGTTCCTGTAAAATCTATAGCTATGATACCTTCATAATGAACCTTTGAATTAGAATAAAACCCATCTGTGGTGATATGTTGGATGACATAAGGGGTTTGGAATGAGATTAAGGGTAGAGATTTATATTTATCGGAGTGGTCAGATACTTTAAATTTTTACCCAATTAAGATTTTTAGTTTGTATAGTTATGATCATCCCAATGGGTATCCATATATTATGGGTTGATATATAAGGATGTCAGTGAAATTTTGGTACATTCCTTATAGGTATTTATTATATAAGTTAAAGAGAAGACTACCATCCTCTGAGGTACACTACAAGAAAACGGTCATTTCGCGGCGGTTTTTTTTGCAGCGGTTTAAAAACCACCGTGAAATGGATTAAATTTCTTTTAATTTTTTTTATATTTTTTCAAGGATTAGGGGCGGTTTTTTTTAAAACCACTGCGAAATAGCGGCGTTTGGGAGAATCCTCCGCGAAATGAAAGGAAAAAAATAAAAAAACATGAGAAACCCCGAAGTCAATAAAACGACCATAACTTCTGATCCGGGTGTCTGTTGGAGCACCACGACTAGTCAAATCGAAGCTGGTGAATAGATCTAGAGGCATTTATAATCGAAACCATGAGACAGTCTAAGGTGCAGAAGATATGATAGTTATAAGAAAGTTGAAAAAAATTCTCCAACTTCAAACGGCCATAACTTTCGCTCCAGGTGTCTATTTGGGCTCTACCACATATGCAATCGAAGCCAGCAAAGAGAGCTACACACAAGTTTAATAAAAGAGAGATTATTTTGTGATTTTTCAACCCCAAAACCCCATCTCAAGGCCTCTAATACCTCGTTTCCATCACCGGTGTCCCGTAAAACTTGTCTTCAAACGAACCTAACTTTCGATCCGCGTGTCAGTTCGGACTCCTCCGCCTGCCAGATCGTAGCTCGTTCCATGAGATTCAGTTTGACTAGTCGCAGCGCCCACATTGACTCTTGGATCATAAGTTGTGTCCTTTTAGTGGGTATCGTTTTTTCTATTTTTTTCGATGCCTCGTTTCTAGCACTCGTTCCCCGTCAGTTTTTTAAAAGGTCGTAACTTCCGATCTGTCGGTCCATTCAGTCTCGTTCACCTATCAGCTCAAAGATCGTTTTAGGATCTTTGATTTCACTGGTCGTGGATCTATAACGGACTCTCGGATCATAAGTTATCTCTATTAATGTGAGTCCAATGTTTTCGTCACTTTATGACTGTTTTGACGGGTTTTAACGGTTGCTCCATTTATTACTTCTTTATTTGGGTTTTCATAACTTGTTATCTTTATCAATGGTTTATTTGTGGGTTACTATGATGATTACATTGAATTTTTAAGGGGTTTTCCAGAGTTTTCATGAGTTTCCATGCTTTCTCATGCTTTCTAATGATTCCTTCTTCATGCTTCTCCATCTTTTTTCATGCGTTTTCATAATTTTTCATCTCTTATCATGCCTTTTTCATACTTTTTCATGCGTTTCATTTATTTTTTATTATTGATTAATTATTATTTATAATATACTTTAATTTATTTATTATCTATTATTTGTTACTAGTTATTTATTATTTATTATTTATATTTATTTATTATTTATATTTATTTATTATTTATATTTATTTCTTATTTATATTTATTTATTATTTATTATTTATTATTTATTATTTATTATTTATTATTTACTACTTATTATTTATTATTATTATTATTATTTTTTTAATGGTTATTTATTATTTATTATATATTATATTATTATTATTATTATTATTTTATTTTTTCTATATTATATATTATATATTATATATTATATATTATATGTTATATATTATATATTATATGTTATATATTATATATTATATATTATATATTATATATAATATGTTATATATTATTATATATTATTTATTTATTATTATTTACTATTTATTATTTATTATTTATTATTTATTATTTATTAAGTATTATTTATTATTTATTATTTATTTATTTATAATTATTAATTATGTGTTATTTAATAATAATATTATTTAATATTTAATATTTATTATTTATTATTATTTATTATTATTATTATTATTAATTATTATTTGTTATTTATTATTTATTATTTATTATTTATTATTTAATATTTAATATTTATTATTTATTATTTATTATTTATTATATATGTATTATTATCTATTATGAATTGTTGTTTATTAATTGTTGTTTATCATTTATTATTTATTATTTATTTAATTATAATTTTTAATTATGTGCTATTTATTATTATTCTTATTTATTATTTATTATTTATTATTTATTATTTATTATTATTTATTATTTATTATTTATTATTTATTATTTATTACCCAGCAAGTTAGTCAGAGGTAAGCCTCTGACCATATATAAAATAAAAAGAAAAATAGTATAGTCATACAGTCATACAGTCATCAAAATCCAAAAGCAGAGCCAACCAGACAAAAAAGCAACTACATATCATAGTAACCATAGTCCTCACCATATCCATATACATCCTCCACAGTAGCTGATTCCCACTCCGAGTATGTTTCATATTGCTTCAACAACTTGGCATACTTCCTTCTAAGCTTCATTTTATCCACCAAGATTTGCGCCTTACATGGTTGTTTGTTGACGCGACCCTTCTTAGCGACATGGATATACCCTCTTTCCTTCCTAGACGATAACCTGGTAAAAACTGGCTTCGGTAGGTATGAGTAGTCCTTCCTTGGACTCCTCTTTGGTGGAGCAGTCACAACACCTTCACTTTCAGACATCTTCATTCGTCCACCTTGAACAATATCACTATATGAGGGTCTGACGGCACCTCCACCATTCTCTTTATCTCTATCAGAGATATTCCCCCATTTATCAGTGATATTCACAGAATCCAAACTCTTGCAGCCAACATTATTCATCCCCAAGACGTCATCTGAGGTTTTCAAGGACTCTCCTTCAGTCTGAGAGAGCCTATTATGATCAATCACAACAAGGTAGTGAGGGTTATGTTCACCAACAACACCACCAAGTGACTCCTTTCTTGGGATATCCACTGCAACACATTCCTAATTATTAAGACCCTCAAAATCCTATGGATCATCCATCACAGTGAGTGACTCCTCCTTCTCCAACCCTTCAAATCTATTACCAGAAGAGGCCCAACCAGCTAGGGAAAGATTTTCCTTATCATCTCCGCCTCCTTCATCCCTCATATTGTCAGAGATCGACTACACTTGGCATGAAGTAACAGCAGCCTCCAGCAAAGGAAGACCTCCAGCACCAAGATCACGTTTGAGACTGTCAAAAACCTGCTTCACTATAGGATGCAGGGGCTCCCGCACCTCCTTCACTGCACAAGCACACGTATTCACCTCGATGCCAGTATCTTTCCATTCCCCCTACTTCATGTTTGCAACATTCGGTACAGCATCAAGGCAAGGACTCCCCATGTGGTTACCTCGATCAGCAATATTGCCAACACCAACACATTCCACATCCCTATCCTCGGCCACACCCCCTCGCGCACTCAAAGGGTCTGCTGGAACACCCATAACAAGAGTGGGAGCTGATCCAGAAGCATCACCACTAAGAACTCCTCGCGCCTCCATCGCTTGGGAGAACCCATCCTTTCCTCCACTGCGACAAACCAAATCATAATGACCAAGTCTACAGTAGTGCACATAGTACCGCATCCAAGACTCGAAGAGGACTTCTGGATACCAACGAAATTCCTTGTTGTCTATGATCCAAAAACGATTCACCGGTGATCTTGCGACATCAACCTCCATACAAATCCGCGGACAGATCGGATGACACACAGACTCGGTTCAGTGGTCAGAACATAAAGAGCAGCCAATCATATAATTATTTATTATTTATTATTTATTATTTATTATTTATTATTATTTAATATTTTTTAATATTTTTTTATTTATTATTATTTATTGTTTGTTATTTATTAATTATTATTATTTTTTATTATTTTTTATTTTTTATTTATTATTTATTATTTATTATTTATTATTTATTATTTATTATTTATAATTTAATATTTTTTTATTTTTATTTATTATTTATTATTATTTACTATTATTCATTATTTTTTATTTATTTTTTATTACTTGTTATTTGTCATTTATTATTTATTAGTTGTTATTATTTATTATTTATTATTTATTATTTAGTATTTATTATTATTAATTATTTATTATTTATTATTATATTTTATTTATTATTTATTATTTATTATTATTTATAGTTTGTTACTTATTATTTATTATTATTTATTATTATTTATTATTTATTATTATTTATTATTTATTATTTATTATTTAAAATTTATTATTTGTTTATTATTTTATGTTATTTATTATTATTTATTGTTTCTTATTTATTATTATTTATTATTTATTATTTATTATTTAATATTAATTATTTATTATTTGTTTATTATTATTTATTAATATTTATTTTTTATTATTTATTATTTATTATTTATTGTTTATCATTTATTGTTTGTTATTTATTTTTATTTATTTATTAATTATTAATTATTATTTATTATTTATTATTTATTATTTATTATTTATTATTTATTATTTATTATTTATTATTTATTCTTTATTCTTTATTCTTTATTCTTTATTCTTTATTCTTTATTCTTTATTCTTTTAATTTTGTAATTCTATTATTTTATTATTTTATTTTCATAATTTTATAATTTATGTAAATATTATTATAATTTATTTCTTATTTATTATAATAAACAATAAATAATAATAAATAACTCAATAAATAACTAATAAATCAATAATTATTAATTATTAATTATAGGTTATTAATTATTGATTATTGCTTATTGTTTAATTGTTATTGACTTTATATCTATTAGTTATGTAATACTTGTTTTTAAAATTAGTATATATAATTATATTAAATTATATTTTTTAACCACATGACGAGCTTGCTATAGTGGTAAAGTCTTTGAAAAATATGCACGAGGTTAGGGGTTCAAATCTCACCAAACATAGTATTTCTTTATATTGCATGGGCATCTGCAGGGGCATTTGCATGGGCATGTGCATGGGCATAAGCACGCATGCATGGATAAAGTAAATAAAGTAATGAGATTTAAAGGGAATAAATAAAATAAATAAAATAAATACGAAATAAATAAATAAAATGCGAAATAAATAAATAAAATACGAAAAAAAATGAAAAAAATAAATACAAACAAATAAATAAAATATGAAATAAAACAAATAAAATAAATACGAACTAAATAAAATAAATAAATAAAAAATTTAAAAAATTTAAAAAATTTAAAAAATTTACAAAATTTATAAAATTTAAAAAAAATAAAACAAATTCAAAAAACCACCGTGAAACGTTCTACAATGGTTTTGAAAACCACAATGAATTGTTTCCCGACGCACAATTTAGTGGCGGTTTAAACAGCCTCGAAACGGAAAAAAATAACACCGTTAAATCCGCATTTTGCAGTAGTGGTGCCTCCTATAGTAAGAATATTTCCATGGTATATTATTTGTTGTTGAATATTATAATGTGTGACCCATGGTCTCAATGTGTGTCTGTAGAGCTATACGATCATATAGAAATATCAATCCCCTATAAATAATTTTGATATATCCGATAGGCTTGATGTTCTCTATGCATAGTTTAGATGATAACTCTAGTGGAGACAGATGAGATGAGATGATGAATATCACGAGAGATAGACTATATTAATTTTTATGTTTCCAACCCATTACTTGTTCACCTACTAATTTTATCATGGTATTTATATTTAGATTAAATTTCTTTATTTGGGACCTCATTGACTACCCATTTTGGGTTATATTATTTTTGATCTATTTTAATTGATAGGTTGATGCTACATTATTTCAATTCATAGTTTTCTTGAAATATTATTTATTTTCCTTGTTATTTTATATTTTCATTATATGATATTTATATATGGAATCCTCTTTGGTTGTTGTAATCACCTTAACCTTAATATATTTCATGGATTTTGATATTCATGGGTAATAGTTAGGTTAGTGGATGAGTGTTAAAACCCATGTAGTCTTTTGTCAAAAACCCAGTATCAAATCCAAGTGGGGAAAAATTTAAAAATTTACTATACAAGAATGTATCACATACTCTGGTGGTACTATAATAGAATAAATAGTCACCCAAATTGGGATTTTGTGATAGAGGGTTGGAAATATAGGTCACAGGTCCTTCGGGTCACCAATAGCCTTTAGGCTATTAGGCCTTCGGACACAAGGTCTTCAGGCCATGGGGCAGATCACGCCTTACTGAATCATCCCCTTGATAATGGATTAGAGAAACAATAATAACTGTGTGGAGAAAACTAGACCCATGAATGATGGATGGATGTGAAGGATATTCCATTATTTCATATCACACTACAATGGGCACCACACGCCACTAGAATAATCTATTGATGGTCTAGGGTATATATTAATAGGTTACGGGGAGTTCATTCTCCACTGTAATCAGGTAAAAATAATTATGTAATATTTTAGGGCCATAGGGCCTCTGAGCCATGTAATTTAGGGTACTGTTCATAAAGTCCTCTAAGTCATTTAAGGGTAATTCCTCAACATAGTTTGAAAGAGGGTGTATAAGGAAATAAAATTTTATAATTGGATATATATATATATATATAAATTATTTTCCATGTTGGTATATATATCATTATTGATCTCGTGATATGACTTAGGTCAAGATATTCCACAATGTTAAAGCCTCATCCAACATGATAAATTGTTTATTTTATGTTGACACATATAGTAATATATATGATGAACCATTATGGAGTAAATTATTTCTTCATATAGACTACTACCTTACATTTTATATTAGTATATTGGATTCCATTTTTTGATTCTTGATTCAAAAGTATAGGTTTTGTTTATGTCCTCTATATTAAAATATTATAAATTTTTTTTAGATGTTTTAGGAATAAAAATTATACAACATTCACGAGGTCATAGTCTTCCAATTATTTTTTAGTTCCTCTTCACTATTTAAAATCATATAGTGTATATAGAGGAATTTTTGAGTTCTCTTGATGCTCTAAATTGGGAGGAATTTGGGTAAAATAGATTAGGATGTTACAACATCATCTACAACTCCACCATTACATCTTATCGATTGATATATATTTCCCTACTAATAGATAATGAAGTTTTCATTTTCCCTACATCACAACTGAAAAATTCTATATGTAAACACCAATATAAGTATTGGTAGCAAGTACTAAACCCAATAGGATTCCTGCTACTACCACAACATATATTATTTTATATATTATCATTTTAAAAAATTCACATTTTGGATTGGAAGATAAGTTTTCTGGTTTTACTGATGTGATATGGAAGAATCATGGTCTTGATTATCATTATTATTTATTACTATGGTTTTGGAGTATATTTGGATGCACGTAAATCGATTTTCATGGAATATTATGATGAAATATAATAGAATTTTTTTTGAAGAAGGTTTTCATTATTTTGACTAAGTTATAATGTTACCTAATTATATAATATATTCCAACAGTTGTGAATGATATTTTCCTTATAGTTCCTATTAAATATTAAAAATTCATGGGATAAATTTGATATTGTGCATACATATGGTTTTTGTTGCGAATTTCACTATAAATTATCAATGAAATATATATAACATGATGTGTAACACATTCTTTTTATCTAATTGAAAATTATCTATGTTTTGGGATTCCCTAAATTTTTAAGGATATTGATATAATAATTAATATCATCTTCCCTGATAGAAACTAGAATAGGGAAAAAAATATGAAGATATTTAATATATTTATATCACACATAATATCCTTGGATTATTTGTAACCTATTTCTATTGGAATCTATCTAATGTGGTTAATTTAGATCTTGAAAAATATATTTTTCTGGAGATATCAAATATGAAAATGTAAAAAATTCCATGTATAAATATGATTTTTTAATTAGTATCATTTTTGGAAGGTGGATAATTGTTTTTTTAGTATTTAATAAATTATTAAAGGGATATATCTTATATTATATGTTTTATATTTTATCAGTTTCATAGAAAAGTGGAAATATCCTAAAAATATAACATGATATGTAATACTATTCTGGATAATGAAAAGAAGAAAATGAAAGATTCATACCTATGATGCATATGATTTTTGTCAAAAAATTTATTTTAAATTATTTCTATGATAAAGACGTGAACTATCACATGATCAACATGACATCCATTGTGTGAGTCCTGCATGCATTCAAGGAATATATTAGTATGATATGTGGACTATAATGCGTGTTTCAAAAATTGATAATTCAATAAAATATGGATATAGAACCATAATATTTTTTTATAGAATGAAGACCTTAATTTTTTTTAAGGATATCAAGATGAGTTAAAAGGGACAATTTTATTCACCCATTTCAAAGCATTTCAAAATAAAAAACATACGATTTTTTTTGTATAAATTTCCAAAGAATAATAATATAAGAAGGATGAAATTTATATGAAAAAAATTTGTTCAGAATGTATTGAAACTTTTGGGTTGTAAATTTTTTGAGAAATGGAATCGAGTGAGAAGAATGGAAGAAATAACACCTTTGATGGTTTTGGTGATCTTGTTTTTCCCTTTGAATAATCATTATAAGTAATATGTGTGTCACTATTATTTTTATCAACCTTATCTTGAGTCATTGTGTGATGATCCACATAGGAAGAGTATTCCTAGGATTGTGGTTGAGCCATTAATAATCATTTATAGTACTTATAGTGGATTTTATTACTCTTTGGTTTGCTGAGTCAATTCTAATATATGTTCATTGGATTAACTATTAAATTTGAAAAACTAATACCCTATGTATCTTGGTTTTTTTCCTGAATCTAATTTTTTAATGTATAAAGGCTAAATGATCATGCCACTCTTGCTAACCCAAGAGCAATATCATCAAAGGAAAACAAATTCATACCCTAATTCACCCCCTCTTAAGGAGAATTGGTTTGTGGTTATAATAATTTCCCTATTGAATCATATATATTTGAATGTTCATGTAAATTAAAGATGAAATTTTAGTTTAGTTTTTTTAATCAAACTAATGTTTTATAAATTTATCATTTCAATAAAAATATTTTCCCAATATTTAAAAAATGTAGTTTATTAGATGATTTAAATCTAAACCATTATCGAAACCAAGAATGAGGAAATCTATTTTCAAACCAGATTTGAAAAATAATCCAAAAACCTATAATTTTCCATGTGTATATATATTTCAATTAACCCCCCGTGTTCTTTAAATCCCATATTGTTATAAAAGACAATAAGAAAAAATATCATTACGGAAACACATAAGAAATTTATATGAATACCCAATGAAAATTCCTTATGTCATAAAATAACTATTATATGACATATAAATCAAAATATTAAATTTATAAATAACATATGATTCATAATATCATCTCTATTAGGATTGAAACATGGATGATTATTATCAATTTCCATCATAATTGAGTCTTCACCCACCCAACCATCAAATAGAAAATTTATCCACCAGTTGATATACCCATGAGTAGAATCTTATAAATAATATCCCATAACATAGGAGAATAAGACCTATCCTTAGGACTATAATAAAAAATTGTATCTCAAGACCCAAAAATATCATCACCGATATATGTTTCAAAAATCCAAAAAACCTATAGTTGAAATATATATTTTTATTGAAATTAATTAAGTAAAAATCATTTTCCAATTGAATTTTAAATACCAAACCATTAATAAAATTGTAGGATAAAAAAATTGAAACAAACTCTTATAAAAATCATTAAACTGAATTCCAATACATTTAAAAAATTCAATAAACCTCTAGTATTAAATTTTTTATTATATCCACAAATGAAAAACTAATGAAAATTATTTCAATAAGATGCTATTATTTTACTAAAAACAATAATGGATAGTGAAACTGACCTTTTTATGGAATGTCATTATTTTTAAAAAAATATTATTCAAAACCCAATGTATTGATTTACTATAAATTATGTATCATTAAATAGTTATTATTTTATAATATTCATAAAAAATCACATTCATAATATCTAATTGATATGAATATATCAAAGAAACCTACCTAGATTATGTTTATCTTTTAGTTATATAGATATATATTTGTTGATGGTGCTGAAAATCTATTTCTGGAATTATAATCATAAAAAATAATATATCATGCTCCATCACCTTGTGATACTATCTAACCATAATAGTTTCCAAGAGAGATGGCAAAGAGAATAATTTATAGAGAGTTCAACTGAATGATAGATCATGGATCCCTTACCATTAATTCAGAGATCACATCGCCCAATATTTGATTTATATTCATCACATAGTCTTGTTAATTTCTAAAATAACCCTAGATGAGACATAATATAATCCACTTTATATTTTCATTGGAGTTAAATAGAGAAAATTCAATGTTTTAAAACAAACTAACAAATTTTTTCCTTATAAAATTATTAGAATAGGAATTTTTGAAACAATGAAGATAACTATGAATTTCTCACGATCCTTCTTTTCTAAAATTTCATGGTATATATGGATATATAGTTAATAATTAACCAAACCAATAATTATATATTATCGTAAATTTCTCAAAACACATGGTTATCCTATACAGTTAGGTAACTATGCACTGAACCATAAATTCACTTCATACATACTTTTTTTTTGAAATGAACTATAAGCCTATAATGATTGTTTAAATGCAAAAAACCATTATTTTTTTGAAAAACCTATACAATATAATATATTTTACCTAGAATCAATAAAAACATAGAAATTATTACATACCCAACTAAGGGTGTCTAAATACATCAAAAATACATAAAAGTATTTTATATTATATGAAATTTTATTGAGGATAACCAATTAATGGAGGTCACTTTTAAATTCAATGGAATAAAAATATTTATTCTTAGAAAAATTAAGTATTCATATTAAATATACATGTATAAATACAATAATATGAGAAGGAATATTATTCCTATGGTTTATATAAACATTTTGAAATGGGAGAAAAAAATTTATTATCATCTAAAAAGGAGTGAATAATTAATATCTTATATAATTTAGATATATAAAGAATAATAATTTATAAAATCAAAAGATAGTTATTTAATTTAAATAATTGTAACACCTTTCCACATATTATTAAAATTCTCAAAATCCTCGATAAGGTTTGAACTTCGTATACTTAACATCATATTAATATAAAAACGTTCCCCTAATAATTTTTATATACATAGTACCATATATATAATAACACATACTTATTAATAAATTAATAAATAAATAAGAATAATAAAAATAAATTTATAAAATTATATATATATATAATATTTAGCAATAGAAAAACCAATGAGTAAAAATAGGAAAAATCATTAATTTACTTATGTCTTCCGAACATTCTAATTAATACTCTATAAACTCTTAGGAGTTCCTCTAAGTCATATATGAGAGATTAAAAATGAGATTAATTATAAATAATGTTATTCATCGTGTGTGGATGTTAAATGTGGTGCAAATGTGAATATTTTTAATAAATATTAGTTAATTATTTAATATTTTTTGGATACAAACATTAAAAAAATTTCCTTCTGTAAAATTCCCATAAATAAAAAATTCATGAAATAGAACTAAATAATATATATTTAGGTCATTAATCCATTAAATAATACTCTTAATATTATTTATACTTTAGTAAGAATTATACATGTTGAAAAATTAAATTTTAAAATTCAAAAATAATATAATTTTGAAATTCAATATATATTTTAGATATTCAATTTAACAATTATAAATTTAATATTTAGATAATAAAAATTATTTTTGGGTTCGATTGATGATAATTTTCCAGACCACTTTATTTTATATTAATAATATATTTTATAGTTAATCGTATATAAATATATCATTTTACTATTCACTATTGTATTTTACTAATTGGGAACATTTTAAAAATCTCACCCATACCGTATTTAGGCATAATTATTAAAAAAATTTAATCCATTGAATTAAAAATATTATATAATTATAATAATTTAAATTTTTATATAAAAATTTATAAGGGTATAAAAAATAATTTAATTAGGGTGAAAAGTATTTCCAAACCATTAACCCAATAATTTATTATTTTGAGAAGAATATTTATATTTTTAAACATGAAATATATATTTCTAATAGTTATATTTTGTATAATAACCACAAATTGGTTTCAAGGACAAATAATTTGATGATTAATTTTTTTCCAAAATATGGTATAATAATGGATAATTCTTCCATAAATAAACTAAAAAATTATATTACATTACGTTCATAGAATTGAACATATTCTTCCTATGGATTCATATAATTTTTCATATTTTCCGTTTTAAATGTTTATTTATTTGTTAACAATTTTTTTTATTACTATGATTTGTCTAATCCCAAAATATTTTTAAACCAAATTTGGAAGTGATTTTGACAGTAGTGTTTGTCTAAAATTGGACTGAAGAATACATAAAAATATATATTAAGCATGAAAAATTTAGATATGGAATATTTTGAGGATGGTTGGGGGAAATAAACCACAATGTGGTGTTATAATATATCATGTAGTATTTATTAAAATAGAATAATGTTTTGAGGATACTATATGCTTGGAGTTAAAACATCATGGCTCAAAATGTATCATTTTAGCTAGTGTGAAAATTAGAATTAAGTATTACATATGGTAGTCATGGACTATAAAGAATCTTTTTTCAGGGATCTTATTTTGTATTTATTTTTTTTCTTGATAAATGATCTAGATACCTCATTTTAGAATAAAATTTCATGTTATGTTTGGAAGACCATGAAAAATATTCATTGTTCTCCAACATGTTTTTATATTAGATGAATGGATACAAAATCATGGAAGTTTATATGTTTTTTTAAAAAAATTATGTGATATAATTGATATTAAAAAAATTGAATAAATATATCAATAAATAAAATTATGAAATATAGGAGATAACATTGATAAATGATGGAAATTTTTATATAAAATAAGAAATAAGAAATTTTTTAAATGGGATAAATGAAAGGATTTTATCATGTGAGATAATTAATTTCAAAATCAACAATTAAATTCTATTAGGATTATAAAATGTAATTTTTTTTATGGTTATATTATTGGAATGAATGATAGAGCTACCGAATGTGTAATAGAAAGTGTGGTGATTGGTAACATGTTGATTTTGTTTTGAGATTCAAATTTGGAATATATTTCATGTTTTTAGGATAAAATGGGTTCTTGAATTATTTTTTAAGAAACTGATTTACATGAAGAAACCATGTTGGGGTGTGGCTAATAGACCATTGTTCAATTTTTAATAATTCATGAAATAATTTTCAAATTATTTATTACTATGGAATTTGAATGTAATGAATTTTTGGTTCATGTTCGAATTAAAAGGATTAATTTTACATTTTTTATTGATTTTAGACATAGAAAAATCATACAATACATTAGATACATTGATTATTATTACCCATTCATGATAGATTGGGAGTTTATAGTAGTCATATATAATAATTTTATAATAATTATTAATATTTATAAATATATTGACATTAATTGAATGTTTTAATATAATTTTCACCACCAATATAAATTTCATTTATTCTAATGAAATTGATTAATGATAAAAAAATGTGAAGGTACTCGGGCATCATCCGAAGAAGATGGGCTACAGATTTTAAAAAATTCCACCATCAGTATGATGAGACATGTCATCTGTAGTGATCCATTTCTCTGGTATAGTCTAATTAGATAACCCCCCATGATTATATGGTATGATTAGTTTTTATTTAAATTTAATATCTTGTGTTTCACGCAATACTGAGAACAAGTGAACCATGAAATACTATTAATATTATAATTTAAAATGACATTATCTAATAGATGTCAAATTTGTGGTTATTAATTTTATTAAATAACTTTTGAAAATATATAATTTAATAAATTCGTTACCAATTAATTAGAAATAAATATAAAAACCAATTTAATATAATGGAAATTATTTTTTATAAACTATTTAAATGCGCACAATTTTGTTTTATAAAATAAAATAAAAAATAACACTTTTTTGATTATATTAAAGAAATATTTATCTAATATATTTAATATAATTTTTATGATTCATTTTATTGGTTTTCTATACTTTATACAAGAACAAATCCAATTTTACGTAGATGTGTTTTCTTAAAAAAGAGAGCTTTACCGCTATTTGATGACATAGTTATTTTAAATCATGGTTTTAAATCTTTTAAAAATTCTATTTGAAAGGATACAATTCTTATTTAATTTATGAAAATATAAATTTACCCTAGAATAATATTTGATATTTTTCAGATAAGTTTCATGTTTCGATGAATAATGAGAAAATATTTCATTTTAATTGAATTTTTTTTAATATAAATAATTTATTACATTAAATAATATTTTTTATTGTATTTAATGTATAATTAGGTATATTTTTTAGCATTTAATCTTATTTATATCATTGGAGTCAATTCTATATTGAATTTTCATGTAAAAACATTTCAATCTATTGAACATTTTCAATTTAAAAACATGTTTTTCCCTTCCCTCAATGAGATTAATTTTATATTAATTACATCAACTTCTATGTTTTGAATTATAAAAAATTGATTCCATATTTTGATTTAGTGGCTCCAAATTATGTAAATATTACCCTTTTAATTTTGTAAAATATGAATAGTATCATTACTATTTTTTGAATTACCACAGATAAGGGTAAATTAGTTAAATAAAGGCTAAAATTATATTATTTGTGTTATAAAATTACCCTAAATCTATCATAATATTATTTTATGAGTTAGTATTGACCAAAATCATCATTGTTCCGATTTTATGGAATCTTGGTGCCACTAGGATGACTTTAATCTATTTTTTGTATTTCATTCTAATGAAAGTCTAATATATCAAACACATGTTTCAAATAAGTATTACATTTTTAAATAACGTTATTTAGAATAAATATTTGACTATAAATATTAATTTTAAAGAAATTTATTTATCTCAATAATGGTATGTTATTTTAAATCTTTACAAAATAAATAATTACCATAATTGCTCACACAATGATGATGTCATAATTGATTAATTGAACGAAATATCTTCTAAATATTATTAAAAAATATATAATAAATTAAATTTAAGATAATTTATGTCATCTATGAATTTTATATATTCCCTAGAAATATTATGGATGTATTAATTGTTTTTTAATCTTATTATATGTATTGATATTTTTTAAAATGTCATGAAATGAATAGTGTCAAAATTGACGTTGATATTATTTTAAAATAAATATTATTTTCTTAAATGATATAAAATTCCTGAAAACAAAAAATTGGTCAAAAAATTGGTATAAAATCTAAAATTTCACCCATGACACATTTATTCTCAATTTTTTTATTTTAGATTTACTATATTAACCCATAAAGACTGAAAAATCATGTTGTGATAGTAAGAGTTAAAGGATTTAACGAAGGGTTAAATCCAAAAGATTAGGATAATAATGTAACATAAACATGTGTAAAAATGATGGGTTTATATTATTTACCCTCATAATAATATTATATTATAAATAATTTACTTTTGAGAAATTATTAATTTAAAATTATTAAATATTAATTTAACATTTTTAGAGTTTCCAATAGTTCCTATCACATCAATTATAAAATTTCACCTCCTCCTTCACTTATAGAAACCACATTGAGCTTTCAAGAACAACCAAAACCTAAAAATTGCTCCTCCAACATTGAATCATGTAATCCTAAAATTCTTATGTTGGGAATAAATCAATCCAAACAATACCTTTCGTAAAAATCAAAAAGAGATGCCCAAAGATTAGGCAATGTTGTTCAACAAATGTCTTTGTTTTATTTCTTCCTTAAACACCATAAAATATTTATATATATATTATATATGAGAAAATAAGTATCCCAAACGTACATATATGTTTTTATATTAAGTGTTCAACCTACACTAACACGCACTTCCGAAACTGGGATACACAATCATCATTAATGTGTAGGACATACTACAACCTTACGAACCAATGTCATTATTTATTCCATTAACACCATTCATGGCTGAGAATAATGAAAAAATTTATAATTTCATATGATATGTATAATATTTATAATGAATTAATTCTTGTTTATTTTTATATAACATGTAACATTTTGCATTCCATTTATGGAACAATGATAACATTGTTTGTCGATGTGTGGACAACCACCTCCTCAAAAAGATGTGATTCAATCATGCAATAAATGGAATGAATTTGGGATGGTATTAAATAAAAATATGTGAAATTTAAGAAATAAATAATATATTTTAATTATACTATAGATATATATTATTTACTTTTTATTGTTTAAAATATGATAAGGTAATGGAATGCATACATACGACCTACCATATCTATTAACACTACTTTTAATTTAATATAGTCAAATATTATTGATTATTATAAACACATATATACTATATATATATGATATTTAAATCTTGATTTAATTCCTATATATGATGAAATAATGATATAATTAATAGGAATAATATGTAACAAGTCAAAACATACTTGAAAAACCGTGAAATTAACACCCAAAGTAGAGAAAATAATGGATCATTGTTAACAAATGTGTAATTAGATATAATAATAAGTTAATATATGATATTATAAATTTGATTATGGTTATATTATATGTTAATAAAATTCATAAATATATTATACATGAGGGTAATTAAGGATCAAATAAAGGAAAGAACAAGGTAAGTAGTTTCTCATCTAACTTTTACATCTATGATATATATGCCTTATTCACCGCATATTTTTGTTGTGTTATGTATATAATACTTCTTTAATATGTTATGTCATGAAGAACCATACTCCCATGATATTATATGATTCATTATTTTTATTTTTTCATGGGCCTTATAATTAAAATATTTTAATGTGGTAATGGAGACTTTGGAATGTTTAAATATTATTTTCATTAAGAAAGTTGTGAAGAAATCATTTAAATTATTTTCATTTATGTCAACATACATTGTGGAATCTTATTATTCTTGAGGGTGATCTAATATGATACCATCTACCATATTTTATTGAATTATTATTATTAGTTTGAGTATGGATTTTATTTTTTGATACCATTCTTGTTTTATGGATAATGTATTCACATTTCTTATTCCAGTTTTTCAATAAAAGTATTTATCTTGTTCATGTTTCACCCCATTAATATGTGAAATTAATTTGAATTAGTAAGTGATTGTAAGGTCCATCTATTTTCCCTCGAATCATCGGTAGCTCTCATGAGAAAATGTATATATGGAATTTTTTTAGGACATACCCATTTATTTTTGCACTTGTATAGGTCAAGGCCTCAATGTTATTTTTTAGATGATTTACATTTTGTATTCCATCATTATGAGATTAGTTATTGAATTAAATGTTATTACTAGACAATTAGAATATAAATTTTTAATTTTCATTGTTTTTATGATTATTTAAAATGGAATGTGTTTCAGTTATTTACCTTTGCATATTGTTAATACCATATTTACTCATAGCTTCCATTATATGCTTACGCTTACTGAGCATTTGAGATCACCCCTTTAGTTTTTTTTATTTTTTCTTAGGTTTTTAGAAGCTTATTATGACTGAGATTCATAGTTACACAAATGGGTAATAATTTAAGACTCTATGATATTATTTCGGTATATTTTTTTAAAATATAATGTTGATTTGAAAAAATACATCTAGTTTACTAGAACTGATAAAATATTCAGTCCTTTAGGATAATATTTCTTATATATTATGAAAATGTAATAATTTGAATCACCTTTTTTGGGTTACTCGGGTCGGGGTCTCTATATTTAGGTTCAAAGGATGTTTAATAGAATCTCTGGGACCTAGATTTCAGAAAACAAATGTTAGAGAATTAAACCCTATGATAGAATTTGGAAACATATCCAAATAAACATAGATTATTATTTAGAGACTAGTCATACCTAAACTCTCAAATTCGGTTATGTATTATAAGATTATACATTATGTTTCATAATGTAATGATCTAATATTCTGTAAGAAATGTTTTCGATATTGGAAATCGGACCAATACCAACGCATCTATACCAACGATTTGTAAAAAACATTGGTATAGGTCCCATTTCCCAAATGTTTGACCAAACTGTTGGGAATAGCTTAATTTTAGGCCACCTTACCTAACGGTTTGGAAAAACGTTGGTAAGGGGTATGGATTTTGAAATGGTTTTTCCAAACCGTTGGAAAAATCTGAATTTGAGGCCACTTTTCCCAATAGTTTGTCTAAACCATTTGGAAAGGGTGGGTACCTATCCCAACAGTTCTCAAAACCATTGTTAAAGGCCCATCCCAATAGTTTTGAGAAATGTTGGTATAGTTACCCTTATATTTTATGAATTATGTTGTCAAATATCATCAAATAAATCAATATATAAATTATATATATATATATTTATACTTATATTTATCCACATACATTCAAAAAGGTAATTATAGGATAGTGGAAAAGTATTTGATATATAACCCAGAGGTTGTGGGGTTCAAACCTCCAATGTACCATTATTATTATTATATCTATACCAACATTTTGGGAAATAGTTGGGTGATTTGGATTGGGGATAGACCTATCCCAACGGTTTGGGGAAAACTGTTGGGAAAGACCTATCCCAACGGTTTTCAAACCATTGGGAATGACCTATACCAATGGTTTTCAAACCGTTGGGATAGGTCTTTCGCAATGGTTTTCCCCAAACCAATTGGGATAGGTCTATCCCCATACCAAATCACCCAATGGTTTCCCAAACCATTGGTATAGGCTATACCAACAGTTTGGGGACCTATACTATCGGTTTGGAACCATTGGTATAGGTAATTTTTCCATTAGTGTTTAGAAATGGATCATAGTAAAAATAATGGGAACCATATCAACACACATAATAAATATAGGGACTTTCCAACCAATACAAGATCCTTTTGTTGGAGATAAAGCTAAAATTGGTTCTGAACAGCATATAACTACAATGGGATCACTGAATTGTGTTATAAGCAATAACCTTAACTTTATGGAGTATCCTGATCCACAAAACAGATGAAAAATGTTAAACCAATTCAAGAGACCAAAACATCCATCATTCAAAGGGACTAAAAATAATTTTGTAGCTATGAAATGGATAAGTTCCTTAGAAAATATATTTTTATATGGGATTTAACAAAAGGGGGAGGTATTCATACAATGTTATCAACAATCGAGATATGAAGATCAATGGTTTTCATTGATTCAAAATAAAGAGGATGAAGAAATAGGAAACGTGGAATGGGTGTAATTGAAATAAATTTTATTGGAAAAATATTTTCCTCACAAACAGGGAGATGATCTAGAGATAAAATTATTAAGTCTACAAAAAGGGGAGGTAGGTAATATTTCTGAGTATGAGTAAAACCTTACAAGATTATAATGGTATGTTTCAGACTATATTAATTTCCCAAGGAGAAGGATTGATCAATTATTTAATTGGTTAAAGAAACTCAACTAAATGGCACTGGTCTCCCAAAAATTATCATCATATGAGGGTATAGAATCGTGTTCTATCATGACAGAGAATGAATTATCAATGTATTATATTTCAATGGAAGAAACTGAATAAGAGAAATAAAAAGTAGGATTCTGATAATGGAAAGAAGGGAAATAAGGATTTTCTAATATGTGATACTTGTGGAGGAAAACACCCTACTTCTTGGTTAAAAGGAAAGTGGTTTTTCTTCAAGTGTGGTGTGAAAGTCCACCATACTCATGATTGAAAGGGAAAGAATGAAGCTACCAATGTTCAATGAAAAAAATTTAAAGAGATGGAACATTATGGAAATTATTTTCCTAATAATCAAGGAAATATATGTAAAAATTAAGAAAGGGATAAAGGTAAATATTATAATGTTACTATAATTAAAGTGGAATGACTAAAGTATTTTGTTTTCAAGTTATAAGACTTATAATATATATAAATATTGTATTTCAGTAATTATTATTTAAGTATTTGGAAGAATTAATTTTTTCATAATAGTTTTAATGTAGACATGGTACTCATATATGTGGACTGTGACATCAAAAGATACATTATGTGGTTTGGGGAAGTTAATGTTTTGTTGATTTTTGAAATTTAGTGACCATACTTATAAATTTTTGGTCTCTAAATCTGGACATATGTATTTTTTATGAGTCTTAAGGTATCTACTTAAGGAATGGATTAAGACTAACATTGGATATTATTTTTTATAGTTAATGTATGATTTACTATATTGGAAAACATGTTCTAACTAATTGGGTTTCACTAAACATTTAAAAGATAAATGAAGGACTCATGGATCATATGATTCATAATAGTGCTTTGTGAATGAATAATTTATCTTGAACATTAATTTATAGGTATAAGGGGTGAATTAATAAAATTTCAAAGCACAAACAAAGGATGATATTATGCATACGAAATAGGAATTAATTAAGTAATTTTATTTTATCAACTGATTATCTGCATATTAAAGGATACTTTAAACTCTTTGGAAAATATTTTGGAAGAATGTTTTTCCATTTAGTTTTCTTTAAGAGAAATAAATGACCTTTTAACCAATCATAGATTAATGGTTTTTTGACATCTAACATTCAAATAACCTTGTTTTCTATCACTCTCCATCAGAAATTGAAAGCCTTATTTCTCTTCCATGTGCATGCTTTCACTTCCGGCTAATGATCTCCTATTTGAAAGCCTATTTTTTAGTGACCTTTACATTTCAATTTTCCTCCTTTTAAGATGATGTTTTATTAAAACTAGTTCTGAGGTGGGTCTCACATAAAATAATATTCAAGTATCAACGTTTTATTTTTGAAGTAAAAATTAAAATTTCAAGGAGGAAATTTATTCAAGGGGTGGATATTGTAACGCCCCAATAATTTACAGCATGTTTCCTTTTTAATTAAATTTAATTTCTTGGGTTTCATGCAATGGTGAGCTTAAACAAACATTAACATACTATTAATATTATTATTTAAAATGAAATTATAACTTATCCATTAAATTGGTGGTTATGAATAAGATTAAATATATTTTAAAAATGTATTGTTGAATAGATTGTTTGAAAAATAATTAGAAATAAATATAAAACCAATTGAATATAAAAGAAAAGTTCTTTTGTACCACTATTTAAATGCACACAAGTGTGTTTTATACCAATAAAATAAAAATATAACACCTTTTGAATTAAATTAATTTTATATATACCTAAAATAGTCAATATAATTTTAAAAATTCATCATATGTGTCTTATAGACATGATATAAGAACAAATCCAATTTCTCAAATAAATGATGTATTTTAATAAAAACAAACTTTTACCTCAATTTGATAGAGAACATATTTTAAATATTATTTTAAACTATTTTATAAATTATATTTGAAAAAATAATCTTATTCTTTCAAATAGAAACATAAAAATTTATTTCAACTGAATTTTCTATAATTTTCTTATAATTTTGATGTTATGTTGAATAATGATAAAATATTCCTTTTTAATTGAAAACATTTTTGTCATATAAATAGTTTATATTGAAAAATTATATTTTTTATTTGTTTTCAAGTATAATTAGATCTTTTTTTATCATTTAATATAATTTATATCATTTGAGTCAATTTTACATTGAATATGGATATAAAGAATTGTCCAATATTTTGAACATTTTCATTTTAAAAAACACTTTTCTCATTACTTCAAAATGATTTATTTAAATTAATTACTAAAAATAAGTATTTATAATTTTGAAAAATCGATTTGATATTTTTAATAATCAGATCCAGATTATGTAAACATGCCCCTTTATTAGAGAATATTAATAGTAACTTAAGTATTTTTTTTATATTGCCACGGATAAGGGTACATCAGGTAATTAAGGTTTAAAATAATATTATGATTAATATAAAATTACAATAATAACTATTATAATTTTATTTTATTAGTTATTTTTGACCAATATCATTCTTGGTCCTATTTTATGTCCTCTTAAATCCACATGGATGGATTTAATCTTTTTTTAGAATTTTATTATAAAGAAAGTCCAATATGTCATACTCATGATTATTATAAGTATTAAAATTTTTACATGTGGTCATTAGGAAGATATATTCAACTAGAAATATTAAATTAAAAGATGAAATATATATATATTAATATAGGTAATTTATTTTTAATTATTTGGAACTACATGATTACCTAAAGTCTTACCCAATGATGATGTAGTAATTTTTTAATTAAAAGAAATATCAAAGAAATTATATTAAAAATATTTAAAAATAGCTTTTGAGATAATTAATTTCATCCAAAAAAATTTATAGATAACCTTGAAATATTAATGATGTATTAATTATTTTTGTTCAATGTTATATTGTGTGTTGATATTTTTGAAGCACTCACATAATGAATAGTGTAAAAATTCATATAAATGATATTTAAAATATATAATATTTTATTAAATGATATAAAATTAAAAAAATTACAAAGTATTTGTATAATGTTTTAAATTTCATCCATGACTCATTTTATGGTTCTATTGTTATTTTATAGAATCTACATTAACCCTTAAATAGTACAAAGCCATGTTGTCATTATAAGAGTAAAAGGGTTTAACTAAAGGATAAATCTAAAAGATAAGGGTAATAATTCATCATATACATGTCAAAAAATTATCTTTTGTGGTTATTTAGAACAATTATAATGTTATATTATAAAATAACCCCCTTTTGAGACATTTTTAATTGAAAATTAATTTATATGAATTTAATATTTTTGGTGTTTCCAAATGTCCCCCTCACCTAAATAATAAGATGTCACCTCCTCCCTCACTTCCACACCCAACTATGAGATTTATATCTAGACCAAAACGTTCCCATATACCCTAAAAAATTCCATTAAATCATCATATAATCCATAAATTTGCAATATATCCATCCAAATAAGTTATTTTGTTATAATAAAAAAGAGATACCCAAAGAAGATGTAATGTTCATCAACGAACGTTTCTGTTTTATTTATTCCTTTAAACCCTTAAAATATTTTTATGTAATATTTATATAATGAAATAAATATGCTAAATATACTGATGTTTTTCATATTAAGTTTTACACCTACACTCAAACACACTTCTATCATATTCAATACGCAATCATCATTCTTGTGTATGGAAGACTACCACCTCACCAAACAATGTTGTTCATTCTTATATTTCCATAATTCAGGGTTGGGAATACTTATCAGAACTATTTTTTACATGTAATATAATGTATTTATAATGTATTTATTCTTCTATATTTTTATATAACACATAATCATATAATTTCTATTTGTGGGAATATGATATCATCGTTTGTGGATGTGTAGACTACCGCCTCATCAAAGTGATGTTATTGGTTTAGTCTACACATGGAATACATTCTGGATGATATTAAATAATTATAATGTACATAAATGAAATAAATAATTTAATTTAATTATAATATACATATATATCTTTTACTTTTAATTCTTTAAAATATTATAACTAAATGGAAGCAGCCTTCATGCATACGTATGGCCTACTGTCTCCATGGACTGTGAAATTCATTTATTATCTCCAAATATTATGGATTAATATAAATAAATATGTAATGAATATATATGATATTTAAATAATGTTTTTAAATTCTATATATGATGAAATCATGATAAAATTAATATGAACAACATGTAACAATTAAAAACATACTAAAAAACTAGGCAATTAACACCCAAAATAGTGAAAATAATGGAAGATTGTTAACAAATGGGTAATGAGAAATTACAAAGAGATAACATATGATATTTTAAATATGATTATATACATTTTATATTTTAATAACATGATTCAAACCATTATAAAAATATTAAATAATGTTGAACGATAAGGTAAGGGGTTTCTTATCTAATTTTTAATTCTATGAGGTATATGACTTATTCAACACTCATTTTTTGTGGATTATATACTACTCCTTTGAAATTTTATATCATTAATATACTTATTATCATGATATTATATGTTTTATTAGTGTTATTATTTAATGAGGGTTCTAATTCAAATGTTTTAATGTGGTATGGGACACCTGGTAATGTTTCAAGATTATTTTCAATAAGAATTTTACAATGAAATAAAATAAATTATTTTCATCTATGTCTACATACATTGTTGAATATTATGAATCTTTGAGGTTAATCTATTATGATACCATATTTCATAATTTATTTAATATTTATGATCATTTAGACTATACATGTTCTATATTGATATTGTTCATATTTTATGGTTATAGTATTCACATTTCGTATGGATGTTTTTTAACAAGAGAGTATGTTTTGCTTATGCTTCACCTCATTAATATGTAAAATTAAGTAGACTTATTAAGTGATGGTATATGCCCTCTACATCCTCTATATTCATCGGCAGGTCTCATGATATAAAGTAGACATGTATTTGACAAAGGCCATGCCCATTTATTATTCACATGTCTTGGATAAGGCCTCAAAATATTGTATTAGATGCCTAGACATATGCATTATATCATTTTGATTTTATTTATTGAATTCTATGTGATTATTAGGCTAATAGAATATTGGTGTTTAAGTATCACAGTTCATTTTATTATTTTAAATTCCATGTGTTTCAGTTATTTACTATTTAATATTGTTCATGATATATGTACTCATAGCTTCCGTTTTACGCTTGCCAATGAAAATCATTTGAGATCATCCCATTCATTTTTTAATTTTTTCCAAGGATTACAAGATGTTTATTATGACTTACAAGTAGGGTTAAAAAAATGGGGAATAATGGAAAACATTACAAAATTATTTTTGTATTTTATGTTTTAAAATATAATGTCGATTTCAAATATGTATCTAGTTTTACAAGAATAGTAACCCATTCAGTCTTTTTGGTTGTGATTTATTATATCTTATGACAATGTAATATATTAAGGCATTGGAATCGGGATACTGGGGTCAGGGTCACTACATAGTATCATGTGTAAATTAAACAGATCAAATAATTTAAAATGTACATGTAACTTGTTCTATTTTCAAGTGAGTTTGACTTCATCAAGTCACTGACGATAACGGCATGAAGGATACAAAGTAGAACCCCCCAGATAATCCACACACATTTCAAAATCTGTAGGAGCATCAATTTTCAATTTTTTGATAGCACGATGATCTAGAGATTCCTTCGACATCCCAACGATCATTGTATCGACATTCCTTCGATGCATGGAGATGAGCTTGATCCAATTACATTGATTGAGAGATTTTATTTCAAAAAATTAGGAGAGAAGAGAGTGGATCTGAAAAGGCTTATAGTGAATACTCTTGATACAAGATCCTCTGTCCTCCTATTTATAATGGATTCTTAAATACCCAGAATGGGTTCCCCAGCACCAATTTATTAATAATTCATTAAATAAGTAATAAATATTTAATTATGATTAACTAAACATGTCATAAATATTGTTTATATTTTATCACATACATTTAATATATATTAAAAATATAACATGATAAAACTATGTCATTTACCTAATATCATAATTCCCGAAAAAAATTAATGAAATTGGAATATTAAAATAATATTCATTCATATAATATTTTCTCTATTCCTACAAAATTACTTGTGAATAAATTTAATAAAAATATTAAACCCAATTATTCATTACATGAAAAACAATGAATTCATTTATTGAATGTTGATCAATAACTTGGACAACTCTTGAACCTCGTGGTGGTGACCACCATGTAAAATACTACTATTCACTAGAAAATGGACTATTCATGAATACTCTATAGTGCGTTACCCTATTATAACTTATCTTTAAAGTGATGAATAGTAGTCACAGACTAAGATCGAAGTCTAACAACTCATCAAGGCCCCAAAATACACAAGGAATAATCATAGCATCGACATCCAACCTACGAACATTATCTTTTCAATATAATCTCTTTGTTATTATATATCTCATAAAGAAGAAGACACACTTGTTTTATCTACATTTATTTTATTTTTGTTTGTCGGTCTAATGGGGTAGATTTACCCTCAACTTCCATGGACAAGGGAATATGAGGGAACTACCATCCTGATCAACCAAGACAATGATATATTAATTCCTTATCTTTGAAGAAAAAAAATAAACACTTGTTCAATCGACTAATTTCATACCACCAATGATGCACCACACACAAGATACCTCACAACAATTTTATTATCATGATTTTTATCTTTCGTCAAATTATGCGATCAAATGGCACACAATGGTAATGATCTCAAGTAAAGAGACTAATACACATGTCTAGAGATTGAAAAAAATAACACTTAAAAACATTGTGATCCTATTGGTGGGTATGTTCTCATGATCTCGCCAGTCATATATCATCATGTACATAATTTAAAAGAATAAATACAAACCCTTATGAGCCCCCACCACCCGATAGTCATACATTAACTACATTTAGTCAATATTATGTATCAAGACCATAGATCCATTATTTTAGATTAATTCCATAGTTTCTTGAGGTTATAATTATATCTCATGATATTATATAATATTTTTATATGATAATTAATATATGGAAATTACCATTTAAATAGAGGATGTAGAAATATCTACAGCATAATGGTAAGTGTATATCATTCCTAACAAACTGTATCCATGATACGATAATAAAAATGTACTGTTATTATTGGGTCATGGGATACCACTATTATAATAAACTCCCTTGAACTAGATCTAACTTGATAACCATCCTAGTTATCTCTAATATGATTAAGATCATGTTTCTGCTGTGTCATGACTATAGTTTTTGGGTCTGCCACATTTTTGCTGCATAGAATGTATGATATGTGCGACCTCACACCCTTTGGTAAAACTCATCAAGATATGTTATACCTAAGTATATAGGTTTTTCCCAAAATAATAATATGACATCTTTGATAGTACTAGTAATAAATTTATCATAATGATAAATCTTTACTTACTAGGTATCATTACCAAAAATGGAAAAAAAAATGTTAGGATTATTAACTTCTTCATAGCTACATCAGAAGATATAATGTACTCGGTATATATTGATATTTATACCACTAGATTGTTTGAGATTTTTTCATTCATTAACTTATACTAACTTCAATATTTGATCACATTGATCCAAGTATGTCTAGTCCACGTCCCCTAAAAACTAGCTACCCTTTTCCTCCACATACCCAGCATATATCATTGTACCTGCTCTAATACTATTGGACAGTTCCCACTACTTCCAATGCTGTTATTCTAGATATTACTAATATTTTTCAATTATAAATTTTATGATGGTAATATCAAATATTATATATATTATAACATATGTGGTATATTCATTGCAGAAGAATATAAAATTTGAACACTCTCCATTAATCTCCTCATATGACCTTAAATGTCGTCTTAGGGAGATTTACGCCATGTGACTTTGGTAACAATTATATCTTGAATTCTTCAAACTTGTATATTTAAATACCATGTCTATATATATACAATTGAATATGTATAGGAAACCATTAGATTGATATTAGTAGAGCATGTTTCTTAGAAAATAGGCTACTTATTTAAGTCAATCTCTCGAGAGTTACATTCATCCACATCTTAAATAACTATAAGACAGATAGCTATTTCCCATATATTTCCAAATATACTCACTTGAAAAACAATGGGGATTCCAATGACCTCGGGTATACAATGGAAAATATTCATTCCAAATCAATATTCTATGATGTTGTTGTATACATTTATCCCTGAATTGTATTTCAGAAACATGAAACCCTTACTGGAATTCTCTGATGACACCATCCCTTTCTTGTTTCATTGTGTAGACACCTTCAAAGATTGGGTCTCTTGAAATCCAATGCTCAATAATATGATCCTATAAATTATCAAGGAAAAGTGAAATTCTAATGGATTTAGGATGAAAAACATGGTATAAATAATCAAGCCTTATCAATACAACACGTGTATCATCCATGTATCGACTCACATGAATACCCATTGTAGTATTAACACTGATAATACACTATTCCCTTAGATACATGGAATCCATTTTTTAATTTTAATTTATCTTTTATATATTATATAATTTTGATATACTTATTACTTTTAATTATTATTATTCCCAATGAAAAATGTATCACTATATATGGTGAATATAAAACCATCACTATAAATTTTAAATTCCTATGCAGTATGTGTCTCTGAAACATTACACTTACACACAACTTATGGAACTTGTTATAAAGTCAAATATTTATGTATCTCTTTATTTGACTAAAGTAAAGACAATTTCTATCCCACTATCTCAAATATATTTGTGAACCATTTTATATAAATATAGTATATCACATGACTATATGATTTCTATAATAGGTATTTTTGTAATATCCAGAGAAACTTTTAGGGAAATTAATTTTTATTCACATTTGTTTTCCTTGGTGAAAATTTGATTATATCCTTAATAATTTATTTTCATACAAAAAAAATTATTATGAAATACTAGATTTCAATATTTCTATAAATTCTAGGATATCTATTTTTCATTATGGATAACATGTGATTATGTGGTTTTTCTGTTATTTCTAAAGTACATCATGAAAATAATGGAATTTTCTACAATGCATGATTTTTAACATTGAATCTCCTTTTACATACATCATAGCTCTGATGTGTAAAAGTAAATGTGAGTTTAGGAATTACTCCATGCTAAATTTTGTTGACCAATGCTAACATGTAAGATACATCATTGATCTTCTTTATTAACAACAATATCACTATATAGATATGGTAATGTGCATTTAATAACTACTTCACACTGCATTTTAATGATCGAAGAATTCTTGGAAAATATATTCATTGAAATACCAATATTATGGGACTCTTATATTCTGAAGACACATTCAATTTCCTTTATTTGGTATTCCTTAATAAATTAATGGAATCATATGATTTATAGAAATATACATTTGTCTTACCCTTATAATTGTTCACAGTCTCTAATAAAACTAATTCTAAAATCTTTGAGGAATTCATTAATTTATAATGGTTTCATTATAAAAAACTGAATAATTATATAAATCAATAATACCAATGGGGTTAATATATAATATGTATTAATATAGTACTAGGTAAATACATGAAGTCCAATTTTAATTTTACATGATAAATAATTATCTTTTCACATCTGGGTATGTGAGTCTTAAATTTTTATATTCATCGCTTATTATGTATGATTCACGTATCAACGAAAGTTTGAGTATTTGACACCATAAAAAATTTTATTCTATAACATGGTATATAATCTCATTGTGTTCAATAGGCATATGGGACAATTATTTTTTTTTTATTCAGCAACTAGTTCAACTAGAATCAATTTCACTGAAATTATAAGTCATTTATTTCTCACAGCTGACTTAGGAACCACCCTTTCTCAACTTTTTGGTGAATACACTTCACTTCATGTAATGTTTCTACTAGTTACATGGTTATTATATTTTGATAAAAATATGTGATATGAATATTGAATTTAATAACCAAGATTTATGTCAGAAACCATACATATAATTGAAGACTATTCACTAAAGATGAATAAATTACATTCTTATTCAATTAAGTTCATTTCATTTATCCTCCATATAATTTATTACATGACATGTGAGGTAGATAACCACCTTTTTAAGCCCTTTTTCTTTGAAATAAAATTTTTCAGGTTCCTTTTCCATCGCTCTATCCATTTTCATTATTTCCTTTTCACTCAATTTTTTTACCATAATAAATAATGGTTATAGTTTCTTTTGGAAAACCATACATAAAAGGTAATGAATTGTTTAATCCATTGGGTCAATTTTGAAATATTTAAATGAAATGGGAGTAATTAGGTGAAAATGATGTGATGAAAGATCATGAAATTCCATTCATATTTAGAGGTAACCAGTATAATATCATCAATTCATATCTCACTTCACTTTTTCCTCATAATCTTATCAGTGATTAAATAAAATGTGAAATCAACCATGTCTTTATGTTGTATCACAACTAACATCGGGCGTTGATTATAAACCATCATATAATTCTTACATTATTTTCATACATGAATTTTTATCTCACTCATTTCCTAAGGTGGCTTAAGACGTATTGGGGAGACCCGTACCTTGAATTTACAATATCATAGTATTATGCACACTAAACATTACTACACTTGTAAAATTTTGATAGTTTGGACATTTAACTTTTCCATGATTATCATAGTGTATTTTATGTTATTAAATTCCATTATTTACAAAAATAAAAGTGAGAAGATATAAATTTTATCTTGATTACCAATTTAGACATTATTGATTAATTATTAAATGCATCCCACTATTTTATCGAATTCTAGGAACCCACTATACTAGATTCAGAATACTCTATCACTTGAGTATTCATTTGGAAAAGATCCTTGAACCTCCCATTATAGTATAAAAGCTATATCAATTCCTATAATCATAGAGTTAAAGGTTGGACATTGATTGGACGACTACATTAAATCGTGAATCCTTGAACTATTGACGTAATTCCCAGCTTCTTGGAATCATAACCTCGATTCCCTAAATGATTTCCCTCAAAAGTGATATACGTTTTTCTATGTATAATCTTTAACTACTAAATTTAGTAATGTTAACCCATCATTCTCATAATAAATCCCATGTAGTGGGAGGTAACCTCAACTATGTCTAACTAATCACCCCAAATATCTGGTTTTGTTCAAACTAAAATCAAAGAATACATTAATGACTTAATATTTCATAGAATGTATTTTGTTTTTCTTGATGAATGTAATCCATTTCAATTAAACTTGTTTACACTATGTTATCACATTCATAACATAACATTAATAGAAAAACTTCCATCACTTATTTATGAATTTTAAATTTTATTATTTTATGTATTTTCCTATTACGATGAAAATGAAAAAAAATTATAAACAAATGCATAATGGTAGTAAACTGCATGACTGACCAAAAGCACCGAAAACTGATTGATCTACTTAATCTCAATGGATCAACCATGACCTATGGGTATCATACATGATTCATAGATTATCTCATTATGTTGTTCTTCCTCCTCTTGTACATAAACTACATGTCAAGATTTCACCTCACCTTGGTAGGGTTCATTTCATAAGCATTATTTTCAAAAGGTATAAGTATACACGCGTGCTGGTTAGGGGAACTAGGGGCCAATATACAATAGATAAATTTGGATGCACTGGACCTTATACATATTGACTGAAAAAATGAAAATGTGAAGAATGTCTTATTTAATCAAAATCATCAAAAATAAATAAATAATTATATAAATGAAAGACATAGACATATTGGTCAATGATCAATAACAACCCATAGGTAAAATAAATTCACGACAAAAATTAAATTTCAATAAAATAAAATACTAATCCATTTATTTAAATTAAATCAATACTTAAACTCAAATAATTTACTCTTATTTGGTCATAAGTTAATTTAATTTTAATACAAAAAATTAAATTACTTTATTAATTTAATTTACTACATATTTTTAATTAATTTAATTTTTGGTTATTAAAATATTTGTTTTTAAACAAAAATTAATTTCTTAATTTATTTAACTTAATTCTTACATTATATTATCTAATTAAATTAATTTGTATTAACTGGGACCCTTAAAACCCTGTACATTCCAATTGTGGTCCGCACCGAACCCGCACAAACTCGTTTCTGGCTATGCAAAGCCCGTACGGTGCCATTATGGGGAGGGAAGGTCTGCCCAGACCCGTTCCCAGTCGGGTTGACCCTCCTAGGCCAGTTTTGGGGTAGATCAAATCTAATCAGATCCATGTAGGGGTTTCTTGTAGCGTATAAGAAATTTATTATGGGATTCAGTCTCAAATGGCAGTGGTGATTGGTGGTTGGCATGGCCTTGGATGTGGAGAAATCGAGATACCCCAGGGAAGTTGGGACTCGTGAGAGCTGATAATGAGGATTAGTGAAGGGAGGTATCCTACAACGACTGGATCTAGGTGAGGGGATGAGCCCATTGTTGGCCACAAATTAGCAGTAGGTAACATCCTCATCCATTGGGATCCATGGAAAGGGAGAGGTAATGTTTGGCTTTGCAGCTTATGGTAGTAGGCTTACTGAATGGCTTGATCATGACAAGGGCCTACGGAGGGGAATCTTATCAGCACAGGTTTGGATGGAAGGAGGCTTGGAGAGTGTAATCCAATATATAGTCATGGAATGATAGGATCTGGTGGGTAGTGTCCTAATTTGTATCAATTGAGGGAGTGATACCTATCATTAGAGGAGGTTATTTTCATTAGATGGGCCGATGATAGGGGTGCAACGAGGGTCTCCGAATGATGTAAGAGGTAGGATTTTCTCTAAGGGGTCTCTGGTGTGGTCCTAGTCTAGCCTTAGTGAAGGGGAAACCAAAGGGTTGATAATCCTCCACTCTCTGAGGGAGATGTAGCTGATATAACTCATGGACGAGAGACTTGTCAACACCAGGTCTCTAAGTGATGGTGCGGTTACACGAGAGATCCTGGGGTCCACCCAACCACTTAAAAAATGTTTTATTTTAAAAAATTAATATTTTTTCTCCTTTAAATAATACCCTCCTTAAAAACTATATTTTTTATAATAGAATGCCTCCCCATTTGAAAAAAAATGCACCCACCCCTTTTGTTTAAAAATATATCAGCAGAGACTTTTCCTCTCCCACATGGCCTTATTCCAAAACATAAAATATTTTTTTTAATATTAGATTTTCATTTTTTTTATTATGAAAGATTCCACATCTATGTGGAATTGTGTTCAGGGTTAGGGATGTCTATTCCGACCCTAATGTTCATTCATCAGAAATAAAAAAAAGATACTAATCATACATATCAAATATATGTTTTAATACATAACTAAAACAACTATTTTAAATCCAAAATTTTTTTAACGATTGATGTAACATGACCATCCATCCTCATATCTAATCAAAGTTATATCTATTTTCACTGATTTCAAACCATATACTTAAATTTAAAGATAATTTAATTTTCATTTCATAAAAAAATCACATAGTCTCATTGATTCCAGTTGAATATACTAGGAAAACAGAAGAAGTAAGTGGGACAGGATATAAAAAATTTCTTATCACTATGACGCGACTCTAGCAATCCAATCCCCATTACATTCTTAAGATCACTTATAATCTAAACAGAGAATAGAATTAAAAATTAATTCTTAAATTTTTTTAATTTGGATGTGGGTTTTACTCCATCTAGTCTTTGATGATCACTGTTTGATGGATCCAAAGAAGAATTCCTCTTGATCATCCACACACTATTCAAAATCTAAAACAAAATCAATCATCAAATTTTGGGTAATAGCACTATAACCCAACAATGCCTTTAACATCTCAATGAACATGTCATTGACATTCCTTCGATGCACTGAGATGATCTTTATCTGATTACTTGAATCAAGAGCATCTGTCTCTAGAAATCGACTGATGAGGGAAAGTATTTGAAGAAACATGTTGTGAATAGTCATTGGGTGAGTGCCTCTCTCCTCTAATATAAAGTGGGTTACAAAATACCCAAAAGGGTTACCTAAACCCCAGTTATTAAATGAACACTGAATATGTAATAAATAATTAATTATGATGAACTAAAAAAACTCATAAATATTATTTATATTATATCACATACCAATAAAATATATTAAATATAATAGGTTATAAAACTGGGTTATTTATCTCGACATGTATTTCTCACTAATATTAAACAAACCAAGAATATTAAAATAATATTCATTTTTATAATATTTAATCTATATTCACTAAATACCTCATGAATATTTTTAATAAATAAATTCAATGCAATAATTATTTTTGTTAACAATAATTTATTTATTTATTTATTGTGATGGACAATATGGACAATTCAAGGACCCCAGAGTGGGGTCACCATGTTCAATATTCATATTTACAAGAATAGAAAATCTTCTTGAATATTTTATATTTATTTACCCTCTATGACCATATCTATAATGTAGTCAATTGTATTCAAAGCTGAATAGAGAAGTATATAAACCAATCAAGGTCCTTAATGGATATGTTATACTCATGGATATGAAAACCAGCCTATAAAAACTTATTGTGTAATATAATCTATTTTTTAGATATCTCAAAAAGTAGGATGAATCCTAATGTCATCGTCCTTTATTGTTTTACTCTTTGTTGATCTAACTGGATGAATTTACCCCTGAATTCCTTCTCCAATGACATATAATGTTACTTCTATCTGGATCAACCAGTCCTAGGATATTTCACTTATTTAACTTTGAATTGAAAAATCCTATATCAATCATTCATCCAATTTCATACCACCAGTGACGCACCCAAAACTATAAACCTTGCCACAATTTCATTACAATGGATTTTTCCCAGAATTAATATATGTGATCAAATGGAACACCTTGATAATTATCTAAAGTTAGGATAACGATACACATGTTAGTAGATAGGAACAACCAATGATTCCTAAAACATGTGGTGTTATTATATGTGAGTCTTTCCCCATGATATCATCAACCATAGATCACAAAG
The DNA here is from genome assembly GCA_963277665.1 of Viscum album. Taxonomy (NCBI): domain Eukaryota; kingdom Viridiplantae; phylum Streptophyta; class Magnoliopsida; order Santalales; family Viscaceae; genus Viscum; species Viscum album. The sequence continues at coordinate 995,995,444 of OY728164.1, forward strand.
TGAAAACATATTGAGAAGAAGTATCAATTCTCATGATCCCCTAAAACTTGATAGCCATACAACTACTATGTTTAGTCAATATAATGTATCTAGACTGTATGACCTTAGTTTAATATTAATGTCATTTTGTTTATCGGTTATCATTAATGTCGTGGATATGATATAACATTTTGATACAATAATTAATCTATGGAATTCATTATTTAAATAGTGGATACATAAATATATACACTATAATGGTGTGTTTGTATCATGTATAACACACTGTATGAGTGATATGGTAATAAAAATGTACTGATATAGTTTTTTCTAGGGAACACACTACTACAAAAAAATTTCATGTATATTTTACTGCTTGTAAATAACGAGTGATACCAAATTTGGTTGTTCTATATTTATTAATTTAAATATATAATTTTATGGTTATTTATGTAACTTTCATTTGTATCTTTTTTTAATAAATAAAATAGATATTGTAAACAGTAGTAAAACTTAATATGATTTAACATCCTAATATTTTATGAAATAACTTATTTAAAATTAATTTATATAAATTTTTTGCTTTCATTACATGAAATTCATATTTTATATTGCATTATACACAACAACATATATATCTTCAATTTAACATGTAACGTCCCAATTCCAAGTGCTACCCAGAGGTACCCCGTACCTGATTGGTCCTAGGGACTCAACCGCATTTCTCTAAATGAAAGAGGCTACTGACTAGTAGAGAGGGTCTTGGGTGTGATAGTGGGGAAAGTATTCCTTCATTGGCAGAGTAATATAGTGGAAATAAAATATAATAGTAGCGGAATCAATAATAGTTACATTCAACAGTAAACAGGAGAAGATAGGAAGTAAATAAACAATTGCAACATGTGTATATATCAATAATGACACATGTCACATGTATAGATAAATACATCCAAACAAGTCACAATGATGGAATATAGTACTAAAAAAAAGTAAGAAGAAAACAAGTGAATAACTCCAGCATCGTCGCAAGCCTTAGCTTGGTCCCATGCTCTCCGGCTCTACTATAATCAAGTACCTGAAGTAGATGGGTGCTTCCCTTATCTATACCAGCAACAATATAGTCTGTTTGGGACCCAAAGAAAGACCCAAAAAAGGTGTGAGACGAATCATAGTAGGCAACTAACCAAAGATATGTGGCTAATAGTCAGTTAATATATATGGTGGGAAATAAGAAAAATGAAGTAGTAAACAAGGAAGTAATCAAAAGTAAACAATCCTAAAGTTTCAATTGCATTCATTTTCATATATCCAGTAAACAGATAATAAAAACTTGTAACCCTATGGGAAGTTCTCATAGCCTATCCCATGTGGTTCAAACAATCAAACCAAGAATCCCTCTAGAATGTACTCACAGTATAACCCTTTTGTTCAACTCTAGGAAATCCTCTTTGAGGAAACACTCACTGTCAATTCTCCATGTGGTCTCATATCGGAAACTATAGACACTCTGAGGAAGCACTAAATGTCCAATTCCTCATGTGGTCTCGCAATTTGGAACTTCATACACTTATAGGGAGCACAAAGTCCATCCCATCTATGGTCTCACAACGTCAAAGTAAACATACACTCTGGAGAATCCCTTAGTGTCTATCCCCCCACAAGGTCTACTACACCTGGTTCCCACAGCTCTGTTTAAGTCAATCGTGCACAACAATGTACATAAGCCAAAGTAAACTTTAAGAACTACATGGATAACAACATTCAATAACAACTTGGCTAAAAATCTACAAGCATATAACAACATCATAAAATATCACTCCATCCTAACAACACTAGGCATGGAAAACAAGAAGCCTAACCGGTATAGCTAGACCAAATGTTGAAAATTAAAATGATCATGGGAAACACATCCATAGCATGGAAAATAAACCTATTTAAAATCAAACAACCTCTACTCAGGAACACAAGGCATAACATGCATTAACAAGTCTATAATCCTTAAACACACAATACCCCATTCTAGGATATTGGGAACTTTTGCACATAATATTCAAAGACTAACTAAGTAGAGGCATAAACCACCTACCTCTAAGTTGTATGATCGATATACTTCAGCTTCATCCCTTTAATGAACTAGAATGCAGTAGATCTAACAAACATCTAAAATGATCGACCTTGTATAACTCATGAAATGAGATAAATCATGGAACGAGGCTTTAAAAGAAGGATGGACTCACGGTAGCTATTCTAATGCAATCGATTGTGGTCGATTTAGAGAATGGATGAATGATTGGGGGGATCTGGGAATAATCACACTCCTTGGTCACTCCTAGACAAGACGTCATGAGAAGAAGGGGTTTATGTGAATGAGACAAAACCCAGGTTTGATATAACAATTAAGAAGAAAAGTACACAGTGTGTTCTTTAAAGGTACATGATGTGTACATGCCTTAATCGGACCTCGCTTTAGGTGGTCACCAGGTCACTCAACATGGCCATGTACTCAGTCGTTACACGGCTAGTACACAGCTACCCACAACAACCAGGTACACGTCATGTACTCCTTAAATTTCCAGATTCTCTACATTTTCTCAAAACACCTTAAAATAAAACCCTTTACTTAAAATAAGGTCTATGTTATTACAAACATCCCCTTGTAAAGAAATTCATCCCCGAATTACCCTAGCAATGCGGCGTAGAAGAAGAATCCTCAAACAGCTACATACACTAGGATCGTACATTGGCCTCCCCCTCCCAAGTCTCATCATGTACCTGCCTGTGTTTCCATAACACTCGTACCAGAGGAATAGACCGACCATGAAGAACCTTTTCACAGTGATCAATAATCCATATGGGATGCTCCTTGAACGATGTGTCCACCTCCCGCTCAACCTCCTCAGGTTAAAAACATGAGATGGGTTAGAGAAGTAACTTCGTAGCTGAGAAACGTGGAAGACGTCGTGCATATAATGATACCTCGAAGGTAACTGCAACTGATAGGAAACCAACCTGACTCTCTCCAAAACCTCAAATGTTTCAACATATTTCGGCAAAAGATTACCTTTTCTCTTAATCCTCCTGTGTCATATCCTCGGTGTGACACGTAGAAAAACCTGATCTCTGACCTTAAACTCCAGAGGTCATTTTCTTCAATCAACATAAGACTTATGTTATGACTGTGCAACAACCATCCTCTTCCGAATCAACTGAATCTACACCATGATCTCCTGGACAAGACAAGGTCCCTTCATAGCTGCCTCTCCTCCCTCTAGCCAACATATGGGTGATCAACATGACCTACTATACAAATCCACAAAAGGTTCCATCTGAATAGTTGTTTGAAAACTATTTTTGTTGGAAAACTCTACAAGAGGTATGTGCTTCTCCCAAGAACCTCCAAAATCTAGGACACATGCTCGTAGAATGTGCTCTATCACCTGAATTGTTCGTTTGGACTGACCATCTGTCTAGGGATGGTAAGATGTATTCAGATGTTCATGTGTACCCAAAGCCCTCTATAATCCCTATAAGACCTGAGAAATAAAACAGGCATCCCTGTCTGAAACAACGGAGTGTGGAACCCCATGCAAATGTACCATCTCTCGGGTGTACATCCTTCCAATCTCATCAACACTGACAGTCTCTTTAATCAGCAAGAAGTGAGAAACCTTAATGAGTCCATCAATGAAAACCCAAACTGCATCATTCCCTCTAATTGATCTCAGTAAACCAATCATGAAGTCCATCGTGACATAATTTCACTTCCTCTCGATAATGGGTAACTGCTGAAAAATCCATACTGGTCTCTAATGCTCCGTCTTCACCTGTTGACAGGAGGAAGACCTCATGACAAACCTAGAAACATCTCTCTTCAAACCTGGCCACCAATACTGATAGGGCGGATCCCGATACATCTTGGTGACACTAGGATGAACTTACCAAACTGAGGAATGAAAATCTCGCATCATCTCCTTGCATATGCCTTCTAACACCCATATGTGCCCATGAAAAAACAATATCTCATCCATATCTACGATTAATCAAGGAATATTGTCCTTTCTTGACACACTCTCCCATAGGACTATGCCTTCAGAATATGATAGCTGCCTCATTCTCACACGATCAAGTAGAGTAGAGATCATAACTATAGAAGAAAGAAATGCATCCCTTGTCTGTCAGGAACTGCCAAATGAATCTCATAGAATAGAGCCATACACTTCGACTCACTAATGGCCTCTTGAACTGCCAGTTTTTGAGTCCTCCTGCTCAATGCATCAACCACAGTGTTGCCTTTCTTAGGTGTTTAGGCTAGCTCAAAGTCAAAGGACTGAAGGTATTCAACCCACCTTTACTATCTTAGATTCATATCGTGCTGAGTAAATATGTACTTGAGACTTTTGTGGTCAGTGAAAACCAAAAATGCTCTCCCAACTGATAATGTCTCCAATAGCATAAGGCATGACCAACTGCAGCCAAATCAAGATCGTGGGTCAGGTAATTCCTCTCATGTGGCCCCAACTACCAAGACCCATACATAATTACTCTTTCCCCATGTATAAGCACTCCTACCATCCTAATACCTGATGCATCACAGTATACAGTATAGCTCTTTCCCGACTCTGGAAATACTAGTATCAGTGTTGAAGTCAACCTCTCTTTCATCTTTTGAAATTCTGACTCACAAAAATCAGTACATAAGTACTTCTCCCCCTTCATAGTAAGGCCCTCCAGTGGCACTGCTAAGCGTGAAAAGTCTGGTATGAAATTTATGTAGTATCCTTCTAGACATAGAAAACTCTACACCTCAAAGACATTCTTCGGCTCCTCCCAGGAAACTACTACTCCCACTTTATCTGGGTCTAATGATACTATTATCTCAGAGATAACATGACCCAAGAAGTGAATTTGAACCATACAAAAGTGGGATTTTGAGATCTTATCATATAATTAATAATCTCTCAGTGTACTAGAAATGATCTCAAGATGTGTAGCAAGGTCACATTGAGTGTGAGAGTACACCAAGATATTGTCTATGAAAACCATCACAAACGCATCCATGTATTGATGGAACACTCAGTTCATCAGTTCCATAAAAACTTTAGGCGTGTACGGGAAAACGAACGACATAACCACATACTCATATAGACCATACTGAATCTGAAAGGCTATCAGAGGTATATCTGATGGTCTAATAAGCAACTGATGATATCATGATCTAATTTCAATCATCTAGAACACCTAGGCTCCTCAAATATGATCAAAGAGACCATCAATCCACGGCATGAGATATCGTATTTGACCATCAACTGGTTCATTTTATGATAATCCACAAAATTTATGAGGGTATCATCCACCTTCTTAGCAAACATAACATGCGAACCTCAAGGAGAAGTGTTGGGTCAGATGAAACCCTTCGTCTGTAACTCCTCTTACTTCTTCATGAGCTCTAGTAACTCCGGCGTATCAATACTATAAGGAGGAATGGTCACCAGTACTACCCCTAGCACATGCTCAATAGAAAAGTGCATCTCTTACTCTAGAGGTAGACCTAAAATATATTCTATAAATACATCCCTGAAATGATCCACTAGTGGAGGAAAGTTTAACTATGTTGTCCCCTGGTCCTCCATATATTGACTAGAGATATGAGATGTAACTCCTCCCAAACAATGATTCTTGGGTCCTGATATGCTCTCTTGAACATCCCATTCTCCCTTATATAAGAACAAACTTCCCTCTAGTAATGTGAAACTCACCCTAAGACAATAGAAGTTGACAACAGCCTGGAAGGGAACTAACCATTCCATTCTGAGAATGACATTTCAACCTATCATCTCTAGGAAATTGGGGTTCTATAAGATATGACACCCAACAACCTCAAGAGGGCACTCCTTTCACTGATGAACACTAGCTGTTCAAGTGCCCAACAAAGTGTCTAGTATTATAACATCCTCATAAGTAATGATACAGAGCCCAAGTCTCTCCACAACAGCAAAAAATATGAAAAAATGGGACACCCATATACCGAAAAGTGCAGAAGCTAAAAATGAGGTAACTAAGATCGTACATCAAAATGTATAGGGTCTAGGATCCTACTCCTACTAAGTCTACTACACTGAAAAAGTCTATCTTGTACAGTGGCCCTATGACCCTACCAGACCACTGTGAGTTGATCCACCATGTTGTCTCTAAAATCCTAGTGACTGGCTATCATGACCATAACTTCCACCTCGTCTTGAACAGTTGGATGAACTCTAATTCCTTAACTGATGAGAAATGGATGGTCATGCTCCTGAATGAGGAGTCATAGAATAACCTCTGTCTCCCGCTGATGGTGAGAAGATCTTATAGAAACGCTGAAGATGACCCATCTTGCTGCAAGATCATCACTCCACTGGGTCCCTCGGGAAATGTGGCCTTGTATGCCCAGTCTTCGCAAGCTGGTAGCACACCACCTAGAAACTAGAAGAAGTATTCTCCTTACTCAGATCTCTTCATGTAGAATCCCTATGGCTCTTCCTGCTATCAGTAGGATGGGTACCAACTTCGGATGCTGAGCCGCCCTAGCTCACAGCCCTAGAATCCCTTAGGATGTGCTATGTGATCAGGTCCTGGTTGACTATAGAATTAATGGAAGTCAACCTAAATATGTTCACCTGAGTTCAGATATCCTTCCTGAGAACATCGTCAAACTTTCTCTCCAGGAATAACTCATCATCCCCTAGAATTGGTGTGAAGAGTTGGAACTATGTGAAGCGAGAAGAATACTCCATTGTTGAGAGAGTACCCTGCTTCAAACTCATGAACTCTCAGGCTCGGTCAACCCTCAATGTCTCCAGGTAGAAGTATTAATATAAGGAATGCCAGAACTCATCCCAAGACATACCCTGATGGTTCCCTACATGCAATATCACATCCCACCATCTCTTGGAGGAATCCAGAATCATGTAGGTAGCGAGCTTCACCTTCCTCTCAGGAGGTGTCTCCAGATTCTCAAAGTTCGGCAACATGGATTATAACCATGACTCTTCATCCTGAGGTCCTCCATCCCCTAATAATGTAGTAGGATGTTACTACTGAAAAACCCGTTTCAATTATGCCATAGACTGGACAGGAGGCGGTACTCCCCTAAAGGTATGCATAAACCTCATTAAGCCTTCTCAGAACTGTGCATCAACACATGTGTTTGTAATGAAAGCTAGTGCCAAGATAGGTACAGTAGGAGGATCTACTAGAAATCCTTGATCTACCGTGTCCAGTGTCTGGTCACTACCCTGAATCTGGCATAAATCAGGGGGACATCTTGGTGGAATGACTCTGTAAGGTCAAGCGCACATGTTAGTTCAAGATTATCAAGGATTCAAACTTAGATGTGCATGAAACGAACATGACAAAGAAAGCATTCAATATTTTCAAAACTGGGATACACGATGTGTATGACCCCTACACAGTGTGTTCCTTTAAGCCTTCACAAGGGAGTGTACACCATCCAACCCTAGTCCTGTAACACCCTATAAAAACAATGTGTTAAACCAAGAAATGACGAGTACTTGAATCGTTTTCCCCTGCCCAAGTTATTCTACAAGACTTAGCCACAGAGTTCTCTTAGAACGAGACTACATAGAATGTTCATGCTAGAAATGATGTGTACAAGAAGGATTTCACTGACCCGTGTTGTTATTCACTCAACCAGATACATGGGTTACACTACATGGTGTGTTCAAGCTTGACACGACATGTATAATTTAAGTTTCATCGATCTGTGTCATTAGTTACATGGGAGGACACATGGTCCCTACAAAACAATGTTTATGTATGATACACAGCGTGTTCCTCCAAGTATTTCCAAACCCCATGTCTATACCCACACCACCATTGACACGGTTATAGACTACACAACATATACATACAGCACACGACATGTACATAAGAAAAGCTATTCCTTTTCAAATAGAAGGTTACATGGCATGTATTTATCATTACAAACCATTAATTCTAGGTTTTTTCAAAAGGTAAGCCTCAGGAACTACTCAATAACTCATAAAACCCATAAAATAAACATTAATGTGCCAAATTCTTATCCTTGACGGCCCATACTCCCTACGAATTATATTTTTTCATCTTATACAGGTCATATAAAATCATAATAGTGCAATAACCCACCAAAGCTCGATCCATGAGGGCCCATAACACCTCAAGAACAAAATTTTGGCATTCATTAAATTGAAACCTTACGCAATACAATATCATATTAAATTGCAGGTATTCTATCAAGGCATATATCAAAACAACATGCATATATAGCAAACCATCTATCATAACAACATGAAATCAGTAATGCACCCTAAATGGAAAGGAAATAATGTATGACATTTAATCCCTAGAAAGTTCCTATATGATGCCTGGGATGGAATACTCTCACTCATCGGGTTGAAATAGAAATAGAATCTCAATAACCTTGACAATCATAGCACAAAACATGCGAACCACCCAACGGTGAAATCAAATCAGCTGTAATAATTCAAAAAATAAAAAAATTGCAATATACGAGCTAAATTAGATTTTCCCTATACATGGGTGGGATACTCCCATGAAAAACTTATTAAAAACTACCTATTCTGTCCTATCCCTAACTATAGGCTTCAAACAGTAAGTCAATAAGAAAAGGATTCCTTTGATACCACTTTGTAACGTCCCAGTTCCTGGTGCTTCCTAGAGGTGCCCCGTACCCTGTTGGTTACATGGCCTCAAGTACATTTCCCCAAACACCATAGGATACCAACTAGTAGTGAGGGCCTTGGGTGTGATAGTGGGGAAACTATTCCATCATTGGCAGAGCAATGCAGCAGAAATAATAGATAATAATAGTGAATGAAATAACAATACCATACAATAGTAAACAATGGATGACTGGAATTAAATAAACTTCTATAGAATATATATATATATATATATATATCAATAATGATTCATGTCACAAGTATCTAAAAAATTATCCAAACTAGACACAATGATGCAATACAGTACTAAACCAAAGTACGAAGTAAACTAGTAAATAACTCCAGCAGTATCACTAGCCTCACCAAGGTCCCATGCTCTCCAGCTCTACAACAATCAAGTACCTGATGTAGAAGGGCGCCTTCCCTTATCTATATATTCAGAAATATAGTCTATTTGGTCCCAATAGCATGACCCAAATAGGGTGGGAGATGAATCCCAATAGGCAACCACCGAATGATCTGTGCATAAATGTTAGTGAATATATATGACAGACAATAAGCAAAATGAAGCAGTAAACAAGGATGTACTCAAAAGTAAACAATCCTAGTGTTTCAATTTCATTTATTTTCATATATCTCGTATGAAGATAATAAAAAAACAAGTAACCCTATGGGAAGTACTCATAGCCTAACCCCTCTTGTTCAACCAATCAAACACAAGAAACCTTATGGAATGTACTCATAGTCTAAGCCCTCTGGTTCAGCCTTATCGAAGACTCTTTCAGGAAGCACTCACCATCAATTCCACCCTATGGTCTAATATAAGTAACTATAGACACTCTTAATAAGGAATCAACATCCAATTCCCCAATTGGTCTCGCAACATGAAACTACATAAACTCTGAGAGAACACAAAGTCCATCTCCCTATGGTCTCACAACGTAAAAGTAAACAGACACTCAAGAGAGGCCCTCAACATCCATTCCCCCTATGGTCTACTACACTAGGTTCCCACAACACTGTGTTAGTCAATCATGAACAACGATGATCAAAAGTGAATGTAAACTATAAGAACTACTTGGCTAATATATTTGAAGAACTACTTGGCTAAACAGTTACCAGCATATAATAGCATAAGATAATATGACTCCATCCTAACAACACTAGGCATTGAAAACAAACACCCTAACCGACAAAGCTAAACCAAATGGTCAAAATAAAAAAACATGGGAAACCAATCCATATCATGGAAAATAACACTATTCACAATCAAAAAACCTCTACTTAGGAACACAAGGAATAACTTGCATTAACATGGCTAAAATACCTAAACACACAATACCCTGTTCTAGGATATTGGGCACTTTTGCACATAATATTTAAAGACTAACTACAGAAAGGCACAAACCACCTACCTCAGCATTGTACGATCGATATACTCTGACGTCAGCCATTGAATTGACCTAGAATGCTTTAGATATACAAAAACATATAAAATGTTCAACCAATGATATATCCTGAAAGGAGAGAAATCAAGGAACAAGGATCTAGAATATGGAAGAACATACTATGGTGATTCCAATGCAATCGATGACGGTCGATTCAGAGAAAGGATGAACGATTGGTGGATCTGAGAAGATTAATGCTCCTCGGTTGCTCTGGGACGAGACACCATTAGAAGAAGGGGTTTCTGTGAATGATACGTGAACCTGGTCTGATACAACAATTAAAAAGAAAACTACACGGTGTGTTCTCTAAAGGTACATGGAATGTACATGCCTTACCCGACCCCCGCTTTATGCGGTCTCCAGGTCACCCCACACGGCCATGTACTCGACCGTTACATGGCTATTACATGGTGTGAACTCCTTAAATTTTATGATTCTCCTATTTTTCTCAAAACACATACTTGAAAAGAATCTCTGGGTTCTTACATCAAATAAAATTGAGTTTCTTCTTTAACCTATGTTAAATGAAAGGCCAGGTCTTTAAAAACAATAATATTATATTTATATTATTATTTAACATGATAATTGTCACATTTCCATTCCAATGATGGTAAAGAATAATATTAACTAAATTTTGAACAACATGGTTTAAACATGTCTATAAAATGAATTCATTGGTTTCTAGTTAATCATAAATGGAAATAAAACCTAATTGATATTAATTAATTAATTTTATAAATAAAATAAAATTTATTCACCCAAAGGTGATTAATCATAATAAATTAAATTATTTAGTATTATTTAATGACATTAATGAAATATATATATTATATATTCTCTAAAATATTTTCCCATTAATCTAGATTAATTTATATTAATAAGATAAGAATAAATCCAATTTTATGCATAAAAAGAAGTATATTTCTAAAGACAAATTTGCAGTCTTTTAATGACCAACATATTTTAAATCTAATTTTTGACAGTTTTTTAAATTATAGTCTAAAAAATAAAATTCCTTTTTGAAATAGTATCTTTAAAATTATTTTAGTGTGAATTTTTGTATTTTTCTAAAAATATTCATTTTTGTATGAATATTGAAATATATTGAATTTTAATTGAATAATGCATTTTTTGGATTATTTATATAGATAAATTATATTATAATTTTTTTTAAATTTATAGGTAGATAAATTATAAATCCATTAATTAAATTTTGGTCATTGGAATCAATTTCATATTGAAATTGGATATATAACCCTTATATCCTTTGGAACATTTTTTCTTTAAAACCCCACTTTCTCAACATGTTTGTATGATTAATTTTAAATTAAAATCCACCAATTTTTTGAATGAAATTTAAAAAAATGGATTAATTTTTTTTAGTAATCATAATTTATATAATCTAATGAGATAAAACTAAATTTTTATGATAATTATTACTAAAAATACATAGATCTGTTTTACATGATTAAGATTATAAAATGGTTTTTTTCATTACATGCGTTAATGTTAATATTAATTTTAATGGCACATAGGTTTTTTAATTAAATAAATAGAATTAAAATTTATAATAATTGGTGATAAATTATATAATAAACCTTTTTAAAATATAATATTATTGGATAAATTACCTTGGTTAAAAAATATAAAAATTTCTTTGGTAGAAACTATAGAGATAAAATTGAGTAAACATAAAGACTAAGGAATAAATTGATAAAAATGTATTTATTTTGTGTATAGAAAGAATGTATTGACCATTTCATCCCTACCCTTAATTAGTTTTCCATTTTTGAGGCACAAGTGGTAAGGGGGACAACCCAATAGTGTTTACATTTTAGTATTTACAAGAATTCCACTCTTCCTCAATTATAAATGGCAATTCACTCTCCCAAATTTTTCACACCTCTCAAGAAATTTATCTAATCCAAACCCTGATCAAATAAATCTGAAATTCACTTAAATCAACTTAGATTCCTTATATAGTACATGAATTAATCCTTTCATGATTTTAGTGAAAACCTATTGAGGATACCCGAAGAAGAGGTAATATTCTTCTAAAAGGGATTTTATTATATTTTATACTTAAAATACGTAAATTATTTTTTTATCATGATTATAAAATATTATTATTTTCTTCAATATACTGGGATTATGTTATGTTATGGGTAATATGTACACCCACACAAAATTCCATTAAATGGGTGAAGAAATCATTATTCGTGTGTACAAAGCAGTGCCACCTTACGAAATGATGTCGTTCATTTTTCCATTACCACCACCCATGGATAGAAATAACGATGAAAATACCATTTATATAGGATATTTATAAATAAATAATACCTATATTTTCATTATATAATATAAAACATTTTCACATTTCATACCATATAATATACTATTGAGTCGCTCATGTGTAAGGCAGACCACCTCGTCAGGTAGTGGTATGAATCATTTTTCACTAACGTGTTCCATGGAAGGTAATAAGGGTAACTATAATGAATATATATGATATACCTGAATTAACTATTATATTAATGAAATTATTATATTTCCTGAAATATAACATATCATTTTATACTTACCATTTATCACACTGAAAAAGTGATAACGTCGTCTGTGGATGTCACGAACCGTCCCAGTGAGGCTCGTGTCGTGACTCCCCAAGCCCGCATCCAATAGGCCAGGGGCTGGTGACTAGCACCGAGTAGGAATATTACTAACATGGGAGTTATTTCAAAATTACTTATACACACACACACACATCTACATGCCCACAATGCTAAAAAGTATAAACCACTAGGGAACAAAATGCATGCATACAACTAATCCCAACCAACAATGTACAATGTAAAGTAAAGTAATGAATGAAAATTGGGCCAGAATAAAATCCCACCAAAAACAAGAGTATGAAAACTACAAAGTCCAACCCATATACACAAAGAGTTATTGGGACTGCTGCTCGTATCCATAGGAACACCTTGGACTGTAGGGAACTCAGAAAGATTAATCTCGCCCTGGTCCACCCTGGACTCTGTCAAAAGCTTGCTCATCTGCATATGACACGACAAGTGTGGGAAATTCCCATGCAGTGGTGAGTATAACAATACTCAGTAATGGACCCTAAAAACCACGAAGTAATACACAAAGGAAAATGCATATTAATCTCTACACAGTATATGTCAACTGAACATATAATAGGAGAACACGATCCAGATATACTCTAATCCCAAACTCGTAGTCTAGGGGCAAGTCACGCAACAACATACCCTCACTAGGGATTTAGTTTGACGATTCCACAAATAAATCATCTGGTAGGACTCACTCCACGAGTCTGATAGCTCTGATGACGTCTGTCCAGGAAGTACTGTCCATCTGGAAAGATCATGAGATATAGATACACTCATTCTAGGAGAACAAACCATTGAGTGGGGAAAAGATCACGATACACGGATAAGGATCACATCCAGGGCCTTGGAAGATACCGCGACTCATCCAGATTCACCTTCTAGGTAGAGGATCGGTGCCCTGTGGAAGTGTTCAGATCAATACCTGACTCTACCTAGGGTCAAGAATGGATAGAGGATCTCGCTCGTGGCCTCTCGGAGGGATATCTGACTCTATCTTGGATGGACCTGCTGAAGGGATCATACTCTTATAGTAGGAAACGATACCTAACCTTTAGGGGAACGAGAAAAATGGGAACTAACCCAAATGAAACATGTCCTAGATACAATGGACAAGAAGATCAATCCATGTACTAAAAAGTACACGGCATGTAGAAATGTCACATGTTGTGTCTTTTGACCCCGGGTACTACCCATGTACTACGGACCGTATCGCAAGGCTGGTCAGGAAGAAATGTCAGTAAATGGTGTGTAGTACAGAACACACGCAGTGTCAGAGTAGCTAGGGTCAGTTCCATGTACACGGTCATGTGCTCGTAAATGGATTTATTCAGTGTGTGCCATCCCATGTAACCGGTACACAGTTTAACCCGTGTAGCCAACTTGGTCAGGCCATGTGATGGAGTACATAGCTGTGTACTCCATCCTGTGTCTGTGTATCACCCTAGATACACACCGAGTCCCACGTAGTCTCCTCTTCCATGCCGCGTAGGGTCTATATACCGTGTTTTGAAGTCGTGTAGTACATCTCGTTTCCGTGTACTTCCCAGAATACAGACCAAGATTTGTGGAAGGTTCAACACACTGTGTGACCAGCATCACACACCGTGTGATACCTGTCAAACACTCGAAACCCTAGCCTCAACTAAGCTGGTACCACGTGCTATGTTCATCAGGATACATTCCGTGTATTTTGGAAGTTTCCAGAATCACGAACCCCTGCCGTCATGCCTCCCATGCTACCCCTTTATTCAATCCGGACATATGATCTCCATGAAACACAAGGGTTTTAGTCACACAATCCCTATGAAGTTGATTTTGTCAGTTTCGGGCCATCAGCCGGCCCCAAAAACGTGTTTTGATCATCCGAGCGAAGAATGGTCGAAGAACGATTATTCCCGAACCGTGTCGATTCTTCCACCTCCATTTCCATTGAACCTCCGCTAGGCATCCACATTGTTGGATCTCTAATTTGGGATGGTTTCCTAACAAAATGTATGATCAACGATCCATTTTTAATTGCCCCCAAAGATCGTGAAGAACACACGAGAGATGAAAGTGAAAGGAGTCCAAAAGAAAATCATGGAACGAACCTCCACCATCATACATCACAGCGTTGATCCACTCCCTTTAACAGGATTAAACAGATCATAATCAAAACAATTATCCAAAAATTATCACAATTAAAATTTCCCAAATCAAACCCCAAAAGAAACGGAAAATGACACCCTCCCACAAGAATGTACGATCCACAGATCAACCTATTCATGGTTGATCCGCGTTCATCATTAAATCCCCAAATGTTGAAAGAAGAATCCAAATAACAACCCCTACCTTGATCCGATTGATTAACGGTCACTGTGTCGCATTCATTGGTGAGTTTCGTCGGATCCGAGATGCGTCTTCGTCATCCGCAAACGGGTTCTCTTCCAAAGCTCCAATAGGCTCTCTCACAATTTGCAGGGTTATGAGGTTAACCCTACAAACCTTCCAAAATCATGAACTAATAGGGGAGGATTAGGTCACTATGCAAAAAAGGAAACATTTCAAAGGAATAAAAATTAATTATTAATTCATTTATATCTTCATTAAAATGTCCAAAAACTAACTCTCACAGTTGACCTGCACCGGTCGAAGTTAGGCCCCGTATAAGGTAAAAATGCTTCTCTGAAAGCAATGGGGACCTCATATTTCTAATTCGGGCACCCATTTAAAAGATATTCCAACTATTCAAGAAAACCACTCACACGCACTATTTAAAACATTTAATTTATTTCAAACATTTATTCCGGGCACTCTAGGCCTTGGAATCGCACACCGTCGAAAGGTATGGTCTTTAAATAATCCCATATAATATTCAGAAAAAACAAATGAAAAATCTAAGATAGTATAGTGAACATGTGGACTACCACCTACTTGAAGTGATGTGATTCTTATTTTTTCATCACCATGTCCCAAGAATGATATAAATAAGTATATATAATTAAGTAATATTTTATATATAATATAATTATCATGAAATGAAGATAAATTTTATTCACCTTTTTTCCATAATGATCATTGAAAAAATGAAATTGTTACTTATTCGTACGTATGGTTTCCTGTCTCTATGATCATAATGTTAGATTATTTTTTATAACTACATTCCATGAATAGTTTTAAAAGTTTAATTTATCAATAAATATGATAATTATATAATAAATTATTATTCCATATATTATTAAATAATTACCCCCTTGACCATATTTATCCTACCAAATTAGTTTTTTACATATAAAATGAATATGGTTAAAAAACCTGACTTAAACGAAATTTGTTATGTAATTGTATATAATATTTTAATGAGTTAAATAAAAGTAATAATAAATTTGAAAAAATTTATTGTAAAATTAAATAATTAATACATGTTTATTATTTAGGAAGATAAATGATAAGAATGATGAATCAGACTCAAGGTAAGGGTTTTCATCATCTCACTTTTAATTTTTTCAAGGACATATCGTATTCACCACTTTTTTTGTGGTGTATATACATATGATGAATTTATTTTATTATTTTTATTCTGAAATTTATGGGTATTTCAATATCCACTTGAGGATAAATCTTTTATGGGGTTTACAGGTTCAATGTTACCAAAGTAGTATAGTATTTTTTTCTCATAATTTTCTTTCGTTGCAACGTTTGTTATGTTATTAAAATATATTATTTTATGAGGTGTATATACAAATTATTTGAAATGTTATATCATGAATTTCGTAAGTCTCATTATATATATTTTTAATTTTATTTTATTCCATCATAGGGATTATTATTCAATGTTACAAATTTTTTTAATAGTCTTTTATCAGAATCTCATTGTTTATTAGGATTGTATATGATTAGGTATCTGATTTTGAAATGTGATTAATCTCAGGACATATATTATCCACAAGTTATTCATGATAATTTAAAATAATTGTACCATTTTTAATCTCTTAAGTATTTAAAATGGTTGAGATAGTTTTTTATGTAAATTAGACTTCATTTCTCTCTTTGATTGGAAATCCATGTTCTTTCTAAACAATGTTTTCAAAATAAATATTTTCAAAAACGTAATAAAAATAATTTTTAAAAGATTAAATGATATTTCCCTTATGAAATGTATTTAATTTTTTTATAATATTAATTTATAATCATTCAATATTATTTTTAAATAAAATGATTTTCAAAATATTATAAGTTTTTTAAAAGTGATTTTCAAAATAGAAAGGGTATTTTCATCAAAATATTTTGAGTGATAGTTTAATGATATTTCCATTTATATACATCAAAAAAAAATTCCTATCATATATTGGGTAAATTTTTACTAGTTCCATCCCCATTATTTTATAGATGGATTTGGATTATTTCAAAGAGATTTTTATAGAACCCATTTATTTTCCACAGGTTAATCATGTTTCATAGATATTTTTGTCAAAACTATTTTATTTTCCATGGGTTAATCATGTTTTAAAGTGACTATTATAGAATTTTTTTTCATTGGTTAATTATTCCATAATGATATTGAAAAGAAACTCATTCATTTTACCTGGATTAATCAAGTTGTAAAAGGAATAATAATTTTTTATATGAGTTTTATGATAAAATATATGTATACATTAATAATTATTTGTCTTTTGGAAATTTTATGTGGTGGGTCAGATAGAACTGGGTGAGACCATCACAACTAATACGATGGAGTGTCCCAGATAGCGACAAATTCTCCCATTACAACTTATATGATGGGGTATCATAGATATCATTACGTGAGAATATTATAGCTTATAAGATGGGTGAAACCATACAATCCTCTAAGGAATTGAATAATATACCATTTCATGAGAGTAATGAAGGTTGGAGTTACCCTATGGCCTTTTAATATGGATATAATTTTAATCTAGTTACTTATGACATGGGTTTAAAACAATTTATGAAAGTGATTCACCAAGTTATCGAAAGGGTTTTTAATTGTTTTCTATGAGTTTATAATGTTTCTCAAGATCAATATTGATGTCACATGACTCTTCATTGTCAATCATAATAACTATTTACTTTTCCATGATTTAATATGTGTTGATAAAGTTTTTGATGGGTATATGTTATTTTATTATTATATCATGCACTTTTAGATTTTCATCATACCCTTATTCTCTTCTTATAGTCATTGATTAAATTAAATTACTGATGCTTATGTGTACCTATACTTAATATTTGAGCTCATCATTATTATGTTTTCCTTTCCCAAGTTTATATTAAAATAGTTTTAGTGATTTATGTTTATAAGGATTTTCCTATAAATGATGATTTATTATTAATGTTAAAAATAAAAGCTAGGTTATGTGAGAGAAATTCACATTTAAATTCATGTGAATTGTTTTTTAATAGTTTCTCATAAATCACTAAAACTCTAATCCTAAATTTTACTCCATAATGTAACTGATCAATTTTTTCATTTTTGATTTTTTAATGTTTTGATGGAAACAATTAGGTCATAATTATCGAAAATATAGGCATAAATGTTAAGTTTTTGATTTATATATAGGATTAGAGAGTGAGGTTCCTAGAATGTTTTGTGTTTTATTGAACACATCCTAAATTATTTTAATCTAAATGGTGCATTGGAAATTATAATGACCTAGTATTTAATGAATAATACATTTTCATATCTATTACTATTTATGAATAAGATATTATTTTTACATTAAAGGGGATGTCTTTTTGAGAGCGTACTCGACATGAAACAAGGTGTTTTCTGAAATCTTACTTTGCACTCAACCTTGAGTTATATCGAAAAATAATAAACTAATATTATTATTATTTTAAATGGTAGTTAACGCATAGCCATTGGAATGAAAGGAAATGCATAGTATCAAATAACTTTTGAAATATTTTTTACAAATGTTTAAATAATGATTCATTTGTTATGAAATTTATTAGAAATGGAAATAAAAACCAATTGAATATAAAGGAAGAGTTTTTATGAAAACCAATTTAAAAAAGAATAATTGTTTTTTTGAAATCATATCACTCATTATGGATTTTTATTTAATGAAAAATATATGTTTTAAAATCAATGTATTTTTTTGAATTCATATTATATGTTTCCTAGATGTGATATTATAACCAATTCAAATTTTTAGATAAAAGAAGTATTTTTAAAAAAATGCAGTTTTACCGCCTTTTGATGGAGATCCATTTATAAATATAATTTTAGACGCTTTTATATGATATATTTGACAAAAATAACATATTATATATAATAAGGATATATAAATTTACTTTGGATAAATTTTTGGTGATTTTGTAATAATGTTCATTTTTAATAGAGTGATAAATACTACAAATTAATTCAAAATTGCCTTTTCATCTAATTTATTTATATAGTTAGATTGTCATTTTAATTGGTTTTAAAGTGTAATTGGATTATTTTATTATAATTTAATATAATTATGGTAATTGGAAGTAATTTTAATTCTAAATTATACATAAAACACAAGTTAATATTTTGATTGTTTTCACTTCTTAAAAACCCTCTTTTTGGTTTTGACAACGAGAAATATTTTTTAATTAATTTTTGTCATTTTTTTGTTTTTAATTTGAAAATATTTATTATATACATTGCATAAAGAGTTCAAATTTTTTTAAATAGGTACCTCTTATTTTTTGGACATTATGAATAGTAACTATAGTAATCATTTTTATTAACCATGGTTAAAGGAAAAAGCGCGTAAATAAGGGGAAAAAGTATTATAATAATATACAAATACCCTAACACGTGTACTAATCTAATTGGATGACATATTTCCGACCATGGGAATATATGGGTATATTTTATGACCCCATGAATCCACTTGGGAGTGATAATGACATGTTATCATAATTAATTTAAAGTAATGTGAAAAATAACATAAACAAGTATCTTCTTAATAAATAAATTTTTATATGGGGTTATATAAGAGATATATTCGAATATAAATTGTCACTAGAAATAGAAAATTATTTCCTACATCATTATATTTTATTTATAATTTTTAGACATTAAATAAATAAATTTAATCATGACACGATGATGATGAAGTGATTCCTTCATTAATAAAGGATTGAAATAAAGGATATTATAAATACTAAAATAAATATTATTTGATATAATTTAGGTTATACATGAATTTTAAACTTTAATAAGATATTTTAGGATTTATATAATGTTTTCTTATGATGGAATCAGGTTCTTATGAATTTGTAAAACAATGAAGTATGAATAGTTTCCAAAAATGACATAATTAATAACATAAAATATAAACTAGTTTAATAAATGATATTAAATTTTTAAAAATCTAAGATTCAACAAAATGGTTAATATTAGACCAAATATTTCATAAATTACTTTTCTTTGGGTATTTTTACATGATATGGTAATTACATTAACCAATAATGTGTAAATAACATGTTATCACATTAAGGTTAAAAAGGAAAAAATATGGGTTAAACCAAGAAGATAAGGATAAAAAAATATTAAAAACATTTCTAAAAAATTATAGGATTATGGGTATTCAAACCAAAATCATCTTTTCTTCTAATAAAATGTGTTTTGGACCATGTGTAATCAAAATTAAATTTATAATAAATTAATATTTCCAGACTTTTCTAAAGTGCCACTCCTGCCACTTATAAGGGGACACCACCTCTACCCACTTACTCACACCACTAAAGCCCATTGAATAGTCCAAATTATACTAAAATAATATACCAATATCCAAAATGTTTTCCTATAAGCCTTCCTTTAGTCAGAATTCAATTCAAGAAATCCTTTTGGCTCAAATCAAAAGAAGTTACCCGATTTAGAGGTAACACCTTCTCTCAATTTCCTTTTCTTTATTTTCCTTATCCAATCCCTATGATCTTCATATTATTGGATTAAATAACAATAAAAATATAAAAAATATAATAGGATGTTTTTATGAGATGGATTAAAACTTAACTTACACACAACTCCATCTAATGGATACGATCATACTCTTTCTGTGTATGGTGAACTGCTGCCTCACGAAAAGATTATTCTTCAATCTTCTCTTAGAACCTATCATGGTGGCCATTATGATGAAACTATATTTATATATGATTTATACTATATTTATTTTTCATATAAACTTCTATAATTTTTATTTACAAAATACATTTATGGTTTCCATAATGTTTAAATACGATGATTTCATTTGAGGAAGGGTGGACTACCAACCCCTCAAAGTGATATGATTCATTCTTATCATACATGGAACGTATAAAGGATAAAAATAATGAACATATTTAACAAGTATAAAATATATATGTAACGCCCCGACCCCAGCTACCTAGAGTCGGTGCATTAATTACATAACATTGGCATGATCACAAGAAAGATCAAATCTCGAAAGACCGATTGGTTTAGTAGCCTTGGAAACACTAGATATATTCATAAGTTTTACATTACATCATAAAATGAAAAACTAATACAACAACATAATGTTTCCACAATCCACACTATTAACCCCTCATAAAATCCCTGCAGGTCATTCATAACTTACTTCTTCACATCCTGGGAAAAATAAAACATAAAAAAAAGGGGTGAGCTCAAATGCCCAGTAAGGATAACAATAAAGTGGAAACTTTCATAAATAAAAATAAACATTTAAGGCCATGTATAACTAAAACAAAAGCCTTTTAAATACAAACTTTCAACATGGTATGGCATAAATAAAATGAAATAATGTCATTTACTTATTCACATGGATATTCTACTAAATGAATAATCACATGCAAAAATCAATAACCACTTTCATAATGTTGGAATGCATAATGCCAGACTATCATAACCACATAGCCAAGGCCTCGTGCCAAGACTACAAATAAGATTTTTTCAAGGCCTTGTGCCAAGACACTAGTTTGTCTCATGAGACCTACCGATGCATCGAGGAGCTATAGCGGGCTCCACCCGTCACTTATTAAGTCCAATGCATTCCCATATGAAAAGGTTTAAACATAACATAAACATTCGTATTAAAACTAGCATACGAAATGTCAATACTTTCACAATAAACTATGAATGGTATAAAAATAGCACATCCACAGTCAAACATATCACAAAACCTTCAATACAATATAGAAGTTTTGTATCATAATAAATCAACTTCAAATAATCTTAAAATCCATCAAAGGATGTTGACATAGGTGAAATCAAAATTCTTTTTAAAGAAATATCTCCTTTTATTTTGAAATCATTTAAGATCCATATAAAATAAAACATTTTCTTTGAAAATATTCTTATAAGCTTGTAAGGAAAGCTTTGAAGATTTTATAACGGCGTAAAATAACCGCACCCACCGTATAAGTTAAAAAAACATTCTTACCTCAATTCTGTCGAAAAGGTTAAAAAGGACCTTGTTTTGAAAACGACGGAAAGATTCCTTTATAAACCTCTTATAAAAAGTCAAAAAAAGGTATAAATGACTTTAACCCATATTCTTGTAAATAGTAAAAATGTTTTGAAATACATTTTTAAGAAACATGGATGTGGATGATAAAGAGATCCCAGTAGATTATTACATATAAACAACCTCGGATAATGAAGAGATTGTGAAATAACCCTTACCTTGTACTTTTCCTTGGTTGGGGTAGGTTAACCTCCTGTATAATGGTGAAATAATTGTTATTAAATTATACAATAATCATATATATTAATATGATATCATATATGATCTTTTAACATTGATTTATTAATAATATCTTAGAATTATCATCGTTTCGGGTGTTAACTTACTCATTTTCTTTTATATGTTTTGTTACATAAGCCATGTTTGTTGTATCTTATTCATATCCAGAATGATATCAAGTCCTTAAACATCATTTTTAAATCATAAAATGATAATTATACTTGAATGGATACGATGGAGAATGAATCTCATCGCGTTCGTGGAGACGGTAGTCCGTACGTACGCACGAGCGACAATATCATTCTTTTGATATTAAAATAATATATAAATGAATGGTATATCATATATACAGAATCATTAACATGTTATATTTATTATTTACATGAGTTACACATCATTATTATACCCATCCAAATAATATTATATTGAATAACAATTACACCACGACGTGGAGACGGTAAGCCGTACGTACGCACGTATGGTGACATGTTATTCAAAGGGTGGATAGAATACTGAATATGGTTGTACCATACTTATAATAACATCACAGTATATGTGAGATACTGGAGTTATTATTTTAGAATGGTAAGAACAAAGGAAGAAGAAGTGGAAGAAGAAATGAACTTAGAAAAGGGTAGTGAAATCATTACCTCTTCTTCGGGTTCTTCCTTTTGATTTGATCAAAAGGGCTCCTTAGGTTGGCTTTCTGATCAAACTAAGGCCTCTAGGTTGTAGTGAGGGATGTTGGGAGAGTATTTGGTCAGAGTTTGGCCGAACCAAAAGGCTTTTAAGGTGTGAAGAAATGAGAAGGAGGAGTGCCCTTTTATAAGAGGGGTGAGGGGCACCTTTGGAAAAGCTAGAAATATTAATTTATAATAAATTCATATTCGGTTTATAAAGGCTCAAAAGTTTATTATTCAAAGGTTAAGGTGGGCATAGGTCGAAAACCACTCAACCAATAGAATTTAGACAGGTTTGGGTACTTATATTAACCTTATCTTTAAGTATTAACTCTAAGTTAATTAGTTTCACTTTTACAATGTCTCTTTGTATTTTTATATAATATGGTTAATAAACTTACTATATACATCCAAGAGACCCCCCAAGTGGTCCAGTAATGATTAACCTATCATAATATAAGTCTCTTGGCCGAACCTTAGATTTTTACGAATTTAATATCAATTAATAATATAATATTTGTTTTAAGAACTCTTTTATGTCAATTTTGACACTATTCAATAGTTGATTTTTGTGAAACTCATAACAGAATGATTACTTCGAACAAAGTCCATTAAATCAATCCTAATATATCATATTATCCTAGAAAATTAGTTTAATTCATTAAAAGTTTCATATTATATTTATTTGGGTATTTATAATATCAATTATTTTAATTTTTCACTATTATAGTAATTACTGCATCATCATTGTGTCATAAATAAAATAAATTATTTAATGTCTAAAAATTATAAATAAAATATCATTATGTAGGAAATCTTTTTAGCTTTCTAATGAATATTTATAATCTAAAATCCAACATATATAACCCTATGTAAAAATTGTTGTTCTAAAAGATATATGCTTGTGTCATTTTTGTATTCATTTTAACTAAATTAAAATAAAGTGTCATTATCACTTACAAGTGGATCCATGGGGTCCCAAAATTGACACAAAGATGCCCATGGTCGACCATCTATCAACCAATAGGGTTAAGACACGTTTTTAGGGTAATTTATTATTATTATAATATTATTTTTTTAACCCTTATTTACCGGATTTACCCTTAACCATGGTAAATAAAATATTTACCGCAGTAATTATTCAAAATGTCTAAAAATAAAAGTTACCTATTTACACAATTTGAACATTCTGATTCCAAATATGGAATCCATTTTTCTAAATTCAAAACACAGAAGTGGCAGAAATTAATTTAAAATTAATTCCCGCTGTCAAAACAAAAAGCGTGTTTTTAAGAGATAATAACTATCAAAAGATTGACACTTGTTTATGTTTGGTTTAATTGTAAAATTATGTCCAATGACCAACATTATATTAAATGGTAAAAATATATTCTAAATATACTTTAAAACCACTCAAATTCATAATTTATCACTATTAATTATTTTGATTAAAAAAGTTGTTTTTAATTAAAATTTAGTAATTTTCACTATTCATCAAAATATAAAAGTTATCAGAAAAGTACCAAAATTTCACCCTAGGATAATTTCGATATTCCGAATCCAAAAATGAAGTCCATTTTGAAATATAAAATATATATGATTTCAAAAATTAGGTATAACTATTCACAACAGCTAGTTTAATTAGTTGTGGTGTGTGTTAGAACTCGAGGTTGCGTACAACACACGCTATCGCATTATTCGAAGGGAAACGTACCATAGAAGCTTGGGGTGTTCCATATATTATACATTAAGTATAATATAACTATGTATCATTTATTTTTTATTCCTTTAATAGGACAAGTAAATGAAAGTAGTGTTCATGCGTTTGTATGACCAACCGTCTCCATTATGGTGAATTTCATTTATTATCTCCAAATATTATGGACTATTATAAATACTCATATAGTGGATATATATGATATTTAAATCATTTATATTGTTCTGAAGATGTTGGGCTTATGACTACATGGACAATTTACAACAAAACAAGTTCATTTTCGACTCGAGTACCAAATATCGACAAAACGGCCGATATGTACATAAATAATTATGTAATTTTTATAGTATGATAATAAGAAATATAAAATGAATAATAAAATTGAAAAATATTTCAAAGAAAGTATAAATTAATCTATTTTTATTATTTAGGAATATAAATAATGAACGAGACAAGTTAGACTCATGGTAAGGGAATTCGTCTCAATCTCTTTTTGTTGAGGCATATTTTTATTTTTATATGACCTTATTTTATATTATATATAATAAAACTATTTGAGTTTTAATTTCATTCAAAGGGAGTCTTTTTTCTACGAATTGTTTAATTAATAAACAAAAATTAATGTTTTTAACATATACAGCGATAATGACTTCTACACCGTTGTAACCATTATTTGATATTTGCCTTCCTCTATAATCCTTATTGACTTCTAAAATGAAAATAAATCCCTTATTTGGTTATCTTTATATTGAAAATGGGTTCTTAAATTAAAATGGTATTTTTATTCAATTTTTTTCAAATGGGATTAGAAAAATTATTCAAGAACGGGTTTTATGATGAATGTGTTTTATTCATATGATGGTACAAGAGCATTATATGAGAAATGTGGGCCCAATATAGCTTATATGAAAGGTATATCCACATTATAGCTCATGGGTGAGCCCTAAATAGATTATATGTAGGTTTGAGCCCCATTATAGCTCATGGGTGAGCTCGAGAGAGCTTATACGAAGGGTGATCTCCATTATAGATATGTAATTTGGAAATCAACCCTATGGTTATTCCAATTGGTATATTTTGGAAAGGGTTTTATTTATATCATTCTCTAAGTCACCTAAATGAGTTTTAGTTGATTTTAAATTTTTAGTGTTTTTCATTGAGAAAAACATATTAGTGTTATTTATGTGAAAAGTTTTTGTTTCATCTGCATAAAGAACATTGAAAGGGTTATCAGGTTTTAAATAGACTAATGTTGTTTCTATAGTTTTTCCCATTATTGAGATTTTTGTGCTCATCTGATGAATTAAAATTTTCATAGTATCTAAGGTAGAATAGAGTCATGGATGGATTCAAGAAAAAGTTATGATTATTAAACATGAAAATAAATAATGATTCTTTTTAAAAGATTTATTTTTATAAAAGAAATAGATATTGTGGGAAGTTTACACTTTGTATTTATATGTTCTTGTTATGTAATATTTATGGCCTAATTCTCTAAATCTCTAAACCTGAAAAGATCCTCAATGTGAATTCTTTACTTTACTCAAGATTATGTAATTTTTAATGCCGGGGCCTTATAGTTGGTATGAATGGAATGGTTTAGATGAATTTAGAGATTAAGATGTTTTATTAAGGGTTGGGGATATGATCATGGGTCTATAATTTTAAGGAATATAATAAGGTCAATATCTTAGAAACTCATTTTGAGGTTATATTATTTCAATGTGATTAATGGTATTTTGGGAGACATTCACCTTTAACGAAATATGGGTTATTAGATTTTGGGATGCAAAATGTGAGGTACGAAATAAACTTTGAGGTTAAAACATGTTATGGTCATTTTTTAGGATTTTATCTCATTTTGTTAATGTTATTAGAATTATATAGTTTTTGAAGAAGGAAAACATGAAAAAGGTATGAAAACCCATCATGTCAGAAAAAGATTTATAAATTGAACCCACAATAATAGCGCGACTGTGATCTATCACTTACCACTGGCCTAAATGAATTCCCTGGTAAGGATGACATATTATTTTTCGTTAAATGATTCTATGGATCAAGAATATGTTGGTTTTGGGAACTTATTTTTTTTCAAAATATGTAAGGTTATGGGGCCCACATCGGAAGCTGGTGGGACAAGGATTTTAAAATTTTTGTCGTTGGATCGATGGTACTTGTCCCTGCCAACAATTCGAGCTCCGGTGAGGTCTGAGGATCTTACCAAAATGGTAAAGATAAAAAATTAAAATGAAAACATATCCATGTCAATTATGAAGATGTCGTCGATTGCAACTAGTTGATGGCGATCGTCTCTTGAAGGATCCAAAGAAGAAACCCTCTAGATTGTCTAAACATACTTCAAAAACCTTCGGGAGCATCGATTGTCAAATTCTGGGTGCTTGTTTGGAGATCTGATGACGCTTTCGACGTACCAATGATCACTGAATCAAGATGACTTTGATGCTGAAGAGAGATCATGATCCATGCTTCTTGGATCAATAGATTCTCTCTGTAGAGATTAGTAGGAGATAGAGGCTTTGTATTTCACTCCATGAAAGGAATGAATAGTGAATTGCACAACATAAGAGGGATCCTCCTCTTATATTTATAGTGGAGTTGAGAAATACCCTGTTGGGTTCCCCGACCCCTATTTATTTCAACGTCCACTAAATAAATAATTTCGATGAACTAAACTACACCAAAACTATTTATTATTTTATCACATACTTGTAATATATATAAAATATATTACGTGATAAAACCTAATTCATTTAACTCAACTCGTTATCCCTCTTAATATTAAACGATCCTTGAATATTAAAATATTACTCATTTGATTAATATTTTTCTCGTATTTACTAAACCTGTAGATACATTAAATAAATTCAATAAAAATTATTTATAACATGAATATTAATGAATTTATTTAATTCTTTTAGTGATTGATACTTTGACAACACTCAGATCCCCTGGAAGACCCACTATGTCCATATAACTATTCAACTGAATAGGGGCGGATTCTTGAATATGCTATTGTGTGTGACCCTCAAGGCCCTTAACTTGATAGTAATGAATAAATCTATAGAATAAGAGAAGAGTCTAGAAACCCCTCATAACCCCTAAAGAGAAAAGTATAGTCATTTTAATGATTACCATCCTACAAACACTGACTGTTTACTATAATCTCTTTGTCATTAAATATCTCATAAAGAAAGACGAACACTTGTCATCGTCCTTTTATTCATTTATTATTTTTTGATCTAACCGGATGGATTTACCTTTGACTGCTTTGGCCAAAGACTTATGAGGGCATCACCATCCTCATCAACCAGGCCTGATATATACAAATTCTTATACTTGGAAGAGACAAATCCATTCTTGACCATTCAACCAATGTCATACCACCAACGACGCACCAAACAGAAGTTACCTTGCCACAATTTTAATACCATGGTTTTCGCCTTGCATCAAAATACCAAATCAAATGGTACACACTTGAAATGATCTCAATTAAGGATACCAATACACATGTTCATAGATAGGAACAACAAATGACACCCAAAATAGGTGGTGTTTCTATCGGAGGTTCCGTTCTCATGATCTCACTACTAGAGATCACCAAGTGGAAACATCATCGGAAGAATTCTCAATTCTTATGATCCCCTTTCCCCTGACAGTCAAACAACCATTGTGTCAAGTCTTTATGAAGTATCAAGACTGTAGAACATATATTTAAGATTAATTTCATGGTATCTCAAGGTTCTCATTATATCCTCAGATATGTTATAACCTCTTGATACAACAATTAATCTTTAGACATTACCATTATAATAGTGGATGAACAAAATTATACACTATAATGGAAAAATAAAATCATTTATAACTAATTTTACACATGATATGGTAATAAAAAGTACTTCATAGTTGGGTCTATGGAACCCACTATTTCAACACTCCCACTTGCACTAGAGCCAACTTGCAAACGAAACTTGTTAGCTACTCACATGAAAAACTTCATGCTTCTTCTGAGTAATGGCTTTAACTGTTGGTCCTGCAACGTTTTTTCCAGGTGGCATATCTGTTATATGCGACCTCATCACCTTGAGTTAAAATTTTCAATAGATGGAATCCCCGAATATATCTCTTTTGTCTCTTGTCATATCTTGAAAACTTGGCTAGTAATAATATCATAATTTAAATTATGAAAAAACTTTTCCCACTATGTGTGATTCTAAGAATTGTAATAAATCATAACAATTGATAACTACTTCTTAGCTGCCTCATAAGCTTCAACCTACATGGTATTTGTATGCATGGATACCACTAGATTTTATGAGATTGACTCTCTCATCGCCTTAGCCAAACTGCAACACTAGATCAAATTGATCTAAGGATTACTAGTTTGGGTCCCACCTTTACTAGTATTCATTCTTCTCTATATACTAGGTACATATAATTTGTACTGGCCTAAGTACAAGATGATTGTTCTGACTGCATCACTTGCAGATCCTAGATATAATAAATATTTTCCTACTATAAATTATATCCTTGAAATATTAATTATTGTACATAACAAGGCATGCATGATTGATCCATAACTGAAGCATATGGAATTAAACTCATAACTTTAATCTCTTCCCATGTTATGAACATGTCAACCTGGAGATATTCAACCATGTTACATTGGTTACAATTCTGAATATGAATTATTCCAACATGTATTTTTCAATACAATGTCACTATATTTATGATTGACTTGGTCTAAGATACCATTAGATCTACCTCAGTAGATCCTCTTCCCTAGAATGTAGGTTGCTTCTATAATTCAATCATTGGGTTATTATTTTTATCCTGATCTTATCTAATTTTAAGATCTAGATCTATTTTCCATATGTTTCTGAACATATTTCACTTGGAAAACATTTGTGCTCCCACTAACCTTTGGTAGACACAAGGAAAAGATTCATTTATAATGAATGCTCTAAGATCTTGTTGCTTACGTTAATCCAGAACTGGATTTCAGTAACTTGTAACCTTCATTGAAATTTGACGGTGTCATCAGCCCTTTTTGGTTGTGTCGAATAGATACTTTCCATGAAATATGATCTTGACATCCAATTACGAATAGAATGATCTTAGAATTTACCTATGAAAATTAAAATTCTAATGGATTTAGGCATGCATAATTGGTATAACCAATCGAGCCTTTTTGGTACCACGCATGTACCGTCCATGTATCATCTTATTTGAATACCCACCATAGTATTTAATTTTTTAAGCCCCTTTGAAATTTGATACGTGGAATCCATTATTGAATTTTAGTTGATCTTGTTAATCTTAGCTCAATTCCATATACTGCTTACTTGTATGAAATATTATTCTTAATGAATATTATATCACCGGCCGCGGTGAATATAAACCCATTGCCTTGGTTTCTTCCTTCCTATGCAGTATGTGCTACTAGAATATGCCTATTCCACATGTACTTGTGGAACTTGTTCCTATGCCAACCATTTGTGCATCTCAAGCATTGACTATGTTCAAGTCAATTCAGCTCCCACTATCTCTAATAGAGATGTTCACCCTTATATAGAAATGTAGTCTAATACTTGACTACATCTTTTATATCTTAAGTATTTATGTAATATCTTAAGCAACTGTTAGGATAATAACATAGATGCACCATGTGTTCAACTTGATGCATGTTTGTTTGTATCTTAACAAACTCTTTGCATCCTAACACATTATCTATGACATAATGGATTTTCATCATATTATGACTCGTATGATATCCATTTTTCATTTGAGTTGGAATATTGGTTATGGGTTTATGCCGTTATTTTCAAAGCATATCATGAAATATAATTGATGTTTCGGCGAGTTGCAATATTGATACAAATTACATCCTAGCTTTGATGTATAAAACGTGCATTTAAGAATTGCTCCACACTACATTTTGTTGATCAATGTAAACTTGTAAGACATTATCATCGATCCACCTTATGAACATGAATATGGTTATGTAGATTAGGTAATAAGCATTTAGGAATTACTCCATGCTACATTATCATGATCGATGATTGCATAGTCATGATATTCTTTGACATGCTAATCCAAAGAAACTCATATCTTTTTACCATGAATATACTTCACTATTCTTAAATAACATAAAATAATCTTATGAAGTATCTTTACCTCTGGATTTCATTGGAATAGTTCACACTCTCTTGTTGAACTAACCCCAGATTCTTTGTGGCATACCTTTATTTCTAATGGTTTCTTTGTCTAAAGTAATTAAGTCAATAATACCAATGGTGTCTAGCTCTTCCAAGCGTAAATACCATACTAGGTATATTCTTTACGTCCACTTTTAGTTTTAGTTGAAAAAGAACTATATTTCCACAACTGGGTACGTCTTACATTTTATATTCATTATGTATTGCCTTTGATTCATGTAGCAGTTAACTATTTGTTGAGTATGTTACAACAAACAAAAATCATTCCAAAACATGGAATAATGTCTCATCATGTCCAAAAGGTAACTTAAGATATTTTTTTTTGTTATACTCAACAACTTTTTCAATATGAATCAATCACTTGGACATTAGACGTTATGTGTTTCTTACCACTAACTTAGGAATGGCCCTTTTTCAGCTGCTTAGAAAAGAAACATTACTATTAGTAATGTTTTTCTACATACTTGGTTACTTTATTTCAATACATATATGTGAAAAGGATATTGTATTTAAATACCTAAGAAGTATGTTAGAAAACAATACTTTTATATTGATGAATATAAACTGAATTAGAAGCGAGTACATGCTTCTAGTATTTCGGTTTATTTCATTTTTTAACTTCCATAAATTTATTTCAATATGTGATGAAAATAACCTCCTGTTAAATAACCAACCGCTTTTCATTGAAGGACATGATGAAGGTGTCTTTGGTGTAACTTTCCATAGGACTTTCCACCATGTATTTTAATTTATTCACCATAAGAATAATAGATGGTGCTATCTCCAATATTCTTATTACTTGGTGAATGTTACCTTAAAGGTAATGAAGCGCTTAATCTATAACCTTTGTTTGTATGCATAAAAAAAACTACAGTGATTCGGTTTAAAAGGTATAAGAATGGGATGACATGAAAGATTGAGAACTTTCTTCCACTTTACACAATCTGAGTGCAATCATCGCATTCAAATCTGGCTTCACTTTCTCCTTGGAAACTTCTTGGAGATGAGACTACAAGTATCATCATCCATTTCATGATGTAGCGACTGCAACTAACATCATACATTGATAGTATAATTATGAAAAAACCATCATATGCTTAATCTATGAGTCCCGTGTAAGCATTTACACCCTCACTTGTAGAGGTGGCATAACATGGTGGGACACCAGTACCTTGAATTTCCATTATAACAGTAATGTGCTCTTGTGTCTATACTACACATGGAATTTCGTGCTTTCCTTGACATTAACATTGTCTAATACTTATCGTAGTTTTATTGTGGTTTTACATGTTATTATCTACAAATAAACTTTATTATATTGTACATTTAATACTGAATACCAAATGTGACATTACTAATTATATTAATCATTTAAATGTCTCCCACTAATTTTTCAAATTCTAGGAACTCACAGTACTAGAATCAGAATACTCTAGAGTATTCTAGTGGCAAGGATCCCTGATCCTCCCTCATAGTCTAAAATCTATGACTACAGAACTACTTAGAGGGTCGATGGTAGGCTTTTGGCTAGTCATCTGCATTAATCGTGGTTCCTTGATCTGTTGAGTGAATTCTCAACTTCAAAAATCATTTATAGATTAACTTAACACATTCCTCTAAAATTACAACAATTTAGCTATGGCTATTACTTTGCTACAATTTTAGTTAAGTCAACCCATCACCCTAATAAGAACTTCCCGGTAGTTAGAGACACCCACATCTATGGCCTGATCAACACCTCAAACATCCGTTTTTGTTCAAACATTAATGATGGAAGGCTGTTGTGACTTAATATTTTCTTTGAGGGTTTTATTGGTTTCTCTCGATGAATTTGATCCATTTCTATTAAACATGTTCATCTATGTTGTTGCGCTCACAAATGAACTTTAATAGAAAAAATACACCACTTCTTTATGAATTTTATTATCTATTATTTTATGTATTTTTACCGATGTTCTAAAATGCATAATATAATAAATAAACGCATAATGGAAAACTACTACTTGACTGATCTTGAGCATCTAAACAACCTAAGGGAATCATAACTGAGTCGAAACTTGACTCTTGATGCAGCTTTACCTCTTCTTGTATGTTCTCTTCATATTCAATGTACCACCTTATCTTGGCTGGGTCCACATCATGTCTTAGTGTACCACCTTGCCTTAGAGGAATCCACGGATCGTCTTGCATCTTCTTGGACACCGAACACAACCTCATCTGGGCGAGGTCCACGTTGTTCGCCGTCTTCATTTGAAGTACAATGATACTCGCACAAATGCATGGGGGACTAGGGGTATAAATGTACATCTGGTGAATTGGACGTGCAGGTGCTTATACAATTTAACTGAAAATTAAATATGATATGGAAACCATCTATATAATTAATTATACTAATCACACACAGTTAAATATTTAATTAAATAAAGGAGACACACACGGGTTAGTGCTCAATACCATAATGAAGGTATAATAAAGCATAATAAAAATAAAATTCATTAATTAAGTATGAAGGTTCCCTAAATTAAATTAAATGAATTTAATAAATTCAAATAATTTAATTAATTATCAGTCCGCTAATGCCAAAATTAAATTAAATTAATTAATTTAATTTAATTGCAAAACTAAATTACTTTAGATCCTTAAGAATTAAACTTTATTTATATTCATCCAAAAGTAGTATATTAATTAATTTAATTTAATTTATTAATTCTATTAATTAATTATATTAATTAAAAATAAATTGGGTCCTGAAACGCCCCTATAATGCATTGCGGGTTGCGCAGGACTCGTGCACACCTGTAACGAGTCGGGCCAAACCTGTTCTTGGTTTTCTAGGCCAGGTTGGTCCGCCTAAACCCATTCCGGGGAGGCAGACCCATCATAAGACTTGACCGAGTGTTTTGGGTGAGTCAGGTTGAGGAGTACCTCCTGGTCAAGAATGACCATGTCCCACATGGATGTCTTGCTCAGGTAGGTCTAGCCGGTGGTGCATGGAGGCGTGCCTAAAACCGAGTGAAGTGGAGCACTACCGTAGGAGGAGGTTGGTGTAGACGACGGGACCTGCTACTGGTCGGACGGTGTGGTGGGCGAGCTAGGCGAGGCAGTCAGAGGTGGTGTTTGGGAATACTCGGAGCGAAGGCATTGGTTGACCGAGACCTAGGCCGGCGGGGCCTGCTGTGGGTGCTACGGGAGGAGAAACAGGAGCTGGCTGGGAGGAGCGTGGCCGAAGATGGAGGCCAGTGGTGGAAAGGTTGTGCAATGGCTGGGACCAAATCGCTTGGTCTGTGGGGCAGTGTGACACCACGACCTGCAAATGCGGGGTGGATCCGGATGGAGCAGCATGCTTCCAGGACGACCCGGAGTGGGAACAGGCGGTGCCTGCTTGGTGTGTCGGTTCTGGGGGACGCAACTCCTCTATGTTAAGTCGAGTTTTTTTTATATGCATTTTTTCAAAAAAAAATTGAAAATACATCTAGGTTAAAAAAATTTGTTTTTTTACCCCCCAAAGGCAGCACCTGGTGGGCTGCCTTTGGGGAATTTTCCGCCCAGGGCAAGGCGGCACCTGGTGTGCCGCCTTTGCACAAAAAATAACCGCAAAGTTGGCACACCAGGTGCCGCCTTTGCCTAAATAATTTTTTTAAAAAAATTTTATTTTTATTTTTTTTGTTTTGTTTTGTTATATATATATATATATATATATAACAAAACTTTTCAGTAGAATTTTTCTGCTATTTAATATCCAGCGGTTCTGCCATTACAACAGTCTGGATTCTGACTGATACCCTCACCCAGGACTCCCTTTTATAAGGGGGTTTTCCCTGAATACAATACTTCATTTCCGATGTTGGATTCTGGTTCTCCTTTTCCTGCACAGTACATTCTGCGTTTCCGATGTGTGATTCTATTTCAAATACGCTACTTTGAAAGACTATAAAAGTTAAACTATAAGACCAATACAAATGAAACTTTAAAAACTGATTAAACATATAAGAAATAGTTAAAAACAAAAATAATTTCATAAAAAATGTTGATACAGATTAATTTATAAGATTTCAAAACCACCTACTTGAAACTTAAATATATTTGAATTACGTGACTTTGAAAGCTTATAAAATATAAATTATAAGACCAATACAAATGAAACTTTAAACATTGATTAAACATATTAGAAATAGTTGAAAACAAAAGTAATTTCATAAAAAATGTTCACCAAAAACAATTTATAAGCTTTCAAAACCATCAACATGAAACTTAAAAATGTTTCAAATTCCCGACTTTGAAAGACTATAAAACATAAACTATAAGACCAATAGAAATGAAACATTAAACATTGATTAAAAATATAAGAAATAGTTGAAAACAAAAAAAAATTCCTAAAAAATTTCCATAAAAATTAATTTATAATATTTCAAAACAATCTACTTGAAACTTAAAAAAATTCATGTACATGATATGAGTATGATGGGTGGCCTTAAATTATATTCCACTTCATAAAAATGGGTAATGTTTTTACCTCATGAGAAATCACATACAGTGCATGGGAGGTTATCCTAAGCACTCTATGTTATATTTTTTAGTGGTTATCCTTGACATAGAATTGTGATTCCATGTTTTATTTTTTATTGCATTCCAATGTAGCCTTGATATTATTATATTATATAATAATTTGAGGTTTATTTTTATGAATCACATCAATTTTATATCACCTTGTTATGTCTCTCGACTCACATGTATTAATTTCATAATTTTATTCTTTGATTATTTCTTTACAAGGATTTATAATTCACCCCTTTCTTATGTACATCCCCAGGTTATCCTATGCAGTATTATAAGATCAGTGGATTTTAAGGGCATGTTATGGAGTTTTAAATAATTTTTTTGTATTCTTATTTTAGGTTATTATTCTATGTAACTAATTACCTAAGGACACCTGGAATAATTTTATTTTTTTATTATATTAAGTGTATATTTTTTGTAAGAAATCATGAAATAGGGGGCATTAAATATATGGGTTGTCATTTTTTCCATGGTCTCATACCAATGAAAACTATTGTACTCAATTAATATCTTCCATGGATATAAACACATTGAAGGTACCCTCACCACTATATTTTTATGATTAGGGTAATTCCAATTACAAGGATGGTAACACAAGTCTTCCAAGTTCAATAAGGGTTTTTCGAGAAGAAATTTACATTATTATAAGGAATGGGAAGTATTTAGTGTATACATTTATCAATATATGGATACCCATGATTAATTCAGCAATAGGTTTCATAAACAACTTTTACAAAGGTCATTATGACTCGTAGAGTGAATTGATTAGTCTTAATCAGGTGATGGGTCTGACATATAACTATATTTCCCATCAATTCATCAGTAGATATCATATGAAAAAATATGTTGGTATTTGGTGTATTCTTCTTCTAATAATACTAATGTGGCCTAGCGTTAGGCCTTAACAACAAGAATTTCATTTCTAGAAATATACATTCCATCAGTATGAGATAATTGATTATTTTATTCCATGTTATCGTTTATAATCATGACCATATAATTCCCTCAATTTTAGCATATTATGACTTCATTTTTAAATTTATACTTTACATATCACTTATTCTATGTTTATGTTATGTAAGGTTTCCATATATGCTACTCTGTAATGAGCTTTTGATCACACATGTAATTTTTTCCTTTCTCAGGAATCATTGAGGAGGAATATGTGATATTTTCTGGGGTATGATTGAAGGGATTTTCATGATCTCATAATATGTTCATTTTGTATCTTCTATTTTAATATGTATTGTATATCTATATATGGTCTTCCCAGACTACTAAATTGTTCTTTCCATTGGGGACTCTTTTACTTTATACCAATAATTTAATATAACTATTGACTATAGGTTTATGGATTATAAGATGTTATAGTTGGTATTTGAGTAACATTATTAGTAACATTTAGAAATTGATTTAGAGGAACCAATATAGATATAAATATTTCTATGAAAAACAATCAAGATTTCTAGAAAACACTCAATAATTCATAATTAGAATTATATTTTACATTTATATTTTATTAGCTAATAATATATATGTCATTATAAAAATATGGATACCAAGTGGAGGAATGGGAACCATATAAACATTTTGTGTCAATGTAGGGATATTCCCCATAAACAATTTAACAAATATATTTTGCAGAAAAACCTATTCATAACTATATTAGGGATTTTAACCCTTGTTATGAAAAATAAACCCACCTATATAGAGAGACCTATTGATCTACAACATTGTGTAACTATAATGGATATCTTCATGCAGTAATAACCTCTAACATTTAGTGAAATTTATAATCCATTTGTAGATGAAAAATGCATAATGTCCCTATAGAAAATAATTTTCAATTTAGGAATTAGTTAAAAGGAAAAAGTCATTATGGTGGTTCACCATATGAATGGATATGTGGAACAATGGAAGTCATTAATTCAAAACAATAAGGAAGATGATATATAAAGATCCCATTGATATGAATGTTTTTCCAATAAGGATGAATGACTTGTTAGTAGATTATTTTGATATGTGAGGCATAATTGTGATGAATTTTGATGTGATATTATGTTAAAAAAATTGTGGAAATGGTGACACGTTGTTTACAAAAATAGAAAAGGAAGTGAAAGAAATATAATATTTTATTATTTCATGAGGGATTAAAATATGTTCATGTGAGATGAATTTATATTTTACATAAATAATAATTTAGGAGATGAAATGGATAACTATTTGATTGATTTTACTCAAAAACATTATCCTACCACTAGCTAGCCAAGGGAAGAGTCTACCACTACTTAGGTGGGAATGTAATTGAACCTTAGCTAGACAATAAGTGGTAAGATGTGCTCCTAGATGAGAAAGGGTGGTTGTGAAAATAGAGACACATGAGAGAATAGTGGATCCATCTTTTATGGTGGAGTGCCTGCAAAGAAAGTTTCCATGGTTTAGTGTTATATTGTATTATAGAGAGGACCCTAATACACACATATTCCAATTCCACAGAATGTGTTTACTTATTAAGTAGTGCCAAGATGGTTCAAAATCTGACATGTGATCCTGAATTTTGTGTAATATTCATCCTCATTAAAATTTATGGGTAAAAATTTGAATACAATTTCGGTATGATCAACATAATTCAATCAATCAAGAAGTATATTTTTATTCCTCTAAAATAAGTATATGGTTTGTTTCATGTGTTAAAGTTCATTGTGCCTTCATTGCCTTCCTGTTGTTATTGAACTGAGTTTGAGTTGGTGATAGGAAGGATCAAATAATATTGTTATATACATGAAATTTTATATTTGTGAAAGAGATATTTTTAATCTAAGGTAAATATATTTGGGTGAGAAAAGAGAATGATTTGTCATTATATTGTAAATAAAAAAGGTGGTGCGCATAGATGAAAGGTGGTGCACATATTAGTTAAGTCGATGGAGTTTTGTTAGTATATTATTCCCTATAAATACCCTTCCCACTTTAATTTTTGGTGAGTTCTTAATCAGAGTTTGAGGGAGAGTTTATTAGAGTGAAATAGAGCTGAGGAGGCCCTCTATTTTCATGAAGAGATTCCATATCATCTTGTTGTGAATTTTACATCATGATTGCATGATGAAGACTATAGTTATGTGAACCTTCACCTGTGGTAATAAAACATTATGTTTCCACATAGAAAAGAAACTATGATTATTTTTCAATAATAAAAGCTTCGTGATGAAAAAATAATGCATATATTGTTATGTCAACTATTATTATATACATCATATTCTATTATAATAATATGTTTCATATAATTTCATGAGATATTATTCATTGATCAATATCATTGAGTTACGATACATGAAGAAATGTGAAAAGGCCCAATGTATATGAAGTATATGGGCCCAGGTTTTGAAAATATTCCAAAGATATTATGTGAGAGTACCATGAATAGGAAGCACTAAAGTGAGAAGGAAAGAGCCATTGTAGGTGTGCATGAATTATAAAATATTTTCATGAAAATTAAATAACACTTACATAAAATTATCATTGAATATTTTATATTTGTCTTTTTTAAATAAAATTGAATTGATATTCCATTAATTTTATATACATAAATATTGAGACCGATCTAGGTAGTGTTTCAGAAGATATATACCCATGTTATGAGTTTTTTGAGATTAGTATAGGAGATTTTATGTTCAATGGATAGTGATAAAGATAAGGTCATAGAAAAACAGTTGCATAATTTCATTAATATTGTACATGGGTAGATCAGGTGCTTTGGTTTGTTTTTTGAGAAAGACTATATATGAAGGTTGTCCAGAAATATAAAAATTTGATAGATATATTTAGAAAAAAGTTCATATATTGTGTGACTTAGGATTTTTTAAGTCTTTTTTGGGACTCAGATGTAGAAGTGGTCACCAGTGGGACTCTCGAGTAGGCTTATGAGATTTTAGAATCACCATGGATATAGTATAAAGATCCACCTATGGGAGTGAAGAGTTGTTATTGAAGGTGGGAGCCTATAATTTCTAGTGGGACACTAGATATGAAGCACTATTGGACTTATTTTTTATGGGAATACAACTTTCCCTTGTTGTAACCGACTAAAAAAAGTAAATAACCTCTATCAAGGTGTAATAAATGGTTGTAGTAAGGCGTAGGTCTTTGTAATGAACCTAATAGAATCCCTGTGTTTTTCATTGATTTTATTTTTTTATTCAGGTGGATTTTCAGAATTTAAGATAAGGGATAGATAGTTTAATCAGTCACAGATTTTAGATTACAGAATAGTGAATTTTTAAAACAATGTACTATGGATTCACCCCCCCCCCCCCCACCTCATTAGAACCCAACTGATCCTTGGTTAAATCAAATGGTATCATATAAAGCTCCCCTCTCATGATAAGAAAACATTATGAGAAATGAAGGATCGCAATTCAGTGAGAAACCATGGAATACCTAATTTTAGGGAAATAACTACCATACATAGTGGAATATTATACTCTTTTCCTTCAATCGCTTTTCTTATAAATGAAAGACGTATCAACCATTAGATTACCACCTATTATTAAGTATTATTATTGTACTAAATCTAATATGATAAATCTTGAAGTTGATGGAAAATATCAAAATTATACCCTAATGGATTTATCAAAAATGTTATACACTAAAGTGATGGGTGTTGAAACTACCAAGGATATTTCAGACAAACTAGGAAGTACTTATGAAGGAAATATTAATGTTAAGAGAGATAATATGAAAATCCTAAGAATAAAGTTTGAGAATATTAAAATGGTCGATGATGAAATCATTGATTACTATTTCATTAGGTTCAATGAGATGGTATGTAATATCTATGGATTTGGTTAGAAGATATAAGATTCAAAAAATTTGAAAACACTTTTGAGAAATTTCCCTATAGCATTTGATGCCATGGTTTTAGAGATGGAAGATAGGGAATTTATTTCATTAGAGGAGTTATATTTTATTCTCATAGATTATGAAATGATAAAGGAAATGAGTTTCAAAAAGAAGATATAGATTATATATCCTTTGAGGCTATAAGAAAAAATAAGTTCAAATAATTGGAAATTGGGGAATCAATTGATTCTGATGATGATGAATTTGATGAATACATTAATGAAATTTATTCACCTATTTAATGATGGATTATATAGGGTAAATTAATTTAAAACTAAATAAACCACTATGGTGATGAATCTATAATTTCATTGGAATCTTTTCCATGAATTTTATAATGAAAATGGATAATTTATAATTTGATAAAAAAAGTGAGAATCCTCTAAAATAGAAAAATGATATGAAGAAGACATATCATTCTAGTAATAGACATAATAATTTGATAAGAAATTATTTAAAAGATAATTCATCAACTAGTAGTTCTTAAAAATATGAATTTAGTTTCATTAATCAAGTTGAAAAATTTTCAATTTATTCATATAGTAATGATAATGGTAAAGCTAGAAAATACAATAAATGGATATTAAAAGATGAGTTGGAATATTCTCTTGAGAACACCACACAATGTTGTATCATTATACCTATAATTTTTATTAGGATCATAAGAATATTATTCTAATAGATAAGTTAAAAGTGGGAATATTTTAGTATTAAAAAATGTAGTTTAAAAGAAATAAACTAAAAAATAAAAAAACACTTATATTTTTTATTGGACATGGTTCTCAGTCCAATCCAATAATCATAAATAGAAACAATTTGATTAAATCAGAATGTAAAAGATCAGAGTCTATATGAATCCGAGTAATCAGAGTACAAGAATCATAATCATGATAGATTTTATTAATTCAAAAGTTTTGTTATTATGAAAATCATATTAATATGGATAAAATCATAATAAAAATACTAATATGATGTTTTTCATTCAATTATATGTGTGGTGGAAATATAAAAACTTTTTACAAAAAAAAATACAATTTCATACAAAAAAAATAATGACTTTCAAAGCCATTAAAGGAATAATGTCTTTTAACCTTAAGAGAATCATATTCTATAACCAAAAAATAAAGGTGTCCCTTATTTTATAATTATAATAAAGTCTATATTCTCTTAAAAAGGAAATACCTCGATATAATGAATGAAATGAATCTATCTTCCTATCCAAAAAATCCATAGATACAATGATCAGATTATCTATCTACCTAGCCCCGGTATCCCTCAAACTGATGGATCAGATTCCCTATTCAAGTAGACTGTTTTGAAAGATTATAAATTAATTTTTATAAAAAAAATTTAGGAAGTTTTTGTTGTTTTAAACTATTTATTATATGTTTAATCAATTTTTAATGTTTCATTTCTATTGGTCTTATAGTTTATGTTTTATAGTCTTTCAAAGTTGGGAATTTGAAACATTTTTAAGTTTCATGTTGATGGTTTTGAAAGCTTATAAATTGCTTTTGGTGAACATTTTTTATGAAATTATTTTTGATTTCAACTATTTTTTATATGTTTAATCAATGTTTAAAGTTTCATTTGTATTGGTCTTATAATTTATCTTTTATAAGCTTTCAAAGTCACGTTCTTCAAATATGTTTAAGTTTCAAGTAGGTGGTTTTGAAAGCTTATAAATTAATCTGTATCAACATTTTTTAAGAAATTATTTTTGTTTTCAACTATTTCTTATATGTTTAATCCGTGTTTAAAGTTTCATTTGTATTGGTCTTATAGTTTAACTTTTATAGTCTTTCAAAGTCGTGTACTTGAAACAGAATCACACATCGGAAACGCAGAATGTACTGTGTAGGAAAAGGAGAACCAGAATCCCACATCGGAAATGCAGTATTGTTTTCCGGGAAAACCCCCTTATAAAAGGGAGTCCTGGGTGAGGGTATCAGTCAGAATCCAGACTGCTGTAATGGCAGAACCGCTGGATATTAAATATCAGAAAAATTATGCTGAAAAGCTTTGTTATATATATATATAAAACAAAACAAAACAAAACAAAAAAAATAAAAATAAAAATTTTAAAAAAAATTATTTAAGAAAAGGCGGCACCAGGTGTGCCGCCTTTGAGGTTATTTTTTGGGCAAAGGCGGCACACCCGGTGCCGCCTTTCCCTGGACGGAAAATTCCCCAAAAGCGGCACACCAGGTGCCGC
Source organism: Viscum album (assembly GCA_963277665.1). Classification (NCBI taxonomy): domain Eukaryota; kingdom Viridiplantae; phylum Streptophyta; class Magnoliopsida; order Santalales; family Viscaceae; genus Viscum; species Viscum album. The sequence continues at coordinate 996,038,223 of OY728164.1, forward strand.
CTTTAGGATGTAAAAAAAATATTTTAAACCTCGTGGTATTTTTAAATTTTTTTTTAAAAAAAATGTAAAAAAAAATTAAGTCGTATGGAGGAAGTATCAAAGGGGGGTCCGCGCAGACCCCCTCTAATTCCCTTTTTTTATTTTTTATTTCTGTTTGCTGCATGCGCCGCCCATTGCCGGTTTTATTTTTAAAACACTTCATGCCCCACCCCCACTTATTCTTTGGTTTTTTATTCTTTAAGACTTATTTTAATGTCTTCCTCATCCCCTTTTATTAATTATATATTAAGAATGTCATGTTTCTACCCCTTATCATTTTTCCTAATTAATAACTCTAGTCATCACACAAATGTTTTCCAAGGCTACTTAGCCTTTTGTTATAATAATAAAACTATTATATTGAAATAATAATTTATTATTATTATATTATTATAATAATAAAATTATTGTGCAAATTACTAATTTGTGAAACTTAAAATTTTCATCTAATTTTAATAATATCCGAGGAACCAATGTAAGTTTGATTGGTTCATAAAATTGAATACAAATTAATACTCTTGATCAAAACACAAATTTTAATCCAATCTAAAAAATTAAAATGGACATAACATGGTCGTTCGAGATTCGATCGACGCGTGGTTTGAACCTGTGAGACCTTTTTTAATACTATACTTAATTGTAATGCAATTTTAATTTTCTATTCTCAGAAAAGCTATGTGATACCTCTGATACAATTGTAATGTCCCGAGGACCGCAGTAGAAGCCGTTTGGCTGAGGATATTAAAATTTTCATCAGCGGATCAACGGTACTTGACGATGGTAATGATTCGAGCCCCTATAAGTTCGGAAGATCCTGCGTAAATTTTAAAGAGCACAAAATTAAAATGGAAACATACCCACTTCAAATCCAAATATACAGTTGACTACAATGAGTATATGGCAATCGACTATTGAAGGATTCGAAGTAGGAACCCTCTAGATCGTCAACACGTGCTTCAAAATCTCGTGGGAGTGTCGATCGTTTAATTCTAGGTGCTAGCGCGGAGATCTGACGACGTTTTTTAAGTCCAGATGATCACCACATTGAGATTCCATCGGTGATGAAGAGAGATCTTGTTGCAAGATTCTTGGATCGAGAGATTCTCTCTCTTGAGAGCGAGAGGAGAGAGAGGCTATAGATTTCACTCCATGGAATGAATGAATAGTTAATTGCACAATATAAGAGAGATCCTCCACCTATATTTATAGTGGAGTTGAGAAATACCCAGTTGGGTTCCCCGATCCCCATTTATTTCAATGTCCACTAAATAAATAATTTTGATACACTAAACTACAACAAAACTTTTTATTATTTTATCACATACTTGTAAAAAAATAAAAAATGTATTACGTGATAAAATTGAAGACATTTAACTGGACTCGTTGTCCTCCATAATATTAAAGGAACCTTGAATATTAAAATAATATTTGTATGATTAATATTTTTCTCGTATTTACTAAACTTGTAAATACATTAAATAAATTCAATCCCAAATATTCATAACTTGAATATTAATGATTTTTTTTAATTCTTTTGGTGATCGATTCTTGGACAACACTCGGATCCCATGGAGGGGACCACTATGTCTATATTCTTATTCAACATAATAGAGCGTATTCTGGAATACACTATTGTGTTTGACCCTCTAAGCCCTTACCTTGATTGCAGTGAATAAATCCACAGACCAATAGTGGAGTCTAGCAACCCAACATGGCCCCTAAAGAAATAAGGATAGTCATAGCAACAACTACCATTCTATGAACACTGAATATGTATTATAATCTCTTTGTCATTAAATATCTCATAAATCATGACGCACACTTGTGTCATCGTCATTTTCTTTCATTATTATTTTTTGATCTGATCGGATGGATTTACATTTGTATAGATTTGGCGAAAAACTTATGAAGACACCACCATCCTGATCAACCAGGCCTAAGATATACCACTTCATAAACATGGAAGCGACAAATCCTTTCTTGACCATTCAACCAATGACATACCACAAATGACACACCCAACACAAGTTACCTCACCACAATTTCAATACCATGGTTTTTTCCTTGCATCATAATATACAATCAAATGGTATACATTGGTAATGATCTCAAGTCAGGAGACTAATAAACATGTCTGTATATAGGAACAACCAATAACACCAAAAACATGTGGTGTTCCAATTGGCAAGTCTGTCCTCATTATCTCACTACTAGAGATCACCAAGTGAGAATTTCATGAGAAAAAGTATCAATTCTTATTATCCCCCAGCACATGATAGTCAAACATCTACTTTGTCTAGTCAGTAAAATGTATCTAGACTATAGAACATATATTTAACATTAATGTCATGGTATCTTGAGGTTCTCATTATAGCATGGGATCTACAATAACCTCTTAACACGACTATTATTCTTTGGACATTACCATTATAGTAGTGGATGTAGAAAAATCTACACAATAATTGTAAAATAACATCATGCATAACTAACCATACCCATGATATGGTAATCAAAATTACTTCAAATTTGGGTATGGGGAACCCACTATTTCATCAAAATAGATATCCATAGTATTGGAAAAGGATTTGGTGATAAGTGATAAATGTTATTTTGAATGAAGTTCACTCTTATGGGAACACTATATGCCTAAAGAAAATAGGATACTATGGGATTCCATTTGATGATTAATGTATGAATTTTATTTCGGAAGAATCTATGTTTTTATTCTGGACATATCGAAATTTGGGTTAATTAAGGAAATGATTAACCTATCATGGGGAACATGTTATTAGGTTAAATGGAATCGTAGTACGTGTTATCTCAGGTGACCATTGAACTTCTATTTTTTTTAATGTGATACTTTTATTGACTCTTTTTCTGATTTGGGATTTTCAATGATGTTTCTGAGCCTAATTTTAAAATTGTGAGGACACAATTTTCAAAATGGGGAATGATGTAACGACACAGGTATTTATAGAATAATAAATTTTCATATATACTAATATTTATGAAAAGGATATTTTTTACGTTAAAGGGGAAACTTTTTATGAAAGTTTACTTGACAATCAATAATGTGTTTCTAAAAAATATAATGTTTCACTCAACATTGAGTTATACTGAAAAATAATAAAATAATAAAATTTTTATTTTAAATGGTAGTTAAAGCATTGCCGTCAGAATGGAGTGAATGAATATTATCAACTAAATTTTGAAATATTCTTAATACATGTTTAATTAATGATTCATTGGTTACCAAATTTATTAAAAATTTAAATAAAAACCAATTGAAAAAAATATGTGTTTTTATGAAAACCTATTTAAAAGATAATAATTTTCTTTTTAAAATCATATTACTATTTATGGTTTTTTATTTAATGAAAAATATTTTTTATTAATTCAATTTAATTTTTTAAATTCATCTTATATGTTTTCAAGATATGATATGAGAAAAAATTAAATTTTTTGGATAAAATAAGTATTTTTATAAAAATGACGTTTTAACGCCTTTTAATGGAGAACCATTTTTAAATCTAGTTTTTTTAACTTTTATATGATCTATTTAAAAATATAAACTTTTTATATTGAAGTGGGACATAAAAATTTTCTTTGGATAAATTTTTGGCAATTTTCTAATAAAGTTCATTTTCAATGAATAGCGAAAAATACTGCATTTTAATTCAAAAATACTTTTTCATATAATTTATGTATATAGTTATAAATTCATTTTAATAGGTTTTATAGTGTATTTGGATTATTTTTTTATCATTTCATAAAAATATGTTCATTGGATGTAATTTAAGATTTAAATTAGAAATAAAACACATGTCAATTTTTTGATTCTTTTCACTTCAAAAAAACCCTCTTTTTGGTTTTGACAATGGAAATTAATTTTAAATTAATTTCATCCAACTAATTGTTTTGAATATGTATTAATGGATTCCATACTTGGAATTAGGAGGAACAAATTCTGAAAATAGTTTTCTTTTGTTTTTGGACATTATGAATAGTAACTTCAGTAATTATTTTGATTTACCATGGTTAAAGAGTAAATCAGGTAAATAAGGGTAAATAATAATATTATAATAATATAAAACAACCATAAAACATGTCCTAATCAAATTATAAGACATATTTCTGGCCATTGGCATTTTTTGGTCGAGTTTAAGACCCCATGGATCTACTTGGGATTGATAATGACATGTTATAATAATTAATTTAAAGTAAAGATAAAAATAACATAAACATGTATCTTCTTACTAAATCAATTTTTATATGGGGATATATAAGTTATATCCTTGACTATAAATATTAATTAAAAATATAAAAAGATTTTATACATAATTATATTTTATTTATAATTTTTAGACATTAAATAAATAAATTTAACCACGACACAGTGATGATGCAGTGATTGCTTCATTAATAAAGGATTTAAATAAATGATACTATAAATACTAAAATAAATATTATTTTAAAAAATATATGTCATACAAGAATTTTATAGGTGAATATGGAATTTTAGGATTGATTCAATGATTATTTATGGAATTAGGTTTTTATGAATTTGTAAAAAAGCCATGTATGAATAGTGTCCAAAATTGGCATAATTCATAACATGAACTGTAAAATAATTTACTAAATGATATTAAATTCCTAAAAAACTAAGATTAAAAAAATGGCTAATATATGCCAAAATATTTCATAAATGAATTTTTTCAGTCTTTTGACATGATATGGTAATTAAATTAACCAACAATGTCTAAATAACATGATATCACAATAATATTAAAAAGGGTATAATATGGGTTAAACCAAAAAAATAAACACAAAAAAATATTAAAAACTTGTTTAATTTTTTTTGGATGTTCAGTATTAGATCCAAAAAAATATATATTCTAATTAAATTAGTTTTTGACTATTTTTAATTGAAATAGAATTTATACGAAATTAATATTTCCTGACTTTTCTAAAGTACCCCTCCTCCCTCTTATAAAAGGCTAACACCTATACCCACTTAATCACACCTCTAATTCCCCTTGTATCATCCAAATTATTCTCAAATAATCTCACAACATCCTTCCCTTCCATCGAGAAGCCTTACCTTGGGAATAAATCAATTCAAGAAATCCTTTTGGCTCCAATCAAAAGAAGTTACCTGATTTAGATGTAACGTCTTCTCAAAAGTTCCTTTCCATTATTTTCCTTCTCCACTCCCTATGACCCACTTATTATTTGATTAAATAAAACAACTAGTATCATAAATATACTATTATATTTTTATGATAAGTATTTGAACTTCACTTACACGCACCTCTATCTAATGGATACGAACATATTATCTCTGTGTACGGCGAACTGCTTCCTCATTAAATGATGATTGTTCAATTTTCTCTTACCTCCTCTCATGGGGGCCATTATGATGGAACTATATTTATATATGATAAATATTATATTTATTTTTTATCTATTATTATTTAATTTTTATTTACAACATACCTTTATGCTTTCCATAATGTGTAAATATGATAATTTCATTTGAGGAAATGTTGACTATTGCCCCCTCAAAGTGGTATGATTCGTTCATTCCACACATGGAACGTATAAAGGATTGAATAAATGAACTTATGTAACATATATAAAATAGATATTATATTGTAATTACAATATAGTTATGTTTCATTTAGTTCGTATTCCTTTAATATGACATCGAATTGAATGTAGCGTTCATGTATTTGTACGGCCTACCATATCCATGAACGATGCATTTCATTTCTTATCTAAAAATATGATGGACTAATATAAAAACATATGTAATGGATATATATGATATTTAAATCATTATTATCATTCTAGAGATGATGGGATTATGACCACATGGACAATTTACATCAAAACAAATTCATTTTCGACTCGAGTATTTAATATCCCCAAAAAAATCAATATGAACGTAAATAATTATATAATTTTTATAACATGAAAATATGTTATATAAAATAAATAATAAACTAGTAAAAGGTTATGAAGTAATTATAATTAAACCTATGTTTAATATTCAAGAATATTAATAATGAACGATAGAAGTTGGACTCAAGGTATGGGACTTCATTTCAATCTCATTTCATTATGGCATATTTTGATTTATATATGACCATATTTTATACACTATATAATAAACACCTTTGACTTCAAATTTCCTTCAAAATGAATATTTTTCTATGAAGGATTTTACTAAATGATAAAAACAGAAATTTTTTAATGTATACGGAAACAACGAATTCTCTATAACTGCAACCATTATTTGATATTTTCTTTCCACTCTAATCCTTAATGACTTTTAAAATGAAAATATATCCCCTTTTTGGGTATCCTGATATTGAAAATGGGTTATTAAATGAAAATAGTATTTTTATATAATTTTTTTATATGGGATTAGAAAAATCATTCAAAAAGCGATTTATTATGAAAATTTTTTATTTTAAAATGGTAAATGAGCATTATATGAGACGAGTGAGCCTGTTATAGCTTATATGAAGGTTTTGGCCCCATTATAGGACAAGGGTGATCTCGACAAAGCTTATACAAAGGGTTGAGCCCCATTATAGCACATGGGTTATCCTAGTATAGCTTATACAAAGGGTTAATTTCCATTATATCTCACAAGAGATCTTGATATAGCTTATACGAAGGGTGATCCCAATTATAGATCTCTAATTTGGAAGTCAACCTTATGGTTATTCCAATTGGAAGATGTTTGAAATGGTTTTATTTATATGATGCTCTATTTCACCAAAAGGGGTTTTAATTTCTTGTTATTTTTTTAGTGTCTTTCATTGTGACAAAATTATGAGTGTTATTCATGTGAAAATATTTTGTTTCATTTGCGCAAAAACTTTAAAAGGGTTATTAGTATTTAACTATATTAATGGTTTTTATTTATTTTCATGTCCATTACTAATCCTTTTGTGCTCCTCCTAGGATTTAAATTTTTTCATAGGATTTAATGGACAATAGGGTCAAGGATGGAGTCAATGAGACGTTATGATAATTTAACATGAAAAGAAACCATGTTTCATTGTAGAAGTTTTATTATTATAGAAGAAATAAATACTATTGGGAGTGTCCACTTTGTATTTCTATAATTTTTTATGTAATAGTTATGTCATAATTCTCTAAAGATCTAAACCAGAAAATATCCTCCATGTGAATTCTTGAAATAAGTCAAGATTGTGTAATTTTAAAGGCTGGGTCCTTATAGTAATTTTTGTATAAAAGTAACAAACTATATATATAACACAAATTATCTTATGCACACTAGAGGGTAAATAATGGAAAATAAATTTGTTCTGTAATAAATTTTATACTTTAAGTATATTATTTGAAAATTTCTTATAAAATGTTACTTTTTTCATTCAAAATAAAAAACATGATCCATGTAAAGTGTAATTAAGGAAATAATTTTAAAATAAGTGATCACACTGATTCAAACTTCTCTAATGTCATTTCCCTTATATTCTGACCTCAGTGAAAACTGATGTTATAAGAGATGAAAGTTTCTTTAGTTGATTTTTTATGTGAAGTTTTTATATTTAAATTTTATTTTATTTTTTAATCGTAGATAATCATTGGGATTTAAAATGAATTCTCATTTTTTATAGAATTAATAATTAAATATTGAAACTCAAAATCCATTATTTTCTCAGATCACCTATATTAAAAATATTTATGGATTTGAGGCATACAATTATATTTTTGATAAAATTATATAATATTTAACTAAACAGAATTTAAAAAAACAACATTTTTTAAAAATGGATGGGAATTCATCTAAACATATATTTAAAAAATCCAATAGGATGGTGATGATTTTGAAATAATCATTGGTAGAATGGGAAATGATTTAAAAATTATACATGGTAAATTTTTATGTTTATTTAAAAATAGTTTAAATATAATAATATATATCCAATTAAGGGAATTGATGAATTATTAAATAAAATAATTTATATGGTCAGATAAATTAGATTCATTGATTAAAAAATTTTGTTATGTTAAAATAATTAAAAAGAGTTTTAAAAGTTATTCCTCTTATCTATAATAACAAGATATCAAGAATAGAAGAAAAATAAATTAATATAGTAACACTAGATGCTTTGAAAATATGCATGGTGTATTATGATATAGATATAAATTTGGTAGGTATTATAAGTCATATATAAAAAATAGAAGCTAATTTATAAACAATATTGATGTTGGAAATAAATTAGGACCATTTATATATATGTAGTTAATTTATGCCACCTCTTTCAAATTAGCTGATGTGAATAATATAAATATTTATAGGAAATATAAATATATATTCCATTATATTTGAAAATTTAGTAAAATTGTATAATTATGTCATAAATCACATGAGAATGAAGAATAAGAGGTTTATTTATTATAAATAAATACAAAAATATTATATTATAAAATCAAACCATATATAGTGTATAAAAAATCAATCGAGGTAATCAATTTGAAAAGAGAAGTCTTATAAATAAGGAAGATTATGGATATTATTTAATTTATTAGAAATGAGATATACAATTTAATATATATCTATAACATATATTGGGATCTATGATTTATATAGTTGAAATGGTAAAGCCATATGGAATAGAAGTTAAAAATCAATAAACAATTCATTGATTTATAAATTATACATGGATATGATATTTTAGAATACGTTATTTAGAGAAATGAAAATAATAATTTGAATGGATTGAATAATATTGAATCTAAATACATTCCTTGTACAGATTACAGAATCATAAGGCCAATGAATATGATTGAATAAAAGATACGGCTCTGAAAATCAATAAAAAAGAGCAATTCATACAAAAAACTAAAAAGAAAACTAAAATAATCAGCATCCATGCATACTGTATTAAATTAAGAGGTAAAAATTTTACGATAATGATGAATTATTTGTAACATGAATAATATAGTTGAGTGAAATAAATTTATTAAGAGAAATAATTTAAATGTTGGAAGTTACCTGAAAGTTTTATTCAATGAAAAATTTGATGAACCATAAAAATAAATAGAGGGGTACTAGAAAAAAATAAAGAACGTATTATATATTAAATCTTGGACATGTATATGATTCCCAAAAAAATCAATAATATTTTTTTCAATGCAGCTTTAATTAAAACAAATAGAGAATGTATCTTATAAAAATTTGGAAATATATATAGATGGTTTAATTAAAATTTTGAGGTATTTATATTGAAATAAAAAGTGTACAAGATAATTTTATCCTGGTTATGAAGTGTCAAATAACTAGGAACATTTATCCCATTATGAATTATTAAAAAATCATTGAGAAAATAAATAATAAATGATAGGAAAAATTAGTAATAGAGGTGAACAATATATTACTCCTGATGTTAGAAAAATATTCATGGGTATTTTTTTATGTATTAATTATTGATATATGACTTATAATTTTAGGAAAATAACAAATGAAATTAAATATGATAATTAATTGTTTAATATTTAAATGGAAACCATGGAATCTTTAATGTTAAAAACTAAACATTCCTAAGAGATGTAGTGGAAGACTATGGTGTAATATAAATTAATAACTCTTAAAGGATATATAATATTTATTGAAATAATTATATTTATTAATTAAAAATAAATTTAAATATGTCAAGTTAAACCTAGTTGAAGTGTATCTTAAGGAATGGTGATTTTTTAATGCATGGATACTATAGAATATAAGTATATTTAATTTGATTGGTGATATATTTTTAGATTCCTAGACCTTCCTAAATCTATAATTTGTGATTTTTTGGTGTTAGATGTTTTTTGGGTAATATATGGTGGTGAATAGTGGAAGATCATTTTTATTTTGGTGAAATTGTTTTTTTATGAAAAATCATAGTATGACATATTATCTCTATATTTGATTTATTTCATTTTCAAGACAGTGAAGTGGCTATTCCACTATTTAATATATCCTGGTGATTGTGCTTTGATTTTAGATTTCACATTTTGGTGAGTTACATTACACTATAATCCTTGAATATGTTATATTTTAGTAATTATATAATTATAATTATTTTTCCATATGGATTTATTTTGAGTCATTAGAATACACGATTGTTTCAAATTTAAGTTGAGAAGACGTAGAGTTAAATAGGGGTTAATATTTTACCATTACTCTTGGGGTATTTACCATTACTGAATGATTAATACAATTACAATACAATGTGATTCAATACAAAAATATCAACAGTCACTAACTTACTTTTTAAAACACTTATGAGAGGGATTGGACTATTGTTTTTGGAGATGTGATTTAGTCAATATAATTACACTATAATTTTATTTTTTTAACTAGGCCAATCATTTTCCCAATTTAATTAAAAAATTTATTCTTTTATAAAATTAAATGTGGGTTATTTTTCTTCTGAAATTTCATTCTGACACTATGGTTTCCCTTTATTCTGTATAATTCTCTTCATTACAGTGGTTGATTTCCTTCCTTAAATTAGCATCTGAATCAAATAAGTTAATTCCTATTTATTATTATTATTATTTATTCCTTATATCCCTGGGAATTTGTATCTATATGTGTAGTGTTAAAATGATGATGAATGATGTGATTCATGGTCGGTGAGGGATACTTTCAAGTTCATTAGTTCAGGTTCATTGGATTCCCTCTATTTTACCAACACTTTGTAGAAGATTCATTTATGGTAGATGGTTCAAACTATCAACCTTAAAAAACTGTGTTATTCGAAATTATATTAAGTTATATTTATTTAATAAAATTGATAAAATTATACATATAAATATATTAAAATATTTTAAATAAAACAGTGGGATGTTTATCAAGTATATATTTTTGCATTTTTTTAATCATTTTTATGTATCTTATTATTTTGATGCGTATGTTTTTTTAATTTATCTTTTAGGATTATAAACTATTGAAATCATATTATATTGTTGATTAATTTTAATATGGTAATCTGAAATAATTTTGGAATATTTATTTCTATATTTGATTAGTTATTTATATTTGTGTAAAGAAAGAAAGTTATTTTTTTCACTAGATGTCAATAAATTTTATTATTGTTTGAAATTATATTTATATTATTTTTAGTGTTACCACATTTATTGAATTGTTATTGTGATAGAAGTGGTGGAATTTATATGGGTTTATTGAGTTGGTAGAGGAGGAGAAGAAAGTAGTGTGGTTTTTAGAATTGCAGCTATGGGTTTAGGTTGATCTGGACATTCATGATGGTTGTGTTGAAATATAAAATGACACGTAAATTAATTATAAGAATTTAATAAATAGATTGAGGATGATATTTGAAGAACAAATTATACACTATAAACAGTTAATTAAATGATAAATAAATGATATCTAGTAATTTGAATATATGATACTATAATGGGTTATAAGAATTGGAAGATGAAATAAATTATTTTCTCTGTATTAGTACACAAGTATGTAATTGATAAAAAATGTTTAATTAGTGAAAAAATATTAAATGGGATTAATATTTTTTGTTATTTTTCTATGATGTGGTCTTATAGGGTGGTTGTTATTGTATTCATAGAGGTGGAATTGTTTGATGTTGCTGTGGAAACAATGTTCTAGCGTTGGGTTATGGTTTTAGAGGTGTTTTATAGGAAGATGAACCCTAGGTTGGGAATGTGAGATAATATATATATATACATATATTCTTATTTCTCACTACCACTAAATTCGAGTAACATAAATGTCATCGATATGAGGTTTTGTGCTATGGGTTCACCCCCAATATCCCTGATGTGAGTGATATAAATGGTTTGGTTCATGAATGTTAATTATTATTATTTGAATCATCTTTTAATTTATTAGGGGTGAGATCAATATTTTTAACAGTCATTGTATATAATGATTACTAATTTGGTTAGTTAATTCGTATTTCATTCGTATCATGAGTTTCTGATGAAGGTTGATGTGATCATGATTAATTTGATAGATATGAGTTCATCCTAAGAGGTTTTTATTCAAACACACCATAGAGTAGAGTAGGGAAAACAATATCTGTATTTTATATTCAGTATTATTTTTTAACAATGAGAATATATTATTAATCTTTTTTCTCTTATGATTCTAGATTTAGTAGATCATGAGAATATATTAGAATACTTTATATGGTGTGTTTCACTTATAAAGGCCATGGAAATTGAGAATTTCTATTTCTGACCCGTTATGATGGACATAAAAAGGTAATTAGATTGTATTAGATACATTAATTATTGATGTTACCATTGACGTTTTATAAGAAGTAATAGATTACTCAATATTTATGGGTTCTAATTGGTTAATGACCAAGAAATATATAGCCCTAAAATATTTCTTATCATTAGGTACCTGAGGCTATGAGTAATAAAGGTGGTATGAATTATTTGGGAAAGAAACATATGGGATTATAATATGGTATGTTTCATATGATTTAGTTTCTAATTCCACTTAGAAAAAATTAAATATGTGTCACCATCTATTTATATACGGTGGTTTATAATTCATTTGATTTAGGATATTATTTCTCCATTATAGATCCATCTTTAGTTTGATGCTTGTGAAAAATGGAGGATAGAATTATAGATTCCTTGATGATTTCTATGATATTTTGAGTTCTTTAAATAATGTATTAGATGTATATGATATGTGAGATAATGATTTATCATGATCTACCTTTTTTAATATTCTTTTCACTATAGAAATGACAATACTCATTCTTTTTTGTGGTATATTGGTTGTATTATATGAATAATTTTATTAAATTTTTTGAGTATATTTTCTTTCATTGATGTATAAGGAGAGTGTTTAGGGATTTTATTGTTAGTGAGATTATCAAATGTATCTTAATTGTCAAAATATTCATTCAACTATGATAATGTAGATATTGCTAGAAGATTATTTTGCAATGGGGTTTATGAATGTTGTGGGAAAATTTCTTGATATCCCTCCAAAAGAGTCTTTAGGGATACCCATAATGTGATATCACGTTATAAGTAGATTTTAAATCCAATGTTTTACTAAATTATATGTACCCTTATTTCATTACACCTTTTGATATATGGGAGTTACAGATATTGATTAAAAATAGTTATAGATGCCTTTTTGGGACTAATGTGTCTCATTTTGGAAATATGATGTCTTTTGTACTGAATTCTTATAAGATATTTTGATTATGTATCAAATTTCATAGATGGAATTAAGTGATAGTGAAAAAAATTACATCCCTTAGATTGATGATTTATTCAATCAGTTGAATGGAGTCACTTAGTTTTCAAATTCTGATTCATGGTCATTATTCATCTGATGATGGTGAAGGATGAAGATATTATATTTTTTTGTTTATATGTCATTATGAACACTTCATGAATGACCTAAATTTTTCCTTGGATTGATGAACCCAATATTTGAAAATATCATTGACATGTTTATGGTTCTGTTCATCAAGGATATCATTATTTATTTGAGATTAGAGGAGGGTCATATTGAGAGTTTAAAGAGTATTTTATATGTCCTTTGGTGACATAAGTGGTACATTATTCATTAATTATTTATGTTATCACCATTTTAGTTGTATTTATATAGGATTGTTGTGCCTTATTAGGGTGTAATTGTCTATCCTTTAATAATTTACGTAGTTATTTCATAGGTATTCCCTATAAATATGTCATAAGTTTTCCGTTAACATTATCTTGTAGAGTATTATTGAAGAACATTATATAATTTATTATGTATTGTTTCATCCATGATATTATTTAATATGAAGGGCCTATATTTTTTATGGAAACATAAATTTCAAGTGTAATTTTAGTTCCTAAAGGGGTGATGATCGATTCCCCTTTTCATCGAATTCCTAAAATGGGATAACGTCTGAGGTCTTTTATGATACATCTTATCTTTGTTTGGTTTTACATCTTAGATATTATGGAGATGTGATATTTTAATGGTCTTATAATTTATGTTCCCATGAATTTAATGATACAATCCATGATCTCATGCTCAAAAAGTATGTTTTATTGGAAATTTTGGTAGAATTGTCTCAATGACAAAGACATCATCGTCTTCCAAGATTTAAATAGATTAGGTTATATCTTCTCTCAATGGTATTTGAATTTAATTACAAAAATATTGGTAGATATATTATAGGGTAATGAATTCATGAAAACACTTTCTTCTAGAATAAGAAACGTGGGTGCTGATGTAATGAGGAAAAAGAATTTTTGGGTTTATTTCTTGGGAGTTTGAATATTTGTAGAGTGTAACTGGATAATGGGTTTCATTATATCAATATATGAATGAAGTTTTTGTTAGATATTTCCAATTTAATATGATATTATAATATTATTTTTGAAAATTGGTAATGATCCTTAGTTACAACCTTATAGGGTGGATGTGTGAAACGATTATGTTTATTTTTGTGGTAGTCCAAGGGAATGGTCATAGGAAAATCAATATATTCTATTGTTTAATAGGAATATATTTACTCTATTAGTGAAGAGATAGGTAATTATTTATGATTTCCATAGATCATCTTTTACATTATATCATGTTTTTACCTAGATATATCATGCATTAAAGGACTAGTTTTCTTTACCAAGTATGAAGTGGTTTCTGGATAAGATTGTATCATGTTATTTTCAGTGGGTGAAAGTACAGAATAGAGTGTAGGTAGGGTTTTTAAATCCATTGGAAATTATCTTGAAGAAATCAGAGTAATTTTAAATGGATTTCATGACCAATTTTCCTCAATACCTGGTAGTATTTGACACTATTTGGGTTGTTTTTTACCAATTGATGAATCTAGATAATTTCCATGAGATTAGATAGTATAGTGTGTTGAATTATTTAGTAAAACAATATGTGGAAGAGGTGGGGGTTAATACTGTGTTTTAAATTATGATCATATCTAATTGAGATCAATATTTTACCTTTTTAATATAGAAGAGTATACAATGTGATTTTGTCTCTCATTTATGACTTGAATCTTATTTTCACCACCAAATGGATAGTCAGATAGAGTCCACAATCTAGATTTAGTAGTAAAACTTGTTTTCATGTGTTCTTTATTATAGTGTTCATTGATGAGTCCTTATCTATTGTGAAACTTTCTATAAATAGTATATATCACCCTTTCATTGGTATGTATCCATTTGTGGTCTTTTAAATTTCACATCTCTACTATATTGGAAAACAATTGGGTGGTCATCAATTCAGGGATTATATTTTCTGTAGAATACCTCCAGGAAGGTAAAAGTGATTCATGAGATTGTAATGTTGTAATAGTATCATGAGAAGTCAAATACTGGTCAGAATATGAGACATATTGAGTATGAGAATAGTTATCCTTTATTCTCAAATGTTTCTCCATATCATCTATAGTACATGTTCATCCTATGAGATAATTTTTCTCCTCAATTGTATGGACCTATAGAGGGGTTTGAGAGAGTTTCCATGGTGGAGTATCAATTATCAATTCCTCTAAAAATGGATTAGATTCATGACTTCATCCACATGTTGAGGATTAGATGACATTTTTCTTATTGAATACCTTTTCATTGATCAAGGTGAGTATGATATTTATGAGGATTTGAAAATTTAAAAGTGTCTTACTGCGATTATTTTCCAATATGAGAAGGTGTTGTATAGATATTGAAATCTATTAGTTCATGTATTATGGGGATATGATTTCCTAGAGGAATGTAAAAAGGATAAAATGCCTTGGGATTTTTCAATAATGACATTGATAGAGTATTTATTTCCTTTCATACAATATTTAAGGTTTATATAATTGAGTGGTTTATATTTTAGAGCTATCTCTTTGGGTGTAAATGTTTTTGAGTTATTTTTCATCCACTATAATTATTTTGAATCTCTCATATGAGTATCATTTGAGATGTATATAATATTGATTCCCATACATTCTTGTTTTTTTTAATTATTTATTTTAAGGGGTAATATGGGTTGGTTGATGATTTTTGAGGTGAATTTTGGATGATAAGTTGGATTTATATAAAAATTATATTATTATAAAAATCACACAATGAAATATTTTTCAATGTATTGTGATTTTTCTACTCATAGAAACTGGATAACAAGAGTTTCCTATTATCATATTTTTCCTCATGATTGCACAATTGTTTTTATGTTTTTGGTTTGAGAATTTACATTATTCTATAATCCTTAATGATTTTATATTTTGTTGTTTAGTTGGTTTTTTGTGGTTTCATAAGGATGATTTACATTTTTTTGTTTTTTTCATGAAGTTTGGAAATTTTGGAGGATGTTTGGTTGTAGAGTTAGAGAAGGGAAATGATTTCACTGTGATTTTTAAGGGATTAACCATTAAATCAAGATTAATACTAATAAACCTTAATGTTTTTCAATATCAACAATTTGAATGATTACCTGGGATGATTAATTAGGGAGTGTGAATAGGGTACTACAAAATATTTTCTGAAGACGCCATTTAACTTCCACTTTTTTGTCATTACACTAGGCGTTATTCCATGATTTTTGGGATCTCCACTATTATTTGAATTTTGAGTTTCTCTAAAACAATTTCTATATTTCCCCCCAAAAATCACTAAAACACTACAGTTTTTCTTATCACCCTATAATTATATCATTTATAGCACTTTGTTTCTCTAATTCCTTAAAGGAATATTTTCATTAACATACATAATTCCTCCTATTTCATCATCATCATCTTCTTCTTCTATTACTACAACAACTACTAATTATTTTTCTTATTATTTACTTCTGTCTCTATTAATGTTTTAGTTTTGATAAAAGTGCTATATTTATGTATTTTGATATAGTTTAGGGTTGATGGATAATCCTATTAAGTTCATTATTGTTTGATAATGGGTTTTATTTACTTTCATTATTGTTTTAGAGAAGTTTCTGTTGAGGTTAGTGCTTTAATCATTCATGTTTTACTTATCATGTTAGTGTGAACTTTTCTTGATTCTTCCTTCTTTGATTAATGAGATGGAATATTCCTAATGAATATAATTTATTGAACAATATAAAATTAAGGTAAGTGATTTAATACTTCACTAAATGTTTTTATATAATTTTGATGTTCCACATTATTTTGCAATTTTTTATGTGATTTGAGTTGATGGTTTATAATAAATGGAAATGAAATTAAATATTAGATTAATTGAATGTTCATAAATTTAATGAAATTATAATTTTTGAAATTTATTTTTATTTTAAATAATTATTATATAAATAATGTATTAAAAATTTTATAACTAAATATTAAGAAGTTTGAGTGTTATTTTAAATTTTATAAATTTTATTTTGATAATTAATAATTTACTGGAATTGTTGTTGTTATAGTGGTGGTGGAATTAAAATCATTGGATTTAAGTGTTAATGGAGGAGAAAATAATATATTGATTTTAATTATTTCAGTATTTATTTTAGGGTGTTGTTTTATATTATAATAGTTCATCATAAATATTAAATGATTCTAAAATTAATGAAAATAAATGAATAAATTAACAGGGGATGGTTTTTTAGAAATACATTATTTTTTTGAAATATTGAATGAAGTAGTAAATAAATGAAATATGGTTATTTATGTGTATGATGTGGTAATGGGTTTTTAAAATAGTAATTTCTTGAAATTAATGTGAAACTTTTCTATCACGACCCATCCTCAGGGCGCATTCCATGACTACCCCAAGCCCACCTTCCATAGGCCAGGGGATTAAGACAAGCACCAAAGGCATAAATCCCATTAAAAAGGGAATGCATTACCTTTACGAAACGAAAACATGCACAACCAGAGTACAGGTGGAAGTAACACTAAGTAAACTAGTATAACAAGTGTGCTAAAAGTACAAAGGGGCCAGAATACAAGCCCAACAGTTAAGTACAAGGAAAAGACAAAACATCAAGAAGGTGTCGAGCTGCTCCTAGATCGTCCTCCGGAGTTCCTACCTAAAGGGTAGGTAGATATGGCCACCTTAGCTCTCCACATCCGTTTGTCACCCCCAGGTACCGTCTCATCGTGAAGTCCACCTCTGGGCACCGTCTCATCGTGAAGTCCACCTCTGGGTACCCTCTCATCGTGAAGTCCACCTCTGGGTACCGTCCAACTCTACAGGCCTCAACCACGATCAGTGTTGTCCGTCGTCTGCATCCAACACAAAGAGGTGTGGGAATAACCCATGCAGGGGTGAGTATAACGATACTCAGTAGGGACCCCGAGACCCTAAAGGTATCACTAAATCCAACAAGGATAAACCACAAAGAAAGATCTCAACAGATAACATTTACTTAGGTATTTTCCCATAAATATATCTAAGTTATCAAGTAACCCATCTCAATCATGAGGTAAACAAAAAGGTCATTGACTCAGCTCAAACTAGGATTTTCATTATCGAAACCACAACTGCTGGAGAACTCCTCCTCTTTCAAGTACAGTGGCCCTATCATGACTCTGAGGCACTACTCACTAACCATAGACTGCTGAGTTACTCCTTCTGTCGAGTACCATGGGTCTGCTTCCAAATACCGAGCACTCTGTCCACTGTGGGTCTACCGCCAAATACCGGGTGCTCCCCCTAATAGCCAACAGAGGTACAACTCCTGTCAAGTACCACAGTTCTGCTTCCAACTACCAGGTGCTTCGTCCACCGTGGGTCTGCCGCCAAATACCAAGCGATCCGTCCACTAGGCTAACCGAATCACTACGAGTCGAATCTGTCAAGTAGTCGTCAGGTCTACAACTACTCAGTCTCTGCACTCCGTACGCTCATCTCCGGGAGGGTCCGCTCCACGAGCTACTGGTCGTTACTTCCAAGTGTCACGAAGTCTCACTTAGAAGTATTACAAATGACCACCTCGTCATAGGGGTCTCAACTCAATAGATGGCATTCGTCAATCGGACGCCCGGTCTGTGAGTTATTAGCTTTTCCGTTCGAGGGGCCCAGTTGGTTTTTAAGCTAAAACCAACCCGAACATACTCCAATATCATTAAAAACCCACCTGTAGTATTCCAAAATAACCCTCTCATCGATAGGAATCCAACAAAGTTGACAACATGTCAATCGGATGTCTGAAACTCAATTTATAAGTGTTTCCACTCCGAGGGCACGTTTGGTTTCAGGTTTGAACCAACCCGGTCATACCCAAACTTCTCCATAACCTTGATTGTAATATACCAAAACGACCGTCTCAATTCAACGAATCCTATGCAACTGATGGTGCATCGATCGTAGGTCATTAGCTCAAGATATGTCTGTTTAATCGAAAATAGTCTGAAAATAGGGGGTCTGGGCCCGGTCTGACACGGACCAACACCCCCTGGGTCGGCCCGAACCGGGTCAAGCCGACCCAGGTCCAAGCCTAGCCTGGCCCTGTTGGCGTGGCCTAGCCTAGCTGGCAAGGCCCGGCTCAGCCCTGGCTGCCCGACCCGGCGCTGGCGGCCTGGCACGGTCGGCGCGGTCCGGCCTGGCTGGCGCGGCCCAACCAGCGTGGCCCAAATAGTTGGCCACGTGGCTGGCCGATTAAGAAGGGTGGAGGTGTCTAGTGGGGCCCTCCCTAGGCGCTAATTGGAGGGGGGTTACACCCCCCAGTTCTTCGAAATGGTCAGCCATGTTGGCCGACCCTAGGGTAACAGCGGGACACCTCAGGTTCTGCATCGTGATGTCGGCCGCCCTTCCAGACCTGTCGCGGGCTTAGGCTGCGGCTTTGTTCAACTGGCGTGGTGCGATGGTGACGTGCCCCTCCACCGTGGCCCGCCCCGGCCGCGGTCCGGCTCTACTCCACGCGGCACGACGGTGTTGCGCCTTTGCAGCGACCCAACAACCATGCACTGACAACCCGCTTGTGGTCGGCCCAAAGTTGGTCGGTTCTTTGCAGTCCACCTCTATCGTCCACAAAGAACAAACAAGAGGGGAAGGTTCAGACCATGTTTGTGCGATTCTATCCCTTCCTCGTCATGATGGTATCAAGCGGCCAAATGAAACTCAATAATTAAAGAACAATGATGAACAATATTAAAACTTTAACATAACAACCCCTACCTCGATTATGACGTTGCACGTCGTCGAGTCACAGAAAGAGAATAGAGTTTACGTCGATCATTGCGTCTTCCTAACACTTAATATCAAAGCTTGAGCATCGGATATTCGTCGAAATCCAACCTCCATTGAAGGATTGTTCTTCGTCGAAGATCTTGGAAGGCCCGTCGTTGAAGAACCGTTCTTCATCGGAGGTTTAATGTTCTCTCTAAATTTCTCTAGTGGTTTCCCACAAGGTTCTCCAAAATATTTTCCAACCCATAATTGAGTGAAGGCTCCCCAATATATAATACTATCACTCCCTTTTAGCATTCAAAACCTTGATGGAATATTAATTAGGGAGGAGAAGGGTTGTCATAATAAGTGGAGTTGTCACATTAAATTGAAGAGGTGTTAAAGGGGGGTTGGAGTGAGTTATGGGAGGATGAGAGGTTGGCGCTCGTGTGGTCCCCACATCTCATATATCCACATATGGGGGGATTTAACTTCCTTGGATATAAATTTGTTCTAACAGATTTATTTACCTTCTTTACTAAACTCCAAATTTTTATCTCACAACATGCTTTAAAAGCAACTACGGTAAAGGTCCCCTTAAGCAATTACTGGTGTTGCGAGTTCATCGGTGCCCTCAGATTTCAATTCTGAGAACCGGTTCAAAAGATAGAAAAACATGCTCATTCGTTCACTGAACATACATGAGCTAAACTTCAAAAAATTATTCCGGGCACACTGGACCATGGAATCAGGTGCCATCAGAAACTACATACTCGTAAAATTCCAAAGAATTTAGGAAAAAAATTTCCTTGAAATTTATGGGTCTTTACATTACCCCCACCTCAAGGATTTACTTCCTCGTAAATATAAAATATAAAATAGGGAAACAAATGAGGGTACTGAACCAGCATCTGAGCCTCCCGCTCCCATGTGCTCTCTTAGAGGTTCCCATGCTACCAACGAATGCGCACTAGAGGAATCGAACGTCCACATAGGACCCGTTACTGTCGATCCTTGATCTCCACATGGACCTCTGAGAATTTCACCCCATCATCGATGTCCAGCTTCCCTTGGTTGATGATATGTGTCGGGTCATGCACGTATCTCCTCAACTGAGATGCGTGGAAGAATTCGTGCACCCAGTGAAAATGAGGTGGAAGGGATAGGTGGTAAGCCACCTTTCCTACATTGATGAGGACCTGGAAAGGTCCGATGAATCATGGAGATAACTTTCCACCCTGGCCAAATCTTTCTAGACCTCGTCAAGGTGAGACCCGTAAGAATACATGGCCACCATCCTCGAACTCGAGTGGTCTTCGTATCCTATCAACATATGACTTATGTCTGCTCCATGCAGTCTCAACTGCCGTGAACCATCTCTGCCTCAGCTCCAAAAAGATCTGGTAGCATATAACTGACCACACAAAGGGTTTCCCCTTTTTTGTCAATGCTAAAAGCGTTGCAACAACTCTGAAGAAGTCTGGCACAAATCTATGCCTGGCCGACTCATGAGTGATCGACTGTACCCCCTTATGCATGATTCCATCCTGTGCTTCCTGGGTTTTCCTTTTTGCTGACCAAGAAAAACTCTATTCCAATGTTGTAGATAAAACACAAATTTTTTTCCTAATAACGTAAATTTTTGTATGAACTGTGGTTGCCCATTCCATACCCAAACTAACTTCATAAGGCCTCGACGCTGCCACCAAGAGGTTCCAACCGATACTCTCACCTCTAGGGTCAAATCACACCGTCATCGTAAGTGTGATTATCGAGTCCCCTCTCAAGATATCTCCAGATGTGAGGGTCTAGTCAATGGTTTAACTGGAAACTCTAGGTTTGGAACCAGATTCGTGGAAGGTAGGAATGATTGGTACCTAGGTCTATTGATATGGCAGCTAGTAGTAGACAGAGACCATACCTCAAATCATTCTTAGAGCCCTTGGGTCACACCCCTTGACCGCATGCATCTATTCTTTTCCCCTTCCCTCTATCTCCCTGAGCCTGGTGGGGACTACAAAGGCGGGTGGTTGTAACATGTCGAAATGTACACCACCTCATGCTGCTCTCCTAGCTCTACTTCCACGTCTGCTGCTCTGCAGTTTCATCTATCCTTAAAACTTCCTATTCTTGTAAAATTTTACACTCCCAAGTCTCTAAGACTAGAGCCAGTTCCCTGCTTTCCCACTGCTAACATTCACTGGCTGTTTCCGCTCAGCCAATGAAAATTCAACCACAAAGGTTCTCTCTAGCACCCTAATATAAGTAGGAATGCATTGAGGATGAAGTTCTGACTCGGATATTCCCAAAGACGCCTCACTCAGAAGTCTGATCTCTAAAGCACTGATCATATCGTATTCATCGAGTGCCCGGAATGATCAGTACGCCTCAATGAATACTCAGCTTCTGACATGTCGTCCTGCCGAAGCTGTATAATCTCTAGAAAACTCTCATCCACCTCCTCAATCCAGTCTTCAGCCGCCTATGAGTCAGGATCGCCTCTGAACCTATGGGGTATCTGACGCTGAAACACATGTAAGACACTAAGCCTATATGTGTCATCTACTGGTAGCACCAGTTGAAAATGCTGACCAACAGATAGTGATATAGCTGGAACACTAACCGAAGGTACTATCTCATGCATCGGTCCACGTACCAAAGCCTCATTACTATACAGACCAACCTCATGGTCACTCACTAGAAAACACTAGTAGATAAGTCCACCATCTGCTCTACTAGTGTCTCAACTAGGTGATAAACTCTAGAAATCTCCTCCAGCCAGTCCTCTACTGCCTGGAAATCTGTCTCACCTCGTAACCTCGGAGTCCTCTGCTGCTGGAACTCATGCAATGCTCTCTGCCAGCGTGCACCGCTCGCTAGTATGGTTGGTGTCATCTGCTGCCCAACGGGTGGTGGTGTTGTTGGTACACCACCAGAAGGTGCCATCATAGAAAAAGGGCCATGCACCGAAGCCTCATCGCTCGATGGGCCGTCATCGCGTACTCTCTTAGTACTCTAACTGGCTGTCTACGTGGAGGCATCCTGAACAAATGCGATATGGTCAAACGATTTATAGCTGGTGAGCTGACCCTGTTTGAGCTGACTTTAAAACATTTGTACACACACATGCAATCAGTGTTTTCATGCACTAAGTCAAAAATCAGTTGTTAGGGTCCTTGTGTATCGATACGTCGGCCGCCGCACCAATACTGGACTCCCTGAACTGAAGACCACACTCAGTACCCTTAACACCATTGCTTCATAGAAAAGAATTATCAGAGTCCTGAGTTCTGTGGTAGAACCGACTCCTCTGATACCAATTTGTCACGACCCATCCTTGGGGCCCGTTCCATGACTACCCCAAGCCCGTCTTCCATAGTCCAGGGGCTGGAGACTAGCACCAAAGGCGTAAATCCCATTAAAAAGGAAAGGCATTGCCTTTACGAAACGAAAACACACACAACCAGTGTACAAGAGGAAGCAACACTAACTAAAGCAATACTACCAGTGTGATAAAAGTACAAAGGGGCCAGAATACAAGCCCAACAGTAAAGTACAAGGAAAATACAAAACATCAGGAAGGTGGTGAGCTGCTCCTGGATCGTCCTCCGGAGTTCCTACCTGAAGGGTAGGTACAGATGGCCACCTCAGCTCTCCACATCCGTCTGTCACCCCCGGGTACCATCTCATCGTGAAGTCCACCTCCGGGTACCGTATCGTCATGAAGTCCACCTCCAGGTACCGTATCGTCATGAAGTCCACCTTCGGGTACCTTCCAGCTCTACAAGCCTCAACCACGATCACTGATGTCCGTCATCTTCATCCAACATAATGAGGTGTCGGCATAGCCCATGCAGGGGTGAGTATAACGATACTCAGTAGGGACCCTGAAACCCTCAAGGTCTCACTAAATCCTACAAGGATAAACCACAAAGAAATATCTCAATAGATAACCTTTACTTAGGTATATTCCCATACATATACCTAAGTTATCAAGTAACTCATCTCAATCATGAGGTAAATATAAAGGTCATTGAATCAGCTCAAACCAGGATTTTCATTATCGAAACCAAAAGTGCTGGAGAAATCCTCCTATGTCCAGTATAGTGGCCCTTTCATGACTCTAAGGCACTACTCACTAACCATAGACTACTGAGTTACTCCTCCTATCAAGTACTGCAGGTCTACAGCCAAATACCGGGTGCTCCGTTCGCTATGGGTCTGCCACCAAATATCGGGTGCTCCCCCTAATAGCCTATAGAGGTACTCCTCCTATTGAGTACCACGGGTCTGCTGCCAACTACCAGGTTCTCCATCCGCCATGGGTCTACTGACAAATACCGGGCGCTCCGTCCACTGGGCTAACTGAATCACTACGAGTCGAATCGGTCATGTAGTCGTCAGGTCTACAGCTACTCGGTCTCCACACTTCGTATGCTCGTCTCCAGGAGGGTCTGCTCCATGAGTTACTGGTTGTTACTTCCAAGTGTCATGAAGTCTCATGTAGAAGTATCACAAAGGATCCCCTCGTCATATGGGTCTCAACTCAAGAGACAGCGCGTCAATTGGACCCTCGGTCTGTGAGTTATTAGCTTTTCTGTTCGAGGGGCCCGATTGGTTTTTAAGCTAAAACCAACTCGACCATACTCCAATATCATCCGAAAACCCATGTGGAGTATTCCAAAAGAATTTTCTCATCATGAGGAATCCAACAAAGTCGATGACAGGTCAATCAGACGTCTGGAGCTCAAGTTATAAGCATTTCTGCTCCAAGGGCCCGGTTGGTTTCGTGTTCGAACCAACCCGGTCGTACCCAAACATCGCCAAAACCTTGAGTGAGATATAATGAAAAGACTGTCTTGATCCAAGAAATCCTATCCAAATGATGGTGCGTCGATCTGAGGTCAGTAGCTCAAGATATGTCCGTTTAACCGAAAATGGTCCAAAAATAGGGAGTCTGGACCCGGTCTGACCCGGCCCAACACCACCTGGGTGGGCCCAAATCGGGTCGACCCGACCCGGGTCCGGGTCCTGCCCGGTAGGGAGCGGCCCAGCCCAGCGCTGGCAGCCCGGCCCGGCGCTGGCGGCCCGGCCCTACTCTGGCGGCCCGACCCGGTGCTGATGGCCCGGCCCGGCCCGCGTGGCCCATGCGGTTGGACGCGTGGCTGGCTGACCAGGGAGGGTGGTGGCGCCCAGTGGGGCCCACCCTAGCCGCTGATTGGGGGGGTTACACCCATAGGTTCTTTGAAATGTCCAGCAGTGTTGGTCGGCCCTAGGGTAACCGCAGGACCCTTGGGTCCCACCTCTTAATGGAACTAGCGGCCGACACAGCCAGCCGCCCTTCCAGATCCGCCATGGCCTTAGGCCTCACCTTTTTTCAACCGGCGCGGCATGACGGCGCTGCGCCCCACCGCCGCTTCCCGCCCTGGCCGTGGCCCGTTGAAGCTCCAGGGCGGCGCGGCGGCGCCGTGCCCCTCCACCGCGGCCCGCTCGGGCCGCGACCCCCTATAGCTCCGGCACAGCGCTCCGGCGCCACCCCGCTCCACCTCGGTCGCGATCCGGCTCTGCTCCGCGCGGCACGACGGTGCCACGCCTTTGCAGGGACCCGACAACCATGCGCTAACGACCCGCTCGTGGTCGGCCTGATGCTGGCCGGTTCTTCGCAGTCCGCCTCCATCGTTCACAGAGAACAAACAAGAGGGGAAGGGTCAGACCGTGTTCGTGTGGCTCGAGCCCTTCCTCTTCATGATGGTATCATGCGGCCAAACGAAACTCAAGAATTGAATGAAAATGATGAACGGTATTAAAACTTGAACATAACAACCCCTAACTTGATTATGACGTTGAACTTCGTCGAGCCACAAAAAGAGAATGGAGTTAACGTCGATCATTGCATCCGCCTAACACTTCATATCAGAGCTTGAGTGTCGAAGATTCATCGGAATCCGACCTCTATTGAAGGATTTATCTTCATCAAAGATCTTGGAAGGCCCGTCGTTGAAGAACCGTTCTTCATCGGAGGTTTAAAGTTCTCTTTAAATTTCCCCAGCGGTTTCCCACAAGGTTCTCCAAAATATTTTCCAACCCATAATTGAGTGAAGGCTCCCCATTATATAATATTTTCATGCACTTTTAGCTTTCAAACCATTGATGGAATATTAATTAGAGAGGTGAAGGGTTTTCAAAATAAGGGGAGTTGTCACATTAAATTAAAGAGGTGTTAAAGGGGGGTTGGAGAGTGTTGTGGGAATATGAGTTGTTGGGGATCGTGTGGCCCCCACCTCTCATATATCCACGCATGGGAGGATTTAATTTCCTTGGATATAAATTTGTTTTAACAAATTTATTTAACTACTTTACTAAACTCCAAATTTTTATCTCACGACATGCTTTAAACGCAACTGCGGTAAAGGTCCCCTTAAGAAATTACCGGCGTTGGGAGTTCATCGGTTCCCTCAGATTTCAATTCCGAGCACCTGTTCAAAATATAGAAAAACCCGCTCGTTCGTTCACTGAACTTACCTAAGATAAACTTTAGAAAATTATTCTGGGCACACCGGGCCTCGGAATCAGGTGCCGTCAAAAACTACGTACTCGTAAAATTCGAAATAATTTAAGAAAAAAATCTCCTTAACATTTACAAGTCTTTAAATTTTGTTCATATTGTTAGTTGTTGATGAATAAAGTGAAACATTGGTCAAATATTCAATGTGATAAATGTGTTTTTTGTGATGATTATATGTTATATTGTTGTTGTATAGTTATTTTGGGGTAGATTTTGACGTGTTTGATATTTTTTATAATGTGTATTTATTGTAATGGTCCTTGGTTTTTTAGGGTTTTGATAGGAATTAGACCCCTAGGATGGGCTTTTGAGCTATTATATATCAATTATACTTATCAGTAATTCTTACACACCCACCCATGAGTAGGGTAATATAATCAATGTATGTATGAGACTTTATGTTCCATGGTTGCACCAATCATCCAATATGTGAGTTATATGGGTAATTAACTACCTCCCATTCTCAACTCTCACTTTCCAGAAAACAATATGTTGTTATAAAATGAGGTTTTTGTTTTTTTAAATGGTGTAGTGATGATAAAGTCAAATATTCATGATTTAGTGATGATGTATTGATGTAATGGTGGATATGTTTTTTTATGGTATGTTTTTTGTGGTGTAAAGATTGTGGTATTCATATGTTATATAGGATTAGGTTGTCATTATTATGTTATGGAAGGGATAATAGTACTAGAACATATTTCATAGGGGTGTTAGGGAGACTAGTTCCTTAGAGAGGTGTGTAGATAATACTATTCTAGATATATTTCATTTATTCTTCTATTACTATACATGTATATAGATTTAGTGAGTGATTGTTGGTTTTGTAGGGTGATAGTTATCCCATTTTAGATGGCATGCTTGTTTCACAATTTATTCACTAGGGCTTTAGAGTACTTCTTCCACACATACACAAGAGTATCTATAAATGAAACCAATAATTTTATTTATAGATATAATGTATGGTGTCAATGATCACTTTATAAATTTCTATCTTATAACACTGTGTTCATATTAGAGTTTTTTTATGTGGTGAAATTTTCATTATTTTGTTTCAGAAAAAAAATTAAATATGTGTTATTGGCATAATAATTTATATTATTTGGTTGGTTAAATTTTTCTGGTGTTTGTTTTATATTGATCCTGGGATATTATGAGGGTAATTCCACTGATTCTATGTGATTATACCATTGGTGTTAGTAAAAAACCAGAGGCCTATTGGAGGTGGGGTTTGAGGGCGAAACCTAGATTTTCTAGTAGACCTAGAGGGTTTATAGTAAAAATGGTCTATGAAAAATAGTTTTTCCAAAATATTAGGATGAAATTTGTGAAATTATAATATTTAGAAATGATAATACCTTATAAATATTATATTGATAGTAGGAAATGTTCAATGAGATTATTTAAAAACACGAATGTTATTTTCATGTATATCATTTGAAATAATTTGTTGATTGTTATTCAATTCAATGCCTTCAATATTAAGTTAATATTCTATAGTAATAGTTTTTAAATTAGTAGAAATGATGGTGAAGAATTTATCCAGGATTTTAGGATTA
The DNA here is from genome assembly GCA_963277665.1 of Viscum album. Taxonomy (NCBI): domain Eukaryota; kingdom Viridiplantae; phylum Streptophyta; class Magnoliopsida; order Santalales; family Viscaceae; genus Viscum; species Viscum album. The sequence goes on from OY728164.1 coordinate 996,066,486, forward strand.
TTAGAAATATATTTCTAGTTAGTGTAAAGGATAATATATGAAATTTTAATTCAATAAGATAATAATATATGATTTTTATGTATAGATCATATTAATCATTGTTCAATGAATAATATCATTAAATATAATGTTTCATATGATGTTTTGGTATTGATTAGAAATAAATTTACGTTTAGTGACACACATATTTTAAAAAAAATACAACCATACAAACTATTGAATACAACAGAATCATGATTTTTGAATCTAGTTCACACATATGATTTTTGTCTCATAGTCTAAAAGGAAATAAAATGACCAATTTTATTTTTTATATTTATAATAACTTTCTAAAAATTAATGTGGATATTCCATTAAACAGTTTATTTTACATAATGGAATGAAATACAAATCTATTAAAGTAAATTCTTTATTAGTTAAAGAAAGAGATTTTTTATCATGTTTCATCAAACAGAACTCCATAAAAAATGAATTTTTCAAAATAATAAATTCTTCCATAAATAATATAAATGTAAAATAATGTTTATCGAATATATATTTTGAATTCATTATGGGATTTAATTTTTTCAGGATGGGTTTTATATTTAAAATATAAAAATAATTATCTCCAATGATGTAGAGAATCCTTATAGATCAAGGGATTGAAATAAAACAAATCTAAACCATCATAATTTCTTTGGAATAAAATGTGTTATTAAGAAAAAATAATATAAAAGGTCAAGTAATTAGATTAATAGATATTGATCTTATAAATCTATGTTTCTTGGGTACTTCAAAGAACAAAATTCCTAAAAATGTTCCAATATAGGGATTAATAAAATTTCTGAATTTTTTAATAGGGATGATATGGTTGATTAAATCCATATGAATTATTTTAGTCATAAATTTTTATATAAAGAATATGGGGAAGAGTTTGTTGAACATACCAATGAAAAAAGGAATATTATGATGTTTAATTATTTATTATAAAAAATTTAATGAAAAATATCCACTATCATAGGTATGGAATCAAAATAATAATGATTAAATTTGTGGAAAAAATATACATTTGGATAAATTAACATTAATACTATATGGTGGATATTGAGAATTGGTAAAACAAAACATATCTATATAGAATCTAAGATGATTTAAATAAACAATGATTAATTATTCATTGGTCAGGTAAAGAAATAAAGAAATTATAAAAAAAAGAAAAGTCAATAAAATGGGATCTTTTAAAAATTAAAAAATGATAGAATAAGATTTTTAAAAAGGATGTGTGATTAAATAAAAAACATTAATGAATAAATAATGAAATTTATGATTTTTTTTCATATTTATTCATATAGATAATATATTGATGTTGAAAATAATTTTCTTTGGTTCCATAAATTTAAGATATAATATTATTATTTGAAGTGAAAAGACAATTTAAATTTAGATTTCATAAAATAGATATAGTGGGGGATTTCTTAAATAGAGTGATAAAATAAGAGGTTTATATTTAACAATTTTATAGATACATATTGATGAAATTTTAATATTCTTTTGGTTCTAAAACAATTAATTTTTTTTGTTTAATTTAATCACCTAAAACATTATTTATAATAACTAATTAATATAAGAGAATGGTTGATTTTAAAATAGGTATAGTAAATAATAATTTTTATGGGAACAATATTAAAAATTATTAGATCTTGATACTTATTAAACAAATGATATTTTATTTTATGAATAAAATATTATTCTTGTATAGAGCTTTCATATTTTATGATATCATATTTTAAAATTTCAACAATTGGGGATTTTATGTATTTTCCAAGGAAAAACATAACTCAAAAGGGTTACTATATTTTTGTACAACAAGTTAAATTTATTAATTTGTTTTTATAAAAATTACATGAATTGAAAAAAAAATATTTACAAAAAAACATTCATTGGAAACAATTTTTACATGAATAAAAATGGGGAATTATTATATTTAAAACATTGTAGAAGAATGATTGAGACTATTCTTTTCTTGACCATAACTTGTTTAGATATTTTTTATGAAACATATTTTGACATTAAATTGAAAATTGATCCTTTTATGAAATAACTCATCGAAGTAAAAGTAATTATGACATATGTCTAATGTCAATCCTAAACATGACTATTGAACTGAGGAAAAATTAATCATGGACACAGGTGAACTCCACAAAAACCATAGACTACGAACTAGAATCAAAGGAAAATTTATTTATTGGAAAGAAATATATCATCAAATGGATCATGATAAAATATATTAATGATAATTTTTTATTAAACCATAAGGCTCGTAATGACATTAGAACAAACATTAATAAGAATAAAAAATACCAATATTGACCCATGATATCATATGGAAAATAGAATATACAAATGTTATCTTAATTAATAACATTATAGTTTAATAAAACTAAAGCCTATCAACATAAAATAAAAATAAAAAACAAATATATAACACAAAAATAATTAGAAGACCTATCTAGGATATATTTCACAATTACCATTCACATATAAATAATTAAATCTTTTATCTACAAGACCCCAATACAAATTATCATATACATGTGGTGTGTATATAAAGGTTGTGTGGAAAAAATCTCTACAAAAACAAAAAGACACAAAAAATAACCATTATTTTAACATATACATATGTTTATTATTTATTAATATTTAATGACTTTGACATATTCAATAATGAAGAAAATTATACATAATATAATATTAGGTTCTAAACAACCACTTTGAAACCATATATACCTTCTTCGACCAATACTTGTGTAAAATTAATTTTTTTTATTATTCTATATCATCTTTAGACACATTGAAAATGTCTTGAACTAGCCCGATTTGACCCAGAAGCAATCACCCAGGCCAGCCCTTGACAAGTCCCAAGAGGCGTTCATGACCCTATTGGGATGGGGAAAAGAATTAAGGGAATCAGTAGAGTGACCAGGGAACGGTTTCACCCAAATATTATCAAGAACTGTGCAACAGAAAGAAACAAACAGCCCAACATACATTTATATAAAATTAAAATGAACATTATTTATACAAGGAACTAAAATTAAAACTAAAAAATATAACCAAACTGACAAAATTTTACCCCACTGTTCATTCTCTAACATAATGAATACTAATCTCCCAAAGAGAAGAAACTCACGATGAAACATGAACAAGGGAAAAAATAGAAGAAAACTATAGGCATGGGTATTAATAGTCATTAGTTTAGCCCGATATTCTATTCCGAATGAAAATTAATTAAAATAAAAGAAACATAAATATCAATTTTTTGATAAAATAAATAAAAATTTATTTTCCAAATGAGGTTCCATGCTATAAAAATTACAAGACAACAATATGTAAGTTTTATAAATAATAATGCTAGTAACAATTTTCCAAAGAGGAGCAACTTAAAAATGAAATTAGTATTCAAGTGGGATACATTAAAGAATGTAGAAATTTAAATAAAATACACATAATACTAAATTTACCAACTAAATACATTTTATTCTGATGGTGAGTACAAATTAGCCAATGAGCATAAGTCACGAGAACACCCCTAAAAACTAGTTTGTTGTAGGACATAGGTACCACATATCTTGGAGTAAAAGTAACCATAAAAAATATCAGTTATCATGCACATGAGCCACTGGTAGGAGAAACATCAAAAAACTATTGGTCCAAAACATCATCATCATCACATTTTATTTACTGTTGTTATCTTCAAACCTCCTACATGAGACATGACAAACCCCTCCAGATCATTTGCATACTAGTACACATATGCCCACATAGATACCCAGGATTTCCCTTTTTGTACTAAAAAAAGTAACATGTCTATATAATACCATTTTATAATGATTATTCCATTAAAAAATCAAACACACATCGAACATCCCTCTCCCATGTATCAAATTTATTTCACAGATCAGTAAACCACGTAAATTTTCATAAAACAATTTCAAGATGTATAAGAAGTCCTTGTACATAAAATCCATACAAAATGCTCTGTTATGGAAAAAACCCTCAAATAAAATATAAAACCAAATTTGGATGCCCCAAAATCATTTAATAAATCAATTTCATGGACTATAAAATGTCCCCAAATTATACAACATGAAATACCCATGCAAACCCGTTTTACCAGAAAAATGTCAAATTGGCCTTTAAGAATTTCTCAAAACTAACATTTTACAGAGTTACAAATTTAGATTTTAATAAAGAGGTGTATACACACAATTTTAAAAAGAAATAAACTTTCATAAATCCAAAAAAAATTGGGTTACATATCCAAATCACGATCATTTTTATTAGGATTCCAAACAATCAATTTTCCTGAAACTCGGGCCCAAAAAAGTTTACCACCAAAAAACCAATTATTTAAAAAACATAATCTACTTTTGAAATCAAGAAAAGAACCTCATAATACTATTTTTCATTCTAAAAATGTATTTATAAATCCAGAAAAAACTTTTTAAATCTCACTAAGCACATAAAACCAACCGAGCAAATTATCAAATGCATGGCATGCAATTTAAAAAAAACATAATTTATGCCCTTGAAAAGTGATAGGATAAAAATTTCATGACATAAATTTACTAAAGATACTTAAAAATGTTCACAATATAATAAACCAGATGTGTAAGACAACAAAACATTTATGTATCCAGGATGTGTACACGTTTATAACGAAACTACACTACTTTTCAAAAAATGCTTAAACAACCATTTTTCACACCATGTAAATTATCCAAAAGCTGAAAAAATACTAAACATATGTATCATGAGATAACATCATGAAAATTATGAATCTTAAATGATAAAGGCATTTGGAAAGTATATCCTACCTAAAAACCATGGCGGAAAGGAACCTCACACCCGATATCACCTTCCACGGTTCCCAGGACACTATATCTATGAAGACCAGCCCTAAACGGACTATAAACCCATAAAAAAACATGGGATAAAATAATACTTTGTCTTTCATCACTAAGGGAGAAATTGAGACCAAAATGAAGTGGAAGTAGAAGGAAGAGGGATGAGAAAGGAGAAGGAATCTCACCCTGGAAACTAGAGAACTCATCATCATCCCTTAGATATACACCATTAGAGGAAATTGAATGTCTTTGAAATTCTTAGAGAGGCTACATAGGTCCATAAGAACTAGGTAAATAATATTTAAGAGGAATAGTTAAATAATTAATTATTCATGAAATAAACAAATTACCTTACCAAATATGTATGATTTGAGAAGCCTTAAGAACTTTCTCCCTAATACACAACTAATATGTGCTTCAATGATGAAAAATGGAACATGGGGGTCCACCTAGGGTTCTTGGGATAGATTGGGAGGAGGAATAAAAACAATAAAAATAAAAAATTGAATAATATATAAAAAATTTTAATTTTTTAAAACCGGTAATGAGCTCATGGCCTGGCCCAATACATGAATAATTTACCCAAATCCACCAAGATTAAAAATCCATAAGGTTGTCCAAAAGGATATGGTGATCATAATATGTCATGGAAGGACACGTGGGAAGTAGAATGAGTGTAAAATCTTTAAAAAATAAAGAGTTACAAAAGTAAGTTGTCTTTAAATTTTGAAATGGGCTCATAGTTGGCCGAAATCTTAAAGTAACCAAATTTTTCTCCAAAAACCCCCAAACAAGCTGTGGGGAACCTATGGTAGGATGATTAAAAATAGATGTTAGTGAAAAAACCCACATTATTCTTAGAAAAATCCCTTGAAAAGTATTGGAATTTTCAACAAATAATATCAAAACCAAGACATGAAAAAATATGGGTGTGATAATTCTCCCCACATTAAAGCTTTCTACCCCAGAAAGCCACAACACATTCTAGCTAATTTATCAACACCTATGGATTTGTTATCAATATGGACAAACCTCTAAATACAATGAAACCTCATCCACCGGTAATTGAACTTGTGCCTCTTGCTCAAATAAAAACTCCAACTCACAATATATTATCCTTTGAGACCCATAGTGGCTCTCCCCACAATTAGAGACCAACTAGTAATGAACAAAACAAATACAACATGAACTAGAATCACGCCTCACCAAATAGGCCCACCGAAATGCTGCCACAAAACCTAAAAACTCATGTTGATATGGTTACAACATGATCATTTAAACAACCCACTCCCGAATGGAGGAGACAAGAACTAAGCCATCAAATTTGGCATGGATCAAAATCCCCACGACTTAAGGTGGGGAGGGAAGGTGACCCAATAATTGGGCCATAGAATCCTAAAATGAAACCGAGGAACCACCCAATACTCTCCACATACAAACAGGTAAAACCATGACCCTACCGGATTCACATTGGTAGTCCACACATGGACATTGATCAGAATCCCACATCTGAGAAGGCCTAAACATAGACACTCTGTGTGGGTTAAGTCCACTATGCTCTTTGCGTAAAAAGAAAAATCACAGTGATTGGAAACCACAATAGAAACAGAGAAACTACCTTACCAAAAAGGTGAAAGTTGGATCTTAGTTAGGATCACCATACCTCTGGAAATTTTCTAATGGAATTTAAAGCTTCACTCTGAGGCCTATGGTTAAATCCCTAATGTTTGAAGCATCTGCTACGCCGCAGCCAGAAGAAAAAGATCACAACACCACAGCAAACTCACATTCTAAAAAAAACTCCTTCATCTGAATAGGAACTCATAGATTCATGGAATCATTCAATATCACTCCAAACGAGGAGCATGATGGAAATGAAATACAATGAAACACATCAACATCACTGAACACAACTACTATATCCAAAAGAATTATCACAACATGGAAACACTTTAAATAAATACCAAACAGATCTCTGTTACATCAAATGAGTTGACACAACTTATGAAGAGGCAGATTTTATGCTTGAAATGAATCCATTGTCTGATCAACTGGAAGTCTTGACAATGGGGAACCATCCGTGGCCACATCAAAACACCCAACATATCCATAGAAACCCACCAAAATTGCTCTAAAAAAGCCTCCAACAATATCCCATATCAAGACACACCAAGAGTATCACTTCTAGATCATGAGGAAGCATATAAAATTAACCACACTTATAAAACATGAAAAATCACCCCATATAACGACCGGTTAAAAAAACAACAAAATATCAGCTTAATTTTTTTTTAAAAACAAACTAACATGGTGGATTTTTACATTCACTAATGGTGTTTCATCAAGTATCACTCACATGAACATTCTAGAACCACCCCAAGCACCTTACCACTATGTAATATCAGGAATCCATCAACATATCTGTAAAAAACCATGAATTTGAGCACCCATGAAAACAACAATGGATAAAAAAACATCCTCAATTTATAATCCAAAAAATTTAACCCTTTTCAAAAATCACGTACCTTCCATTGGAACACTAACCACCATATCAAAATACATTTTCATATTTCCTTCCAACAAAACCATTTTCCAAGCTTCAAAAAAGAAACCACATAGGGTTCCATAAAAATAATCTCCCTCTATTCAAAACATTTTTCAGCATCCAAAAAACCACACTATTTCAATACCGGTTTAATTTAGAACCCATTTAATTTATTTTAAAACAACTACAAAAAAATGACATTCAAACATCCCTTTCCAATTTTCAAAAATTCAGCAAGGTCGGTTTTAGAACAAGAACCTTTCTACGAAAACACCATCAACTAAAATCAAATTTCCAAAAACAATTAACCAGATTCAAACACCATTCAGCAGCCCAAAAAACCCCATTTAAAACAATGTTTCATAATCACCTTCAAATGATCTATTATTTTAAAACATTTTATTTCAACAAACCATATGTTTAGATTAAGGAAATTCAATGCCGTTAAATCATTCAACTTCATCCCCAAAAATTAGTTTCACAAAAACCCAAAATTCTCAAAAACTTTATGATATCAAGCATTGAAAACCAACTTTTAGAATTATCACACATGGATTTTGAAAAAAATCAAGAATTAAAGAAAGGGAAAAGAGACCCACAAAATGGAACTAGTGTCAGTAGGTGACATGACCATATGGTTTGATGCTATATGTCAAAAACACCACCAACACGGAGAGCCTTCATAGGACTATACCCCAGCTTCACATGGCATGCCAGACCATGTGATCTTATAGAGTCCCTTAGTAAAACTCCCCTTATTGTATCCTAATCCCTAAAAAATCCTTAAGAACCAAGGAAACTAATAAAACTAGACATCCCATGGAAACCCGAGGAACATAATGAGCAAGAGTTCGAGACACTCTTCCCAACCTACCCCAAAAGTTCTAACAATCCTACTCCATCTACCTTGACATCCCCTAGATAACAAGAGTGCTCTAAAATTCTATGTATGCTAAGAGATGACCTCCTCTGATACCATTTGGTCACGAACCAGCCCGAGTTGACCCTGAAACAGTCACCCAGGCTACCCCACATCAAGTCCCAATAGGAATTCCGAACCCTCCCAAGATGCTGAAAACAATTGAGGGAATCATTAGAGTTACAAGGTAATTATTTTTCCCAAATATAATTAATAATGAAGTAGTGGAATGAAATGGAAATCTTGACATACATTTATATAAAATTGAACATAACATTATTTACATAAGAAACCAAAATTAAAACTAAAAAATACTACCAATCGACCAAACCTGATGACCAATCTAACACTATTTGACCTTATTATTAACTCTTCAACACAATGAATACTCATCACCTAGGTACTAGTTCATTGTGGCCCTATGTACCTCGTATCTTAATGTAAAAATAACCATGTCAAATATATGTGCTCGTGCACACGAGACAATAGTAGTATAATAATCCATAACCTAGTGGTCCCCCCACATCATCATCATCATATTTTAGTTAGTATTGTAATTATCAAACATACTACGTGAAATAGGGAAACAACCCCTCGGGATCACCAACATACTAGTACAAATCCGCCCACCTAGATACCAGGGTTATCCATTTTTGTTCTTAAATAAGTTACGCAACTATAAAATAGCATTTCTCATGAATATTAAATTTATAAATCATAAGAAAATCAAACATCCAATGGATATGTCTCACATTTATTTCATAGATTAATAAACCATGTAAATTTATATAAAACAAATTACGAAGTATAACGAGTCCTTGCACATAAAATACATTAAAATGATCATTTAAGGATATAAAAACCACAAATACCATATTGAAAAATATTTGGAACACCCAAACCATTCAATGAATCAAATTAATGGACCATAAAATGGCCCCAAATGATAAAACATGAACTACACATTGAAACCAATTTACAAGAAAAATGGCCAACTGACCTTTAAGAATTTAACAAAACTAAAATCTTACAAAGGTAAAATTTTAACTTTTAATAAAGTGGTGTATAAAAAACACTTAAAACATAAAACAAATTTAATAAATCACATAAAAAAATGAGGATACACATCGAAAGCACAACCATTTTTATAAGGATTCCAAACATGCCTTTTTCTGACAATCGGTCCAAAACATGTTTACCACCAAAAACCAATTTATTTATAAAACAAAAAATAAATTAGAAAGCCATAAATGACCATATAATACCATTTTTAATTCTTCCTATGTATTTATAAATCCAAAAAAATAATTTTAAATCGTACTAAGCACATAAAAGCCAATCTGGAAATTTACACAACACCTAGAAAAGACTTTTAAACAAATAAATTATTTTAAGCACTCAAAAAGGTATAAAATACCATTTTCATTCAATAAACTTATTAAATCTATGGATCCATGTAAAAATACCATAAACTAGGTGCGCAAGCTAACCGAACATTTATGTAAGCAAGTAGTGTACAAGTTTATAACAAAACATGACTTCTTTTCACAAAACAAGGCTTAATCTATAGTTTTTTACGCCACAAAAATTATCAAAAGGATGAAAAACAATAATAAACATATATATAAGGTGAAAAATTCAAGAAAATTATGAATCATAAATTATTGAGTCATGTGTAAGGGATATCCTACCACAAAACCATGGCAGAATGGAACCACACACCCGATATCACCAACAATGGTTCCCAACTCTCTAGATCTATGAAGACTCACCATAAAAAACCAAAGCCCCATAAAAATAATGGGATAAAAAAACCATTGGTTGTTATTGTCCAGGGGAGAAGTGGAAACAAAAGGAACTTGGGAGGAGAAGTAAGATGGAGGAGAAAGGAGAAGGAATCTCACATTGGAAACTAGAGAACTCTTCATCGTCCCATATATATATACCCTTATAAGAAATGAAATGTCTTGGAAAATTTTGGAGGGGCTCCTTAGGTAGGTAAGAAAGAGTTAAATATGATTTTGGGAGAAACTATAAAAAAATTTATGATTCATGAAAGAAACAAATTTCCTTACCAAATTTGGATGATTTGAGAAGCCTTCAGTACATTCACCCTAATACACAACTAATATGAGCTCAAAAGTGGAAATTAAAACTTGGGGTGTGGATAGGGTTATTGGGATCGATTGAGAAGTGAATCCACTGAAAAATATAAAACAATTAATAATATATAATGGAAACTAGTTGTTTATTTTAAACTAGAAATGGGTGCACGGGCTAGCTTAATACCTGAATAAATAACCCAAACCCACCATGATTATTAATTCCTAAAGGGGTATAATAGGATATGGTAGATTTAATAGGTCAGATAATGAGAATTGGGAAGTGGAATGAGTGAAAAATGATGAAAAACTATGGATTTATAAAATAAAAAATTTGTGTTTTTAAATCCAGAAATGGGCTCACGGTTGACGCAAATCTTGAAGTCACCATCCTTTTTTCCAAAAACTCCCAAAAAAGCTTAGGTTCACCCATGGTAGTATGATTAGAAATATATTTTGGTTTGAAAATAAACATTCATCTCACCCAAAACCCATGAAAAGGACTTGGATTTCCAACGAACCGGATCAAAATAAAGAAATAAAATGACCTGGTGTGACAGAAAATATCCATGTCTATAAAATAGTGTACAATAGAATTAACTAATGATAAATGTAATTATTTCACACCAATGACTAAATATGAGGATAATAGTAATACATAACATACCATAAAATGAGGCCTAATAACATCCTATATAATACCATAACCTAAGAATATCATCATAATCAGGGAATAATGTATCATAAGGTCAACCCCCTATGATATAACAATATAATAAAAAATAAACATATCATAACATTTTATTATGAAATTAATATTATAGACATGAATTTTAGTATATAATATTTTATTTAACTAATTATTAATTTTAGAAAATCTTCTATTATCCAATAAATCATTAATTCTATCAAATCACTCATTTCAAAAACCATAATTTATTTTGTGACATCATTATGTGTTCCTTAAATCATGAAAACTATTCATTTTAGCCAACACCCCATTAATAAATAACTAGCATAGTTTGTAAAACCATGCTAATTATAAATAGACAGAATTCATATTTAGTGTATAAACTCATTTTATAATGTCCTTTCATTTACCCAAAAATTAATGTTTTCCATTTCCAATTCATAATACAATAAATTATTTGGGAAATATATTTTTTTCATTCAGAAAATATTTTTTCAGAAAGAATAATTCCCTATAAAAATTTCAAATGAATATCTAAATTCAATAGTATTCTTTTTTAAAATAGTGATATACCACTATATAATTTATTCCCCCTTAATTAACCCTTATTTTTTATCATTTAACAAAAAAATAAGAACATGTAAAATTCCATCACATGAATTCTTTAAACATTATATTTCAAAAAATATACACCCATAAACAAAAAATGGCTCATGAAAACATTAAAATATTTATTCTGAGTTAAAATCTTAATACTAACACAATAGAAAAATTTTCAATAACTAACTTATATCAAAATGTTATTTTGATCACCAAAAAATTGAAAATTTGATTTAAAAATTAATCAATTATCATGATAGTAATAAACAATATTACCCCATAATTCAATCACATGTATTTAATAAAAAATATCTTTATTTTAAATAATAATTATAATTTCTATCATATAATAATTTAACATATTATGAAAATTCCACTTTTACATATTCCATAAATCATGTATATTCACCAATAAAAAATTAAATCATAAATGATTTCAAAAAATATAAAATATTTTCATAGAAATATCGATCGAGAAATTTTATCATAGTATAGGATTTTTTCTAATGGGAAATATTTTGCGAATTCTATTTAAATTCATTTAAATTTTGAATTTCATAATTTTAAATTAACTATAGGATAAAAAAATAATCTCCTATAAAAAATCCTAAACCGAAAAATTCTAGCACATAATGATTAATTAATATCATCATCATTAATAAAAATATATTTTCTAATTTAATTTAACAAAACTTCATAATCATAACATCGTATCATTATTTAAATCACACCACATGTTATTTATGATTTGGAACACACATTCTTTAACCATTATAATCAACCTAATTAATTCGAAGAGAAAATAAACTCTACTAATATTACATATGGTATAAATAAAACAAAAATCAAATATAGTATACATATAATCCACATTGAATCATCTATTAAACTCTTGAAAAATAGTAAGGTCACAAACCTAATTTCTATTTGATGAATAATTTATGACGATAAAATATAAATAATAATATACCATTAAAAGTTCAAAAAAATAAAAAATAATTGAAAATAGATAAAATTTCATCCCAAAAATAACTAAAAATAATTTATATCAAAGAAAATCATTGGGCTTACTTTTTACTTATCAAAACAATGGTAATTCTATTAATAAATTTTGAAATGTATAGATATCCAACAGATAATTTAGTGAGAAGGTAAGAGTATTTAGAGAGAGAGGGAATGATAGATTGAAATATGATATAGGTGATGAGAGACTAATTATGAACCTTTAGAAATCGAAGAATCGTTCCACATGTTCCTTCATTAATATTTAATTTTATTTTATTATTTCAATTTAAACATTTTTATTAAAAGACGGAAACCCATAGGTAATTCTAAAATGAAACAAGTTTTGTTGGATATTTCTATACTCTAATATCTCTAATCATTTTATTTTTAATTTTTATTTTAAATAATCCTTATGTTAGAAATCCTTCACCGAATTTAAAATGTTTTTTTTAAGTTCAACAAAATTATATTTTTTTACATTTTTAATTCAAACATGACACCTCACTCTCACCTCACCCATACCTAAAATATGATTCAAAATCACACATGCCTCACCCACATTACTGTCATACACACCACTAAAAGCACAATATTTCGAAATTTTAATAATAATAATAATAATAATAATAATAATAATAATAATAATAACCATATCTTCTATAATTATTACTTTTTTCAAGAAATACCTATAAGAAAATAAATACAACAATAATAATAATAATAATGATAATGATAATAATAATTATTCTTATTCTTATATAGAAAATAATATTAGAATAAAAAATATATAAAATTATAAGTAATATTACTCTTAAATAATTAAAAACTTTTATATAAAATATGAATATATTTCACTCATATTAATTTCATTCTTCATAAGACATCAGAAAAACTAATCAAAATTTTTATGGAAAACACACATAAACACATTTCAAAATTAAATCACTCAAAAAAAATCATTTTGTTCTATATATGATAAAATTTATTTATATTTTTCAAATTTAAAAAAAGGTAAAAAAACATAGGGTGTGTAAATATCTCCACTATAAGACTCTTCATCTTCAAGAATTTTCTCGAAGCATGGAATCTAATATACATAGACAAAAAATCATATAGATCATATCCAGAAATGATTACCATGATGATAATATACTCCAGAGGGGTTTCTATTCAAAAATCAACATCGTACAATTATTTATTTAAAACTACTATGGACATTATAAATTCACATGCATCAATTATACATATAAAAATTATTTATACATAAGTACAAATAGTATATTTATTACATTAATTAAAAGCTCATTCCATCTCAATATACTATAAAATATATTTTTATCCCAATTTATAAAATTTATCATTATTTTTAGACTGATTAAATACCCCAAATATAAATTATGCTTATAAAAATTAATATAAAATTTAAAATGAAATAAAATTTAACCAATATTATTAGAAAACGAGGTTTTCTCTATGCCTCAATACCAACTGTTCACATGAACCATTGGTATATAGTTCCTGGATGTAGTCTATTCAAATGTTTTATGCAAATCATTTGTATATTTAATGATTTAAAAATGGTTTATTAAAAATCATTGGTTTAGGTTGGGATACACCAATTGTGAAATTCCCCGACCCCAGTTACCCAGAGTTGGTGCATTATTACATAGCATTCGCATGATCACAAGGAAATCGTGTCCCAAAACACCAATCTGTTTAGTATTATTAAAAACAAGATTTATACAAATGTTCAACTTTACAACTTGAAAAGAAATACAACACTAATTTATTCCATTAGAAACTTTTAATCCACCTAGATTAATCCTGAAAGTGACTCATAATTAATTTCTTCATATCATGTGAAAATGAAACATAAGAAAGGGGTGAGCTCAAATGCACAGTAAGGGTAAGAAATACTATGGAAGATAACATAAATGTTAAGCATGGTGAATAATTGAAAACACATGCCTTTACTAGTAATAAACATGAACACTTTTATGGCAGGAATATGAGCTTAGTAAATAATGCCATAATAAAACATAATCATGGGTATTATACTAGTCGAATGACCACATGAACCATCAATATTATTTTCATAATGAGGGAATTATAATGTCATACATTCTTAAACATTTTTTCAAGGCCTCATCCAAGACATCTAAAAATGATTAAGACCTCGCCCAAAACATTATATCAAATTGGGAAAGGCATCAGCCAATTCCACGTCTAGTTGTCTCATGAGACCTACCGATGCATCGAGGAGTTATAGCAGGCTTCACCCGTCACTTACTAAGTCAAATACATTCCTCATATGAAAAGGTTGAAATATAACATAAAAATTCACATTAAAACTAGTATTGGAAATGTCAATACTTTAACCATAAACCATGAATGGAATAAAAATATCACATCCATAGTCAAACATATCACAAAACCTTCAATACAGTATGGAAGTTTTGTATCATAATAAATCAACTTCAAATAAGCTTAAAATCCATCAAAGGATGTTGAAATAAATGAAATCAAAACCTATTTTTGAGAAATATATCTTTCTATTTTGAAATCATTTAAGAAAAAATTTATTTTTAAAATATTATTATAAGATATTAAGGGAAGCTTTAATGATGTTATAATGGCATAAAAAAGCCGCACCTGCCGTATAAGTTAAAAAAAACATTCTTACCTTAAATTTGTTGTAGTTTTGGGTGTTAACAGATTCATTTTGATTAATATTTTTTGCTATGTGAGTCATATTTTTTATGGATGGGATGTAACTTATTAATAACCATAATGATATCAAGTCTTTAAACGTTATTTTTAATCATCAAATGGAAATTAGTCTTGAATGGATACGATGGAAAATGAATCTCATCGTGTTCGTAGAGACGATAATCCGTACGTATGCACAAGTCACAATATCAATTTTTTATATATTAAAATAATATATAATTGGATATAATATCATATGTACCGAATCATTATCATGTTACATTTATTATTTACATAAATTACACATCATTATTATACCCATCCAAATAATAATGTATTTAATAACAATTACTCCACGACGTGGAGACGGTAAGCCGTACGTACGCACGTATGGTGACATATCATTCAATGGATGGATAGAATAATGAATATGGTTATACCATATTTATAATAACATCACAGTATATAGAATATACTGGATTTATTATTTTAGATTTCAAAAAATAAATAAAGAGGAAGTGGAAGAATAAAGGAACTTGAAAGATGTGATTAAATATTTGCCTCTTCTTTGGGTTCTTCCTTTCAATTTGATCAAAAGGGCTCCTTAGGTTGGCTTTATGACTAAAGGAAGGCCTCTAAGATGAAAGGAGGATAGTTGAGAGGGTATTTGGGTAGGTTTTGACAGATCCAAATGGCTTTGAAGGTGTGAATTAGAGAGAAGGGGGAGTGCCCTTTTATAAGTGGGGTGAGGGGAACCTTAAAAAAACAAGAAATTTTATTTTATAATAAAATCATTTTCGGTATCTAATGGATCCTAAATGGATTATTTAATGTCTAAGGTGGGGATCGGTCGAAAACCACTCGACAAATATGTTTTATACAGGTTTGGGTCACTATATTAACTTTATCTTTTAGATTTAACTCTTAGTTAAATAGTTTGACATTTACCATGTCTAATTTTATTTTTATATTAAATGGTTAATAAAAATACTATATAATTCCAAGAAAACTCCAAGTGGTTAATTAATGATAAAACTATAATTTTATAAATAGTTTGGCCGAACCTTAGATTTTTAAGAATAGAATATCAATTAATAATATAATATTTGTTTTAAAAACCCTTTTAGGTCAATTTTGACAATATTTGGTATTTTGTTTTTGATAAATTCATAACATCATTATTACTTCGAAAAAATTAATCTAACCACCCCTAATATGTCATATTAACCTATAAAATTAGTTGAATTCATAAATAGTCTAAAATTTAATTTATTTGGATATTTATAATATCAATTATTTTAATATTTCATTAATTATGTAATTACTGCATCATCATTATGTCATAAATAAATTAAATTATTTAATGTCAAAAAAATATAAATAAAATACCATTATGTATGAAATCTTTTTAGATTTATAAAAAATAATTTTAATTGAATTTATCTTATGTGTAACCCTATATTAAAAATGTATTAGTTATTAAACATTGATTTTATCTCTTTTAACTCTTCTTTAAATAAAATAATAATAAATGTCCTAATTTAATCAATGTGGGCCAAAGAGGTTTATATTTTATTCCTACGGTGTTTTTTGGTCGAATTATACATACCCAATAGAATTATTACATATGATAGGGTAATAAAATATATCATTTTTACCCTTAATTACCATATTCACTTTTAACCGTGGTAAATAAAAGAAAAAAGTTACTATTCACTGAAATTTATTTTCATCTTATTGTACCAAAATTTACATACTGATATTGACCGTGTCTCTTGGATTTTTTAAATTCAACTCACAGAAGCGGTAAAATTATGTTTTATGAAAATTTGCAATTGCTCTTTGGAGGTGGGTAAAAGACGGTAAAAAATTCAATATAATTTTTATATATCTAAAATTATTATAAACTGACTCCAATGAATTAAATTGAACTCATATAAGTATTATATATCTATTTTGACCGAAAATAAATTTAAATAAAATAAATAATTATTTAAATAAAAATTCGGTTTCAAACTATAACATAGTGTTTTTCACTATTCATCAAAAATTGAAAGTTTTCAGTGAAGTACCAAAAATTCACCCAATGCTAATTTAGATATTTTGAATCCAATAATGAAGTCCATTTTGAAAGATAAAATTTATAAAATTTCAAAAAGTGGGTATTACTATTCATAACAACTAGTTTTATTGGTTGTGGTGTGTTAAAACTTGAAGTTGCGTACAACACACACTATTGTATTATTCAAAGAGAAGCGTACCGTGGAAGCTTGGGGTGTAACAAACTATTTCCAAAAAAACATTGGTATAGATTTTTCACATAGCCATTGGGCTCCCAACAAACCCCATTCACCAATGACCACAAATTTCCCTCACCCAAGTGAGCAATAAACTATCTTATCATCCATTTTTCACCTCTTATTTAGCGTTTTTTTATTTAGATCTTCATTAACATCAAATTTGTGAGTTTTGAATCCTTATACTCTTCTACTGATTATTTTTTTCAATGTTACCTATTACATCATGTAATCGATATTATACAATCATGTTCTGATTCTACATAAATATAGATTTATTTCTTTTTGGTTCATCTTTTTAAATTATAGACTTATGAGTTTTAATTAATTCCATAAAGTAGATTCATCAAGAAAAATGGATGGTCATGCATTGATCATGTCATGGTTTATGTTCATGTCATGATGATCCAGTAAAAATGAAAATAAAACAAAAATATTTGTGAGTTATTTTATGGAATCTCCCATCTATTAACCATGTGATCTATGTTCATGTTTGAATATTTATTTTGGGAAATCATAGTTGATTCCAAAAATAATTATGGTTTATAATAAATGGATTTGGTTGGCTGTGAAGGGAGAGAAGAACCGGATTGTGTCGGGAGTGGGTTTTGTTTTCTATTGTGAGGATAAAAAATTTCCACTATCACTGATTCTATATGTTTTATTTCATTTTTTATCACCCTATGATAGATGTCAAAAGAGGGGGATATTAATTTTTTTGTGTCATGTTATTAAAGGGGGATTATTCAAGTGTGATAATATATTTTTATTTAATTAATGTTGGGTTTCATATTTAATTCTTTTCCCTCTATAACAACATTTTTTTCCTTACATAACCACTACTTTTAATGGAGCGTTCTATAATGAATTTACTAGAATATTTCATTCACCATAACAATTAGTTAAATTATCCTCTATATTTAAAAATGGTTTTCATTATTATTCTTAGTAATTAATTTATGTAAATTACAATTTAAAAGGTGAACATATAAGATAGTGAGAGTAATTAATAAGATGAGTGGGGGGGACCTAGACATAATTACACTAAAAATAATAAGAATTTACAATGTTTTTACAATCAATAGTGCATAAAACATGGAAATAATTTTCTCATGCTGTTTTTCTTTTCATCCATTATTTTGTTAAACCATCATTACTATTTATTCTATTAATTTTTATATATTTTTTACTTTTTATAATTTCATTAATGATTTAATTATTTAATTGAGTATTATATATTATTTGTTTATGGGATAATCCTTTGAATTTCACCATCCATCACAACATTATTAGTAGATTATGGTTGTTGGTTTCATGTTTGAACTTATAATCAAATTAATCTCATTGGGAATTACCGACTCTATATGCGTTATTCATAAAAAAATAATGGTGGAAGCTCTATCTAATTTAAGGATAGTAATGGTACCATATTTAGTTAAGGTAATAGGTTGCGTAAACATAAATTCTTGAATACATATCCTTCAATTTTCACTCTTAAATAATGAATAAAATAATTTGTTTGTTTTTTAATGTGCATAGTTTTGGAATTTAAATTCATATTTCAAAAAAATTAAAAATTCCAATAATTTTTGTGGTTGGTTGGGATATATAATAATATAATGTATTATATGGGTTATCTAAAGAAAAAAAATTTCTTACGATCTTCTTGATATTAATGTTTTATCAATAGACATTCTGAGGTATTTCGTCCTCTCCCATATTCTTTATATTGGAAATTATTCTCGTTTGATTCTATTTTTGATCTCTATAATATATTTTGTGATTTATAAAGTGTTTTTATCATTTAGAATGTAATAATTTTTTCTCATGAAATTATGGTTTTTTATTTGTTTGGATATTATTGATTGAGTCTTCATATTTAAAACCTTGGGTAACATTTGTTTGTGTCTAAAAGTTATTTAGTTTATCTTTTATGATAGTGAATTATTAAATGTCATGGATTCCCACCATGGTTATCAATTTTTGGGAATAAAATATAGCATATATTTTATATTTTATTCTTTTTTTCTCTAGTTACAAGTATTCTCTGATCAATTTAATATTAAATTTTTTTGTAATGAATTTTTTAATTATGGGTTTCATGATTGATTTGAATATTAATTTTTCCAATATTTGAATGGGTAGAATCTAGATGTATCAAACCAACCATATTTTAATCAATTTTCCAAAATATATGGATATTTTTTTAGATATATGATTTACAAATGCTTCAGGTGGAAGTCATATATAGTTTCCTTGTCGTAAATATGTTGGAAGTCTATGGTTTTTAGGGAATATGTTAGCTACCATATAAAAAATTTGTATTTGAAATAAACAATTATGTTTGGTATCATAATTTAGCAATGAGATAATATGAAATTAATAATGAACAAATTGTATGATGTGGAATGGATAAATTTTTATTTTATTGGTTTCCATTTGTGCATCATCGAAATAGATATAGTATTCTAGTGAAATAAGACAATCAAATCAATACACATGAACAAAAGAATGAAGGTGATGATGATAAGATAGTGAAAAAATTAATAGATGAGGTTAGGAATCCTATATATCATGAATATACTAAAATGATAATTTTTAAATTTCTAATGATGTCATATCAGGGAAAATAATTTTATAGAATTTATAATTCCACCATTTATTATATTCCTACATTTTTTTTGATATTTCTTCTTGATGGTGTATATTATTCCTCAAATAATTATATGGAATGAAAGTTGATTAAGTATCTTAAATTTTATAATAATAGAATTTATGAATGAAAAAATGATTTCAATTTATTATGGGAGGATATATAATAACTTAATGACTATAAAGAATGATGTAAATCTCAATGGAAGGAAAATAAAGATGGAAAACCATCTCATGTGCCACAAAAAGTATGGTTGTATATTCCACTAATTATCAGGAATCAAATATATACATGACTATATAAATATCAACTAATATGATATAAAATGAGGTTGATATAATTAATGATAATTATGAGTTGGTTCATCCTAAATATGGATTATCACTGTGTAAATTTCATGAAAACATCCTAATTTTGTATCTGAGGGGCGTAATGTCAAGTAGGGTCTATCTTGTGATAGTCTTAATCTGTTTCTTTATATTCGTACTTATCATAGCATGTCACATATTTTTATTCACTTATATAATCTTCCACTATGTATGTGTATGAAAAATACTTTCACTTTTTTGATTAAACTAATATATGGAACTTCTGATCATAGAAATGATAAAAATTTACACTTGAAACCTTAAATAATATATTTGAATCATCTTTGGGATATGGGGGTGTGATCATTATATTATTCTTCAGAAAATATATTTCATTTGTAGGATTACAATCTGTGGACTCTAAATGATTTCCATGATTATGTAATGATGTCTAGTTAGAGCATGAAAGAAAAACTGTCATTTATAATTTTTATGATTTATATACAATCAAAAAGAATTAAATATCATTAAAGTTATGATTTCATGGGTCATGAAAGATCCCACCAATGGATCATCAATATATGAAGAATCACCTGAGGTTCGATAATACAGTCGATGCTGAATGACCACCTCAACATATATAATAAACTTATGTGATTAATAAATTAAAATATGTTTGTATTCATTAAATAAATTTTATAGGAATGATCAAAATAGTAATAATATTGACATTGAATCCACTTACAGTTTGAAAATTAATACAATCATTTTTGAGTGTCTATATTGGCCAACCAATTTGTTATGTCATTATTTATACATAATGATCATCGATAAAACTTTATGTGAAACCTTTCCATAATATTTTCTAAATATAAAGGGGAATTCTGATGATTAATTTTGACCTTGGTTGTAACACCCCAAGATTCCACGGTATTCTTCTCTTTGAATAATACAGTAGTGTGTGTTGTACACAACTTCGAGTTCAAACACACACCACAACCAATCAAACTAGCCATTATGAATAGTAATACTAAATTTTTGAAATTTTATACATTTTATCTTTCAAAATGGACTTCATTTTTGGATTCGAAATATCAAAATTATCTTAGGGTGATTTTTTTGTACATTTCTGATATCTTTCATATTTTGATGAATAGTGAAAATTACTAAATTATAGTTGAAAACAAAATTTTTATTCGAAATAATTAATAGTGATAAATTATGAATTTGAGTGGTTTTAAAGTTTATTTAGAATATATTTTTACCATTTAATAAAATTTAGGTCATTATACGTAATTTCACATTTAAACCGGACATAAATAAGTGTCAATCTTTTGATATTTATTATTTCTTAAAAACACGCTTTTTATTTTGACAATGGGAATTAATTTTAAATTAATTTATGTCACTTATGTATTTTGAATTTAGAAAAATGGATTTCATATTTAGAATCAGGAGTTACAAATTATTTAAATAGGTAACTTTTATTTTTAGTCATTTTGAATAATTACTTCGGTAAATATTTTATTTACCATGGTTAAAGGGTAAATCCAGTAAATAAGGGTAAACAAATATTATAATAATAATAATAAGTTACCCTAAAACGTGTCCTAACCCTATTTATTATACATTTACGACCATGTTCATATTTGGGTCGATTTTGGGACACCATGGATCTACTTGTAAGTGATAATGACACTTTATATTAATTAAGTTAAAGTAAATACAAAAATCACATAAGCATATATCTTTTAGCAAAACTATTTTTACATAGGGTTATATATGTTATATTTTCTAATATAAATATTAATTATAAAGATAAAATGATTTACTAAATAATGGTATTTTATGTATAATTGTTAGACATTGAATAGTTAAATTTAATAATGACACAATAAGGATGTAGTATTTTCCTTATTAATGAAAGAATCGAATAATTGGTATTATAAATGTCAAAATAAATTTTATTTGGATGTTTTTATGACATAAAAAATTATTATTAGTTAATATGACATGTTAATATTTCTTAAATTATTTTTTTTGAATTAATAAATTTGTTAAGACTTTAAAAAAATCAATTATTAAATAGTGTCAAAATTGACATAAGTGAATTTTTAAAAAAACTATTATACTATTAATTGATATTATATTCGTAAAAATATAAGGTTCGTGAAAAAGACTAATATAATGATAGGTGTATTATTAATGGACCACTTGGGGGTATCTTGGATGTTTATAGTAAGTTTATTGACTATATAATATAAAAATACAAAGAGACAAGGTAAATGTCAAACTATTTAACTAAGAGTTAAATAAAAATGATAAAGTTAATATAGTGACCCAAACCGATCTAAAACCTATTTGTTGAGTGGTTTTAGAACTATTACCACCTTAAACTATAAATAATCCACTTTGGAGACATTAAAAACTAAATATGAATTTATTATAAAATAATATTTCTTGCTTTTCCTAAGGTGCCCCTCACCCCTCATATAAAAGGGCACTCCCCATTCTCACTAATTCACACCTTCAAAGGCTTATGGCTCGGCCAAAACCGACCCAAATATTCTCTCAACTTCCCTCACTTAAACCTATAGGCCTTAGTTTTATCCGAAAGCCAACCTAAGGATCCCTTTTGATCAAATCAAAAGGAAGAACCCGGAGAAGAGGTAATGTTTTCACCACCCTCTTTCAAGTTCCTTTCTTCTTCAAATTCTTATTTCTTTGTTATTTCCATTATAAAATAATAAATCCAGCATATTATATATAATTTAATGTTATTATAAATATTTTACAACCATATTCAGTATTCTATCCATCCTTTGAATGACATGTCACCATACGTGCGTACGTACGACTTACTGTCTCCATGTCGTGGTGTAATTGTTATTCAAAAAATTATTATTTGGATGGGTATGTTAATGATGTTTAATTGATATAAATAATAAATATAAACTGATAATTATTATGTATATATAATATAACATTCAATTATATATTATTTTAATATCAAAAAAATGATATTGTCGGTCTTGCGTACGTACGGACTACCGTCTCCACGAACGCGATGAGATTAATTCCCCATCTTATCTATGCAAGTCTAATTATCATTTTGTGATTAAAAATAATGATTAAGGAATTTATATCATTCTTTATATGAATAATATACAACCTGTCTATAAAAAACACGACTTATGTTACAAAACATATAAAATAAAACGAGTAAGTTAACACCTGAAACAACGATAATACTAAGATATTATTAACAAATAAATGTTAAAAGATCATATATGATATCATATTAATGTATATGATTCTGGTATAATTTAATAACAATTAGTTCACCATTATACAGGAGGTTAACCAACCCTCAACCAAGGAAAATTACAAGGTAAGGGTTTATTTCACAATCTCTTCATTATTCGAGGTTGTTTATACATAATTATCTAATGGGTCCTCTTTATCATCCACATCCATGTTTCTTAAGAATGTATTTAAAATTATTATTACTATTTTATAGACTATGGGTTAAAGTCATTGATACCCTTTTTTACTTTTTGAAAGATGTTTATAATGGAATCTTTCTGTCATTTTCCAAACAAGGTCCTTTTTAACCTTTTCAACAGAATTATGGTAAAAATGTATTTTTTAACTTATAAGGCGGGTGTGGCTATTTTCTGCCATTATAAAAATTTTGAAGCTTCCCTTACAATCATATAATAATATTTTCAATGTAAATGTTTTCTTTTATAATTATGTGTCTTTTAAATGATTTCAAAAAAGAGATATTTCTCTCAAATAGTTTTGATTTCATCTATGTCAACATCCTTTAATGGATTTTTAGATTATTTAAAGTTGATTTATTATGATACAAAACTTCCACATTGTATTTAAGGTTTTGTGATATGTTTGACTGTGGATGTGCTATTTTTATACCATTTATGGTTTATGGAGAAAGTATTGACATTTCGTATGCTAGTTTTAATACAAATGATTATGTTATGTTTAAACCTATTCATACGAGGAATGCATTAGACTTAATAAGTGATAGGTGGAGCCTTCTATAGCTCCTCAATGCATCGGTAGGTCTCATGAGACAAACTAGTGTCTTGGTATAAGGCCTTGACAACATCTTATTTGTAGTCTTGGAACAAGGCCTTGACTATGTGGTTATGATAGTCTGGCATTATGCATTTCATCATTAGGAAAGTGGTGATTGATATTTCATGTGATTATTCGACTAGTAGAATATCCATGTAAATAAGTAAATGGAATTATTTCATTTTATTTTTTCCATATTATGCTAAATTTCATGTTTAAAAGGATTTTGTTTTAGTTATACAATGCCTTAAATGTTTATGATTATTTATGAAAGTTTCTGCTATATTGTTATCCTTACTGGGCATCTGTGCTCACCCCTTTCTATGTTTTATTTTTTCCAGGATGTGAAGAAGTATTTTATGACTGACTTATAGGGACAGTCTGAGGGGATATTAGTGTGGACTATGGATACTATTTTGTTGTAGTTTTTTACTTTTTTTATGTAATGTAAGACTTATGAGTGTATCTAGTGTTTCCAAGGCTACTAAACTAATCGGTCTTTCAAGACATGATATTTTGTGATCATGAACATGTTATTTAATAATGCACTGAATCTGGGTAACTAGGGTCAGGGCGTTATAGTTGGTATCAGAGGAAGTTTAGTACAAACCTTGGAAGCTAGATTTAGATAAACACTGATTAGAGAACATAGACTTAAGATAGACAATGAGGATTAATATAGATGAACTTCCTAGAATTTTGGTATAGTAGAGATTTTGTGAGTTTTACAAGAAATACATCCCTGTATGCATATGAGCAAGTAGAGTTGGCTCTGGCAGAGATGTACCTAGAGGTAAAACCTGAAAACAAAACTTTGAACAAGACTCAAACGGGAACTGGTGCACGACAATGGGCCTTGCTGCACTCTTGGTTACGAAACTCTCAAGGGATATGGTGAGGATAATTATCATTTTCTTTAAAAACCATTATGAAGGGTTTATGAGAATATAATTCCTCAAAGAAATTTTTTTTTTATGATTATGATTTATATCTATAAATAGTTCAATTTATGTTAAGTATTTTACAAGTATGGACTTATGTATTTTGATTCATAAACTAATCTAGTTTATGCCATTGTTTAGAAATGGCGCCTAGTGGAAAGAATGGAAACTATATCAATGAATGAACTCCATGTAAGGATTTACCTCCCGCTCAAGATAATTATAGTGGAGCCGGTGATGAAACTGGTGATGATCAACTAATCACCATACTGGGACAACTCACTCAGGTTATGAATAATCACCTTACCCATATAGAGCACCCTAATCCATAGCATGTAGGATCAATGTTAGATAACTTCCTAAGGCAACAACCACCAACATTTAATGGGAGTAAAAACCCACTAGTAGCTGAGCAATGGATAAATTCTTTAGAGAAAATATTCCATGCCTTGGGGAGTAGTGAAAGGGAAAAAGTTACCATGGTAGTTTACCACCTCACTCGAGATGCTGATCAATGGTGGTCATTGATTCAAAACACGAAGGAAGATGATGAAGTATCAAATATGGAATGGAGGGATTTCAAAGGGCTGTTATTAGAAAAATACTTTCCTCGTGACCATCGAGAAGAGATAGAAAGGCAATTTCTGAGTCTGAGACAAAAGGTGGATGAGAATGTCGCAATGTATGAAGCTAACTTTACATGGTTAGAGAGGTATGCTGAAGATTATATATGTAAGACAATAAGTAATATTTATCATTTTTTGATGGGTTATAACCATTTCTCGGTCGAGCATTAGTCTCACAAACCTTATCATTGTACAAAGATATCATCTAATGCGCTATAAAGACAGAAAAAGAATTCTCTATGTCTTATGACTTTAAAGCAATGAAAGAGAAGAAGAGATCTATTGATCAATCTATAAATGGAAATAAGGGGAAGAATGGAAAATTTGAATATCAATCCTGTAGTAAATTTGGGAAGAAACACCCCGGTACTTTCTTAAAAGGAATGAGAGTTTGTTAAAAGTGTGTTGAAAAAGGCCACCAAGCTCGTGATTCCAAGGAAAAAAAATAAGCTACCGATGTTAAATGCTGCAATTGTAGGGAGATGGGACATTACGCAAATGAATTTCCTAAGTTTCAGGGAAAATTACCTCAGAAAAGGCCAAGAGATCAAGGCCAAGCTTATGCTATCACTACTGCTGAGCTAGAAGTTATGAAAGATGTGGTGGCGGGTAATTTAATGGTTTCCTCAAGTTTAGCCAATGCTTTATTTGATTCTGGATCCTCACATTGTTTCATATCTTCCCAATTTGCTAAGAGAATTAGATATTTCCAATTTGATTTATCATGGGAGTTGTTAGTTAAATCATTTAAGGGAAGTATCATCGCAACAAATTTTTGTGAATCTGTTCCCATTAGAGGATATAAATGTTCTTTATCTGCTGATCTCATCATCATACCTATGATTGAGTTTGATATAATCCTCAGTATGGATTGGCTTTTGGACCATGATGTGAATATCTATTGTAAGAAGAAGGAGGTTACGATTTTTGATGATGATGACAAAGAACACCTTATCTTTAGAGCAGAATCTTCACCACCTAATTATTATATAGATCCACCCCTAGTAGATCATGTAAATTAAATTATTGGGGAGGAATAGAATGAAATAACATTGGGTGAGGAAAGGAATGTTCAAATAGAGTATGTACCTATTGTGAAAGAATATGATGATGTGTTTCCTGAAGATTTACCTGGACATCCTCCAGAATGAGAAATTGTGTTTTTCATTGACCAAATTCATGGTTCAAGGCCCATATCGAAGACCTCTTATAGAATACCCACTGTAGAATTAGTGGAACTAAAGAAACAACTAGAGGAATTGTGTAATAAGGTATTTATTCACCCTAGTGTTTCTCTATGGGGAGCCCCTTTCATTTTTGTTAAGAAGAGTGTTGGATCTATGAGGTTATGTATAGACTATAGGGAGATCAATGATATAACAATAATGAACAAGTATCCCCTACCTCACATTGATGATTTATTTGACCAACTTAATGGAGCTCAATACTTTTCAAAGATTGACCTTAGATCTGGATATCATCAGTTGTGTGTGAAGAAGGAAGACATTCCGAAGATAGCATTTCGAACCAGGTACGGGAATTATGAGTTTACAATAATGCCATTTGGGATGACTAATTCACCCTCTATTTTCACAGATCTAATGAACAGAGTTTTCAAGGAATACCTTGATGAATTTATAGTGGTATTTATTGATGATATCTTGGTATAATCCAAAAGCTACGAAGATCATGAAAATCACTTGCGCATTATATTGAAGTCTCTGAGAAGACATGAATTATATGGGAAGTTTAGCAAGTGTGAATTTGGATTCAAGAGATTTATTTTCATGGCCATATTGTTTCTAAGCATGGAATTCCCATTGATCCTTCTAAGACAAGAGAAATCCAAGAATGGCCAGCCCCGATGAGTATAACTGAGGTACGTATTTTTTTTGGTTTAGAAAGTTATTATCGATGTTTAGTCCAGAATTTTTCCTGGTTGGATAACCCATTAACAAATCTCAAATGAAAATGGGTTAAATTTGTTTATACAAAAGTGTGTGAAGAATGTTTCGAAGAACTGAAAAAAAGTTTAGTCAATGCTCCTATATTAACTCTACCATCGGGGAATGATGGGTTTGTAATTTATAGTGATGCATCGAAGAAAGGACATGGTGGTGTCCTTATGCAGAATGATAGGGTTATTGCATATGCATCACGACAACTGAAATTTAATGAGAAAAACTATCCTACTCATGATATTGAGTTAGCAGCTGTAATATTTGATTTGAAGATTTGGAGAAACTATCTCTATGGTGAGAAATGGGAGATGTATACTGATCACGAGAGTTTGAAGTATATTCTCTCACAGAAATAACTCAACATGATGCAAAGGAGATGGCTTGAACTAATCAAGGATTATGATTGCATGATACACTACCACCCTGGAGAGGCAAATAAGGTGGCAGATGCTTTGAGCAGAAAGGATCATGGAGTTGTGTACAATATGATAATTGAAAGGGATCCTATTTTTATGGATCTATTGAATATGGACATGGGAATAACCATGGAAGGTGAAACATCAATGCGTTTTCAAATGGTTTCCAAACCATCATTACTAGAAATGATTAAGAGTTCTCAGACCGATGATGAATAGTTTCAAAAGAAGATTAAAGCTATGAATTATGGGAGATTGAGTGACTTTGTATATGAAGATGGAATTTTGAAATATGGTAAGTGACTTTGTGTTCCCGATATACCATATCTAAAAAGGGAATTGTTGGAAGATTCTCATAGTTCCAATTTATCTTTACACCCTGGGAGCACCGAGATGTATAGTGATTTGAAGGAACGTTTTTGGTGGGACAACATGAAGAGGGAGATTGATGATTTTGTGTCAAGATGTATGGTTGGTCAATAAGTGAAAGCTGGAAGGCAACGGCCTAGAGGATTCATGCAACCTCTTTTCATACCTTAGTGTAAATGAGATAATATCACGATGGACTTTGTCATGGGACAACCAAAGACTCCTAGAAGGAATGATGCAATATGGTTCATTGTTGATCGTCTTACCAATTGAGCACATTTTCTTACTATAAGAGAAGATCTACCACATGAACATCTAGCAAGGCTATATATTAATGAAGTTGTGAGACTTTACAGAGTACCCCTATCAATTGTTTCTGATCGTGATCCACATTTTACATCATGATTCTGGTTGATTCTTCAGAAGGCCTTGGATACTGAACTTCGTTTGAGCACTGCTTACCACCCCCAAACTGATGGACAATCAGAACTGACTATTAAAACCTTAGAAGACATGTTGAGATCTTTGTCACATGCCTTTCAGGGTATGTGAGATAAATATTTACCTCTTGTGGAATTTTCATATAATAATAGCTTCCATTAAAGTATTCATATGGCACCATATAAAGCATTTTACAGAAAGAGATGTCGCACAACAACCTGTTGGGATGAAGTTGGTGAAAGAGAACTCGTAGGCCCAGAACTGGTGGAGGAAACAATGGAAAAGGTGAAGGTAATCCAAAACCACATCAAAGCAGCTCAAAGTAGGCAGAAGATCTATGTCGATAACCGAAAGAAGGATTTGGAATTTCAAGTAGGAGATCATGTTTTCTTGAAGGTATCTCCATGGAAGGGAGTTATACATTTTGGTAAGAATGGAAAATTGAGTCCCAGGTAAATCAGACCTTTTGAAATTCTAGAACAAATTGGGGCGGTATCTTACTGTTTTTCAGTGACGCCAAATCTCTCTAAAGTTAATGATGTGTTCCACGTATCACTGTTGAGAAAATACATGATTGACCCAACACATGTACTCACCTATGAAAAATTAGAACTGGAACCCGATCTGTCTTATTGTGAAGATGCCATTAGGATTCCTGATACCAGAGAACAAGTGTTGAGAAACCGGACGACTCTTCTGGTAAAAGTTCTATGGAAAAACCATAGGATGGAAGAGGCAACGTGAGAACCCGAGGAACTTATGATGAAGAACCACCCAAGTCTTTTTATGAAGTAATATTCTATAAATTTTGAGGATGAAATTATTTGAAGGAGGGGATAATTTAACACCCCAAGCTTCCATAATATGCTTCTCTTTGAATAATATAGTAGAGTGTGTTGTACGCAACTTCGAGTTCTAACACACACCACAACAAATCAAACTAGCTGTTATGAAGAGTAATACCCAATTTTTGAAATTTTATACATTTTAACTTTCCAAATGGAATTCATTTTTTGATTTGGAATATCAAATTTATCTTAGGGTGAATTTTTTGTACATTTATGATAACTTTCATAGTTTGACGAATAGTGAAAATTACTAAATTTTAATTAAAAACAACTTTTTAATCGAAATAATAAATAGTGATGAATTATTAATTTGAGTTGTTTTAATGTATATTTAGAATATAAATTTTCCATTTAATAAAATTTAGGTCATTAGACGTAATTTCACATTTAAACCGGACATAAACAAGTGTCAATCTTTTGATAGTTATTATTTCTTAAAAAC
The DNA here is from genome assembly GCA_963277665.1 of Viscum album. Taxonomy (NCBI): domain Eukaryota; kingdom Viridiplantae; phylum Streptophyta; class Magnoliopsida; order Santalales; family Viscaceae; genus Viscum; species Viscum album. The sequence goes on from OY728164.1 coordinate 996,097,346, forward strand.
ACGCTTTTTTGTTTTGAAAACATGAATTAATTTCTAATTAATTTTTGACACTTCTGTGTTTTGAGTTTAGAGAAATGGATTCCATATTTAGAATCAGGAGGTCCACATTTTATAAATAGGTAAATTTTATTTTTAGTCATTTGGAATAATTACTTCGATAAATATTTTATTTACCATGGTCAAAGCGTAAATCCGGTTAATAAGGGTAAAAAAATAATATTATAATAATAATAAATTACCCTAAAACGTGTCCTAATCCAATGTTTTGATAAATATCTGACCATGGTAATCTTTGGGACGATTTTGGGACCCCATGGATCCACTTTTTTGTGATAATGACACTTTAATTTAATTAAGTTAAGCTAAATACAAAAAAGACATAAGCATATATCTTTTAGAAAAAAAAATTTACATAGGGTTATATATGTTATATTTTATACTATAAATATTAATTAGAAATATAAAAATATTTCCAACATAATTTAATTTTATTTATAATTTTTAGACATCGAATAATTAAATTTATTTATGACACAATAATGATGCAGTATTTTCTTTATTAATGAAAGAATCAAATAATTGGTATTATAAATGTTAAAATAAATATAATTTGAATGTTTTTATGAAATACACAAAATTTATTGGTTAATATGACATTTTAGTATTTCTTAAATGAATCTTTTTTTAATTAATAAAAATTTTAAGACTTTAACAAAAATCAATTATTAAAAAGTGTCAAAATTGACATAAAGGAGTTTTTAAAACAAATATTATATTATTAATTGATATTCTATTCCTAAAAATATAAGGTTTTGGAAAAAGAAATAAAATAATTATTATTGTTTTATTAATGTACCACTTGGGGGTTTCTTGTAAGTTTATAGTAAGTTTATTGACAATATAATATAAAATTACAAAGAGACATGGTAAATGTCAAACTATTTAACAAAGAGTTAAATAAAAAAGATAAAGTTAATATAGTGAACCAAACCTGTCTAAAACCTATTGGTTTAGTTTTTTTTGACCTATACCCAACTTAACCTTTAAATAATCCACTTTCGAGCCATTATAAACCGAATATGAACTTATTTACAAAATACTATTTCTAACTTTTCCTAAGGTGCCCCTCACCCCTCTTATAAAAGGGCACTCCCCCTTTTCACTAATTCACACCTTAAAATCCTTTTGTCTCGGCCAAAACCTGCCCAAATATTCTCCTAAATTCCCTAAATTCAACCTAGAAGCCTTATTTTGATCATAAATCCAACCTAAAGAGCCTTTTTGATCAAACCAAAAGGAAGAACCCGAAGAAGAGGTACTGTTTTGACCACCCTCTTTCAAGTACCTTTCTTCTGAAACTTCTTATTTATTTGTTATTTATATTATAAAATAATAACTCAAGTATATTATATATAATGTGATGTTATTATAAATATGGTTCAACCATATTCGGTATTCTACCCATCCTTTAAATGACATGTCACGATATATGCGTACGTACGGCTTACCATCTCGACGTCGTGGTGTAATTGTTATTCAAAAAATTATTATTTGGATGGGTATGATAATGATGTTTAATTGATGTAAATAATAAATATAACATGATAATTATTATTTTTATAGGATATATCATCAAATTATATATTATTTTAATATCAAAAGAATGACATTGTTGCTCGTGCGTACGTACGGACTACCCTCTCCACGAACACGATGAGATTCATTCCTCATCGTATCAATGAAAGTATAATACTCATTTGATGATTAGAAATAATGTTTAAGGACTTGATATCATTCATTATATGAATAATATACAACCTATCGGTAATAAACACTACTTATGGAACAAAACATATAAAAGAGAACGAGTAAGTTAACACCCGAAACGACGATAATACTAAGATATTATTAATAAAGCAATGTAAAAAATCATATATGATATCATATTAATGTATATGATTCTTTTATAATTTAATAACAATTATTTCACCATTATATAGTATTTTAACCTACCCTCAACCAAGGAAAAGTACTAGTTAAGGGTTTATTTTACAATCTCTTCATTATCCGAGGTTGTTTATACGTAATTATCTATTGGGACCTCTTTATCATCCACATCCATGTTTCTTACAAATTTATTTAAAATAATTCTTAATATTTTAAAGACTATGGTTTAAAGACATTTATATCCTTTTTTACTTTTTAAAAGATGTTTATAAAGGAATTTTTCCGTCATTTTCCAAACAAGGTCCTTTTTAACCTTTTCGACAGAATTAAGGTAAGAATGTCTTTTTTAACTTATATAGAGGGTGAAGATATTTTCCACTATTATAAAATTGTCACATATTCCCTTAAAATATTATAAGAATATTTTAAAATTAAATTTTTTATTTTATAATTATGTGACTTTTAAATGATTTCAAAAAAAGAGATATTTATCTCAAATAGTTTTGATTTCATCTATGTCAACATCCTTTGATGGATTTTATGCTTATTTTGAGTTGATTTATTATGATACAAAACTTCCATATTGTATTGAAGGTTTTGTGATATGTTTTAATGTGGATGTGTTATTTTTCTAAAATTCATGGTTTATGGATAAAGTATTGACATTTTGTATGCTAGTTTTAATACGAAGTTTTATGTTATGTTTAAACCTGTTCATATGAGGAATGAATTAGACTTAATAATTGACCGGTGGAGCCCACTATAGCTCCTCGATGAATCGGTAGGTCTCATGAGACAAACTAGTGTCTTAGAACAAGGCCTTTACAAAATATTTTTTGTAGTCTTGGCACAAGTCCTTCACTATGTGGTTATGATATTCTGTCATTATGCATTCCATCATTATGAAAGTGGTTATTCATATTGGATGTGATTATTCAACTAGTAGAATATTCATGTGAATAAGTAAATGTAATTATTTCATTTTTTTCGATATTAGGCTGATGTTGAAGTTTAAAAGGCTTTTGTTATAGTTATACATTACCTTAAATGTTTATGCTTAATTATGAAAGTTTCCACTATTTTGTTATACTTACTGGGAATCTGAGGTCACCCCTTTCTGTGTATTATTTTTCCCAAGATGTGAAGAAGTATTTTATGACTGGCCTACAGGGATATTCTGAGGGGATATGAGTGTGTACTATGGATACTATGTTGTTGTAGTTTTTCACTTTATTATTTAATTTAAGACTTCTGAATGTATATAGTGTTTCCAAGGCTACTAAACTAATCAGTTTTTCGATACTTGATCTTTTGTGATAATTCCATTGTTATGTAATAATGCACTGGCTCTGTGTAACTGGGGTCAGGGTGTTACATTGTTATTACTCATTAGATATGGGTATTCGACCAGAACTATAACCTTTTTGTATTAGTGAAAACCAATGGAATGTTCCCCATGGTTATTCAGTGATGAAACATTTTTAGTAATCTCAATTTATAGAAGTAATTAATATTTTCAAGGATCATTATGTATATTCTAGAAGCATATCTATAAGAGTCAAAAATGTAATTGAAACTAGAATCCAAAAAACTAATTAATATGACATCATTTTCCAAGAATTGATTCCAATTGAAATATGAAATTTAATATCCAATAATGTATGTGTGAAAATGATTCTATTATGTAAATGTACATTGTGAAAAAATGTTATAAAAATAATTCTGGATATAAATGCAGTGCTGTAAATTTTGTGTGAGATGTATAAAATTTTCACTCCTCCATTGTTCACATACATGATAAATTTAAAATTTCACCTTCCAAATGAAACACATATTAATAGACACATTTATTTTTGGTGGATGAATCCCACTAAAAGAAAAACACGAACAATGAAATATTATTTAGGAAAAAATAATCATCCTAAAGGCTCCATTATGAGATTTATTTTGATCAAGAATGTGTGGATTTTTATTCAATTTATTGGTTTGATGTTAGAAAAATATGTAGTCATCCAATGAAAAATGAATAGAATAATAATGGGGAAATGGACCCCTCATTCAAATCTCTTCCCTCAACATGGGTAATACATGATTCAAATACATTGGATACATTGATCCTTGAAGAGTAGGAGATGACACAACCTGGAGTCTGTTTTAGCTACGTTTTGTTCGATGTCCATATCAAGTAAGTCATTTTAATATTTATATGATATCTCATATGATGTCATTTCACATATATTATAATATTTTATTATAATATTATTTATAGAACATAAAAAATTATAAATAGAGTTATATAATCATTTTATTTGAGAATAAGAGTGGGTTTTAATAGAAAATAGTTTCCTATAAGGTTGAATAAAATCAATTAAAATTACATTTATTAATTAAAATTTTGTTTTTTATTTAAATATATAATTAAGATATATTTTAGGTACTATATTGACCTATTTACTCTCTCTCTCAAGAATTAAGAGCATTGGTTTTTGGACCCAATTATTTGGTTCATGAGTACAAATATTTAATAATCAATGGGTAAAAATTTGATACCATTGATTGAGTGGTGACTATGATAATGGAACATGGTGGAGTTATATTAAATAAATAAATGAAATATTATGGCTTTACATAAGATAATAGGCCTAGATATTAAAATCTTTCTTATTATGGGATTGTTGTGAAATTATTGTAATGAATTTGTTACTCTCATGGTCAAGTCACAATGAAAAAATTTAAATGGTATGATTCAATGATACAACATGGTACATTTATTAATGAATGTGGATTGAGATATATTCACATGACTTTATCCCTACATACCTATGAACCATATATTATTCCATCAAGGAAAAAGGCATTTTATGTGAAAGATCATTTGAGACCAGATAATGGTTTCATTATCGATGTAATCTAATGAAATATTTTTTATGATGGTTTTGAAGAAATTGACACCAATGAAACCCCCATTGGTTTTGTCTAAAATATTATATTTATCCAATTGGGAGAATTAATGTCAAAACAAATGTAGTGGTTTATAATTTATATAAGAAACCATATATGTTTATAGTTCAATTAGTTTACTTTGAAATATATTTCTTATGATGGTAATATTTTAATTACTTTAATTTACTATCATTTTCAAATCATATATTTGTTTTATTAATATTTATTTTCATTAAATTAATTATATTTAATTTAATTACAAAAAAGATGATTAAAAAGGGGGGTTTTAATGTATATCTTGGTTATAAATAATAGTTTCTATAACAAGTTATGAAATTGTTTATGACTTCTATGACATCTATGTTGTATTTATAATTATTGAATAACTATTTATAAAAAATATATATTTCATTATTATAAATATTAGGAAAGATATTTATGAAACTCGAAGGAAGTGACTATTAGATAATAATCAAATAATGAAAAAATTCGGGCCACCTCCTCTGGTTCCCATAGTAAGTAGAAAAATAATAATATTTTTCTTCTTAATTAAATTAATTTTCATGTTGTTATTCCATATAAATTTATTTTTGGCACATTTATGTAAACTAGAGTTAAATACTCCATAGAATATTAGTATGGGACCATTTGGGGGTTCTCTTAGAGAAACCTAGGGAATCCATTGTACTCATTCACCCATTGACCCGCTAGTATACATCCTATCTAACAAAATTTTTTACCCCCTACAAAAACCTCTATGGATATTCCCACCCTTGCATCCATCATTATCTTATTTAGGTTCTTCATCTCATAAAATGTTTACGGTGCCTCTAGGAAAATTCTTACATTCACAATATCCATATCCAATGATATACCACATCCCATATATCATTACTATACCATGTATATGCCACCACCATTTCCTATTATCCATTCATGATTTGATGATTCTAATTATTTAGCTTCAAATACAATGTATATAGATGAACTAGTGCATACATTGGAATATGAACATTATTTAGAGGCTATCGCTCAAGGATAGCCGATGAATCCATTAAATCCTAATGATTATCATGTATAAGGTATTTTTATAAGTGTTTAAAATTATATCACATCATTTGTTTCCAGTTGTACTATGAATTAATTCAATATACTTTTTTTAACTTATTCTGTGTGATTTTTTAATAGGTGATGTGGTCCCACCCATATGTGTTAATCCTAGTATATTCAAACAAAAATTATGTTATATTAATATTATAATAATAAAATGATAGGTTAAAATTTCAGGAAATGTAGAAGTTTAATTGAAGCTTTATCAAAGTATAGAGATATCATTATGACGTAACTGGTATAAGGGGGGAATATCAATAATGAAATCAAGGAGAAAGCATGGGAGGAGATATATATATGAAAATTTGTAAAATTAATATCTATATTATTGTTTTACATATATGAATTAACATTTTCATTACATTGATAGTTTAGTTTTCCCAAGTGTGAAGATATTAATTTCCCATGGTTGATGGATTTAGGGGAGTGGTGGAGATAATATAAGCATGAGTTATATGTTCATTGGAAGAGTATAGTTAGATTTGATTTAGATGGTGTACCAATATTCACCAATTTTACAACAATATAATACTATGAAGTAATCATATATTGAAAGAGTAATGAGTTTAAAGTGTTCTTAATCTTTAAAGGGGTGTATTAAAATATTAATTTTTATTCATTGTATAGAATTTTTATTGAATGTTTGAGTGAGAAAAAAAATCAACAAGGTTTCAATGATTTATATTCACACTTTGGGGTTCATTACACTTCCAGACCATTATAGGTTTCAAGTACTTTAATATTATTATAAATAATATCTATATTTATGTTGATACATAAGTCAAAGGGATTTATTTTATGTAGTTAAAATTTGGAGGGATATCTTTATTAAACACACTTCAATAAATTTTCAACTTCACAGTGAAAAGAATTATATTATTCTATAATTTACAAATTATTTAATAATAATCCCAAAAATTTTGTTCAGTATTCCCGAACATATAATAGTTCTACCAATGACTAAAAAATTGTTTTTTGTTCTTTAGAGTACTTATTGCCTAGATTTTACAAAATGAGATGCGTTTTGTATGAAAATATACTCAATAAAAAGTTAGGAATAATTTAGAGAACCAACACATATATAAAAATTTTATCCAATATTGATATAATTTATCCAACCATATGTGTTCTATTTTCATTAATCATAGCTAAACCCGAGTATTTCAGGTTCATTATCATAAAATATGTATATTTTACTCTCATTTTTTAAATTGAAAAATGATTTTAATAAATATTTTTCATCTAAACTATAAAATTTTCATACATGTAATTTTCTTACAGTGCATTCAAATTGAACTAAAGTTAATTGAATAGAATCAAACCAACCAAAAGTGGTTTGGTAAATTTATTAGTATTTTCATGAATTAAAAAAATAAAAAGAAATAAAATTGTTTTAACATTAAAAAAACATTATTAAAATAGTCTTAAAACAAACTAACATAGTCATAGGACTGAAATCTAGAAATTAGGCATTAATACAGAGGGTTGTAAATTCACCCATTTATTTAGATTGGCATGATGGAATTTATGTTTTATTCTCAAGAATACCTTTAATATATGGTTGTAAATTCCTCTTTAATATAAAATTTATAGCTTTAATAAAGTCCTCCCACTCCCTCTAGGTTGAGCTAACATTACTCGTCTAAATATGCTGAAAGTTCCCATAAAATTTAGAAATACAATATTAAATGATTTTAATTTAAGTCAATGATATATCAATATAATCCTTCCTTATTTGAAAATAAGATTCAATAAATTTACCATCCCACAAGGGAAAAATATGAGAACATCTCAATTCAAACAATCATTCTAAACCAAATAACTAACCAAAAATTAACTAGTTGATATAACCCAAGATGAAAAAATACCCTAAAAAATGAACAAATTACCCGAATAAAAAAATTAACCAACCCAAACTAAACTAATTAACCTAACCATAGAATGGAAAATTGATAAAATATGAAAATTCAAAACATAATAATTACCAAATGGCAAGAATGAACCAAATGATATAACCCAAAAAGAACAATACCTGAAAATAAACAAAATGACATGACCAAAAATAATCCAAAAAATAATATAAAAATGAGATGGCCAGTAAATAGAACAAAATTACCAAAACAAAAAAGAATTAACCCAAAATAAAAAATTAAATACCCCAAAAAAACAAAATAATCTAAAATTATGTAATCGAATTGAACTACCAAAAAAATAAAAAAATGCTCAAATTAATTAACAAAAAATTACATAACTCTGAAATGAATCAAATAAACTTACAAAAAACAAACCAAATGACCTAAAAAATATGACATAACCTAATGTGAAAAAATTACAAAACCAAAAGTGACCTATACAAAAGTGCACAAAATAATATTTCCCAGAATAGAAAAAATTATAAAACTCAAAAATGACTTAACCCCAAAATGATGGAAATGGACTAACCATAATCAACCAAAATAAAATAACTTAAAATGAACCAAATGATCTTTCCAAATGAAATAATGGGGAAATATTAGAAAATATATAACTCAAAACTAAACTATATGACATTAATCATTAAGGAAAGAAGCACCATCCCACAAAATGAATCAAATGACCAAAAATAATTATGTAAAATAATATAACCAATTGACCAAATGACAAAATAACAATTATAACAACTATCCTTAAAAAAAATGAACCAAAGGACGAAATGACTAAAATAACCAATATTCCAACTACATGAATAACAAAACAGAAATATACATGGAATGAAAAGAACAAATAAGAGTAATCCATATACTACCTATATTAAGCATTATAATTTGTATATATTTATGATGTTATGGAACAAGTTTAATATGTTTAATTAAATGTATTTTAAACATATAATGAAATAAGGTTCAAATATTGAAAAGATATAGTGCAATAGAATATCCAAAATTTATTTATGCATCATAGATAAGGTAATTCCTCATTTGGTTTCACTTATGATTATACAATACAACAATAATATAAGTATTAATGGATTACTTGACAATGATTTATGTGGATTGGGTAGTGCAATTGCATAGCATTCTGAGGTCTACCATCTAATATCAGGACTCACACTTTACCTCACGAGTCTGGAGGAGATAACTTGAATGGTTTGGGAACATAGTTATCACTTAGCACTTCTTTCCACCATCAGACCGATGGGAAGACGGAGAGTACTATCCAGAAAGTTGAGGATATGTTATGATCATTCACCTTGGACTTGGTAGATCTTGGATTAAAAATCCTACATTATAAAGGTTATCTTATAAAAATAGTTATCACTCTTACATTATCGAGATCCATTTAAGGCACTATACAAGATGCCATGTCATTCCTTATTATTCTAGATGAAGGTTAGAGAGGCAGATGTTCTTGGTCCAGATGTGGTGCATATCATGAAGAATAAGATTCAGCTTGTTCATCAGATGATGTAGGCAACAAAGGACATGTATATTTACTATGCTAATCATATGAGTATTCCCTAGGATTTTTAAGATATTTACCATGTCTTCAGGAAGGTTTCCCTCCTGAAATGGGAAGAATATGTTTGGAAGAGAAAGTAGGATGTCATCCAGGTTCATTAGACCATTTTAGGTGTTGTTATGATTTAGTGAGGCGGAATAACAATTGGAATTGCTAGTTAGTTTGAAAAGGATCCCTGGAAACTTCCATTTCTCCTGGATTCATCAATATCTTCATTATGAGTCTCATTTCATTGATTAAGGAGAGATGGATATTGAAGATGGATTTTTTTTGAATAACCAGTAGATATCTAGGATCTATGAGATAAGGTGCTACGTGGAATGAAAATCCCTTGGGTTTTAGTGTTATGGAGGCTTGGTGGCCAGGAGGAGAGTACATAGGAGTGGAAGACACAGATGCATTCCAAGTACCCTAATATATTTTTCTTTTTTTTTCTATATGTTTCTATATAATGAGAATCTTAAACCCCATTTTTATATGATATGGGATATTTTTTCCTTGTATTGTGATTTTTGTGGTGCTGTGTGTGATAAATTTCTCATGTTTGGAAAGGGGGGGGACTAGATTACAAGTCTAGAAACATTAATTGTGATGCAATTAAACTTGTCCGGCTGAGTCAATGCTTCTTAGAGTAGATATTATATTGACCTGGAGGACAAAATTCCCAAATTCATATGTTCAAATAGTGATGTTTTTGTTCATGTGTGGTGTGTTTTGTGGTCATTTGGGTAGATTTAATAAGGCCTGGATTCTGATTTCAGAGGTGGGGTTCTTGGATTTAGAGTTTTCTCCTCCAGAATTCAAACAACATAGGTTATTTCATCATTGACCGTTGATGTGTTTAGTTGTTAGTGGTGTTTAAGTTATAGAATGATCCTCAAGAGGTATCTTGAGAGGTCATTGTTCATACCCCTCTTCATAAATGCTTGGCTATGAATTCATGATGGTGAGAATATTTGGAGAGGTATTTGATGTAATAGACCATGTCCTCCCAGTATGTTAATTTGTATGTTTTCGGTTATTGATGTATTTGGAAGAGGATAGTAGTGATTTTAGAGAAGTTATATTTCTAAAGGCTTGATTAATGGGGATTACACATTGTGTAATTGGATTAAATGATGTGAAAATATTTTTCATGTCTTGTCTATGGTGTTTCACTATGTGTAATATTTCCGGGATTTAAAAATTAAATAAATCGATAGGTAATATGTTTTTCAATGGAAATGAAACATGTGTACTAAATGACGTGAAAGGTTATTAAACTATGTGTAATACCCAAAACTAGTTCTATCTTAATTTTTTTGGATGAACATTCATTCATTCTAACATTATCTCTACTACCTATCATTCCAGAAGAACCCTAGGTGCCCTGAGGAGTTCTTCGAGCCCTCTCCCTCCATCTTCAATCCATTGAACAAAGTGATTGCTCATTGGTGATCCAATGAGAACAAAGATCTTGATTATGGGGTAATGGGAGGTCCATTCCATTATTTTTTCCCACATAAAGAATGTTAACATCAATTCAAGGTATAATTTCTATTGTTTCTCCTTGTTGGGAATCATGTGGCAGGGGTTTACCTCTGTCTAGATATAAATTATTGTTGTGATAAATTAACTAAAGGAAAGAACCAAAAAAATGGAATTGAAAATGGATATTTGGGTTTGATTTTCATACCTTTACAACCTTATTTTTATTGTGATACTAAGATATCTATAAGTGCTAAACACCCTACTTAAAAATCATAGCCGTTGGGGGTCCTTGTTTGCGCATTAAATGGTTTTATTGTTTATTGGTTCTAATTTAACACCTATATATAGAAATTGGGTAACCACATATATTTGGATAATGAATGTATGGACCAATATTATAAAAAATATTTGATAACCCCTAAATTAACAAGAATAATTAAACAAGGGATTCCAAATTAAATCTAAAATTGTGTTTTGTTTGTTTTGTACTATGGTGAGGTTGTGATCATGATTGTGTTTTTTAGGTGGATTGGGTGGTGAAAAGGAATCTCAAGTTGAGATATTGATTGATTGTGGTATGGATGAATTGTGTCATATAATAAGGTTACGAAACTAGTTGTGGTTTGATGTGTTTCTAGGTATGGTTATGCCTGTATTATTTTGGATGGATGAATTTCAAGAAGTATGGTGGTTCTTGGTACATGTAATTCTCCATGTGTTTGTCCATGAGTATCACATAGAAATCTTTTCCCCATATTTAGTTTCAAATGGATGTTATATAATTAAAGGGTTATGACATGAGAGGAGAAGTTAAGTAGGTTAATTTTCCATGGTTATTCTTTTTTTTTGTAAGACTTTCACTGTGTTTATCATTATGTGTTGTGCTTGGTATTTTCTCAGGTAATGATGGTATGGATAAATGAAATTTAATAAAAAAAATAGAATATAGTTATGTGATTTGGTCGGAAATATGATATTTTTTGTGGCATGGCGCATGATGTCATGGATTTACAGGTTGTGGCAAACTTGATGGTGTGGTGACTTGTTTGTTTTTTACGAGAACCCATATATTGGGTATGAGTTTTTGGTATCTTATATATATATACTTTTAATTTTCCTTGTATTTTCTATACTTACCCCACCATACCTAATCCCTATGTTCCTAACACCCCCATTATCATGTGGGACATTGTATTTTCCAAACATCACAATGGGAAGATGGATGGCTAAACACCTACTCTTCCTTACTCCTAGGCAGTGATAGTCCAATATTCTTCATAAAATTTGTGTCTTGTGACTCCCAAGTGTGAGAAGTGGGATTTTACTTTCCCAGTTGTCTTCATGATGAGGCGAGTCATGCATTCCTAGGTGTCTATAAAATAAGATGAGTTATATGTTTCTAGGTGTCTTTGGGATTATATTAGTTGGGCATTCACATTTGTCTTCTAAATGGGATGTGGTTGTGGTTGAGGTCTCTCTAGGAATGATGTGGTGTTGTTGTGGCCCAAGTGTTTGAGTTTAGGATGTAATGAGGTTTCGGACTAGGTTCTTACACGTGGGATGTGATATGGTGTGATTGGAAGATTTGGGAGTGTTAGGACATTCGATGTTGGGACGTGTTAGTGGATAATTAGTGGGAAAGTGGTGAAAGGTACCCTATCATAGATGTGAATTACATTATATTAAATGACTTTTATTATTGGGTGAGCATTATTTAGTGAGATTTGGGTGGTTAGTATACCTTCTTAGGTGATGTATTGGTTCTAATGTTTTCTCATTTGAGCATTAGTATTCTTCTTTCACATATGCACGAGAGACTTTACTTTTCCTACTGAGTATACTTGAATGATCACATTATGTATATAATCTATTTTTAGGTTTCCAATAGGAATTTGCGGACCGTGATAGACCATACTAGCTTGGAACTTCACAGTTGATGTGTCGCTACGTTGCCTTACGGATGGTATTTACATTCAAGCCTCTTGTATTTATATCAGTTATATTTTACACATATATGTTTGATGGTCTTTGAATTTATTTTTATATGCGTCTTGATATTTTCTGTTTTGATCCATCATATCTAACTATATTGTTTCTTAAAAATGGTAATTACTAACATATTATAATATTTGTACACCCTTAGTGAATGTCTCCAACTCGGGGCCTACTGGAGGTAGGACTCATGGGTCATTATCTATCTTTATTCATTTCTATCCCAGGAGAGGTAACATGGGGGGGGGGGTCATGAAAATCATAAAAGGGAATTTTAAAAGAACATTACAACATGAACAATTATATATAAAATGGAATAACATAAATAATGTCCTTGAATAAAGAGGAGGAAGATATAATCTATTATAATGAAAAGAAACTTCTAAAAGCATTGTCATATATTATAAAAAGATTATGAATAACTTTTGATGACTTTAGAGAGGTTTAAGGGGATTAAATTCATGTTCAATGGGTATTTAGTGAATAAGAGAGAGATATTGTGAGGGTATTCAAAGAAAAATTGAAGGGAATAATTTATTTATATCTATACATAGGTTTTTGACTCTATATAATGATATAATGAAAATGAGAAACCATAATTTGGTTTTTACCCTAGATTTTTGAAATAGAGGAGTGTCTTTGAATAATTTTAATGTCCATGAACTAAAATTACTAAAATAATACCATTGGTGTTGTGAAAGAGATTTAGGTTCATAAATAATGGATTTAAAAACAAAAAAAATATAATAAAAGTTTTGGAGGAATAATTAAAGCAATATAAAATTAATAAAAGTATTTCAAAAATAAATAATTTTAAAGGTTAAATCTATAGTCGGTCATGGATTCACTGTTTATCATTTATTTAATCACTTTTGTGATATTATGATGTCATAATAAAAAGCGTATATTAAGACCATATTTAATTTTTTCCTAAATATTATAATGACTCGGAAAATTATAAAAAATCCACCATTATAAAATATAAATTTTATGATTTGAAAAAAAAAATTATATTATCAAAATATTTCTAATTTTTTTTATTTTTCAATTTTTTTAAAAAATTTATATTTTTGGTAGAAAAACTTGTTTTTATGATATTAACCACTTTTGGCCCTTATAAATTTTTTTATTTGACTTCAATAAGTTATATTATCATATGTATTGATATAATTTATATAAAATATTAATATTTTGTTAAAATATCATTTCATTCAAATATTATTTAATTTATTAAAAGTTTTACTTAATTGTAACAATATATTCCACAAAAGTATACTTTCGATTCCTTCATATCAAAATCTAATTTTTATAAAACTCATTATATAAAAAATTTATAGTAATAAAAAAAGGGGTAAATAGAATCATTATTTTAATAAAAATGAAGTTGAAAAATTCATATTTCTTGGTTCAATATACCTAATAAATTTTTATTCCAACGTGTTCCCCATGGGTAATGTGTGTGGTGGTTTTACTTTCTTTGGGTGGCTTGTAGAACATGGCTTCGGCCATCATCTCAATATGCTAGAAATTATCTCATAAAAAGATTCATTCAAGGTTCACTTGTTGAATCTCATATTGGCCTTAGTCAAGGTAAAATCCCTGTGATTACATCACCCTTTGATGCTTTGATAAATTTTCTTCATAGGGTATGATACTACCTATTGATGCAATTTCTTCTTCAAATTATTTCAATATAAATTTATCATAAACCTTAATATAAATTTTTATTAACAATAACTATTAAATAACTGCATTATCAATGGGTTATATTATAAATAGTTTTTTAAATCTAATAGGCTATATTAGTCCAATATAACCAAAGTAGTTCATGTTTTTTATATAACTAAACTAAGTAATAAGGTGTTTACTCATTAAAAAATAAAAGGTAATTTTGAAAATTTTGGGCCATTAATTTATTAACCCTTTATAAATTTCCCCTAATAATTTCATTTCATATATTAAAATAGATATGGTTACTTATATTTAATCACATTTCTTAGTTCCCACATTACTTCCTCAAACTTGTGGTTTCGACACAACATTTTGACCACATGAGTTGTCTTTTTTACAACTTAGTCCTTATAATCTATAATCTTCAGCCATAGATCCTCTTATAGAAGAACATCATCCAATGATACTACCTATGGATTCAGTACATTTGAGTTTTCTAGTATATACTTCATCATGATCCACACATTGAACCCATCATGTACAACCGAATGGTTAACTGGGAGTTCATTTTGATAAGATACTGCTATAATGTGATCAAGGGTCTCAAAGGGGTCAATGAATCTAGTAGTGATATTTACATTATTCTAAAAAAACATGGATCTATTCCATTATGATATACTAAGGAACACCTTATCCCCTTCCCCAAACTCCAAGTCCCATCAATGACTTTTTTTCATATATTTACTATCAGCTTTTTTCATAACAGATATGATATTGAATAGATTTTAACTTTATTGAAAAAACATGGATAATATTAGTTCCCATCATCTACCTCTATTTAACTTCATCCAAATATTTTGGATTCTAACATATCTTCTCATACAAATATTATTAACATTACATTAAAATTCTAAAACTCAAACTATTGTAATATGAGAAATCCACTATGGGAAGGTGATGATCCCAACATCCTTGGAAATACAATGAACCATATAGTAGTATACCTTGTAGAATATATATGGTTCTCTCATATTTACAATCCATATAAGGGTAAAATAAATATTAAATTGTTTCCCTGTATCCAACTCTTATTGAACGATTCTCTATAACTCCAATTTATTTCTCGAACCACGATCAAATACAATAGAGAGTAGAACTCCATATTGTCTTTCCACATCCCTTATGAATATCATAGAGATTTGGTTAATAGAGGAATATACTTTGGTATAAATTAATTATATTGACAATTTAAGAGGACTGACTACCATCTAGATGACTTCACTACCTTTAAATGTCATGGGGAGTTATACGATGAAATTATAATTATGTTTTCCCTTTTACATACTGGTTTGGGAAATGGTAAAATCATTCAATTACACTTATATATTTAAAATTAACCCTTTTTCATACCAAATATCCAGATAATCATTATTAAATATCCCTCTTCATGTTATCCTACCAAATGTTTTTGTTATGATCAATATTCATTTGAGTTATTCCTATATGAATAGAGAAGGGTGAGCTATGGATACTATCTTGAATTTCTCTCTTCATCATTGTATTTTATGCGACACATGTTTGGGTTAAAAAATAGAAAACTTCATATTTGAAAATGTTAAAATCCATAATATTTGTTACCTTTTTCTATAGCAACTCTTAATCTTTTTGGTCCTCCATAATCTTCTGAAAAATAGTTTTGTGAGATGTTAATTGGGAAAGGTGGGATGAATTTCCATTTATTATTTATTTTTCCACACTACCCATGGAAATGAAGATTATATATCTTTAAATTTTCTTCATGGAAAGGATTATAGAATAATTTTTACTCCCATAATCTTCCACTTCATTTACATTCACAAGATAATTATGGATTAAACCAAAATTATCCTTGATATGCTCGAACCACTTCATTGGTTCATATTTATATCCTTTTGTGTGAATATATAATTTAGGATTTTATAATCCATATGTATTTTATACAAATTTCCATAGAGTAAATGTATTTAAATCATAAATTAAATGATTACTAGATCTAATCGTAGATCATATATTAGGTAATTGTATCTCATGAGTATTTAGTTAGTGAAATGTATAGACTATAACTTTTTTTTCATGAATTACTAAACAACCCAATCACTTTTTGAATGTATCAAAACAGATCTAAAATACTTTCCCAAAAGAGGGAAATGTGAAAACATGTGTAATTATTAATATCTTATTCAACTTATTCAAGCTGTATTTTTATACATTAATATATAAAAATATCATTAACATTAGTGTTAGTTGGTTAGTGAGATTATTAATCTTGAGATTTTTTTTTCAAAATTATGATTGTACCCAATAAATTCAAAGAAACTATAGATATCTATCACATGATGGTCTTGAAAATCCTTAAATTTCATCTAGTTTTAACGGATCCACAAATATAACTTTGTTGGTGATAACATGCCCCAGGATTATTACTGGATGCATAAAAAACACACATTTATCATAATTTACATTAAAAGTTTCCCTTCTCAAGGATTTTATTATATAACTAAATATCTTCACATGTTTTTCATTTCATTTGTAGTAGTAAATAATGTCATCTATAAATACCACCAAAATGTTTTAGGTAATCACAAAGGACTCTTTTAATTATTTCCATGATGAGGTATTGAGAATTAGTGAGTAGAGATTATAAAACTATGAACACGTAGTCCCATAACTTGTATAAAAATATATATTGGGGATATCATTTTATTTACCCTTTCATGATGATATCTTGACTGAATATCTATCCAAGTGATGTATTAAGACATACTGAGATGATCAAATTAGTCATCATGGTGAGTAAGAGAATAATTTTATTTATCTTTATCTTCATGATCTCAAGATAATCAATGAAGAGGCACATTGACCCATCTATCATCATGATGAAAATGATCGGTGTATACCATGGTGAAGCACATGGGAGTATAAATAATTTATTAAGATTATTTTTTTATTGATTCTCAATCTTATCATGTTTAGAAGTTACCATTATATATAGAGCATCGGATATTGGAAATGATCTGTGTTTAACTTCAGTTGAGTACACAACCCCTCGACTAGGAGGAAGACCAGTGAATTATTTGGTAAACTCGACAATATATTCCATTATAATTGTACTATCATCAATCATGATCTTTTCCATAGTCTCAATCATTTGATCTAGATAATTTTACTCATAAATAAATAATTTCCTTATTTTAAATTGTGATACCAATATAGATTCATCATCCTTTAACATTTACAGAATCTGAGGAAAATTAATGATATTAAGGATTATTTCATTCCCTCAATAATTAACATTTAATATATATATATATATATATTTGTGTAAATATAATCCAAAAATATAATTTCATAGAATTTCACTAATGCAATATTTATAAGGTATTATGGGATATTCCTATTGAAAATTTTGATGGGGGAGATGTTATATGATTGACATGTAATAATTTCCCAATTTTTTTCCACTGATAGCTCCACTTCCATGTTTTTAAGGTTCTATTTGAATAGTTATAACAAAATATTGGGATATTAAATAATGTATAGAAACTAAATATGAAATTAGGTTTTCTATCTGTGAATGAATAACTAGTGTGCCCATCACCACATCATTTTCAGGATCTACCTCAGTAGTGGTGATAGAATAATCTCATCCTTTCTCTATAGGCCTTAGAGTTTGTTATCAATAATTATCATTGGGTACCCTTTGATTGGTGAATTTATTCACATAGAGTCCCTATTTATTGTTTTTGAAACATTATACATCACACTAGCGATTGATCATAGAATTACATACTTTCAACAATATTGTGGGTTTCACCCATAGAATTTTACTATATAGGGTCCCTTATTTCCCAAAACTAAATAATTTCCATAATCCCCTTATGTAATATCTAAGATACATATTTTCATATTTTTTATAAGTGAGATTCTAGAATTTAATTCCCCCTGAGATTTATTCATTTCTCTATTATAATTTAAATACATTCTCTATATCTTATCTCCAGACCTATAAGAACTATGATATTCACTAATATTATTTTTCACATTGAGGGAACATTGAATAATTTCTCCATAACTGTAAAATTATTAAATCAAGAAAGGTTTTCATAGAAAAAAATTTATCACACATAAGAAGTGGTAAAATTTACATTTCGAGTCACTGAAAAAGAAAGAGGTGTATTGTTGAAGTATATAGATGTTTTATTCATACACATAGATGGATTCATAATTAGTTTTCTAGAGAAAAAATAAATTTTTATACATTTAAATTCTGAGAGTGAGAGGAAAATATTTATTGAAAATATATTTTCTAAATTATTTCCAATCCATCACTTTTATCTCTTCCTTTGAATTTATATTTTTAATCAACATCATCTTTTGATGAGATACTCCCTCAAAACTATAAACAACCTGTATAAATTTTTTTCCTAGATAATTAAAGTTTTCATAATTTTATTTCAATGTATTTAAAAAATTATTAAGTGATTAAAGCATGGAAAGAACCACTAAAATTCGGAGGCCTTCAACACAAAATGGAATCAATTGAATCTTTCTCTTTAGTTGGGAGATATGGCCCTGTAGATTAATGTTTATATTCAAGATATGAGTTACATATGTATTAAAAGCCATTAATTTCTCTAATTTTACTCATAATAGGTTGATATTCTCATTTGGGAATTTACTATCCCCTTGATTGTTGACTCGGTTCCTCCTATTTCTATCCAGTGATTAAAATAAAGAGAAAATTAAGGATGAAAATTATTAAACTATAAACAAATAAAAAGGACAATATAAAAAACTAATGGGAATACATAACATAAATTCATTAACGTATGAATTAGTATTATTCAATCTATTCTACGAATGTTATGTTTCCTAATAAAAAATATTATTTTAATTTTTTTTCACATTGTAATAGTTCATAAAAGGATTGTGATTTTACCAAAACATATCATCTGAGAGTGTCAATTCAGGTGTTCAAAAAGGTCTCTTAGTCATTCATTCGTTTATCAGTCAATCAATTACCAATTATCCTTTTTAATGGTTATAAATGTTAGGCACAATTGTGCCTGAGTCATATCCCAATTTAGTGTCTTGACATGGATTTCATTTTTGGGATGCCACTAACTCAAAAATTTACCATAATTATGGGATTTTTACTTAGTATTAGGTTTATTTATAAGGATTTTGATATTTTTCTAGTCAAAAACCCTAAAAATAACTATCCCCTCCTCTAATGCCCACTATAAAAACCCATACGTTCAGTACATCATAATTCATGATTTTTTACACAAAGTTACACTTAATAAAATCCCAAATGATAATGTGTCCTTGATTAGTTATGAAATTAGATACATAGGGTATTAATTTTTAATATGGTTAAAGAAAAACTATTCAATATGTCTTAATTTTCTCTTGAAATTCCATCGCACTTCTAAAATAGTACAAGATAACATAGGGACGTACATAAGAAAGAGGGAGATATAAATCTGATTAAGATAATAATTAAAGAATATCATGTTGAATGAAATATATTGGATTAAAAAATAATATCAAGGTGAAATAAAATTTTGTTATAATTATATGAAATAATATCTATTCCAGCTATAATATGATGACATTGAGGGAACATATGAATGTGGTTACAATAAAAAACATGCCCAAAAATACAAGTCAAGACTAACTAATAATACATTATAACATATGCATCATTAGATATAATCCCATTCACTATACATGGTATCTGATGATACCATAAAATACCAAATTCACAGGTGGCCTATTTAATCTATGCTTACCTCTCACATTCATATCATGTACATTGATTAGTGTTCCACATAGATCATTAAATATAAGAATTAATTTCTTTAATTTTAATCAAATTTATCATGATTGGTAGTTAAATACATGAAGTTACCCAATCATTGATTTATATATATATCTAGGTGAATACCCATGAGTGGAAAAGGAGATGGGTATTCACAGGAGTAATGTTTGGTAGGTAAAAATGACATGTGAATTTCAGCAGCACAAAAGGTGTACACGAAGATTCAGGGAAGGGATTAATGAGAGTAAAATGTGGATCTCATTACATGGATATCATATGGAAAATAAAAGTGATGATTAATAATATATTCTAACATGAATAAATCTAAATAAAATTTAATAATACAATAAATTTCCTTGAATAAGGAGTAGGAGGAGAGAATCCATTACCTCAAGAGGGTGATTTTAAATGCTTGAAAAGGGATTCATAAGAGCATGGGAACATGTTGGGAAGACATTATTTGGGGATAGGGAGAAAACATTCATGATCAATGGGTGTTTAGTGATGATTAGTGGGAGTTTGGGTGAGTATTTTTAGAAGTTGATAATAGAATTATCTATTTGTTTCCAAAAATAGGCTTTTGAATCTCTATACTAAAACAAAAAAACAAACAAACCCTTCCATAATTTTACGCATAAATTATGATAAAAAATTGAGTGATCATAAATATTTAATATTTCTAGAAACCAAAAATATAAAAATAATTTCAATAGTCATGTGTAATTGAGTCATGTTCATATAAAATCTGCTTGAAAACAATACAATATAATATAGGGCTCCGAGGATTAATTAAAGTATTATAAAATTAGTCAAATTATTTCAAAAAACAATCATTATAAATGGGAAATCTGTATTTGTTTTTGGATTAATTTTATATTATTTATTATAATAGTTTTGGGCTATTATGATCTCATGATAAAACCATATATTTATACCAAATTTGATTCTTACCCAAATATTTTCATATAACTGAAAAATATGAAAAATTCAAAATTGGATAATTTTTAAATTTTTATATAAAAAATAGTAATTTTTTTTCAAAATAATCTTCATAATAGTATATTTTTAACTTTTATATAAAAATAACAATTTACATGAAAAAACTAATTTATTAGATATTAACTACATTAATACCTTTTTAAAAATTAAATTGGAATTCATTAAACTATATTATCATTTATATTTAAATAAGTATTATACAAGAATAATAAATTATAAAAATCTTATTTTTTAAAATTATTCTTTTTTTAATCAAAAACATTTACCCAATTGAAATTATATATTTTCAAAAAATTAAATTTTTATTCCTTCATGTAAAAATCTATTTTTTATCAAACTCATTATATAATCATTTATAATGTGATAATAAAAAGGATAAATATAGACATTAATTTATTAAAAATAAAAAATTAAACTTTATAATAATTCGGTTTAAATACATAATATCTTTTTTGGTAACATACAACCAATGGGTATAGTGTGAAATTGTGACACTGTTTTGGGGTCGTTTGATGAATATGGCTTCAGACATGATATCAATAAGCTTGAAATTATCCTATAAATGGTTTGACTAAAGCATTAATTATTGAATCTTGATATATAATTAAACTAGGTAAAATCCCATTGATATTATCTCCCTCTGAAGATCAGTTAAATGGGATTTATATAGTATGATCATAGTGGCCAAGGACACCACTTCTTCCATCTAGGTCAATTAGACATTAACATAACCCTTAGTATATAATATTATTTATGGTCACTACATAATTCATACATTACCAAATAATATGTTTCAAAATAATAATTCAAATCCAATAAGCAGTATTGGTCCCAAATAACCAAAGTAGTGCATGAATTTTTGATATCTATATTACTTCATAAAGAATGTATTCATTCAAAAATGGAATCCCATTAATAAATATTTAGGTTGTTATGTTATTAATATGCATCATGATTTTTGATCTTTGAGGCATGGATGATAACAATATTGGAATTTTCTTGAATAGAGGTAGAAAGGAGTGGGGTAAGTTACAAATGATATTGTATTATTTAAATGATCAAGAAATGATTTTTCACTTATGAGTTATTTTAGGAATATATATCAATCACTTTGATTGAGATAAATTTATTTTGACAAAAATTAATGGTTATGACACATTAATAATAGTGAAAATCATAACTTAAATGATTGATCATTTAAGAACATATTTTTATGACATTATTATGCATCATGATTAATGAAATGTTAGCTAAAAAATACAATATATTACAAAAGTATCTTTCCTAGGAAGGTTATTATTGTTTCTATACTATCTTCTTTCTCCATGGGTTCCTTGACTTGTTTATAGATTAAAATATTGGACTTTAGATATATTATTCATATTTACTTTTACTAGGGATCCTAAAGTGCTACACCATATTTGTATCTCAAAACTCATTAGTCTATTGAATTTATGAATAAAAAATAAATTATATATCAGCTTATAAAAGAATATTTTTTTAAATATGTTGATCATAAAATTCAGTCATGTGATATTCATGATAAAAATATATGAGTTGAATTTAGTCACATAGTTATTCTATACAACTTAATATAATATATATTTATTCACATGTTTTGTGAATATTGTAAAATAATTTTTTTTGTAGTTATGTGAATATGTATAAAAAAATTAATATTTATTCACATGTTAAATTAATATAATATTTATTTTATTTTATCAAATAGATATATTTTATTAATTAAGGTTTAATAAATTTTATTCGAAATTATAGATCAATTTTGATAATCCAATGGACACGATATTTTTTTTGATTATCATTTAAATGATTTTTATTTATTTATTTAAGTATTGATATTATATGAAGTGCATTCAAAATAAAATTATAATAATTTTATTATTATTTTATTATATGTGTCATGGGGTATGAAATTTATAAAATAAAATTTTAATGGCCTTTATAAAATTAATTCATTTATGCTAAGTAAATAGTCTAAAATATGAGATTTTCTAAGAAATATGGTTTCAAAAGAGTTATATTATTCTAATATTACGTTAATACCTATATAGAATTATAGAATTCTCCTACATCTAAATATATTATAGAGAATATATGATTATATTGTTTTGATCAACAAAAAGCAATATGAATCAATTTTTTATCACACAAAAACCATAGAATTCAAATACACTATTTAGATTATTCCGAAGACGATAAATGTAGTGGGATCCTTTGTTGTATTTCCCTATGTAATGATAATAAAATAAGATAATTGATTAAAATTGATAAAAAATAATTCCAACAATCTTTTTATTTCTATTTAATTAAATTATAAATTTAATATTTATGATTTTTTCTATAAAATTCTATTGATCCTTTATAATTTTCTATTTTTTTAATATTGAATTCCAGGGAAAATGAAATTTGGCCCCTACCCAATTATTTTACTTCATCATAGAAACTTTAAGTGGTAATAGTTTGGTTTAATTTTAGTTTAAAATGATTTTATAAATTTTATAAATTATATATCTACTTTTCAAATTCAATGTTCTATTATAAGTCCAATATTTGAGATGATACATTAATCATGATTTTTACGGCCATGAATGATCCATAAATGCTTGAAGAAAACTTATAGGACCCCTCTAGAAGAAACAAGGTCGCATGTTTCATGACATAGAGACATGGCTATTATTGTTATAGGACACTATATATGATAGTTTTTTCTCCATTAAAGGTGGATGTTTCATATAACATGGTGTGTGACATGGGTAAATATGCAGTGTCATTATAAACCATGTATTGATTACCAGTGGGGCACACACCATCATTATACACTACATATTGACAACTGTTGTGACACATGACGTGTAATAGATGGTCACATATTATGTGAATCACAAAATTTTCTAGTGGTACATATTTTATACATTATTGAAATTTTGTGTGGTCCTATACACAATATAGAAAACATTAATTGGTCACATGGAGTTTCCTGCGACATATATAATAACATTAAATATTGGCGTTACATGACATGTCATAAGTGGAAAATAATGCAGTACATTCATAGCATGTATCACATGACATGTCATGTATAATTATGTAATATGTGATCATTAAATTAATATACAAGGTATTTAATAATAGACAAGCTGTACACACCATGTTACCTCAAAAGTACATGTTGTTTAATTAATTTTTTCAATCAGAAAATAAATTAATTAATAATAATTACTAGAGTTATATAATAAATCTCAAGGAGGATCTCCTTTTGGCATTTGAGTTAGTGTCATTGGGGCCATTATACAACCATAGGGCACTCATGATATATTATATTGTAATTAGGAGTCTTTTTGGGTGTTATCTAATCCCATTTGGGAGGGATGAGGATAAAATCACTAGTGAAATAGGGTTGTGTGAAAGTTTATTTTTTATACACCCTAAAAAAAAATAAAAAAAATAAAAAATGGAATAAAGTTATGAAAAATTATTAATTTAATAATTTAATAACCTATAATGAAACTAATTAAAAAAAGAGTTAAAGTAATTATTAAATAACATTTATGATGTATGTTGTGAATGATCATGAGTAATAACCAACCTCTGTATGTCTCTGATTTATTCATTTAATTTAAATATTTATTACATGGTTTACTATGTTATAATTATTACTAAACTTAATATGATGATTCTTGAATCATCATTCCCTACTATATTATGTTAAGGATTTCAAGCCATAGATTTATTTAATTTAACACTAAACACTTTTTATACCTCACTGAAATGTGAGTATACATTTTTAAATGATGGTGATCCTAGTCGGAGGAGATGGTTTAGGACTTAAGATGAGAAGAATAAAAATTAGGAGATTCATAGAATAATGGGGGATTCCATAGCTGGAGTAAACCTATGTGTCAATGAGTTACCCCAGTGTCTAGGTTGGTTTATCATTACTTCAAAAATCATCAAATAGATTAAGATTATGATCATCTTAAACCATTATTTGATATTTTTTGTAAATATTTATTTCTTAATTTATTTATATTATGCATGATTTATTTATTTTATTAATTAATCATGAAAAAATTATATAAATAAATAAAGGGTCATGTTTAGATAAAAATCGAATAAGTTTATAAGATTTATTTTAACTGGAATTAATATATATATATATATACAGTCCTTCACATAATTTAACAAAAACCTATATGATGGATAAATTAGAATATATTATACATTAATATTTTAAAAATAATATCTAAATTATTTTTTTTAGACATGGTTAATTATTTATGTATGTTTCACATAAATTGTTAAGAAGAATATAAAAAATAAAATAAGGAAATTTATGAATTATTTACTAAAAGTAATAAATATAAAATAGTGAAACATTTAACTCCTTATATCACTTGATATAGAATAAAACCATAGTATAAAGTGTTGGACTAGCCCTCTCCTAATTACTACCAATTATCAAGGCATTCCAATAAAGGTTTTGTACCGAAATAACCAAGTTAGAATTAAGATATGTTTACCTAGCATGATTTAGATAATTTGTAGGAAAGTGTTGAGAATATATGATATTAGTATTTCATGAACATAGATTCCACTCAATAGATCAAGGAATTTCAAGTTAAATCAGTTGGTAGGAATAAACCCCATATAAAGAGTTTTTCATATTTTTATAAGGAATTAGAATTGGTTGTGATAATATATATATATAGATATTTTCAACTATAATATTATTTATAATGGGTATTAAAAATCTAATGGAATGTCTAGTTGACATTTTATAAAATTATGAGAGATATAATTACATCATTTGATTTTTTTTTTACATTATTGTAAATAAAATAAATTAAAAAGATACTTTTTTATTTGTTTTAGATAGTGGAATGAAATACCAAAAATACACTATCAGTGTGTTGTATTTTGGAAAAGGATATCATATTTACTAGTGGAAATTCTATGAGTGTTATATAAATTAATGCATTTTGTAGTGACCTGAAAGTAAGTAATTTTTAAGAGAATTTGAATTACCAATATAACCTTCTATGAAAACATGAAAGGATAAGAAAAATATTAAATAGAAACATATAAAAAGATGATTCATTTGGTGTAAAATTCATTATCATTTCATCCATTTCAAGAGATATATAAATACAATAAGACATTATAGACCCATTTCTCTGTATTTTCTCAACTAAATGATTTATACTCATAGATTTATAGATAAGAATTTAATTAAATCTAAAATAAAATATTTATGTGTTAGTTAATATATGGACTCTTTTATAGATTTTATGTACTCATGAATGTTTTCTACATTGAGTGATTAGTGAGTTTGGGATTCAACCTAAAAAATTATAAATCGTGAAATTATATTCTATCATTATTTCATTTCTAGTTTCATAACTTTTATTTTAATCTTGAATATGAAAAAATTGATAAATCACTTATAAATCCCTTTATAATGATTCCAAAAGAATATAAAGTCATATATAAAAATAAATCTTTATTATTTATGGTGACAAAGCTATATAAAGAAAAACAATTCCCACAAAATAATTTATTCCAAAGGAAACATTGCATCATCCTTCTATGAAACACATGTTCCCAAGGGAATCTAAGGAGAAGGTTGTTTTTAATTTTTTATATGTAATGAAGTGACATAGGAAAAAGAATTATACCTTCACGAAGAATTAATTTTAAGCTTCAATTTTACTTTTTTGTATATAATTATTCAAATTCAAATTATTTTTTATGATATATTGATTATTAATTACACATTTGAACGAATATGTAGAAACGAAGTACAATTTGGAAATTTATTAAAGGTGTGGAGGATATTATATATTCTAATAAAGTTATAATATTTTTGATATCTATACTATAATAGCATATTACATTTCCTATTGGAGTGTTTTTAGTTTTGAATAATTATTTTTTTTCATTGCATAACCCATAAAATTTATTTATATTATTTTTATTTGAAAATTTCTTTTTTATTCGGATATAATATGTTATGGAATAAAAATATTCCTAATGGAACATATATTATTAATATTGATAAAAAATCATTTCCAATTAACAAAAAATAATATTTTAATGAGCCTTATTACCTCATGTTGTATTGTATTCAACTCTCCTTAAAAAAGAAAAATTCTTGGAAGCAATTATAAAAGATGGCTATTTAGAAACTAATGTTAAAAAACATAGATATATTCCATGATTTTTTACAATTAAATATTACAAAATCATATTTATATTAAAAAATTTAAATATCCATAGAGCTACTAAAACAACACAGCACATATTTTAATGGAAAATTTATAGTAGAGGCTATGAGTGGTTTATCATACTTCATTAAATTTATGGATAATTTTAGTGGATATAAAAATATATACATGTGGACTATAAGTCTGAATCCATTGATAAATTTATGTAATATAAAAAGTTTATATATAGTCAATAAGGTCAGAGGTTAATGAAAAAATCTTAGATAAAGGTGATGAGTAACTTAAAAGTGAATTAAATAATAATAGAAAAGAGTTTGGAAGATTATTTAAACTCACACCTCCTTATACACCTAGATTTAATTGTGTTAGTGAATGAGCCATATTACCTCATGTTGTGTTGTATTCAACTCTTTTTAAAAAAGAAAAATTCTTGGAAACAATTATAGAAGATGGTTATTTAGAAACTAAAGTTCAAAAACATAGATATATTCCATGATTTTTTACAGGTAAATATTACAAAATCATATTTATATTATAAAATTTAAATATCCATAGAGCTATTAAAACAAAACAACACATGTTTTAATGGAAAATTTATAGTAGAGGCTATGAGTGGTTTCTCATACTTCATTACATTTATGGACGATTTTAGTGGATATGGAAATATATACATGAGGACTATAAGTATAAATCCATTGATAAATTTATGTAATATAAAAATAATAAATATAGTCAATAAGGTCATAGGATAATAAAAAAAACTTAGATAAATGTGATGAGTAACTTAAAAGAGAGTTAAATAATAATCAAAAAGAGTTTGGAAGATTATCTAAAATCACACCTCCTTATACACATTGATTAAATTGGGTTAGTGAATGAGATAATTTCACCGTTATTATATAGTGGTATTGATGATGAGAAATAAAAACATTCAATTATACTTTTTGAGATATTATTTACAATCCTTGATATACAAACTAAACTACTATCCAACTGAAGTGGAATGTAGAAAACCATATGAGTTAGTGTATGAAAAGTTATATATTTTGTAACACATTAAATATGGTAATGTGAATCATTTGTTATGGAATATTCTAGAATCAAAATTTTATCACAAGGAAAAAGTGTATTTTTATAGTTTGATGAAACACCCATAAAACCCTCATAGCTAAATAGTAAAGACAAGGGTGAATCTTTAAGACTACCACTAAATGGCCATGGTATGGAAATAAGAACTGAGGGTATAAAACAGAAGAAAAGAGGCACTACGTTTAAAATACCAAAAAAATAATGAAAAAATATAGTCCATATTATAAAAAAACAACAAATTCTAACAATTCATGTAATATGTTAATTAATCAAGTCGCTAAAAAATACCAAATAAAAACTCCTATCAGAGAGACTATGATATAAAATCAAAGCATTGGGATAATAGTGTCCCTTTCAATCTCTAAATCCCCCATGTAAACCAAATAACATAGTTAAATATATAGGTGTGGTAATAAAGTTATACATATTAGTATCCTCCTCATGACCTCCATTGAAAATGTGAAAAATCATACTACTACCTCAGAGAATAAATGGTTGAAATAAATCACACCCAAACTATCTCATATATCACCCTCCCTCACCACTAATCACATAACAAAAATATAATTCATATATAATTACATTTAATCAAAATAAAATAGTAATACGATACCTCATAGCTACTCACCCACTAGTTTTTCCCTCTCACATCCCAAAAAAATTTGTTTTTGTTATCATACCTTCCATACACCCACATAATAACCCATTTTATCACAATGATAATTGTATAATAATTGTCACAATGTAATTTATACGACATAAAACCACATAATAAAACCTCACATCACTACATCATAACTACACTTCACATACTACTTAGAATAGTGTATTATGAACATAAAGGAAATTAACATTGTTCCCTCCTCCTACCATGAATTATCCACAATATGTATATCATCATTCAAATAATCATCATATCACATTATCATTAGTCTATTTTCTAGTCAAAATTAACGGTTTAAGGCATTGAAAAATCACATAATGGGAAGTATCCAACCTGGGTTTTTTTCATAATTAACAAATTATAAATGACTTGGATGATGAAAAAATTTGTGTACATTTGAATTAAATAAATGATTAATTTATTGTTACACTAATACCATGATGGAAGGTTCATTAAATTTATTTTATAATTAATTAATTTAGATAAATAATTATCTTGTGGAGTAATTTTTTCCATTAAAAAATTAGAAATGTATTTATGTCGCACAATCAATGTTTTATTTGAATCAAGATTAGATTACCTATAGAGTTGATCAAAACATTCACCATGAACCTCTGAGAATCCATGTAGAAATATCTAGGTGATATCATGGATGATCCCAATGCTTTTCTTTTTCAGCATCAACTGTGGTGATAATTTTATAGGGTGAGAAGAATCTTCGTTTTCTCCTTAGAACCATCAAGATGGTGGAGGCGGATTAATTTACTTTATTAACAACATTCAAAGATATAATCTCTCTATGTTTTGAGGATATTCTCTATAATTCATTGTGAAAAATGTTTATAATGGTTAGGATATGGTTATAGAATTCCACAAGTGATTATTTATAGAAATTTGGGTAGAGATTAAATTATTTATTATGATCCTTTAATATTTTCATAATTCATGAAAAATTGATTTTTTAAATAAGAATAATAATATTTTTATTCACATGATATGAGATAAACATTAGAATAAAAAACTATTAATTTTTTTAATATATAAACAATATTTATTCAAATAAAAATTAATATGCCTTTTATCATTGGACCATTAAACATGATATACTAAACCTCCATAATGTTTACTAAACATTGAATTATTATTATATTTTTATATAAATAGAAACTATTTAATTATTTACTTATAAAAACATAAATATTGTATTCACTAAAATAGATAATAATGTTTTAGTAAATATTCAACTCTAAAATATTTTATTGAATAACTGGGGAGTCAAAACATGAAAAAAACATGAATTATTATTAAACTATGTAAAAGAATAATATTTACCTGACATGTTAAATTCATATAGAATTAAACTGATGATTTGGATACACTAAGTGTGTGACCCTATGGGCTTATTTCTGAATGGTATTAAGTAGAATCACCTATATTACAATATTAATGTATAAAAAAAATATGAAGGAATATATAGTGAAAAAATTTAATTTTTAAATGAAATACATCCTCAAATAAAAACATGTTTTCTAATATAATTATTTTATCTAGATATCTCTATTTATGTAGGTTTCCAGTTAATGTCATTGGCCTATTTGGTCAATGTATCATTAGGTCAATTTTTGGAAATGAAAATTCCAACAGAATATTATGGCCATAAAATTTAATAACGAATTTACATTTATATAAAAGGGGATAAGATATAAAATTTCATGAATGAATATAAGGGAAAAATACTTTTTCAAATTATTCATTAATACAATATCACTTGAGAATCACCCAACATATCCTACTTCAACATAATCTTAAGTCATCATGGTTTTCATAAGTACATCAAAGTATGTGAGAAATGATATTAATTGACAATTATATTGAATTATAAGGACACATAATCATATCTGAAGATATAAACATATGATGATATATATAAATGTGGATTTCTTACTGGTGTCTCATGTTCTCATAATAACATATTCTTAAAATTAAAAAGGGCATAGAAAATGAGTAATTATATAATATTCCGATGAATGTTCACCAATGATACCATATTTAATATTTATCTTATAAATTATTTCATCTAATGATATAAAATATGTTTAATAATAATATTTGGTAATTTTTTGGTTCTCTTTATATTAGAAACCTTCTATGAACTTTTAGTGTGATAGTTACCCATAGAACATTATCAAATTCTATGCCATCGATAAGAATAAAAATATTATTATAATTAATTTATAAAAATTTAAAATATCGAATACAAGTAATCATTAGGTATATAGAAGCCGGTTCATGGTAACTAATTCCAACATACTATCACTTACCTATGATCCATTTGGTATCTAAATTCAGTCCTCTAGCTCTATCATGATATTCATTCCTATTATGAGATAATGATTTAGTCATGGGTTTCACCATGTTATCCTCTTTGGAAAAATTTCTCACCCTGAAATCAACCATTTGATAAAAACCATTATGAGATGATAATTCTATAGTATATTAGTCATTCATTAGTGTATCCTTATATCTTTATAGGGAACCACCGCTATACTGTTATCAAAATATAAATTTTTAGGTACTTTATTTCTAGGAAACATGTAAATATCTAAGAAAATGTTTTGAATCCTTATAGATCATTTTGGTTCATTAATATATGTTATATATATAAAATCTACTATAGAATTAGTGACAACTAGTAGCACTAAACTCTTCTAGATCATTGATCCTCCATTGAAACTGAATAAGTATCATAACATCAAATTTAGATCATTTTCAGATTTTTCTGAAATATAAATTAGATAACCGCTTATGAATAGTTTCTCATATCCTATATATACTTAAAAAAATTCTTAGTTTCTGTTAGAAACATAAATATAACTTTAGAAATTTACTTTTTTTTAACACAGTTAGTCATAATATCTACATACCATACTCAAGGAATAGTGATCATCCATCTATTTATATAACATGGAATACATGATTAATCCTAACACATAAGTTTATGTGATCTTACTCATTCTTTCGCTCACTCACTTTCTCGAACTCCATCTAAAGATAAATTTTCATAGAGAGATGTATATAATGTAACATTTTATCCAATACCATCATTGATTATTCAATACTAAATATCTCCAGTATCTACTCAATTTGTATACCTTGAATTATCCCAATAATCCTCTAAGATCTATTATGGAAGTCCTTCATATAAAGGATGTTGGCCACATCACCTAAGTCCTTCATGAAGAACCACTTGTTAAACTCTTCATTAAATTACTATAATATTAGTATATCATTTCAAATATGTAATATTTTATCAAAATATAATACTTGGATAATAATAGTATTTCATTAAAATTTTTATAAACCAATGGATCACGATTGTTCATAATAAAAAAATTTATTTTATAGCTTCATGAAACCAAATATTCTATGACTTTGATATTTTCTTCAATATGTAAATAGAACTCAATAACTTTCATTCCTTTTGGGAATTAAAAAATGTTATAAAATCTTCTAGGTTTTTCATGTATACATATTCTCATTGGTTCTCATTATAGAATCTGATTTTAACATCAATCTACAAAATATCATGGTCATGGAAAGCTACCATGGGAAGTATAAATATTATGGATTAAAACATGGATACATGTGAAATAGTTTTATTTCAGTATATTCCATGATAATTTTTAAACCCCTTATCTATAGTACAAGATTTATAGTTATTCAATACACCTTTCATGTATAGTTTTCTCTTGAATACCCATTTTCAGCCAATGGAATTAACATAGACTAAGGGATGAACTGAAACCCAAGAATTATTATGATACTAGGAATCCATCTCATATTTTATGTAATCCTTCCATATTGTTTTTTATGATGACATTACTACATCTTTTTATGAAATAAGATAAATTTTTCAATCAATAATGAGTCCCTATCCCTATTAACCAGAATACGTTTTCCTTTTGCATCTTTATCCTCTTAGTTATCTTATATAGTTCTTATATTTTAGGAACAACCCATTTTATAGGGACCCATTATATATGTTTTATCAACTCTTGTGGATATGAAGCATCATATTTAACTATGTAAATATTACTGACACTAACATTCTTTAGGACGTCATATCTCTTAAAGGAAACTATTTCTTCTTGGACAATTACATTCTTGTTTGATGTTTTTTTGATATTATAATCTTTTCTCATAAGGATACCATATAAAAATTCATATCATTCCCTAGTGTGTTATTTCATTGCTTGATTTATCTTTAAAAAATTCCTCACAACCCCATGTGTGTGTATATAAAATATGTCTATCCTTATACTCCATATCATGAAAGGGAATACCATTTACCAATTTAGTTGGTATATAATTTTATGTGTATTATACAATGTGTACTGCATATATGAAAATGGATAATGGACGATATTCATGAATTCTCATTTAACATACCATTCCAAGAAAGGTAAAATTCATCCTATTACTAACAATATCCCACTATGGTGTATAATGTAGTGTGTTTGGATATAGAATCCCCAAATCTCATAGAAAGTTAATAAACTCTTATAGGGGATAATTCCCCAAACATCCTTCAATTTAAAAATAACAAATAAGTGAAACCATTCTCAAAAATAGTATTGGTCTAATTTTAGGATCACCAAATCACATGCAATGAATATGAAATTTCCAACCATTCAACATTCACTTCAATTAATTATTTAATTAAGACAAAATGCCTCAGATAAATCCAATTATTTTTCTAATTAATAAAAATAATTTATATTAATTATATATAAACCATACTGAATTTCTTCATAATTATTAATTATTAAATGTTTTTCAAAAACTATTATTATTTAAAATAAATTATGTAAACTTATGTACTTGGTGGTAAAAAAATTTACCAATACAGAATACCTCACATGGTACTTGTTCTATGTTTTCACATGCTATCAAACATACATATTTTGTCACATAATTAAAAATCATGTACTATCAATAAATGAAAAAAAACACATGTTAATTATGTAATATTTAATGATATTAATTTATATATAGAATTATATAAGTAAATACCAAACATAACTTATAGTTTATAATTTAACTTGGAATTTAATTTACTATATAATTAAAAAAATTATCACATGGTTTGTACTTTCAATAAATAACACACACAAAAAAAATTGATTTGGATTAATTATTCCATCAATTTTCATTTCCACATAAAATTTTTCACATTAGTTGTAATAGGATATATAATGTGTAACTGGGATAGACATAATGCAATCTCTTTTACCCTTTTCTGGAACATATGCCTAGGGGCTGGGTATGTATTACAGTAATTGATATTTTTTGATGTACACACCATGTATTTTAGCTAAATGTTATGTGACCATGATATTCCATGGTATTTTATTCTACGTGTCATGTAATAAATTGATGACATTCCTAGGAACACATGTTTCCAATCATCATAACATGTAGACTACAAATTATGTAAACAAGTTACAGGGTGTTTATTCACATAAACGGTGTCCTAGCTTGTTTTGGTCAACAACCAGTGTATATTTAATTATATATCTATATACTTACTGAATGATGACCATAGTTTATCATGGTTCATCCTAGTGTAATGAATATGGGTACACAACATTTACAAATGATTTATACATTTTATAATATTTTATTATTTGCCCAAGATCCTTGACACCTTCTGATGAAGTTTACGAATATTATTTATGTGTATGTCATAATTTTTCTGTCATATGAGTGAGAAAAAAGAAGTATAAGAAAATATTTAAATGTTTTTATTCATGAACAAAAAATTCATATATGAAAACTAAAATAAAATTCATATCGTCAATCAAAAATTAATAAAAAATACTAAATTAACAATGTGATCTCCCAAATACCACATTAAGGTATTTAGATTAGTGTAAGCGCATATTAGGTTGTATCTTACATAGATTTTTATTATACTAATTGAATAATTCTAGATGTACCTGAAAAAGAATTTCATGAACATGAAAATTAATTTAATTATTAATTTACTTTTACCCAGACCAACGAATCCATGGTAATCACATATAATCTATAAATAAATTTTTTAGATTAAAAATTGTCTTTTGATGAATTTATTTCATCAATGAAAAATATGATGAATAATTTACAACATAAAATCATTTTGTTATAGGAATCAGATATAGA
The DNA here is from genome assembly GCA_963277665.1 of Viscum album. Lineage (NCBI taxonomy): Eukaryota > Viridiplantae > Streptophyta > Magnoliopsida > Santalales > Viscaceae > Viscum > Viscum album. The sequence goes on from OY728164.1 coordinate 996,133,041, forward strand.
TTCTATATAATAGTGACTTATAAAGGAACCATGAAACTCTATGTGTTTCCAAATAATTCTCTAGAATCTTGCATGTATGATCTAAAATATTACGTCATTCATAATTTCTCACCAAGAGAATCTCTCTAGGTTAATTGACATTCCTTATTCTATCAAGAATTTATAAGTTGGTGGTGGACATTTTACTCCATTTTTGGGAGTTTTATATAAGAGGATCACTCTATTGCTTTAGAGAATTATCTAAAATTCATTGGAAGGAATGATTAGAATGCCTAGTAAGGGTTAGATAATGTCATAATTGGGTATTTATTGACAAAGGTTTTGAGAATAAATAATTGTTCATAAGAACTTATTGTTATCTTAGTTCCTATAAACACAACATCTAAATAATTATAATATTATTATTATTATTTAATTGACATGCTCTAAATGTGAAAATAAATAAATATTATTTTTTGAATAAATAAATAAATATTTATGGAAATTATAATTAATATGTCATTTATCCCTTGACCATTCAATATGACCCATCAATCCTCCATAATAATTATCATACCATGAAGAATGAATATTTGTTCCCGAAAATAAATATCACTACATTATTCAATAACAAGTGTGTAAATATTGTATTTAATAGAATATCAAATAATTACTTACAAAATATTATACACAAAAACATTCTATAAAATAACTATTGAATGAATATGTGTGATAAATAAATAGTAATAATTATAAAACCATGTGTGATTAATATTTATACAATATGTACAAATCAGATATAATTTAACTGATGTTTTGGATACACATTGTGTTTGACCCTTTATGGCTCTTTCTAAATGGAATTTCAATGACTAGCCAAATCTACATCGACTGAATACAGAAATACTTAAATAAACCAATAGAGAAATAATTTAATTTCCTAATTAAATAGAAACTCATATGGACACCTATGGTGAAATATAATCCTTTTATCCCGATATCTCTAATTAAGAAGGTGTCATACTGGTGTCATCATAAAAAGTTCTCAATGTTTCTTTCATTAATGTTCCGGAAATGAACTTATCAAATTAAAAACATGAACATAGAAATTAATAAATAAGTTTCATTCATATTAAAGAGATTCTTATGTAAAATTTCATTAGACAACAATGTGAAATATAATTCTCTCATTATTCATTAATACAACATCAGTCAAGACGTACCTAACATATCATACCATTCCAAGAGAATATTTTATCAATATTTTTATCAATCCATCAATATGGGAGATTCATGTTATGATTCAGTAATAATATAAAATTATAAGGACTAATAAATACATACGTAGATAGGAACATATAATTTCATATATAAATATGGATTTCTTATTGGCTGGTCATGTTCTCATAATACCACACTATGTAAATTACTAGGGGAATAAGGAATGTGATAGTGTATCAATGTCCTAGGATTCTCCATAATTGAGATCCTGTATCATTTTAATCCCATTAAATTATATAATTTGGAAATAAAATATATATTTAATTACATTTTCATGGCTCTTATAAATTAACATTATAGTAGGAAACTTCTATGAACATTTAGTGTGATAATTACCCAAAGAACATTGTTAAATACTATTTTAGGTATAAAAAATATCATTATTTGATATGAACATTATAAATACTCACAATTATGAATACAAATAATCATATAGCATATATACATTTCCTCCAAAGAAATAATAAAAACAATCACAATGTATGAATCATAATTTTTTTTCAGAATTTTCATTTTGATGTTTGAACGTTAGATCATAAAATATGGAGTATTAATAAATTCAATCCCTCAATGACCTAGATGTTAGGGAAAAAATCCATAATATAAAACATATGTCTTTTAGAATGGTTATCTGACTAGTGAGGGGTTCATGAGAAATATAATGTAAATACAACATATATCACAGACACAAATAATCCTGATAAAAGTGTTTATACTAATAGGGAACTAATAATTCATACAAAAATAATCACATTACTACTACAATAAATTAAAAAATGATTCACCCCAACCACACAAACCAACCACACCTATTTTTAAAAAATTACCATAACAATTATGAATCTCCCATTTAATCATATCATTCCTCCCTTTGTAGATTTACAAATTCATGAACAACATTACATTCATTTTGAAATTCATTTCCATATAAAATTTCAACCCATTAATTAGACATCATCCACACCCACTATAACCAAAAATCATTTATTTGATCATTAAAAGATCATTATCATCTAATTATTTATTAAATTCTAAGACCCTATACATTCTCATTTCCATTATAACCATCTATCTTTCATACTAGCAAGAAACAATAAAACAACTCAAAAAAACCAAAAAATCACTACATGAATCACTCCAAACATTGAAAAATATCCACCATAATTTCCCCAAAACAATTTTCTCTTGACAAACCAAACCATGGTGCCATTTACAAACAACATAACAACCCATCCACCACAACAATACCAACAACCACATTTTTTTATGCTAATAAGTTAAAAATACTTGTAACACCTTATGTAAACGTCATTTCAAGCCAAAATAACCATCCACAAAAATCCATTAGAAAGAACAAACTAATCACAAAAATATAACAAATCATACTAATAGAAAACAACACCCAATTTAAACCATAAAACACATCCATCATTTTGTTTTTAAAAAAAATTCCTTCATATTAATTCACCACCTCTTACATATGAAACATTTCCTCAAACACAGATTTAATTATATTAATAATTAAATTTATCCCAAGGAAGGAAAAATTATCATACTTTCATAATATAAAGGAAACAATGAAGGGGAAGTCTTTAATTACCAATCTAGACAAGAACTTCAACAACTGATGTAAAAAATACTACAAACCTCTACTGAATCACCACCCAAGGGACAATGATTAACATTAAGGAATATGATCGACTATACCACATTTGAACCCCAACATACCCACAAAAATTTTAAATAAATTCTACAGTCCTAACCTATTTAATAAGGGAATATAGAGAGATAACCAATTTCAATAGTAGAGTAATCACCTTGGAAACAAAATTGGTTAATATCCTAAAAATTTGGGTTAAATCCAATCAAAGAAAACAAATTTTCTCCAAAAATATATTTTAGTTTCCTAGGGTAAATGTAAGAATTTGGAAATATAGAATAACTCTTCTAGGATATAAAATTTATATTGAAAATTGAAACATATGAATCAAACAATTATAAGTAATAGTCACACCACAATGAGGCCAGGTCGGGAAAAATTCTAGACATAATGTTGAGATATCCATTATCTCATAATAAATATCTTCATAAAATCGACTTTTACACTATTAATCTAATGGAGGGAATGAAGAAACCATGTTATTCATGTTGTGATTCACGATGCTCTGAAAAATACTGTATAACCCAATCCAAGACATGACTTAATAGGATTACCCTAATGAAACGATACCATAAAAGTTAGTACCATGAAATCAATAAAATAGGGAGGATTGATGTGACAAATTTTTAATGGAAACTCATTGTAGAATAGAGAAAACTCCACAAGACATTCAAAATAAGCCTAAAACTCCTCATATCAGGACATGATCAATTATAAGGGTAACTCCAACCCTAAAATTATTATATATCATCCAATGATCATTAAGTATGATTTTATACTTTATAAAAAATCCAAATGGGAGATACCAATCATTAATGAAAACCAATCATGATATGACTATACTTCTTACTTGATGTATCTAGACACAAAACTCTCACAAATTATGAATCGAGCAATGAAAAAACTCCACATTGATGAAACATCCAAAACTTCCACTCATAGTGAAACAAAATTTGAAATGTTTTCATAGTGAATTTTTTTGACATGTTGTGACACATCACTTCTAGCTAAAATTCATGATTTTTTAACACCTTGCTTCATCTGAGCTACATTGTACACCTAAAACACACACAAAATAAAATTTAATGGTCCAATAAGGGTAAATCATCAGAATCTGATACCTCTAAAATGATTATAAACCTAGAGAATCAAATGAAAACCCCGAAGGGAAAAATACCAAACTGAAACACTTTCCAAAAGATACTAATTGGACATAGAAACTTCCACCACTAATTCAAAAATAATCCTACTAAATTAATATCCTAATTTAAAATATCGATAAATAAACAAAAAAAATAAAATAAAATTTTCAAAAATTGGGATACCGAGTGAGTATATACAACTCATGTTACCATGTGAATTACATTTTTACACATTTTCTTAACAAAACCTAATCCATTATAATTAAACACCCACAAAGAATCTTATTTAATGGATCCCGAATCTTAATAATATTCCCAAAAAACATCACGTCACCATGTATAAATAACTATCCCCCATCAATGAAATATGGCTTTTTTAAAATTCATCAATGAAGAAATTACATATTGAAAACCACACAGATCCAATCAAACTATGAGAGATGAATTAATCGATACATCAACTCACTGACATTCTTGAACACCTAAAAAGGTCTGATAAACATGGGATAATGCTTCCCCCCTTGGAAAAAACCTATAACTTCCAAGATGAGGTGAAACCCTTAATGAAAATATATATTTTACCTCAAACTCTAAATGCCCCATCCTTCTATTAGAATTAGAATTTTGATATTATTTTGTCATAATCCTTAATTGTATAATCATTCGCACATTCTCTATACTACATTCCATAAGAGTTTTTCAATGGAATGTGGACTGTTTAACCTCATGTAGTATAACAAAGACATACAAGTCATCCAACAAAATTCCTTAAGTGGAACCTAAGTAATTGAAACGTGACAGCTATTTTTATAGGAATACTAAACTAAAGTATGGTTCTCCAAACATAATCAAGAAATATATATAATAGGTACACACAATATATAATCCTATTTCTGGACTATATGATCTATCTATTCATCTATCTAATGGTGGATGGTAGTTGTAATGAGAAACTAAGAGCTAAAGTCCTATGGATGAACTCACCAAACTCACAAGGACAAATGAGGACCCTAATTAGTGATAATAGTCCTAGGTACCCTTTGAATCTTTATTATCTCATCCACACACTACTCTATCAAAAAAGAAACAATACATTTCAAATTTATCAACAAGAAATTAGATGAACTTAAAATTTAATAGACAATAACCAATATAACGTTATATCCACTTTGAGATCAAGGATAAATTGTAATGTCCCAGACCTGGGTGACTGGTTCACGCCAAAATTTACCCAAGAGAAGAAGGGTAGAACGGTCCTTGTAGTGTAGCTTGGGTTGTCGATTCCACAGAGACCTAAGAAGATACCTAAGATACACAACCTAAGGGATTGATTTTTGGCTATGAAGTGGCCAATATTGGGTTGATTTTAGATGAGTTTTAAAGATATCTAATAGATTTAAGTGGATTCAATTTAAAAGAATGAGTTGATCCTAGGTTATCACTCAGGGTGGATTGGACGTATTTTCTTTTTAATGATTTCAATTTCTTAAATTTGAGATGGGTTCATTTAAGGGGATAAAACAACATCATAACTTACTGGTTTAATGCCTACTCCCTCTAATACTAATCACCTATACACTTTAAGGATCAAAGTTTTGATCACTTCAAGGTAAAGGATCGTATTAGTACTTGAAGTGTGTGGCCTTAAATTCAACAAGGACGATGGAGTTTAAAAATCATCAAATAAAAATCCCAATTAAAGAAGTGATTATACATTAATTAGGTGATAAATAACATCCAATACATCCCCTTGCTACTCCCTTGGATCAACCCATAAGTGGGTTATCCCTCCATTGATCCCATGGTTTCAATGGAAGCCGGAAGTGGACTCATGAGGGAGGAAATGGAGAAGTAAAGAAAACAACAAAAATAAAATGATCACTCCACCGTTGTGTGAATAATTTCACAAGGGTTGGTGTGAATAAATTCACACCTTGATCTAACGGTATCAAAGTGATATTAATAACAACAGAATAAGAGTATAAGAAGAACTTTTATTAAGAAACTAAAGTGAATTGAACAACTTACATGTGAACGACAAAATTGAGGCAACAAAAATGCAGCATAACATTACAATTAAACAAAGCATCCAAGATTCGAAAATCCTTCTCCACACCTGCCTTAAATAGAAATTTTGGGAGCCTTGGGCCGAGCCACAAACAGTACAAAGAATCTTAATTAATTTTGGTAGGCTTTAGGTGGTGGAAATCTTGTGGAATTTGGACTTTTCCACGTTTGACCCGAGGTGGCAGCCAGTTTTCATCCACCGAACGGACGCGTCTGGAAGACCTTCTAGAAGGCCGAATCAGAGTCGGACATAGAATAATAAAATGGAGCTCCGGACGTCTTCTAACCTCCTGTAGAATATGGGACCATTTGGAGTTTTGTATGCCGAGATATGATCATATTAGTGGGCTGTTTTTCTGGGCCGCAGAATCTGGCCCAGAATTGTATCTCTAAATTGGGCCGCATAAATGACCACCATGGAGGCCGAACCAGCATTAACTCCTGAAGAGTGATTTGTTCCTATACATGTCTTCTATCATACCAATAAATTTGGGATTAATTGGGATTGTATGTTGGGCCCCAAAGTCTCATCCGTGGGATGATGTCCAATCTGCCTTCTCCAGAATTGTTTCCTTTCATTGCCAAATATCTCCATCATCCTCCATGAATTCTCCATTGATCCCTGAATGAAACATGTTCATATTGGAGTGTAGATCAATTATCAAATTAAAATATGTATAATTAGATGAATCATTTGGTACTTTAAATTATGTTCAAAAATGTACCACATAATAGTGCATTTTAAGAAGGTATTACAATCATAATGTTAAATGATGTTCAAAGTGTAAAATGCACTAAAATGGTGTTTATGAATAGTAAAGAACATGAATATTATATATATTACCAATGAATATTAGCCTCATTTAGTGGCTAATCACACCCCCTAACTTGAGTTTTTCTAGTCCCGAGAAAAATATATCTCATCAAAAATGAAATTCCAATTCCCTTTTCCAAAAACATTTTAATACACAATGATCACCAAAAAACCTTATACCAAACAATCATGAAACCCATAAAAATATTTTAATACGAGATAGTTTCATAAGCAGATCCCAATCCCAAGCACATTCCTTTGATCAAATCCATCATCATTCTTCATCCAACTCAATTAGGTGTAATGATGTGTTGTGAATCACAATAGATATGGGGGTTCATTTTCATTCAAGGGGAAAATCATGGAAGCGCTAGGTGGAATCACATTTAATCCTAATATGAGTATTCTTCATCCCTCTTTTTTTTGATTCTTTTTGCAATATTTCTATAGTAATTGAGATTGCAATTAATCAAATTAACCCATGTAGCAAGACTTTGCCGATGACTCCCAAACTCAAAGGCCTTAGGGCACAAAGTGAAACCCACATACTCGGGCATCGTCTTGAGTTAACTTAATCAAAAACAAAGTCATATTACCATAAATAAGGATAGATTGAAAAACTCAGGGCTATACAACTCTGGAGTCACGATCCCCAAGTGCCGAAAGCCTCGCATTTTATCAATCCATTTCTCTACACGCAATTTTTTTTTTAATAATTTTTTTTAGTTTTTTTTTTGAATACTCTTATTATTCATAAAAATAAAACCAGACTATGCTATTTATTATGGGACCCAAAAAATTCAAATTAGTACCCCACAGTCTAGAGGACGTGCATTGTGGCATTTTTTTATTTGGATGAAAATATAAACAATGAAATATCACATTGGACAGCCACACTTTCCAAAATCTATGATCATGAAATTATACAAGGATTAAAATCAGAATTAGGGTATGCTAAATTATTTGATATTCAGTTTCAAAGTGTGCAATTCGTATTACCATGTTCAAAGTTAAAGGAATTTTTCCTTCCATTTAATTTTTTATTCAAATCATTCTTTTTTTTGACACAAAAGCATTTTTTTTATTTTATCTCTCCCCCAAACTTAAAACAACACTGTCCCCAGTGTTTAAAGAAAATAAAATATAGAAGGGGTAGAGGTAGAGAATGAAAGTTCAAAAAGGAAATTGAAAATGAGGTTCATGGAATGAAATCACCTGGTAGTTGAAGCTGAAGTTCTTGATGCTCCAATTTAGTCCTTTGATATCCATGTCGCTTGCAGAGTTCTCTTAGTGGAAAAAGGGAAAAAAACAAAAAAAAATAGTATATATATATATAAGTAAAATATAATTATATATATAAAATAAAATAAACTGATGATACATTGTCTTCTTTTTAAATTTCTTGGTAAGGTATTACTCAAGGGTCACACCACGTGGCACGGATGCATATGGTGATCCCCTTTCATACCCATCCATACTCATAATAGAAGAATAGGTCAACAGTCTATATTTTTTTTATTAAAAAAATGATTAATTAAAATATAAATTTTATTAAAACAACAAAATTATAGGAAACTTAAAAACCATGGGTTGCCTCCCATGCAGCGCTTTGTTTAATGTCGTTAGCTCGACTTGAACTCCCCAACTTATCCAATACCAATTTTTAACATTTTAAGGACCCCATATTTCTCCATGTCCACTAGATTGAGATTGATTCTATTTTTATAATTTTTTTTGTGTGAAAACTTATGTTCTAAAATGAGTTGTAAAATCCAAGGAATATCAAAAATGGTTGATTCAGTTTCCTCTGTAGTCTTTCCTGAGACATAAATGACCATTACAACCGTTTTGGTTTCAAGAGAATAATGAATTCCAATTAAAAGGTCATGATTATACCATATGAGTGGATTCTTTAGAGGGGAGGGAAGGACAATAATTTTGAGCTCAGGTTGGATAGGACATTTAGGCACAAGTTGATATTTTGAATCCAACTCGGTTTCATTTTCCAAAATTATCAACAAAATTGGTTGATTTTTAATAGAATATTCAACCAACAAATTAGAAAGAACGGTTTTAGGAATGGGTATGGACTCAAAGTTTGTGATTTCTCTTAATGGTTCAATGATTTGTGTTTTTGAAAAATCATCAATGGAGTTATACTTAGGAGACTCAATCCATGATGTCAAATTATCCTCTTTTGAATCCAAAAAGTTAATTTCCTCCTGATTTAAAGACCCTTCAACAATTCCTTGATCCTCTTCATCAATCCCAAATCCAAAGGTTGGTTCTTAAATAAATTCATGAGAGGTTTTTGGGAAACTAGACACTTCACATAAGGTTATGGAAGGGATGGTTTGTGTAGGGATGGTTTCCTCACAATTTTTAATGCTTTGTAGTTCAAACCTCAATGAGGAAACCTCAAAATTCATTATCTCCATTTGTTGACAAAATTTTTCAAGTAATGGTTGTGGATCAGGATGGATAAGGGGTTGAGACAGATGGTCTATTCCAAGAGGATAATTAAGTTGTTGGAATTCCACAGGAGGATGTTCTGATTGGTCTTGTTGGGATTGAAAATCATAATAGGTTGGAATGTATTGTGGATCATATTAATAAAAACATTGTGGTTCAGTAGGTTTTTGATGATCCCACATGTAGGAATTAGGATGGTCATTGTAAATCATACATGGGGTTGAGTGATCAAAGTAAGGAGAGGTTCCCCATGTTTGGATTTGTTCAAAAGGGTTTTCCATAGGAATGAAATTGGGGATAAGATATGAGAATTTGGATGAAGAAAAAAAAGAATTATAGTGTCTAAGATAACTTACTTAGGTCCCCGGCAACGGCTCCAAAATTTGGTTCACGCCCAAATTTACCCAAGAGAATAAGGGTAGAACGGTCCTTGTAGTGTAGCTTGGGTTGTCGATTCCACAGAGACCTAAGAAGATACCTAAGATACACAACCTAAGGGATGGATTTTTGGCTATGAAGTGGCCAACTTTGGGTTGATTTTAGATTATTTTTAAAGATATCTAATAGATTTAAGTGGATTCAATTTAAAAGAATGAGTTGATCCTAGGTTATCGCTCGGGGTGGATTGGACGTATTTTCTTTTTAATGATTTCAATTTCTTAAATTTGAGATGGGTTCATTTAAGGAGATAAAACATCATAATCACTTACTGGTTTAATGCCTACACCCTCTAATACTAATCACCTATACACTTGAAGGATCAATGTTTTGAGCACTTCAAGGTAAAGGATCGTATTAGTACTTGAAGTGTGTGGCCTTAAATTCAACAAGGATGATGGAGTTTAAAAATCATCAAATAAAAATCGCAATTAAAGAAGTGATTATACATTAATTAGGTGATAAATAACATCCAATCAAGCCCCTTGATACTCCCTTGGATCAACCCATAAGTGGGTTATCCCTCCATTGATCTCATGGTTTCAATGGAAGCGGAATGTAGACTCATGAGGGAGGAAATGGAGAAGTAAAGAAAACAACAAAAATAAAATGATCACTCCACCGTTGTGTGAATAATTTCACAAGTGTTGGTGTGAATAAATTCACACCTTGATCCAACGGTATAAAGGTGATATTAAGAACAACAGAATAAGAGTATAAGAAGAACTTTTATTAAGAAACTAAAGTTAATTGAACAACTTAAATGTGAACGACAAAATTGAGGCAACAAAAATGCAGCATAACATTACAATTGAACAAAGCATCCAAGATTATAAACTCCATCGCCACCACTGCCTTAAATAGGAATTTTCGGAGCCTTGGGTCGAGACACCAACAGTACAGAGCATCTTAATTAATTTTGGTACGCTTTAGGTGGTGGAAATCTTGTGGAATTTGGACTTCTCCACGTTTGACCCGAGGTGGGAGCCAGTTTTCATCCACCGAACAGACGCGTCTGGAATACCTTCTAGAAGGCCGAATCAGAGTGGTACATAGAAGGATAACATGGAGCTCCGGACGTCTTCTAATCTCCTGTAAAATATGGTCCCATTTGGAGTTGTGTATTCAGAGATATGATCAAATTAGTGGGCTGTTTTTCTGGGCCGCAGAATCTGGCCCAGAATTGTATCTCTAACTTGGGCCGCCTAAATGGCCACCATGGAGGCCGAACCAGCATTAACTCCTGAAGAGTTACTTGTTCCTATACATGTCTTATAGCAACCCACTGAATGTGGGATTAATTGGGCCTGTATGTTGGGCCCCATAGTCTCATCAGTGGGCTGATGTCCAATCTGCCTTCTCTAGAATTGCTTCCTTTCATTGCCAAATATCTTCATCATCCTCCATGAATTCTCCATTGATCCCTGAATGAAACATGTTCATATTGGAGTTTAGATCAATTATCATATTAAAATATGTATAATCAGATGAATCATTTGGTACTTTAAATGATGTTCAAAAATGTACCACATAATAGTGCATTTTAAGAAGGTATTACAATCATAATGTTAAATGATGTTCAAAGTGTAAAATGAACTAAAATGGTGTTTATGAATAATAAAGAACATGAATATTATATATATTAACAATGAATATTATCCTCATTTAGTGGCTAAAAACACCCCTCAACTTGAGTTTTGCTAGTCCCGAGAAAAATATATCTCATCAAATATGAAATTCCAATTCCCTTTTCCAAAAACATTTTAATACACAATGATCACCAAAAAACCTTATACCAAACAATCATGAAACCCATAATAAAATTTTAATAAGAGATAGTTTCATAAGAAGATCCCAATCCCAATCCTATTCCTTTGATCAAATCCATCATCATTCTTCATCCAACTCAATTAGGTGTAATGATGTGTTGTGAATCACAATAGATATGGGGGTTCATTTTCATTCAAGGGGAAAATCATGGAAGTGCTAGGTGGAATCACATTTAATTATAATATGAGTATTCTTCATCCCTCTTTTTTTGATTTTTTTTTAATATTGCTATAGTAATTAAGATTGCAATTAATCAAATTAACCCATGTAGCAAGACTTTGCCGATGACTCCCAAACTCAAAGGCCTTAGGGCACCAAGTGAAACCCACATACTCGGGCATCGTCTCGAGTTAACTTAATCAAAAACAAAGTCATATTACCATAAATAGAGATAGATTGAAAAACTCAGGGCTAGACAACTCTAGAGTCACGATCCCCAAGTGCTGAAAGCCTCGCATTTTATAAATCCATTGCTCTACATGCAATTTTTTTTAATAATTTTTTTTAGTTTTTTTTTGAATACTCTTACTATTCATAAAAATAAAACCAGCCTATGCTATTTATTATGGGACACAAAAAATTCAAATTAGTACCCCACAGTCTAGAGGACGTGCATTGTGGCATTTTTTTATTTGGATGAAAATATAAACCATGAAATATCACATTGGACAGCCACACTTTCCAAAATCTATGCTCATGAAATTATACACGGATTAAAATCAGAATTAGGGTATGCTAAATTATTTGATATTCTGTTTCAAAGTCTGCATTTCGTATTACCATGTCCAAGTTAAAGGAATTTTTCCTTCCATTTAATTTTTTTTTTCAAATCATTCATTTTTTTGACACAAAAGCATTTTTTTATTTTATCTCTCCCCCAAACATAAAACAACATTGTCCCCAGTGTTTAAAGAAAATAAAATTTAGAAGGGGTAGAGGTAGAGAATGAAAGTTCAAAAAGGAAATTGAAAATGAGGGTCATGGAATGAAATCACCTGGTGGTTGAAGCTGAAGTTCTTGCTGCTCCAATTTAGTCCTTTGATATCCATGTCGCTTGCAGAGTTCCCTTAGTGGAAAAAGGAAAAAAAACAAAAAAAATAGTATATATATATAAGTAAAATATAATTATATATATAAAATAAAATGAACTGATGATACATTGTCTTCTTTTTAAATTTCTGGGTAAGGTATTACTCAAGGATCACACCACGTGACACGGATGAATATGGTGCTCCCCTTTCATACCCATCCATACTCATAATAGAAGAACATGTCAACAGTCTATATATTTTTTTATTAAAAAAATGATTAATTAAAATATAAATTTTATTAAAACAACAAAATTATAGGAAACTTAAAAACCATGGGTTGCCTCCCATGCAGCGCTTTTTTTAATGTCGTTAGCTCGACTTGAACTCCCCAACTTATCCAATACCAATTTTTAACATTTTAAGGACCCCATATTTCTCCATGTCCACTAGATTGAGATTGATTCTTTTTTTATAATTTTTGTTGTGTGAAAACCTATGTTCTAAAATGAGTGGTAAAATCCAAGGAATATCAAAAATGGTTGATCCAGTTTCCTCTGTAGTCTTTCCTAAGACATAAATGACCATTACAACCTTTTTGGTTTCAAGAGAAGAATGAATTCCAATTAAAAGGTCATGATTATACCATATGAGTGGATTATTTAGAGGGGAGGGAAGGACAATAATTTTGAGCTCAGGTTGGATAGGACATTTAGGCACAAGTTGATATTTTGAATCCAACTCGGTTTCATTTTCCAAAATTCTCAACAAAATTGGTTGATTTTTAATAGAATATTCAACCACCAAATTAGAAAGAACAGTTTTAGGAATGGGTATGGACTCAAAGTTTGTGATTTCTCTTAATGGTTCAATGATTTGTGTTTTTGAAAAATCATCAATGGAGTTATACTTAGGAGACTCAATCCATGATGTCAAATTATCCTCTTTTGAATCCAAAAAGTTAATTTCCTCCTGATTTAAAGACCCTTCAAAAATTACTTGATCCTCTTCATCAATCCAAAATCCAAAGGTTGGTTATTCAATAAATTCATGAGAGGTTTTTGGGAAACTAGACACTTCACATAAGGTTATGGAAGGGATCGTTTGTGTAGGGATGGTTTCCTCACAATTTTTAATGCTTTGTAGTTATAACCTCAATGATGAAACCTCAAAATTCATTATCTCTATTTGTTGACACAATTTTTCATGTAATGGTTGTGGATTAGGATGGATAAGGGGTTGAGACAGATGGTCTATTCCAAGAGGATAATTAAGTTGTTGGAATTCCACAGGAGGATGTTCTGATTGGCCTTGTTGGGATTGGAAATCATAATAGGTTGGAATGTATTGTGGATCATATGAATAAAAACATTGTGGTTCAGTAGGTTTTTGATGATCCCACAAGTAAGAATTAGGATGGTCATTGTAAATCATACATGGGGTTGAGTGATCAAAGTAAGGAGAGGTTCCCCATGTTTGGATTTGTTCAAAAGGGTTTTCCATAGGAATGAAATTGGGGATAAGATATGAGAAGTTGGATGAAAAAAAAAAAGAATGATAGTGTCTAAGATAACTTACTTAGGTCCCCGGAAACGGCGCCAAAATTTGGTTCACGCCCAAATTTACCCAAGAGAAGAAGGGTAGAACGGTCCTTGTAGTGTAGCTTGGGTTGTCGATTCCACAGAGACCTAAGAAGATACCTAAGATACACAACCTAAGGGATGGATTTTTGGCTATGAAGTGGCCAACTTTGGGTTGATTTTAGATGATTTTTAATGATATATAATAGATTTAATTGGATTCAATTTAAAAGAATGAGTTGATCCTAGGTTATCGCTCAGGGTGGATTGGACGTATTTTCTTTTTAATGATTTCAATTTCTTAAATTTGAGATGGGTTCATTTAAGGAGATAAAACAACATCATCACTTACAGGTTTAATGCCTACACCCTCTAATACTAATCACCTATACACTTGAAGGATCAATGTTTTGAGCACTTCAAGGTAAAGGATCGTATTAGTACTTGAAGTGTATGGCCTTAAATTCAACAAGGACGATGGAGTTTAAAAATTATCAAATAAAAATCCCAATTAAAGAAGTGATTATACATTAATTAGGTGATAAATAACATCCAATCCAGCCCCTTTCTACTCCCTTGGATCAACCCATAAGTGGGTTAGCCCTCCATTGATCCCATGGTTTCAATGGAAGCGGAATGTAGACTCATGAGGGAGGAAATGGAGAAGTAAAGAAAACAACAAAAATAAAATGATCACTCCGCCGTTGTGTGAATAATTTCACAAGGGTTGGTGTGAATAAATTCACACCTTGATCCAACGGTATCAAATTGATACTAATAACAACAGAATAAGAGTATTAGAAGAACTTTTATTAATAAACTAAAGTGAATTGAACAACTTACATGTGAACGACAAAATTGAGGCAACAAAAATGCAGCATAACATTACAATTGAACAAAGTATCCAAGATTCTAAAATCCTTCACCACCACTACCTTAAATAGGCATTTTGGGATCCTTGGGTCGAGCCACCAACAGTACAAAGCATCTTAATTAATTTTGGTAGGCTTTAGGTGGTGGAAATCGTGTGGAATTTGGACTTTTCCACGTTTGACCAGAGGTGGCAGCCAATTTTCATCCACCGAACAGACGCATCTGGAAGACCTTCTAGAAGGCCGAATCAGAGTGGGCCATAGAAGAAGAACATGGATCTACGGACGTCTTATAACCGCCTGTAAAATATGGGCCCATTTGGAGTTTTTTATTCAATGATATAATCAAATTAGTGGTCTGTTTTTCTGGGCCGCAGAATCTGGCCCAGAATTGTATTGCTAAATTGGGCCGCCTAAATGGCCACCATGGGGGCCGAACCAGCATTAACCCCTGAAGAGTGATTTGTTCCTATACATGTCTTCTAGCATCCCACGTAATTTGGGATTAATGGGGCCTGTATGTGGGGCCCCACAGTCTCATCGGTGGCCTGATTTCCAATCTGCCTTCTCCAGAATTGCTTCCTTTAATTGCCAAATATCTCCATCATCCTCCATGAATTCTCCATTGATCCCTGAATGAAACATGTTCATATTGGAGTGTAGATAAATTATCAAATTAAAATATGTATAATCAGATGAATCATTTGGTACTTTAAATGATGTTCAAAAATGTACCACATAATAGTGCATTTTAAGAAGGTATTACAATCATAATGTTAAATGATGTTCAAAGTGTAAAATGCACTAAAATGGTGTTTATGAATAATAAAGGACATGAATATTATATATATTACCAATGAATATTAGCCTCATTTAGTGGCTAATCAGTTACACACAACGTGTGCCCCGAGCCCGGTTCGCCACGTGGCCTCAAGCGCATTTCCCCAAATACTAGAGGTTGCCGACTAGTAGTGAGGGCCCAGGTCTGAAAGTGGGAAAACTATGCCCTCATTTGTCAAAGTGCAGCGCAACGGAATAAAAATAAAACATACAATGACAGCGGAAGCAGTAAACATATACAAATGAAATAAACTACAGTTATGTATATAAACAACAGTATAGAAGTGATGATGCTACATGTTTCAAGTTCTATGAAAACAGCCAGAACATGTTATACATCAATACAATACAACAAAATACAGAGTACAACAAACAAGAAAAATAGCTGGCAGTGGCATCGCGATCCTAGGCTCGATCCCATGCCCTCCTACTCCACAAAAACAGTCAAGTACCTGTATAGGGACTCTTGACCCTATCTACACCTGCAGCAACATAATCTGTTCGGGCCGAAAAGCGTGACCCAAAGAGGGTGTGAGAAATATATCTCAGTAGGCACCCACAAAAGGCTCGTGCCCAACTACGTGTAAGCATGCAACAACAATGTGCAATAATAAAATGCAATAAAGTAAGAATTACTAAAAATTAACTAACTTAACAATTAAATTACCATTTTATTATTCATTTAGTTCATTTAATTTAGTAACATTCTTGTTCTCAACAGCACCAAGCGCTCAGGCCAACCAGAACCGTTCCCTCAGGCTAAAATAGTAAACCACGCCCTTAGGCTTGCCTTCAGACCATACAGAATCTAACCCGCAGGTATTTCCCTCAGTCGTAATAGAAATTCTCCTCAGTCATAGGAAGTGTCGCCCTCAGGCACAGAAATCAAGCCCCTAGGAACGAAAGTTTTCCCTCAGGCGAAATAACTACAGCCCTCGGGCTAAATAGTGCAGTGCCCTCAGGCTAATCACAACAACGCCTTCAGGCTAAATACAACAATTACCTCAAGCTAAATAGGTAACCGAGCCATTCCCAATAGGTAAACAAGCAATAAAAAGAAATTCCCCTCACGGTAATTCTACAATTACTACTTTGAAGGCATACCCTCGGGTATTTTGGCCAAACGGTTAAACAGTGGAACACACCACCGGGGTGGTTTTAGATCCAAGAAAAGATCTGAAACAACATTTTATTATCATAATTTAATCACCTATGAAATTCTAGGCATTAAATATAGAAAGGCCTCAGCCACACGACACTCCAACATGGGTTTGTGGCATGAAAATGCACAAAAATGCATGCCAGTTGGAAAATAAACACTAAGCCACCTACCTTATACACCAACGAACTTTATACCCGAACGCTGACTCCAGAAATTCCCAAGAAATGCGTAGATCTGAATAAGAAAAAAACCCATTCAAACGTAAATAACTTCCCCTCAAGAAATAATTGGTATGAATGGTACTAGGAGAGGAGAGGGCCAACCCGTGCGGTTCCAACGAGATCGTCCGAATTCGAATCGGATTCCAGACAAACACTTGGCAGATCTTCAAAGGTCCGTCCTCCTCCTTTGGATCCAAATCGGCTCAAGTGTCTCCTCTGCCAGATGAGGAGGCTACTGCCTGTTTTAAGCCAAAAAAACAAAGTACACTGTATGTACTTATGAGTACACGGTGTGTACTTCTTTCATTTAACTGTTTCTCTGGCGACACCGCCACACTGTTCAACCGTCGACATGAGTACACGGCATGTACTCCCATGTACACGGTGTGTACTGTCTCCTAGCTGGCGGATGCTCCACCGCCTTACTGGTTAGGCCTGCTGACTAACTGCACAACGTGTATGGTACCACTACACGGCGTGTAGTCGGTTCCT
The DNA here is from genome assembly GCA_963277665.1 of Viscum album. Taxonomy (NCBI): domain Eukaryota; kingdom Viridiplantae; phylum Streptophyta; class Magnoliopsida; order Santalales; family Viscaceae; genus Viscum; species Viscum album. The sequence continues at coordinate 996,150,919 of OY728164.1, forward strand.
ACACACTTCGTCACCAGAATGGCTACAGGACCCGTGTACCCATCCCACATGGCCAAAAGTAAACGACATGTGGAAAAGTACATGGTGTGAAGTTCCAAAATTTCGGATTTTCCCCTATTTTCCATATTTTCTCAAAAAAACTTAAGGAAAAGGAAAAAGAAGAAGCTCGTACCTCAAAAATAAGAACCGGGTTCTTACAAACTTCCCCCCTTACAGCAATTCGTCCCCGAATTTCCCTTCTCAGGGTGGAGAAGAATAAGCTCAGAACAGCTCTGACCACTGAGCATGTACGTCGGCCTCCCGCTCCCAGGTCTCATCCTCCATTCGGCCATGCTGCCATAGAACCCGTATGAGAGGAACTGACCGGCCTCGGAGAACCTTCGTGCTCTTGTCAACGATACAGATCAGATGCTCCTCAAAGGACGCATCATACTAAAGCTCAACCTCCTCTGGATGAAAGGTGTGACATGGGTCTGAATGGTAGCGACGCAACTGAGACACGTGGAATACGTCGTGCATGGATCGGTACCGCTGCGGTAACTGCAACCGATAAGAAACCAGCCCGACTCTCTCCAGAATATCAAATGGTCCCACATACCTCGATGAAAGCTTACCCTGTCTCCTGACCCGTTTGTGTCCCAGCCTTGGAGAAACACGCAAGAAAACCTGATCCCCAACCACGAACTCCAAAGTTTGTTTGTCACGATCTGCATAAGACTTCTGACAAGACTGCACGGTAGCCATCCACTTCTGAATCAACTGGACCAGCTCAGATGTCTCATGTAAGAGATATGGCCCCAGTAAAGCTACCTCACCTGCCTCTAACCAGCACAAAGGTGATCGGCATGGCCTACCATATAAAGCCTCGTATGGTTCCATCTCAATAGTTTCCTGAAAACTATTCTTATAGGAAAACTCGACTAAGGGTATATGCTTCTCCCAAGACTCCCCAAAGTCTAGGACGCATGCGCGCAACATGTACTCTAGCACCTATATCGTATGCTCTGACTGGCCATCTATCAGAGGGTGGTATGCTGTGCTCAGAAGCACCTGTGTACCTAACACCCTCTGAAAACTCTTCCAGAAACAAGACGTAAAGCATGCATCCCTATCAGAAATAATAGAACTAGGGACCCCAGGGAGACGTACGATCTCTCAGATATACAGCCATCCGAGCTCATCCTCACCGAAGGTCTCCTTGATCGGCAAGAAGTGAGCTACCTTCGTGAGTCTATGCACAACAACCCACAAGGTGTCATTGCCTCGAGGTGACCTCGTAAATCCCATCACGAAATCCATCGCGATTGCATACCATTTCCACTCTGGAATGGGCAACTGCTGTAACATCCCAGCTGGCCTCTGGTGCTCTACCTTCACCTACTGACAAGTGGAACACCTCGTAACAAAACCAGCTATCTATCTCTTCATACCCGGCCACTAGTATAGACGTCTCAAGTCTCAGTACATCTTGGTAACCCCGATATGAACTACCAAAGTTGAAGCATGAAACTCCCGCATCAGCTCCTTGCGTATATCCCCTGGAACCCATATACATCCATGGAAATGCAAAACCCTATCATCGCCTATCATCCAACTGGGAGGAGGGTCCTCACTTTCCACCGTCTCCCGTAGAACTAGGCCTTCTAAATCCAACAGCTGCCTCATGCTCACTCTGTCCAGGAGGGTAGAAGTCACAACTAAAGAAGAAAGATAAGCCTTCCACTGACTATCATTCACCTCCAGATGCATCTTAGATAACAAAGTCATAAGCTCCCACTCACCACTAGCCTCCTGCACTGCCTGTATATGAGTCTTCCTGCTCAGTGCATCGGCTACCGCATTACCTTTACCAGGTGTATAGGAAAGCTCAAAATCAAAGGACTGTAGGTACTCAACCCACCTTCTTTACCTCAGATTCAGGTCACACTGATTAAAGATATACTTGAGGCTTTTGTGGTCGGTGGAAACAAAAAAATGATCCCCTAGTAGATAATGTCTCCAAAAACACAACGCATGAACAACTACTGCCAACTCGAGATCATGGGCCATGTAATTCCTCTCATGTGGCCTCAACTGCCGAGACCCGTACGCAATAACTCAGTCGCCCTGCATCAAAACGGCCCTCATCCCAATCCCTGATGCATCACAGTAAACTATATAGCTCTTCCACTTATCTGGGAGTATTAGGATCGGTGCTGATGTCAACCTTCCCTTCAGGTCCTGAAAAGTTGTCTCGCAAGCTTCTGACCAAACGAACTTCACACCCTTCTTAGTCAGACCTGTAAACGGTGCTTCTAAGAAGAAGAAGTCATGTATGAAGCATCTGTATTAACCAGCCAACCCTAAGAAACTCTGTATCTCAAACACATTCTTAGGCTTCTCCCATGAAACTAATGCTCTCACCATCTCTGGGTCTACTGCAACTCCTGTCTCTGTGATGATATGACCCAGGAAGTAAATATGGTCCATCCAAAAGTGGCACTTAGAGAGCTTAGCATATAGACAATGCTCTCTCAGTGTACTCAATACGATCTCAAGATGGGTGGCATGGTCGTGTCGAGTGTGAGAGTACACCAAGATGTCGTCCATGAATACCACCACAAAGGAATCAAGATAAGGATGGAACACAGGATTCATCATAGCCATAAAAACTGCTGGTGTGTTCGTGAGTCCGAACGGCATAACCAAGTACTCGTATAGACCATATCTGCTCCGAAAAGCTGTAAGAGGTATATCCGATGGTCTCACGTGCAGCTGATGATATCCCGATATCAAGTCAATCTTCGAGAACACTCGTGCTCCATGAAGCTGATCAAACAGATCATCTATCCTTGGGAAGGGATACCGGTTCTTAACCGTCAACTGGTTCAGCTTCTGATAATCCACGCAATGTCTGAGGGTACCGTCCACCTTCTTCGAAAAAAGGACCGGAGAACCCCATGGAGAGTACTAGGTTGGATAAAACCCTTTTCCTGTAACTCCTCTAACTACCTCTTGAGCTTCTGCAGCTCAGGTGTGGCCATCCTATAAGGAGGAAAGGACACCAGTGCTGCTCCTGGCACAAGATCGATAGAGAAATCCACCTCACGTACCGGAGGTAGACCTGAAAAGTCATCTAGGAAGACATCCCTGAAACGATCGACAACTGGAGGGAAATCCATATGACAAGTCCCATGATCATCCAGATATAAGCTCGCTATCTGGGCTGTGACTCCACCCCACCCATGATGCTCTGGTCCAGCTCGACTCGCCTGAACATCCCACTCGCCCTTGTATAGAAACTCTCCGCCCTCTGGTGACGTGAAACTCACCCTACGACTATAGTAGTCTAAAAAGGCCCGAAAGGGAACTGACAAGTCCATCCCAAGAATTACGTCATATCTCGTCATCTCTATGACATAGAGGTCCCAAAGATAGTGACACCCTCCAACCTCAACGGGGAACTCCTTGCACTTACACACACCAGCCGTTCTAGTTCCCAACGTAGTGTCTAACATCAGGATATCAGAAGAAGTAGAAACATAGAGCCCATGGCTCTCCACAACGGGTACAGATATGAAACTATGCATAGAACCCATATCAAAAAGTACTGAAGACAAGACAGAAGCTACTAGAATAATACCTCTGACTGTAGAAGGTCTGAGATCCTGCTCCTGTTGGGTCTGTTGCACTGCATATGTCTGCCCAGTGCCGCGGCCCTGAGACACAGCCTGGCTACCCTGAGCTTTCTCGCCCTACTGCCTCTAAGATCCTAGTGTCTGGATACCACGACCACGACCACTATCTCAGCATGCACGCCCTGGCGTATTACAGTTCCCTGACTGTTAAATAAGCCACTGGTCCTGCTCCCGCACGCAGAGTCTGCACAGAACCCCTCTCACTAGCCACTGGTGGAAATGCCCTACAAAAGCGTTGTAGATGACCCATCTTGCCGCAAGCTCGGCACTCCACTGGGTCTCGTGGACATTGCGTCCTCTTGTGCCCCTCTCTGCCACACTGGTAGCACCTGATTGGGCCACCTGAAGAAGCTACCTGGCTGGTACTGCCACCCTGAGAGAAGTCTGTCTGTCTCTTCCTCTTGCCCGCAGAAATAATACCAGTAACTAGTGTCGAACCGCCCTGGACCACACCACTAGATTCACGCAGGTTCCTCTCTGTAATCAGTGCATGATTCAAAATCACGTGTACAATAGGCAACCTGAAAACATTTACCAGTGCTCGGATGTCATAACGAAGACCATCCTCAAAATGTCTGGCTCTCAACGTCTCGTCACCCACTAGCACGGGTGAAAAAAGCTGAAGCTTCATAAAACGAGCAGAATAGTCCATCACCGACATAGCTCCCTACTACAGATTCCTGAACTCTCAAGCTCTATCTGCCATCAACGTCTCTGGAAAGAAGAAGTCATAGAAGACTGCCTGAAAATCTTCCCACGCCATGTCTCTGTGATGCTATGACTGGGTGGTAACATCCCACCACCTATTGGCGAAATCACGTAGCATGTAAGTCACGAGCTTGACCCTCCGCCCTGGAAGCATCTCAAGATGCTCGAAAATAATATGCATCGATCCTAGCCAAGACTCCATAGCCTGTGGTCCACCATCCCCTAAAAACGTAGGAAGATGCTGCTGTTGAATGATACATGTCAGCTTGGCCATAGATGTGGCAGGCTGTGGTGCTCCCTGAAAGGTCTGAATGAACCGCATAAAGCCTTCATGGAACTGTGCCTTCGCGCCTGTGTCTGGTATAGCAGCGGGCGCCGCATCGGGCTCTACTGGAGGATCAACTAGTAGCCCTTGGCCCACCATCTCCGGAGTATAATTGTCGCCGCTCTCCTGGTGAAAAACTTGCAGTCGTCTAGGTGGCATGACTCTACAAGGTCAAAAGCACGCCTCAGATTCAAAGGAACTACAATGAAACAAGAGGAAGAAGGCATTCAATATTTTCAAAACAAGACTACATGGCGTGTATACTGACTACACGGCATGTACTTGACTTCCCTTCCCATGCCCGGGTCCTTACACACGGCTAAGCCACATGGCTTCCGTTGAACAAAACTACACGAAGTGTATAATATCTACACGGTGTGTATGGTGTCATTTTCCAACTGCCCGTGTCGTCTATGACACGGCCGACTACTCAGCTTGACACTACACAGCATGTTACACCCGCACATGGCGTGTACACCACCCTGTTTCCCAGCCACATGGCTAACTCCACACGGTCTATCCTCGGACAAGACTACATGGTGTGTCCCATATGTACACGGCGTGTTCAAGAAGAGATGACACCAGACCGTGTTGTTAGTTACATGGCCGAGTTCCCAGGTCACACTACACGGCGTGTTCTTCATTGACACGGCGTGTTCTATCAAGGAGTTCACCGACCCATGTTGTTAGTTACACTACCGGACTCCGGGTCATACTACACAACGTGTCCATTCGGTACACGACGTGTTTTACCCAAGCCTTTCCCCACCCCGTGTCGCTGCCCACATGGTTTGCGACACGGGAAGAGACTACACGACGTGTACACTGACTACACGGTGTGTACTCAAAAAGTTCAATTTTCTTCCTGAACAAAAGAGAATACATGGTGTGTATTAAAATAATACACGACGTGTATATTGGGTTTCTGGATAGTATGCCTCAGAAACTTCCCCGGAAACCAGAAAATACTTAAAAACAACACCTAAGTGTCAACTTCCGACCTGTGGGGGCCCATAATCCCCACGAATCAAAGTTTGACATCTTATATGTGTTATAACCAAAAAATAGTCAATGATCCACCAAATTTAGGTCAATGGGGGCCCATACTCCCCAAAAACCAAAGTTTGGCGTCCATTCTATAAACAAGCTCAAAAAAAATACCATATCACAAGGCAGGTATTTATCAAGAAGCTATCACAACAACATGCTTTATTAGCACAAAAACTATCACAACAACATGTAAATTATAATGCACCTACATGGCATGGAAACTATGCATGGCATGTGATTTATATCATGTGCCTATATGATGCATGAGACGACATACCCTCATCGCATCGGGTTGCAACTAAATAGAACCCATAAATAAAATATAAACTGCACAATCTCAAAGTGCGTCACCCAACGATGAAAACATATCAACCGTAAAATTACAAATTCAAAAAAATAAAAAATACGAGGTTGAATGGATTTTCCCTGTACACGGGTTAGCTACGCCCAGGAACAACTTATTACCAACTACAATTCGTCCTATCCCTGACTACGGCTCCAAACAGTAAGTCAAAGAAAAGAAACACGCTCTGATACCACTTTGTAACGTCCCGGACCAGGGTTCCACGCAATGGGTGCCCCGAGCCCGGTTCGCCACATGGCCTCAAGCGCATTTCCCCTAATGCCAGAGGCTGCCAAATAGTAGCGAGGGCCCAGGTCTCATAGTGGGGAAACTATGCCCTCATTTTTCAAAGTGCAGCGCAGCAGAATACAAATTAAACATACAACGACAACAGAAGCAGTAAACATACCCAACTGAAATAAACTACAGCAGTGGATATAACCAACAGTATTGAAGTTATGATGCTACATGTTTCAAGTACTAAGAAAACATCCATAACATGTTATACATCAATACAGTACAACAAAATAAAGAGTAGAACAAAAAAGCAAAATAGCTGGCAGCGGCATCGCGAGCCTAGGCTTGGTCCCATGCCCTCCTACTCCACAAAAACGGTCATGTACCTGTATAGGGACTCTTTCCTCTATCTACACCTGCAGCAACGTAATCTGTTTGGGTTGAAAAGCGTGACCCAAATAGGGTGTGAGAAATATATCTTAGTAGGCACCCACCAAAGGCTCGTGCCCAACTGCGTGTAAGCATGCAACAAGAGTGTTCAATAATAAAATGCAACAAAGTAAGCAGTACTAAAAAGTAACTAACATAACAATTAAATTGCCATTTTATTATTCATTTAGTTCATTTAATTTAGTAACATTCTTGTGCTCAACAGCACCAAGCCCTCAGGCCCACCAGAATCGTGCCCTTAGGCTAAAATTGAAAACCACGCCTTCAGGCTTGCCCTCAGGCCATACAAAATCTTACCCGCAGGTATTTCCCTCAGGCGTAACAGAAATTTCCCTCAGGCATAGGAATTGTCGCCCTCAGGAACAGAAGTCAATCCCTCAGGCACGAAAGATTCCCCTCAGGTGAAATAACTACAACCCTCGGGCTAAATAGTGAAGTGCCCTCAGGCTAATCACAACAACACCCTCAGGCTAAATACAACAATTCCCTCAGGCTAAACAGGTAACCGGGCCATGCGCAACTGGAAAACAAGCAGTAAAAATCAATTCCTCTCAAGTAAATTATACAATTACTACTTTGAAATCATACCCTCCAGTATCATGGCCAAACGGCTAAACAGTGGAACACACCCCCGGGGTTGTTCCGGATCCAAGAAATGATCCCAACCAACATTTTATTATCATAATTTAAACACCTATGCAATTCTAGGAATTAAATATAGAAACGACCTCAGCCACACGACACTCCAACATTGGTTCATGGCACGAAAACACACAAAAACGCACACCAGTTGGAAAATAAACACTAATCCACCTACCTTATACGCCAACAAACATTATACCTGAACACTGACTCCAAAAACACCCAAGAATGGTATAGATCTGATGAAGAACAAATCCCATTCAAACGTAAATAACTTCCCCTCAGGAAAGAATTGGTAAGAATGGTACCAGGGGAGGAGAGGTCTTAACCGTGCGGTTCCAACGAGATCGTCCGAAGCCGAGTCGGATTCCAGACGGACACCCGACAGATATTCAAAGGTCCGACCTCCTCCTTTGGCTCCAAATCTACTCAAGTGTCTCCTCTACAAAATGAGGAGGCTACTGCCTGTTTTAACCTGAAAAAACAAAGTACGCGGTGTGTAATTTGGAGTACACGGTGTGTACTTTCATTTTACTGTTCCTCTGGCGGCACCGCCACACTGTTCAACAGTCGACATGAGTACACGACATGTACTCCCAAGTACACGGCATGTACTATCGCCCAGCTGGCGGCTGGTCCACCGCCTTACTGTTTAGGCCTGCCGACTGACTACACGGCGTGTAAGGTACTACTACACAATGTGTAGTCGGTTCCTACACCCTTCGTCGCTGGCATGACTACACACCCCGTGTACCCATCCCACACGGCCACAAGTACATGGCTTGTGGAAAAGTGCACGGCATGTAGTTCCAAAATTTAGGATTTTTCCCAATTTTCCATATTTTCTCAAAAAAACTTAAGGAAAAGGAAAAAAGAAGAAGCCCGTACCTCAAAATTAAGAACCGGGTTCTTACATAAATAGAGATGAATTCCATTGAGATATACTCCCACTTCCACACAGGGATATCCAATGGCTATAAAAACCACCATGAGCATGATTTTTTTACCTCCAATCATTAGAAGCCTAAACACCATGAAATGAACTACATAATATATTTCCTTATCCCTAACCACTATAAAAAAATCTTCATGGAATGATACATCTTTGATATACTAGGATGTACATATAACGATTATTTATGAAAATCAGGATGAACGACCTCTCACATTACATGTGAAAGAAAAAAACTCCCTTGAAACTAAATTCTATGTTAATTATCCTATAACCACCCCAAAATAGAATCCCAAAGTGGAAAATGATCCTATATCACCTCTACATATGAGTCTCCATACTGAAAGTCTTACACCTGATATAGTAAGGATGATTGAACTATTGTATTGTATAGGCATATTATAACTATAGGATCATTTATATCAAAATTCATTATTTAAAGAACCTCCATCACCCTATTAGAATTTAAAGACTTCAGAAAAACTTATTAGTGTGGCTTCCTACCCCCTACATAATCTATAAAATTAAATTTCCATCTGGTGAAGATATCATAATGTCATTTTCTTGTAAAAAAATCATCCAACTCTAATGATGTAGTTTAGAATTTTAGTAAGAGAAAATATACTTCATTATATTGAAATTTATGATGTATTAAACTTGATTCATGATGAGTTAATGTGACCACTACTTTAGATAAAAAAATACAATTTGAAGAATTTGATCATGGGGACTATAGTTATAATCATGAGGAAAAATCTTGGTAGACCCATATGGGATCAATTCAACCTAATGTATTGGTAAATAACCCAAAACAATACTAGAAGAAAAATATAATAAATTGAACATAACATATTCCTATTGTATATAAAAAATAAGATCACTAATCAGCCTCTCTTTCAGGTAGTCAAAATACATGTAATACTGATAAGTCCATACAAAAAGATGATAATTCCTATTGGAGGATATCAAGTGGGTTTCATTCTAATATAAATCTTATGTGAACCTATAATAATAGCTACTAAAACCAAGAAAATTATGGACCTCAAATGAATTCTTGGGTACTACCCATGAAACAACTTCCCCAATCTTTGATGGATCAACTTCTACTCCCTTGTAAGACGCATCATGCTTGAGAAATTTAACCTCACCCATTAAAAATTTTAATATATATAACTTACTATAGTGATGATTGTATCAAAGGAATATTAAAATGGTCATATGATACTCAATATGAACATTCTAAAATTTTGAGTACATGAGAATGTCATCGATGAAGACTAATACAAACTGATATAGGAAATCCAAAAACATATAGTTCATGATTTCTATGAAATATGAATAGGGTGTTTGTGAAATTGAAAAAAAACTTGAACTCAATGTGAAAATAAGGACACCTTAATTATTTGGATATTCCCCACCTTCACCCTCATCTGATAATATACATACCACATATCAATCTTTAAAAGAAATTTATCTCCCTTAAACTCATCTAAAAAATAATCTATCCTCAAAAGGGGATAATGATCCTTAAATCTCACCTAATTCAAAAAAATTTAGTCGATACAAAACTATATACACAATATCTGTAAGGACCTTGGATTTATTACCCTTTAAATAAATACCATCTTCAATAGATTTACCTAAAAAACACTAAAAAAGAGAAAATTACGCTATAATGAACCATGAAATATTAAAATTACATGATTAATATAATCACTAGTGGTTAAAAGGATAATAATAAATTAATATAACTAAATATAGTTATTTGATTAATATTTCAAAAAGGTTTCCTTTTGAATAATATTTTTTAATGTGGGAATTTCATATTAATAAATTAATATGATCATATTTTAAAATTTAATATAATAATGAGTATATATATTTTTTATCTAATATATCAACATTCCAATATTTATAAATATATATGAAATAATAATATAAAAACATGATTTTTATGAAGGTTATTTTGGATAATAAAATTATATATATATATATATATTATATTTCCATTTAAAAGGTTTTTTTCTATTTGTCATGGAAATATAATATTATCATTAATTGTTTTATATTTTTGTAAAAATACTGATTATTTAGTGAATAGTGAAAAATAAAATTCTTACAAATAACATGACTTGAATATATTATTTCTATAAAAGTATAATATTAAAATTAATAAAACCTTTTATTTAGAACAATATATGAAATTTATAATTGAAACTAAAATTTTAAAAATCATGTTTTGAACTTACAAAACCATATTTTACATTCTATATTTCGTGTTATATTTTTTTAAAGAAAAATTGTTTTTCATACAATATAATTTTATTATTTAAAAATTATTTCTTATCAATTTTATTAATTTTAAACACATTAAATGGATTTTATATTTGTAAAATGTAGTTTTAAGTTATTCTATAGGGGACATTTTATCTTTTTCTTAAAGGAAAAATTACATTGGTGAAGACTAGTTATCATGGTGAAATAAAAAATGATAAAAATGATTAACCAAATATATAAAGGGACCAACATGTTAAAAAAATATATTAAATTGAGTATTTTAGGTTTATATCAATCTTATATCATCCATAGCCAATTATTTATTATTTTTTTGTTCTAATTTCTTTGAGTGTGACTTCCCATTATCATAATATTTTGGGAATTTACAAAAAAGTCATCTCTTTTCACTTATAAAAGGGGAAATCCTATTCCCACTTACCCCCTCACCAAAAACCCTTAAGTTCAATCTGAAATATAACCAAATAGATCCGAAATATACCAATTTAAATTTCACTTGGGTCTCGTTTTCTTAAAATACCATCCCTTAGTGGATTAACCCTCTATAAAAAAAAGATAATTAAAGTAGTTGGGTATAAATTTGAAATCGATTATTTCTTGTTTTTATTTCATTATCTAGAGTACTTATTCCACAAATTAAAATTAACCATCTTAAAATTATAAAATAAATATAATTAGTATAATTTTATTTTATTATAGTCATGGTACATATATTACCCACCATTTTTTCTTTTATATCAAGAAAAATGAAACGGTTATCCATGTGTTGGGTAGACTACAACCTTCATGATGTAACGTATTCATTTTAATTTACCAAATTTCAAGGAAGGTACAAAAACATAATTTAATATATAAGTATTATATTCATAAAATATTAATTATTCTAAAATGAGAGACAATGTAACTTTATTCCTTGTTTTATAGAAAACAAAATCATTTTATATGCATACTTTTGGAGTAAGACCTCCATGGAATTATGAATTTATATTTTTATTTTAATCACACATTTAAATGGTTGAAATATAGTTTTTTAATGGATAAATATTTTTTTGATGAAATTATGATGGATTTGTAATGAATAATTTGAAAACCAATTAACAATATGACCAATAAACAACAGTGGTAAACTCAATCATTTAACATTTGTTGTAAGAGATAAAAGAATTTCATTTTTTTATGTAATAACATTTCATATGATATATTATTCTTATAATTCATCTAAATTATGATATTTTACATTAAAAATGACTAAATAATATAATTATGCATTTGGTATAATGTTATTTCCATTAAATAACTTCATAATAATCCATTAATTATGTTATGTTCTTGTATGTGTTGGATTAAAAAATTACATGATAAATAATATAAATTTATATCATATATGACTTCAGGAATTTAATATATGGTAATATATGATATAAATATGTAAAAATAATTATTTTTCAAGACTTTAAACAAAAAAAATTAACTAATTATTTTTTAAAACACCCTTGGTTTACTAAAAAACATCAAAACAAGACTATAACCAAATTAAACATTAAATATCATAACTAGAAATAAAGAAAACTAAATTATAACCTTATAATAATTTTTAAAATTTCATTTCAAATTCCTTGTATTATCAAGAAATAATAAAATATTGGATAATAATTAATAATAGCACCATGATTATTAAGCTTGTCCAAAATGTCCAAGGTTACTGACACTCGATATTGAAAATAGATATTATAATAACTTATATTGAGGAATAAAATTATTGTAGATGTTTTTTATAAAAAAAATTATATAAAAAGTGTTTTAAAATAGGTGATTTGGATATTTTTTCAAGATATTACATTGTTTTCTACAAAGGGAAGGGTATAACCTTTTTGATAAATTGTTTTAACAATGTTCTTTTTTTGTTGAAAATTAACCTCTTTTGTATAAGAATGTTTTTTATTCAATAATCATACCCAAATTCATCATAATGAGGTTTTTAGAAAGAATTATTAACGTTCAGATCCAAAACAATAGGGGATAATGTTTTAAGGACATTGGTTTCCCAAAAACAAATTTCTAGACACAATTTTTCTAGACAAAACATTCCAAATACACTTTTCCAAAAAACAGTTCTTGGATATAAGTTTTTGTATTGCTCGACACCAAATAAAGATGAATTGAAGAATATGAAGTTATATTTTTCTATAATATTTCTCTTCTATAATAAAAGAACCAAATAATATAATGAGTTTGAAAGAAGTCATTGAATGAATATGTATTTTTATTACTGAAGAGTTACGAAAGAGGATGTTGATGAAGTTTTTGAAGTAAAAAACTATGATATTTTCAAAATATCTAAACCAAAATAGTTGATGCATTTCTAATTAATAAATTATCACAAATCCTAAAAACATTCATGATAAAATATTTGGATTAAATGGTGAAGTGGTTTAAATAAAAATGGTTCACTTGAAAGAATAAAAAATTTAGATTTATTATTAAGAAGAAAAATAAGATTCACTATGAAGGAAGTATAATTTAATTCAGTAGAAATGAAGTATAAATTTTGATTCACCAAATAAGGAAAACAAATTTCATAAAATTTGAAACGGCCAAATTTGAAATACAATTTTTTCTAAATCTCAAATAAATATAATGAGGTTTTATGATATAAAATTGGATTCATAAATTTGAGATATTTTCAATGTTTTTAAAATTTTTGGATGTGGGAAAAAAATTCAAGTTTTATGCTTATGTATATTGAGTTACCTATAAATACTTCCGTAGATTATTTTCCCATTCATAACTTTCTACTTACGGGTGAAAGGTAGAGCACTGGAAAAATCAATGTGATAATTATCATCTGATTGATGAAGAATTGTATTGAGAATTCAATCAGTGTTTTATTTTTTTAGATTGTTATGAAAAAATTAGATCCCACATATTTATAAAAAAATATCCATAATTTTGATAACATTAGATCTAGAATTTTAATCAAATATTATCCTCCATTTTTTAGAAAATTAGATACATCATTTTGAGAAAATCAGATCCAACATTGTCTTTAGAAAAATTGATCCATCATTTTTAGAAAATTGGATCCTTCATTGTCTTGAGAAAAACATATAAAATTTTTTGATAAAAGTGGAACCATTATTATCTTCAGAAAAATAGATCCAACATTTTGGGAAAATTGGATATTGCATTGTCTTCAGAATGTCAGATCCATAATTTTGACGAAATTAGATCCATCATATTCAAGAATTAATATAAAATATTCTATGAAAATTGGATCCCAGATCCATTATTTTTCTATTGAGTAAATCAGATCCAACATCATCGTATTGAGAGAATAAGATCTATCCAAATCAGGATGAGTATTGAGACAGAGTAATTTGGGAGCGGTTTGAAATAATTATTTATTCCTTGATTTGACAGATTATTTCATAGTCAAACATTATAAATCTGCAGTATTTAGTATAATATTTCCTATTGGGAGATAGAAGGTGTCTAACACGAGTTGGAAGAAATTGTATTCACTTCATCCTAATAGTGTGTTTCCATTGACCCATGGGAGTTGATATAGAAAGGAAATATGTCCTCACACGGAGGCTGAACCTTGTAAATCATATGTGATTCTTTCATTCCTAACCTTTTATGCATGAGAATTTTCTAAATATTAATAATGAAATTAATCTTAATTGGTTGTAAGGGTAAAGTTTCTAAATGTTTTCAAACATTTAAAAAGTGAACAACTGATTCAATCACCCCTTCTCAGTTGTTATTTGATCTAGGGAACATCAATTGGAATCAGAGACTTAGGTTACCTTATTGAATCCTTATTATAGATAATATATATTCTTGAAATATTATAGTAATTCCAACATTCGTTGGAAAAAATTAAAATCGATGAAAAATTAAGATGATTTCTTATCTTCTATATCTTGTCTTGGATGTTATTGATCCTTCTACTATTGGTTTTCCACCTTTTGATAATGATGATCCTATGAAATTTACTAATATGATAAAAAAAGAAGTTGATATACTTTCTAGAAATGAAATTTTTATATCCATATTAGAGAATGTTTATTATAATTTTATGGGACTCAAAACATGAAAAAGTATATGGGACAAGTAGGAAAGTGTTTTCAAAGGCAATACTAAATTCAAGGAATAAAAAATAAAATTCATGCATATTAAGTATGAATACATCAGAATGAGGGATAAAAAACAATTGATGAATAATTCACTAGATTAAATGAATTTTTTTTAAGCATCATTGGATTCAGATGTCACAAAAGATTCACCAATTTTGAAGAAACACTAGAGAAACATTCTGGATAAGTTTGATTCTAAAATTTCTTATTTATGAGGAATGGATGATTTATCTCTTTATGAATTATATAAATTTTCTATTTCATATTAAATTATGAAATCTCAAATCATTAAAAAGAATATGAAGAATGAAATGGATTTTAAATCCATGAGAAAAATAAAAATCCATGATATTGATGAATTTGATCCTTGTGAGTCTGAAGATAAGGAAGTTGGTGAGTGGAATGAAAAAAATCATGTCTCCTAGATCAAAGAACTATTGAAGAGGAAGAAGAATGTATGGATGTAAAATTCCTCTTTAATGTTTTCAGTGTGGTTTTATCTGATACATTACTATGAATTTCTCTAATATGAACGCTAAAGAATATTGAGATGTTTCTGAAGAAAAAACATGATAGAAGAAGTGGAACAAAAATTATAAATAAGAGAAGTCTTCCAACTGATACAAGAAGAAATTTATAGGAAATAAAATATGGGGGTTGTGTAAGAAAGCTAAATTTGACTCAATTGACAATAATTCATCTGAAGATGAACGTTTAAAAAAATTCAGGGCCTTCATTGAAAAATACAAGAAAAAAAAATTTTCCTCTGAGAGTGAAGAATATAGTGATGAATAATATAGATAGTATTATCTCTAAATGAAACTTGTTTCATGTATTGATAACAGAACTCTATATAAAGAAATTAGATTAATGAATAATGATCATGAGGAATTTGTTAATTGAATAATAGATGTCATGAAGAATGAGGATGAATATATTTAGAAGATTTTATGTTACAAACCTAGAATTTCTTAAAATTTAAAGATGATTTAAGATCATATCACGAAGCTAGAAGCTATGGAAGAAGAGTTTAAAAATTTGTAATGAAAACTTCTTTTGTCCAAATGTATATTTAGGATGATTAATGAAATATTCAAGAATTTCTATAGAAGTAAAAGTTGTGACTTCTAATGTTGCTGAGACGGCTCAATATGGGAATTTTGTTAAATCTTATCCTAGAAAAAATAATGTTTCATCTAATTATTTCAACATTTCCTGTTCTATAAAAATTATTTTGAAATATTGGGTGGATAATGGATGTTAGAAACTAATAAAATATATATAATTAGAAAACTCACTCAAAAGAAAAGATGGACTACGGCCTGAGTGTGTTAGAACTGAAAGAAGTTACAAACCTCAACAATGTTTCTATATAAATATTGATCTTTCTTGATTATAAAATCACGATTTTTAGGATATTTTTGGTGTTGTAGAATCTATTGAAAAAGATATTATAATTTTTGGAACAACTTATCTCTTCTAAGAAAAAGGTTTGAGAAAAGTGTAAGAAATAGTGAAATAAGAAAGAAAAAATCTCATATCTCACAAAATGTTTGAATGGTGATTTATCTAGAGGTTAAATTCTTTACAGAAAAGAATAAATTCGAATTTATGGAGGAGTTTTTTGGAATATGTGATCATTCTAAACACTATGATGAATGACGTATGCCACTCATTCAATATAAAATTCTATATGATTGGAAATAAAATGAATCTAAAAAGAAGAAAGATGATGAAAGAGGTTTTTTTTATTGAGACAACATTCAAAGAATATAAAAGGAACAAAACATGAATAATTGATATTGGTTCTTCTTCATATATGAAATGTGATATTAAAATATTGAAACATGTTGAATGTAATAATAGCGGAGCAGTTAATTCTAGAAATGAAAGTTCTTAAAAAAATAGGGGAATCTGAATAAGAGAGACCGAAGAAGAGAAATTGAAATCTAAAGAAGTTTTACTTATTTTTGGTATAAAAAACATGCATATTGTAAGTCAATAATTTGATAATAAAAAAAGTAATCTTAGGAACTGATTCATATATAATAAATATTTTAAAATATGGAAAAGTCATTTCAAAAAGAAAATTAACTTATGGGAATATATTTCCAATAAGAGAATTCAGTAACTCATTTTACTTGAGTGACTAATATGAAAAAAAATTTATAACCAAAACATGGCCACATTGGGTTGAAAATAATGAATAAAATTTATTTGGCTTTTATTTTCCAAAAAAAATTAGAATTAAAAAGAAGAGAAAAATAGGTTTCTGTTACTTTTCAAAAGGGGAAGATGAATAAAAATTGTCAAAAATGAGAATAGATTCAATCTATAAGACCAGTTGAGCTTATTCGTTTCAATTTAGGTGGTCACATGAGACATAAATCAAAAAAAGGACACTTTTACATTATCACAATTATTAATTATTCCACTCAAATATCAAACATTTTTCTCATGAAGCACAAGTATAGGGATATTGAAATGTTAAAATTATTTAGAAATGTTGTTGAGAAAGAATTAGGGGTTTCCATAAGGATGATGAGAATAGATAATTGTACCGAATTCACAAGAAATAAATTTAAATAATAACTGAGAAAACATGGTATCAAATATCATTATATTGCTCTCTATACACCACAAAAAAATGGTGTAACATAAATAATGAACAGATTCTTGGTGTAAATGGGAACAAATATGTTATCAAAATACAAAGTTTCAAAATTATTTTGGAGAGAATCTGTTAGTATTATTGTACATGTTCAAATTAGATGCTTGTTGAGACTGGAAACCAGAAAAAATCCTTATGAAATGTTGTATAACCAAAAACCATCATTGAAATACTTCAATATTTTTGGAAGTCCATTATTGATCAAAAAAATATGGATTTTGGAAAGTTTGATGATAATGTTGAGGAAGTAACATTAATGGGTTATTCACCAAATGCGAGAATTAACAAATGTTAGAACAATTTTTTTCAATATTTTGTGGAATAATATGATGTGATGGTATTTGAAAAACAAAGATAAATATCATAGGGTGTTTGAAATTCTGAGGTGGTTAAATTGGACATTACCAACAATAGTGAATGTAATTCCCAACATCTATATCATGACTTAGAAGAATATTGTGCTGAGGAAATTCTGGCTATGAAAGAAACATTGATATTTCATACAATATGAAAAAATGTTGTATCTGAAAAAATTATTTGGAATTAGAAGGTCTAGTTTTATACCAGAAGGATGTTGATATTAGAAAATTATAATTCATCATTCTCAAAAGTTAAACCAGAATCAGTTTCATAGGATATTCAACATAAAGAATGGGTGGATTCTTTGAATTGAGGGTTAGATCAGGTTGAGAATAATGAAGCATGGGAAATTTATCCAAGGACAAAAAAAATAAATGTTATAATAACCATGTGTGTTTATAAAAACAAATTTTATAATCATGGAGAAGTTTCAAGAAATAGAAAATTCTTGTATTTTAGGGATATGAATAGGTGGAAGGATCGAATTTTAAGGACTTCTTTCACCCCGTTTCATGGTTAGAAACTATTCAAATGTCTATTTTAGTAGATTCACATAAAAATTACAGTGCTTATCAGATGGATGTAATGTTTTTATTCTTAAATGGTGATATTTAGAAAGAAGTTTTCATTGAAGAACCTTATATATTTCTAATTTATGGTGTTGATTTTTTTTGAAAATTGAATAAAATTTTGTATGGTATAAAACAGACACCATGTGCATGGTATTCTTTGATTGAATTTTTTGATAATGTTGATATTTTCAAATAAATGTTGATAGTAACAAGTATATAAAATAAATTTATTGTATAACTCAAATTTTAATTGTTTTTGTGGATAATATAATTTTTAATGTGCATAGAGAACATGATTGTCAAAATATTTCTGAGTAAAAGAGGAATAATTTTGAAATTTACATGTTCGTAGAATTAGCATTACTCATTGGATTACACGTTTAACAAAATGAAAAATATATTTTTTTATCAAAATAAAATTATGTCATGGAATGTTCAATGATGTTTGGAATAGAATAATACCAAGAATTTTCCTCTCCTATTTAAGTGAGAATTTTTTTGAGAAAAGATGAATATTTAATAAGTGTGAATAATAAAGGCTTTCAGAAGGTGATAGGAAGTCTTCTATTCCGTAAAACCTTAAGAGATGATATTGTTTATGATGTGACATTATGTGCATGGTATCAAATTAATGAAATTGAATCACATATAATGGTATAAAAACATTCTGAGATATGTCAAAGTAAAAAAATTCACATTGGTTGTTATATAAAATAAATTGTGAGATTAAATTTCTCAGTTATACTGATGCCAATTGGCTTGGAAAATTTAATGATAGAACATCAACCTCAGAAGGAACATTTTTCTCAGGTGAATGTTTTATAAGTTGGGATAATATTAAACAAATTTCAGTAACATTAAGAACAATCCAATTTGAATGTGTTGTAGCTACTCAATCATTTACTCAAATATTGTGGATTAATGTTCAACTGGAAGACTAGAATGTAAATTTTTATAAATGGTTGAAGATAATTTATGATAATCAGAGTGAAATTTATATTTCTACCAATCATGTGAAACATTCAAGATCAAACACATTGATATAATGTTTCACTTTATAAAATAGAATATTTCATATAGATATTTCTTGATGGAATATATTACATCAAAGTAATAGGTTGCTAATATCTTTAAAAAAGTAATTCAGAATGATTGGTTTGTGGAATTGTGTCTAAAAATTCTTTTTTAGCCTCCTCCCATGTCTTCTTAAAACTCAAAAGGAAGTACCCCCACCATGCATTGGACTGCATTGGAAAAGGGAGAGAGAAGGTAACAAATGTTTTACATTGTTAGAAGTTTTTACATAACTTTATTTTACAAATTTGAAGTCATGTTCATTATATAATGGGGGAGAGAAAAAAAATGTGTGAAAAAAAGTGACTAGTTTGTATATTTGAATGGTCATAAAATTTTCTTGTCACCGAGGGATGGATTTATTCAAAAAACAGTACCTTTTATAGTAGTGTGGTGTACGAGCACTATTTTTTGAGAAAGACTAAGTTTTTCTAAAATTTCAAAACAATTATTAGATTACAAAAGTTTAGTTGTGATAAATTTTTAGATATTTGGATATGTTTTTAACAAGGGTCTTCAACAAATACATATTGTGAGATTGAGAAACAATTATGATAAATTGTTTTAACAACGTTTTATATTTATTTAGAAATAATTTTTTTATAAGAATGTATTTTTTATTCATAAATAAGGCCAAGATTCATCATATTAAAGTTTTTGGATATAATACAGAAATTTTTGGTCAAAAATGTGGGGATCAGGTTTTCTAGATACAAGTTGTCCAGACACAAATTTCCAGACACAGGTTTTCCAGAAAGAACTTTTCAAACACATATTTTTAAAACAAAAGTTTCTGGACACCGGTTTTGTATAAAACTTCATCAAACATAGAATACGTTTGTAATATTAAGTTATTGTTTTATAAAAGTTTTTCATTTCCATAATAAATGAATGGAAGAAATTATTGAGTTTGAAATATGCTTCTGAACAAAGAATTTCTTTTATTTCTGATGAATTTTGAAAGAGGGTGTTGATGATGTTTCTAAAGAAAGAAATTATAAGGTATTTAAACATTATATAACAAATTAATTCAATATTTATTGATCATGAAGTTCTCAAAAAACTAGAAAATTTTCATGATAAATTATTTTGAAGAAATGGTGTAGAGGTTTAAAGAAATCGAATTCACTAAAAATAATATAAAATTAGAATTCACTAAATGAAGAGAAACCAGATTGACTATTAAGGAAGAAGAATAATATTCATCGGAAAGAAAGTAGAAATTAAGATTCACCAGTGAAGGAAAACATATTTCTGAAAAGTTAAAAAGATTAAACTTGAGATTCATTTTTTCATAAGTATCTGAGAAATATAAGGAGGTTTGATGAAGCCAAATTTGAATCTTAAATGCGACATATTTTTGTAGTTTGGGAGATTTGAGGATGAAAGGAATGTTTTCATGTTTCCCACTTCTATTTTCTGATCCACTTATAAATACTTTCTCAGATCATTTTTTCATTTGTAACTTTCTACATACACCAAAAAGGCAGAGCACTGGAGAAATTGAAGAGAATGTTTCCATTTGATTGAAGAATAAATGTATTGAGAATTATCTCAGAGTGTGAGTTTGGGATAATTTTCTAAAAAAATTAGATCCATCTTATTTAGAAGATACAGATCCAACATTTTGAGAAAATCACATTCAACCTTTTAAGAATATCAGACGCAAAATTCTGAGAAAATTGGGTCCAACATTTTATTAAAATAATATCCATCATTTTGAAAAAATCAGATCCACAATTATGATAAAATCATATCCATCATTTTGACCCAATTCTATCCAGCGTATTCAGAAAATCAGATCTAGCATTCCTAGAAAATCAGATCCAGGATCCATTATCTTTGTAATGATAAAATTAGATCCAGAATTATCACGTTCAGAAAATAAAATCCGCCCAAATCATACTGAGGAATCAGACTGAACAATTTTAGAGCAGTTTCAACAAATCCATTATTGATTGAGTTAGCTCATTTTTTTGTAAAAAATCTTAAACTGATAGGAGTCAACATAATCATTCTAATCAAAAGATAAAATGTGTCAAATGATGGTTATCACACGTTTAATTTTCATCTTTAAAATAATGGATTTTCATAGACCCATATGAGTGGCTATAAAAAGGATATAGGTCTTCATAATAAGGAATAACATTGTAAATATTGTGTACTTTAATTACTTTTAAACTATTTCAAGTATGAGAATTTACTAAATGTTGATGTAGAAATAATTCTTAATAAAAAGTAGGTATTATGTTTCTAAATGATTTGAAACAATATAAAAAGTGAACTCTTGATTCAAAATCCTCCCCTTCTAAGATGTTATTCGATCCATATAACTCCAAGAAGGAAAGGGTTTTCATCTCAAATTGCTCTATTTGAATCCTGTTTCCCATTATACACCTAATTTAATTTATGGGGTTTATATGATTCCTAATTGAGATATTATATCATGAAATATCTTTTCTTCATTATATTATCTGTTGAATTGAATTACCTCTATATAAATATTTTTTATTTAAATGCTCCTCTTATTTTATGGTGGTTTTTTACTCAATTATTATTCATAGAGTTGTAATTATCCATCTAAAAAAAATTTTATATATGTTTTTTAAATTATACACTATTAATTTAATATGGGATATTTTATATATTAATTATGGGGATTTAAATTTTTACCACTAAAACATACTTTCAAAAGATTCTTAATTCTTAAAATACATTTTCTATAAAGGAATTTTGTTATAAAAATATCTTTTTTGAGTTATATGGTTTCTTTCGAACTAATTCATTCAATATTATATTTAATAATTGATTTAAAATTTTAAATAATTTTATTTTTTGTATTTATATAGAGAATGTTTACTTTTTAAAACCCTTCAATATTATTTTTCTCGCACTTAAAAGTATAAAATTATCATGAATGGACCTTCATATAATAATTGGAACATTATTTCATGTCTATATTTTCACTCCCAATAATGTTATATGACATTTTGGGAATAATAAGTTGCAATTTTTTTCAATTATTAAAATATTCCACTTTTTCCCTTTTCAAAAGAAAAATATAATTCTTTTTTTATTGGGGTTTGAAAACAAAGTAATTTCAAAATGTTTCCCATTGTCTCAAAATGAAATGATTTTTCTTCCACCAATCATTTAATTTTGTAATCTTCATGAATTTTCAAGGAATAATTTAACAAAAGTTAATTTCTAAAGGTAAATTATTTTTAAGGTTTTCACTATACCTTTTTGAAATAAACATTGATAGTGACCTTTAACATGGTCATTATTTGAATATTATAAAAATGATAACTTTTGATGTTTATTGTGGGAATGCATCTTTCCAAAACCTTTGATGAGTCATTTTATATATCTTTTCATAGTTTCAAAATAAAAAAAGTTTTCTCCCATAATTATAAAATATCACTTTTATATTGAATTTAGAATATCAAGGATATTTTATATTTCTAATGTGATTTTTCCAAATCTGCATAAAATCTATTTTAATCTATTTCATTATCCTTTGACATATATTGTTATTGGTCATGGATGTTTTTAAAATATAGTAATCTTATATTTTTTTCCACATGGAATATGAAATGTGGTTCTCTTTTAGATAAATTATACGTTACTTCCATTTTAATTCCTAATAATGTTTTGTTTACACCCTTAATTTTTCGTCCAATTACCTTCAAATATTAATTAATATTTTTATTCTTTGATTAATGGGGTTTCACATAGATTCCACATATCGATTGATTGGGGATATTTATTGTATTGACCTTATTCCCTTTATCAATATCGTGATAACCGTATAATTCATTATTATTAAGGAATTGACATTACCTATAAAGTTACATGCTGTTATTAGACACTGATTCGTATTCTATGGCTTTATCATGATATGATTATTATTGGAATTTTTATTGATGTCCTCATGTTAATACATTTTAAAAGTTAGTGAGATCCATTTTATTTTAATGAAACATTTATGAGGTCTTTATTGAAACCGGTTTTCATTATATGGTTTTGTTTTAATTTAACAATAGATAATAAAATTCCTTTGTGATTTTGATAAATCAAATTCATATATTTTTGTTTTAATAATGTTATAATTAAATGGATTCATGTGGCACACATGTGCATGGTTAATATTTATGTGTTGAGGGGGCCCTATATAACCCTAAAATTCATTGGGTAAGGATTTATATATCATGAGATAATGGTGAAAATGTTCTTGAAGATCAATCCAAAATAAGAAATAGTTTTTGAGGTTTTGTCTTCTATGAGGAACTTGGTAGTAAAGCCTGATCTACCAATGGAAGTCAGTGGCAAAATATTTAATCACTATGGTAAAATGATTATGATACCAAATCATCTATATTATGATTTTTATTCTTATATATGTTACCAAATTCTAAATTATTCTTTATTTTGAAGATATTCAACATTATAATGACGTATTTTTTATGTTAAGACTTGATTTATTATATGAGGTTTTTGAATGTAAAAATCATTTGTATGTTGATTATACCCATATTCTTATCTTATGATCCGTTATGATCATTTAGTGTTATCAATCATGATTACCCATATTGTGTATATGAAGGAACCCACTTCATATGTTTCCATTTCCATATGTTACTAATATAGGAATTGTTTGAAATGTATAGGAGTGTTTCTTATGTGGATAATTTTTGGGAGATGTTAAAGAATAATTATAGATTAATTAGTTTTTACTATAATCAAAACAAATTTCAAATTGATTTAAAGAACATGGATTTTATTAACTACTTTTTTCCTAATTTTCAAAACCATTAAAAATTAAGGATATTTGGGTTTTATTATATTGAAATATTTTCTTTAGGTTATATAAATTTTTGGAAAATGAAATAAATATTATTTAAATATGTTTCTGGATAAACCATTATAAATTAGTAATGTTTTCTAAATTAGATATGTTTCAAAAAAAATTCCATTGTTCTTGGAGCGGGGAACTCACTACATAAAAAAAATATTTTGAGGAATGGGATGCCTGTAGTTATTGAAAAGAACACTCAAATACCTGAAGAACAAATTGAATCTTATAAGCATTCAATTACTGCTCATCTTAGTTTTAAAAAAAACTAAGAATCATTAACATATTAGTAAATTACTTCTATAGAATTAGGGTTTCAGTGAATGGAATATTGTGTATCTTGAATTGAATTTCCATCATATTAATTTTCATTGAAATTAATTTAAATTATGGTCCTAGAGTTGTAGATTTTTTAATCTCAAGCCATGTAATTTGAGGATTCAAAAATAGGATCCCTATATTTATCCATCTTAGTCTATGAATACTATTGTATAGTGGTGGATCCATGTAAAAGTGTTGAACTTGTTATTCATAAACCTAATAATTCTTTGTGATGTTTACTTAGATGTATATACTCTATTTAAACATGTTACGGAGACTATAATCGTCTGGTATAATCACTTTGCTGACATTTTGATCATGTTTTTTCACTATATTCTCCTTGTTAAACCATGTATTTCATTGATAGTGGTTTTAAATTTGAACATGATATTAAATTAGAGATTGTCCCAGACTTCTACCTTAATTTCCCATGTAGTGGAGATGTTATGGATAATTGTAATAGAGTACTAAGATGTCCTAATTGAAGAATGCATGGTCATATTTTTGAAATGTATACATTTAAATTTATATATGTTAGTGACTCTATTCCTTTTGTGCCTATGATTTGGTAGTGGAGTTCCCCTATGGTTTTGTAGGATGAAGACTCACTTTCGCCCATTAAGGATATACCAATGAAATGAATTATCTATAGTTATATGAATGGGGAAGAAACCTCCATTTCTAATGTTGTGGATAAGAAAAAACATGATTACCATCAATTTGAAGCTGATGATAGTGGGTGTGTGCCTATGTTTGAAGGGGAGACTTGTATTTCTAAATGGGTTGATTCTTGCACTAATAGTCATGATCGTGATGTTGAACTAGATCCTATGATCATAATGGATGAATATTTTTTATCTAAATGGAAACTCGCTACTTTTTCCCTCCAATTTAAAGGAAATTCCCATACTATTTCAGATCAAAGAAAGCATGTCATTAAGAACATGCCCAAATGTACAAATGTGAGGGACACATCGGATCCACAGAATTGTGTGTTGGCCGAATCAGCAGATGTTATTTCATTTGAGGCTATGGAGGAAGTAATTACTACCACTAGAGAATCTATGAAAATTTATATTTCTAAGGAGCATGTGTTGGTAGGTACACAAGCCCCAATTTCTGAACCGATAGATGTCTTGTAGACTTCCATTGAAATAATGGGCAAGGTATTAAACCTAAAAATGGTTTTGTGAAGAATGAAAATTTTTTAATGCTAGATTCCAATAGTTATCCAGTGTTTGATGAACATTATAGGGGAATCTAAGAGAGAATAAGTTCAAAATATTTTCTAGCTTCTACTACTAATTTTCTTTCCTCTCCGTCGACGATTAATAAGGATTCCAATAAGGACTTTCAAAAAGGTGAGACCTTGAATGAGGGAATTGGGAATAACATGTTTTCTATTAAGGGTGAAAAAGAGGTTTCTCCAGATTCAATGATCCTGATGGATGATAAAATAGTAGTCCAAATCATTTATGTGGATGATGAACCTTTGGACACTGATGATTAGGGTGGTGTGTGTTAGACATTGAATCGGTGGAGAAGGAGAGGAAACCCAAGAGTTGATGGTAGATATCATGGAAAGGATGGGATCAATTAAGGATAAATGATGTTTTATCTTCATCTTGTTTTGGTCCTCTGATTTTCCAATTATAACCCTCACAATCAATGTTTAACCACTGTACAATTTTTTATAATAAATTTTTGGGGGAATGGTGTATTCTTCATGGTTTTAACTATTCTTGTTTATATCAGTGAAATTATATTAATTTACACACACGCACACACACACACATATATATATAACTAAACATTTATAAATATATTTATATAAAAATTCATTATCATATATTTAAAAATTATTATATATATACCCCTTTGGGTGAAGCTCAATGAAATCTTCCATTGTGGATCCCAGGGAGGTCTTGAGTTCAATCCTCATCGAGTTCTTCACTTCAATTGTCTATTGCATGTTTTAATTGGTATTATATCTCATTTACCTAAATCATTATAAAACTAAATTTAGATGTATACATATATTAATATATATAATCACACACCCCACACATATATATATGTACAGATATATATATATATATATAAACACAAACACACACATATTTGTATGTAACAATACACATACATTTTAAATTTATCCACCATTTTATGAAAATGTGGCTATTTTAGTGACATTTTTATGAGTGTTTTAAAAAATTACTATATATATATATATATATATTTCCCATGGGGTGAAGCTCAATGATAGCTTCCCCATATGGGTCTTAGCAGGGTCTTGAGTTATAGCCTTGTGGATTTATTCCCTACATTTCTTCCCTGCCTTTGGTTGATGCATGTTTTTATTGGAAATATAGATAATTTCCCTCCATTGATGTAAATATATATATATATATATCTTAATATAAACACAAACACACACACAAATATTTACATTTAAAAACACATATATATTTTACATTTAGACTCATTTTAGGAAATAATGGATAATTATATATATTATTATATTAAAGTACATATATAAAAGAATGAAAATTAGTAATTATTATATATATGTATTGATATAGATATATATTTACACACACACACACACACATATATATATATATAGATATATATATATATAAACTCACACACACATACACACACACATATATATATAAACAAATATAAAAACATATATATACATAATATGTAATCATATATCATATATAAAATATAAACAAAAATATTAATTTATGCATATTAGTATATAAAATAATACACAAATATTTACATTTGTAAATTTTTAATACTGAAATCCATTAATATATATAATTAGAAAAAAAAATACAACTTTTTTAATAAAATGGGTGTAGTATAGTTGGTTGGTTTTTCAATTTGGTGTTCTCTATTTTCTCTATTACAATCCCTTTTTATGGGGAATTCTTATAGGTTGAAGGTTTGTTATGGATATGGATCTTATCGTGTGTGGATGGTGGAGTAGTTTATATTGCATACAGAGAGATAACATAAAGGTGTTCATATTTCATGACAGTAAGCCTATATTAAAATAATATTATTTTTTTAATAAAATGATTTATTAAGAAGTATAAATTTCAAAAAAATAAATGTTTATAAAAAACATAGCGAATTAATACACATTTATAAAATTTTCTAGAAATCATTTAATTATGTTTCTAAAAAACATCTATAAATGAGGTTTCATATATTATCGATATTTATAGTCATTGATAGTTGAGGATTTTGTTGAGAAATGTTACTAATTATAGATTTTTCTAAACATTGGAAATTAGAGACACCTCATTTACCAATATTTTCTAGAAATGTCATCAATTGAATTAGTGATGTTTTAAAAGATCACTAATGAAATTGAAACATTTATAATTTATGTTTCTATTATAGTGGGTCACATATGTGTGGTATTATATATAGTATCAAAGAAGGATTTAGGTAAATTTAGATTTGGATTATATATGTTAAGGAAATTAGTAGATAAAAATTTCATCAATGTTTGATATGTTAAGGTTCATTATAAATTCAAAACTATAGATAAATCACTACATTGGATGATGCAATATTATAGGGATTATGATAAGATAACATTCCTAATAATATAGCGATAAGTCTATGGGACAAATCTATGTATGGAGGAATAGAATAAATTTTTGTAAAGTTGATAAAATGTGGGTTTCATAGAAAATATTTCATTTTTTTAGAATGAAAATTTGATTCATTTGTGGCATAGATTCGCATAGTAGTAATCACCCCAAAATAAGATGGTTGATAATTAAATCGAACTTCATTATATTGTATGATGAGCGACCTATGAGTGAACACCTCGATCAAAACTCTAGGGAGAAAAAATTTAAAAATCAAATTTCAGTTACAACCCATTATAAAGGATTTATTACCTAATTACTTTGAAGGGATATGGATAATAAGTACAAAATTACTTAGAATAAAGAAATATATATATAAAATAAAGTATCATTGGATGAAATTAAGGTTTCTTTATAGAAGACATATTGGAATCGTGTTTTCAAATTTATAAGATCATTTAATTTGATTTTATTGGTAACCATTTCAGGTTTTAGTATTTGGATAAAATATGATCATGTATATGAAGTATAAAAAATTTACATATCTATAATCTTATATGACTAATAACCGAATATGGAAGAAAACATAAATTGTTGAAAATATTGGAATATTCTTATCCTGATGGATGTGTTCTGTTTTATAGTCATTATTCTTTTAGTGAGGACGATATCGTAATAGGAATTAAATCATTATTCTCTTATTTATTTTATTCGATGAGTGATATTTGTCGATGATATTTTGGTATATTATAAAAATTATGAGGATTATGTAAAAAATTAGAATAATATTCTTTTGTAGTTTTAATTTAATGATCTCGTAACACTTATTATATGGTAGTAGTAGCATTTAATAGTGATTTTAGGATAACATTATATTTTTTGCATTAAATATTAGAGTATACATGATTGAGGTATGGGTAAATTGTACGTTTTATATACACTTGGGGTTGAGGTAATAATGGATTAATTTATTTTGAGAAAAGTGGGTGTTATAGTATTTATATCCTAGGAATTGATTATTGATTTAATAAAAAAGTGATCCGTGGTATTTTTTAGTGAATTTTATCATATTTTTTTGGGCCATGATGTATATATACTAGTTTTTACCTTTATTAACATAGAGTTGAAGATAATAGTTAATTTTTTAAGTAATATTGAATTTCATGATTTTTTAATGTCTTCTTTTTTCAAATAGTTTTGGGAAAGGTAGGAAATTGAGAATATAAGATTTGAGTATATAAAATCTAGGGTAGATGATTGAATGAATGATTAATTTGTTTTAGAGGAATGATAAGTCACTTGGTATATTCTAAAGATTACGGTAGATTAGATACTAGAAGTTATATCCTAGGTGATGGACATGTTAACACTACAATAACATATATTCATAAATGAGTAAAAATTTTAATTTCAAGGATACAATTTTTTTAATGGGGAAGAATGCAATGACTTGAGATTTTACACCCATTAAATTAATATTATCTCCAACAGATTTTTCATATTTAATAATAACTAACATAAAAACCAACTAAATGGAAAATATATTTTTTAAAACTACATGACAAATATAATCATCAGTAGGGAGATAGATAAAAAAAATTTTAAAAAAAATTATATTACTATTTGATTAATATTTTTAAAATCATTCCATTCAATGATCCTTTTTTTAGAACTATATTATTTTTTAATAAATTAAATTATCTATAATTATAAGTTTTACATAATAATTACCATCTTTATTTATTTATTTATATATAAATATTCAATTGTTTATAAATCTATATGAAATAATATTCCAATCACATGATGTTTAAGAAGTCCTTTTTTTTATAGAAACAGTTTTTCATTATTTGTTTTCTTTTCATTTAATATATAATTTATAAATTTTTATATTTTAAATTTTAGAAAATTAATTTCATTTTCTTATTTATCATGGAAATATTATCTTGAGTTGACAATTTTGAATATTTCATAAGAGATTGATTATTGGTTGAATATTGAAAAATACTACTTTTTAAAATAACATGATTTTGATGACATTAATTTTACATAAGTATTAATTTAAACTTAATAAAAACATTAGAATACAATATTTATATTTTATACGTTTCTTTTTTATTTCAAAACTGTTATTTTAATATTCAAACCCATATTTATCAATTTATATATTTAATTATATATATTTTAAATTTTTTTAATACATTATACATATAATATTTTTACTATAATTTATATATTTTGAATAAAATAATTTTTTAATATATTTAAAATATTCAACCAAAAGTACCAAATTATGTAATAAGGTACATTTAATTTACAATCATAATTGATATGTAACCATGGTAAAACCAGTTTCCTTGTAGAAAAACGAAAAAAGAGGAACCAAACAGGTAAATGGAATTAAATATTACATATTATTTTTTAATTTATTTTTTAGGTGTGGTTTTAGATTTTATCTTGCCCACTCTATAAAATCCCAATTTTAGACCCACTAGACATTTTATTGACATTATATTATTATTTTTTTGTTGTTTACTAAAATTTTGTCTCATTTCAATTATAAAAGGTGAACGCCTATCCCCCCATTACATCACACACAAACACCTATGATTAGAACAAAATTTTACCAAACCAATTATCAACAATACTATCTGTTGGTCGGAGTGGACACTCAAGAGGGGGGTGAATTGAGTTCCAATTAAAATTTCTTTTAAAAACATGTTCTATTAAAATCCCCCAATTTCAAAAATAGATTAAACTGTAGTGAATTTATACAGATTATAAAGGTTCAATTAGTTTCTCAAAGATTGATTAGTTCTCAGTTAACTTAATCTTATGATTAATTTAACTTTTGAAACTAACTTACTGGTTTACAATAAATATAAACACTTGCGAGTTTAACTATCAAAGTAGCTTTGAAGATAAATTATATTTCAAAGTAATAGCAGCGGAAAATGAAATAAATATGTACTGTATGGATATAAACTTTAACTAAAAACACAGAGGAGTTAACCAAGAGGTTCAGTCTCAAGCCGAGACTTAGTCCTCTCAAAAGTATATATAAAGATGATCCACACCCTGGATCGGGGTTCAATAGTTTACAACTGTCCAGGTCACACACGACCTCTACCACTGTTATTCGTGGGAAACAAAACAACGGCAACCAGCTGTCCAGGTCACACACGACCTCTACCACTATCCAGAGTGGGAAAAAGAATGAAAAGATAGTGAGTGAGGATTTACAAATCCTACAGTTAAGGTTCAAGAGACAGTGTGTGTGTAAAATACAACAGATAACACACACTGCTTGTAATGTAAAAAGTCAATCACAGAGATAAAGATTTAGAGTTCAGAAATGGCTCTAGTGATCTTCGTGCAGCTCTTGACTCCTTTTGTTGATTAGAATTCCTTCTGAGTCTTCTTCTGGTTTTTTGTCTGGAAAATAGAGTATCATCTGTTTCCTTGACTTCCAGGTTCAGCTTTCTTATCGGCTCAAAGAATGAAGAGTTTTGTGTAGTTCTTCTTTTGCATAAATTGCTCGATGTATGCTCTATGTTCTGGAGGCTGGTAGTAGTAGTCTTGTGAGTGTGAGTTCTCCAGTTGTTCTTGGCACGTTTTGAGCTTGATCGCAAGTGTGTTCTGTGTGCTCGATCTATTCAAGTCTAGTGTCTCTCTCACTGATACATACCCGTTGTTCTTTTTTTTCTTATTATCTTCTCTTCTTTCACGTTCACCCCCTTTATATCCTCTGAGAAGAAGGAATGATTGTATTTTTAAATCATACTTGGTACGGTTTCCTGAAATGGCAACATAAATCATTTAATAACCTTAAATGCATCAAAAGTAACAAATGTAGCCGTTAGTGTAATAAAAAAATAGTGTCGAGGATATAGGATTTGACTCCGCTGTTCATTATAGGTAGTTGTTTGTTTGTAGACGTGTACGGTTGACTCGGTGTAGGATCTTCCATCGGTAGCTCTTCAAACTCTTATCGGTGGCTCTTATCGGTAGTTCTTATCGGTAGCTCTGTGCATCGGTAGCTCTGTATATCTGTAGCTCTAGCTATCGGTAGCTCTGGCTATCGGTAGCTCTGGCTATCGGTAGCTCTGTCTATCGGTAGCTCTGGCTATCGGTAGCTATTGCTATCGGTAGCTCTGGCTATCGGTAGCTCTTGCTATCGATAGCTCTGGCTATCGGTAGCTCTGGCTATCGGTAGCTCTTGATATCGGTAGCTTTGGATATTGGTAGCTCTGCCTTATGCAAACCACATCTAAATGAATTAGAATTGTTTCAAAGCTTATATAAACAAGGATAATCGAGATTAACATAGATCAGAGATTATTTAAACATTATTATTAACTTGATCACTAATTTGAAAGAATTAAAGTGTAGATCATCAGTAATTGAGAATATCATAATATATGAACACATAATTGGGATTATCAAAACATATAAATACACGATTGGGATTATCAAACCAGGTGAGGTAAACAATCTCCCCCTTCTTGATAATCACAACTTATGATATGACCCAAAAAAAAGTGAGAATATTGTATAAGAGAATATAAAATTTATATTCTAATTTCCCAAAGAAAGCAGTATCAGAGGAAATAGAGGAAATAGTAATAGAATGATATAGATCAAAAATTATCATAGTTAGTATTAAATGAAATAGTATCAGAGATAAGGTTTGAAAGAATTGATATCAAAGAAGGAAATGTAAGAAATAGTGTCAAAGGCTCAAATTTCTCCCCTTTGATATTTCTCCCCCTCTCTTTATATGTTCTCCCATGTTCTACCCCTTTCTTTATATTTTTCTCCCCCTTTTTGATAATCAAAAAGTGGGAAAGCAGACATAGAAACTGATAAACAGAGATAGTGTAAAGAAAAGCAGTTGTATTAGACCAGACAAAAAATTACATAAACAGAATGAAAAAGAAAAAAAATGATTCCTATCAAACAGCCTGGCCACTTTATCAATCCTGATCTTCAACATGAGATTTTCCTTTTGGATCAGAAGAGGATGCAGGTGGTGAGGATGTTGGTGAGGGATTTGGAATTCCGGAAATGATCACAGGAGGCTGAGCCACTGATACAGTGCCTGGCCTATATTGGGAAGTTCGTTGAGTGATCATAGGTGTGAGGCTTCTGATGGCCTGAGCAGGAGTCATCTAGACTGGAGATTCAGTAGAGGCAGAGGCAGGCAAGGCTGGAGGAACAATAACTGGTCTAGCATCAACATGCAAAAAGGGCAGCAACAGATTTCTGAAATCCATAATGATTCCTCCTCCTCTTTCCATAGCAGATATAAAATCATCTTTGTTCTCCATAAATTTTTCTAAGGCAGGAGTCACCTGCCTTAGCTTGCTCACTTGTTCTCGGAAGGCTTGAGTTACAGGGGGTAACTTCATGTTTTCCAACATCAGCTTGAAATGATGGTTGAGTTGTTGCTTGGTAAAAATCCTTTGGAAATAATAATCCACCTTGTTCTTGATTTCCTCCTAAGAGGCAGGGGCCTCTTTCATATTGTCGTGGATGATTTTCACTATTTCCCTGACTGAATCTCTTGTAGAGAGCACTACTCAGCTTAGATCTGATGAGTCCATAGAGCCACTGGTTGAAATAGAACCAAGCTCCTCCTTCATCATAGCTCGTAATTGATTCAAATCAAATGCAGGTTTTGAAGCTAGAGGACCAACTGAGAAAGATACAGTTTCTTTGAAACTTTTGGTCAAACCACTAATCAGAGTTTGCAGTTGAGAGTCCTGATTTTTAACATGATCCTTTATAGAAGATTTGAAATCTTCAAATACTGAGACCATTTGGCTTACAACATTTTTCACATAGGCTAAATCCTTATCAGCTTGAGGCGTTGAGCTCATGTAAGAATCTAAGGCAGTAACAGAATTCATTAAGGCTTCAAGATCTGCTTCTATTCTAGAAGATTGGGTCTGGCACTCTTTGACTGCTTCCATCATCTCACACATAAAAGTTGACAGATTGAAACCAAGAGAAATCTCAAAATATTGTTCTAACAACTTCATTTCTTCACTAAAACAGTGCTTCATCTCAGCAACTGAGGCACTGAAGGATTCTTTCAGCTCATTATTTTGGGATTCTAGATCAGACTTTGTAATAAAATCAGTAGGAGCAATTGTAGTAGAGACTCTTGCAGAAGATAAACTGACTACAGAATCATTCATGACTGATTGAATCGAGGATACTAAAATAGATTCCATTGTATTTATTTCTTCTACAAAAATGACTTTGAGATTTTCTTTCAGCACATCTAAATCATGTACTCGGACCACATCATCAGGTAATAACTCAGAATTGATGTCATAGCTGGTCTTTGGTCTATTCAAAGATACTTCATTATCCGAATCAGGATAATCCAAACCACAGACTATAAAACCTGGGTCTTCTACCTAGTCTTCAACCTCAACAGTCACTGTAACATTTCCAAGATTGGAATGATGCTCCCCCTCAATGGGTGAATTCTTATGTACAACAGCTACATTCTCTGCTGGTCTTTCTTCATCAGAATCTTCCACAACTACTTCCATCTCAGCAGCAGTAAGGATATTTTCTGAAAAAGGTACAGCTTCTTCTCTTTCTTTTTCTACTTCAGCAGTAGGCACAACTGAGTTTCCAATCAATGGACTCAGACTCAGCCTAGCAGAATCAGACGATTCAGATACATTCTGTTTTTCTCCTTCTTGCTGAGGGACTGGCTGGTCTTCCTCATGAATAGATAAAACTTCCTCTACATTTCCTTTTCTTGAGTATAAAAACTCAGTAACATGACTTGGGGGGCAAGTCTGGATCTCCTCCAATATCCATAGGAGTTTCTTCCTCTTATTCTTCTTCTTCTTCTTCTTCTTCTTCTTCTGACTCATCACTGTACTCGGGTTCCTCTTCATCAGGTCCTAAACCTGGATCTATTTTATCCTTTGGCCTTGAAGGATAATCCACAGTATTAAATTTATCATACACCTTCTGGCCATCACTGACCCATTCTCCTTTCCACGGGTTCCAATTGATTTTCATGTACTTACAAACTGTAGTAGTGATACAGAAGTTATTCTTAACTACAATTGTCTCATATTGAGACTCAGCTATCCCTTTCACTTTTATCATCACAGAGATCATTTTGGCAAAGAATAAAGAATTAGTCTTTGATTTCGGCCTAATCATGTCTTCCATTTGACTCAACAGCAGTCTGCACAGATTAACTTTCACACCATGTCTTAACAGATGTAGAAGATAAATATCTTGATATCTCAGATTAGAAAAATCTCCTCTCCTAGGTATCATAACATGTTGAACAAATTTGAAAAGCAATCTGTTCTCTCCATCCAATTCATTAGCAACCACTTTCCTTTGACTTCCATTACCCTTTAGTTCTTTTAAAGCGGTCTCATAGTCAAAGATGTTACTGGTTGGTGGAATTGCTCTTGAGACATACCCGGATACACCTTCATGTGGGACTTTTAAACATTCAGCCCACTCTACTGAAGAAAACGACATTTCTTTTCCATTTAAAAAAGAACTTACCCGATTCTCATTCTCAGACTTCTCGAAGCTTACGAATTCGTAGAACTGTTTCACTAACTTCGGCTAGTAGGAAACATTGTTATTTGAAAAACAATCTACCCATCTCTGATCTTCTATAATTTCAAGCACCAACGACTTGCTTGGTAGCAGCCAATCTACGCATAGTTCCTTTTCAATCACAATATCTCTATTCTGCAAATGAGGGTTTACTGGTCGCTTTCCCGACCTAGTTCTGACATTACTTCCACTAGATTCTTGCTGCACTTTCTGTTTCTTTGTTTTAGTCTCTACACTGTCATCTCTGCTGGCAGGAATCTTGGTTTTTGCCATCGCCGATTTAGGGTTCTTAGTCGATTAGGGAGCTAAGATTCGAAAATGTGAAAGGTTTTGGGTCTGGGGGAGTGAGAAGCGGCTTAGGCTTAGTTTTATCACGTAGGAATCATAAATAAATGAATAAAGTAAAATAACATAAAAATAAAACGATTCATATTCTTGGCGGCAGACAGAAGTTTTAAAAAATTGCATCGGTGAGAATTGATCATCGGTGAGAATTTTAACATCGGTGAGAATTTCAACATCGGTGAGAATTTGAACATCGGTGAGAATTTCAACATCGGTGAGAATTTCAACATCGGTGAGAATTTCAACATCGGTGAGAATTTCAACATCGGTGAGAATTTAAACATCGGTGAGAATTTCAACATCGGTAAGAATTTCAACATCGGTGAGAATTTCAACATCAGTGAGAATTTCAACATCGGTGAGAATTTCAACATCGGTAAGAATTTCAACATCGGTGAGAATTTCAACATCAGTGAGAATTAAACATCACCATCTCGTGCCTAATGTAACTTAACCTATCAGAACTTAATGGTTTAGTGAAAATATCGGCCAATTGATGTTCAGTGCCAATAAATTCAAGAGTAATATCACCTTTTTGATAATGATCTCTCCGAAAATGATGTCTTACATCTATGTGTTTGGTTCTAGAATGAGATACAGGGTTCTTAGATATGTTTATTTCACTAGTGTTGTCACAGTTGATTGAAACATGTTTAAACTCAAATCCATAGTCCAATAAAGTCTGTTTCATCCACAGAATTTGTGCACAGCAACTACCAGCAGCTATATACTCTACTTCGGCAGTAGACAATGCAACTGAGTTCTGTTTCTTACTACACCATGACACTAGGGATCTTCCAAGTAAATGACATGTTCCAGATGTGGTCTTCCTTTCTAACTTACACCCAGAAAAGTCAGCATCTGAATGGCTAGTTAGGTCAAATGATTGTCCTTTTGGATAAAACAAACCTAAATTTACAGTATGCTTAAGATATTTAAAAATCCTTTTAATAGCCAGTAAGTGTGATTCTTTAGGATTAGCTTGAAATATAGCACACATACATACACTGAACATAATGTCTGTTCGACTAGCAGTAAGATAAAGTAAGCTCCCAATCATACCTCTGTAATTGGTTTGATCCACTGGTTTCCCAGCTTCATCTATATCCAACTTACAGTTAGTACTCATAGGTGTATCATTTTCCTTAATACAATCCAATCCAAAACGTTTTAAAATATATTTTGTATATTTACTTTGATTTAAAATAATTCCATCTCTAGTTTGAAAAATTTGAAAGCCAAGAAAATACTTAAGCTCTCCCATTAAGCTCATTTCAAATTCATTTTGCATACTTTTTGAAAAATCAGTACATAGAGAGTGTTTAGAAGATACAAATATAATATCATCAACATAGATTTGTACAACTAAAAAATCTTTATAAATTCTTTTAATAAAAAGAGTTGGATCAGTAATCCCTTTAGTAAAACTTTTTGAAATAAGAAAATTGCTGAGTCTAACATACCAAGCTCTTGGAGCTTGTTTTAAACCATATAAGTTTTAGAAAGTTTAAAAATTTGATTTGGAAAATGAGGGTTTGTAAATCCAGGTGGTTGTTCCACAAAAACATCATCAATTATAAAACCATTTAGAAATGCACTTTTGACATCCATTTGATATAACATGAAATTCAGATGTGATGCATATGCAAGTAAGATCCTAAAAGCTTCCAGTCGAGCTATAGGTGAAAAAGTTTCTCCATAGTCTATACCTTCTTCTTGACTATATCCCTGTGCAACTTTTCTAGCTTTGTTTCTAACTATGTTTTCTGATTCATCTACTTTATTTCTAAAAACCCATTTTGTGCCTATTGTTAGGGTTTCCTTGGGTCTGTCAACTAATTCCCAGACTTTGTTTCTCTCAAATTGATTCAACTCTTCTTGCATGTCTATTACCCAGAATTAATCATTGATAGCATCATTGATATTTTTGGGTTCTAGCTGTGACAGAAAAGATTGATGTTCAACCTGGTTCCTTAGTGAAGCTCTAGTTTGTGTTCCTCTATCAAGATTACCAACAACATCATCTAAAGGATGATTCTTTAGAATCTTAGTCGATTTGGTAAAGGTTGGACTTGAAACTACAGGTTCATCTATAGGTTCGGGTTCAACAGAAGCAGATTCTGGAAAAAGTCCAGAACTGGATGTTTTTATAATAGGTTCTTAAGATTTATCATTAAAGTCTAGAATAGAAAAATCTTTTTCAAGATTCTCAAGAGAGGTTTTAGGCTCATTTGGATCAGTTTCATTGAATTTGATGTGAATAGATTCTTCCACACCCTTGGTTTTCTTATTGAAAACTCTATAAGCATTAATTGAAATAGAGTAACCCAGAAATATTCCTTCATCGCTTTTGGGAGAAAAATTATTCAGATTATCTTTAGTATTAAGTATAAAGACTTTGCAACCAAAAACTCTGAAGTAATTAACCTTAGGCTTTCTATTGTTCCACAACTCATAAGGGGTTTTCTTAAGAACAGGTCTGATCAAGACTCTATTGATAACATAACAAGTTGTATTAACAGCTTCAGCCCAAATGTAAGTAGGCAGTTCATATTCATTGAGCATAGTTCTATCTATTTCTTGAAGGTTTCGGTTTCTCCTTTCTACTACACCATTTTGTTGGGGTGTCCTAGGGGCAGAGAAATTGTAACTATAGCCATTGTGTGAGCAGTAAGATTCAAACTCATGATTTTCAAACTCATGACCATGATCACTTCTTAGGGTTTTAATCTTAAGTCCACTAAGGTTCTCTACAGACTTGGAATATTTAACAAAGTAAGGACAAGCTTCACTTTTGTGAGCTAGAAAGTATACCCAAGTATATCTAGAAAAGTCATCTACAAGGACATAGACATAATGCTTCCCATTTAGACTAGAAACTCCTGATGGTCCAAACAAATCCATGTGAACCAACTCAAGTGGTTGAGAAGTTGAGACTTCTTTCTTTGATTTAAAAGAAACTTTGTGTTGTTTTCCCTTTTGACAGGGATTACACACATTGTCATTTTGGAATTCTAATTTAGGTAAGTCTCTAACTATGTTTTTCCTAGCCAGTTTTCTAAGTGAGTGAATGTTGCAGTGTCCTAATCTTCTGTTCCATAGCCAAGATTCTTTATGAAAAGAATTCAAACAAGAAATATTTTGTTTGGATAATGAATTTAAATCAACAGCATAAATATTTTCATTCCTTAGAGAAAAAAATACTAAAGAATTTTTGGAGTTAAAAACATCACACGAATCATTTTCAAACTTGACATTGAAACCATCGTCACATAATTGAGATATGCTAAGAAAGTTATATTTATGTCCATCAACAAATAAAACTTTAGAAATTAATACTGAGTCAGTGTTACCAATCTGGCCTAGGCCGATGATTTTTCCCTTAGAGTTGTCACCAAAGGTGACATGAACTCCATCAACCTTTATTAAGCTCTTGAAGCAAGAATAATCTCCAGACATGTGTCTTGAGAATCCACTGTCTAAGTAACATATCTTTTTGTGATCGCTCTTTAAGCAGATTTCCTACAAAACAGATTTAGACAGGAAATGACTTTGGTACCCAGATCTTCTTGGGTCGAGATAGGTTAGAAATCAAGGCTTTAGGTACCCAGATTTGTTTTATGGGTCCCATACAATTAACAGAAACAACAGATTTTGAAAGATAAACTTTATTTGGTCTATAACCATGTGAATAACTAGTTCAAGCATACAGATTTCCAAACTAGAACTAGCAGAATTTTTTCCAGACATAAGAATAAATCGGGTTCTAGTGAACTGTCTCTATCCAGGTTGGTATCCCAAACCAGTAGCATATCTAGGTGCAACTTTCTTTCCTAGAATTTGAGTTAAAGCATCCTTTCCATTTGTGAATTTTTCTAACTCATTTCTGAGCTGCTCATTTGACAGTTTCAGTTTTTTATTTTCCTTTAGTAGTTGAGCATTCTTTTCCTTTTCTATATCAAGATTAGATTTATGCTTAACAGTTAAAGCATAATGTTTCTTTAAACCTTTTTATTTGTCTATAAGCTCATTACAGGTTTCTTCCAACATATCACAGTACTCAAATAGTTCTGATTTTGACATGTTTTCCGAATCAGAATCATCTCCAGAATAATATGAATTTAAAACAGGAGTGTCAGATGTTACCTCAGAAGTATTTGTCATGAAGCACATGTTAGCTCGATTCCTTTCAGAGTCCGAAGATTCAGCTTCACTAGTGCTGTCTTCTGAAGCACTCCATGTAGCCTTCATGGCTTTCTTGTACTTCTGGTCTTTGTAATCATATCTCTTTTTGAATTTTAATTTTGTACAGTCTGCTTTGATATTTCCTTTTCTCTTGCATTCGTAGCAGACAACTTCATCAGTCCTGTCAGCCTTCTTCCAATCCTTTTTACATTTTCCTTGTTTATCATACTTTCCTTTGTAATTTGTTTTCCTAAAAAAATTCTTTTTCCTATAAAACTTCTTGAATCTCCTGGATATTTGAGCCATCTCGGCATCACTGTCAGATTCTGAATTTTCACTCGTTGAACTCTCAGTCTCCATTTGTAGTTTATCCTTGTCTTTACTCTTCAAGGTAGTAGTTTTAAACGCTACAGATTTTCTTTTGGGTTCCTCATCTTCTTCTTTATTTACCTTAAGCTCTTATTCATACATCATCATCTTACCAATTAACTCCTTGACAGGCAGTGCTCCAATGTCACAGGATTCTCTAATTGAAACGGATGTACCTCTCCATCTATCTGGAAAACATCTCAGTATTCTCATAATTTGTTCTTTTGCAGGAACAATCTTTCCGAGTGAGCTCATTGTGTTTACTATCTCATTGAACCAAAGATACATGTCAGAAATAGGTTCATCAGGCTTCATTTTGAAATTATCATATTTAATAGTATAAGTGTTTAATCTCATTTCTTTAACATTAGTTGTTCCTTCGTGAGAAACAGCCAAGGTATCCCAAATTTCAAAAGCAGTTTTACATGCAGAAATTATATTAAATTATTCATCTCCTAAAGAACAGTACAGAGCATTCATATCTTTACAGTTATTATTGTAAGCAGTCTTTGTAGGTTCATCCCAAGTAGATCTATCAGTAGTGGGAACCTTATATTCAGATTCTATGGTAGTCCAAATATCAAAACTCATGCTTTCCAAATGGATTTTCATTTTGAGATTCCACTGAGCATAGTTATTTCCATTAAAGAAAGGTGGCCGGTTAGTAGCAGCACCCTCTAGTCTATTATCCATGATATCACAAAAAGAATTTTAAAGAGATAAAAATTTAGAAATAACAGAAATTTTAAGAACTTTAAAATACAATTAAAATCACAGTTGAAAACAGAGTAATATAGAAAATATTTTCCAACCTCTGATACCAAATGTTGGTCGGAGTGGACACTCAAGAGGGGGGTGAATTGAGTTCCAATTAAAATTTCTGTTAAAAACAAATTCTATTAAAATCCCCCAATTTCAAAAACAGATTAAACTGTAGTGAATTTATACAGATTATAAAGGTTCAATTAGTTTCTCAAAGATTGATTAGTTCTCAGTTAACTTAATCTTATGATTAATTTAACTTTTGAAACTAACTTACTGGTTTACAATAAATATAAACACTTGCGAGTTTAACTATCAAAGTAGCTTTGAAGATAAATTATATTTCAAAGTAATAGCAGCGGAAAATGAAATAAATATGTACTGTATGGATATAAACTTTAACTAAAAACACAGAGGAGTTAACCAAGAGGTTCAGTCTCAAGCCGAGACTTAGTCCTCTCAAAAGTATATATAAAGATGATCCACACCCTGGATCGGGGTTCAATAGTTTACAATTGTCCAGGTCACACACGACCTCTACCACTGTTATTCGTGGGAAACAAAACAACGGCAACCAGCTGTCCAGGTCACACACGACCTCTACCACTATCCAGAGTGGGAAAAAGAATGAAAAGATAGTGAGTGAG
Source organism: Viscum album (assembly GCA_963277665.1). Lineage (NCBI taxonomy): Eukaryota > Viridiplantae > Streptophyta > Magnoliopsida > Santalales > Viscaceae > Viscum > Viscum album. Next base: position 996,193,129 of record OY728164.1, read on the forward strand.
GATTTACAAATCCTACAGTTAAGGTTCAAGAGACAGTGTGTGTGTAAAATACAACAGATAACACACACTGCTTGTAATGTAAAAAGTCAATCACAGAGATAAAGATTTAGAGTTCAGAAATGGCTCTAGTGATCTTCGTGCAGCTCTTGACTCCTTTTGTTGATTAGAATTCCTTCTGAGTCTTCTTCTGGTTTTTTGTCTAGAAAATAGAGTATCATCTGTTTCCTTGACTTCCAGGTTCAGCTTTCTTATCGGCTCAAAGAATGAAGAGTTTTGTGTAGTTCTTCTTTTGCATAAATTGCTCGATGTATGCTCTATGTTCTGGAGGCTGGTAGTAGTAGTCTTGTGAGTGTGAGTTCTCCAGTTGTTCTTGGCACGTTTTGAGCTTGATCGCAAGTGTGTTCTGTGTGCTCGATCTATTCAAGTCTAGTGTCTCTCTCACTGATACATACCCGTTGTTCTTTTTTTTCTTATTATCTTCTCTTCTTTCACGTTCACCCCCTTTATATCCTCTGAGAAGAAGGAATGATTTTATTTTTAAATCATACTTGGTACGGTTTCCTGAAATGGCAACATAAATCATTTAATAACCTTAAATGCATCAAAAGTAACAAATGTAGCCGTTAGTGTAATAAAAAAATAGTGTCGAGGATATAGGATTTGACTCCGCTGTTCATTATAGGTAGTTGTTTGTTTGTAGACGTGTACGGTTGACTCGGTGTAGGATCTTCCATCGGTAGCTCTTCAAACTCTTATCGGTGGCTCTTATCGGTAGTTCTTATCGGTAGCTCTGTGCATCGGTAGCTCTGTATATCTGTAGCTCTAGCTATCGGTAGCTCTGGCTATCGGTAGCTCTGGCTATCGGTAGCTATTGCTATCGGTAGCTCTGGCTATCGGTAGCTCTTGCTATCGATAGCTCTGGCTATCGGTAGCTCTGGCTATCGGTAGCTCTTGATATCGGTAGCTTTGGATATTGGTAGCTCTGCCTTATGCAAACCACATCTAAATGAATTAGAATTGTTTCAAAGCTTATATAAACAAGGATAATCGAGATTAACATAGATCAGAGATTAGTTAAACATTATTATTAACTTGATCACTAATTTGAAAGAATTAAAGTGTAGATCAACAGTAATTGAGAATATCATAATATATGAACACATAATTGGGATTATCAAAACATATAAATACACGATTGGGATTATCAAACCAGGTGAGGTAAACAATCTCCCCCTTCTTGATAATCACAACTTATGATATGACCCAAAAAAAAGTGAGAATATTGTATAAGAGAATATAAAATTTATATTCTAATTTCTCAAAGAAAGCAGTATCAGAGGAAATAGAGGAAATAGTAATAGAATGATATAGATCAAAAATTATCATAGTTAGTATTAAATGAAATAGTATCAGAGATAAGGTTTGAAAGAATTGATATCAAAGAAGGAAATGTAAGAAATAGTGTCAAAGGCTCAAATTTCTCCCCTTTGATATTTCTCCCCCTCTATTTATATGTTCTCCCATGTTCTTCCCCTTTCTTTATATTTTTCTCCCCCTTTTTGATAATCAAAAAGTGGGAAAGCAGACATAGAAAACTGATAAACAGAGATAGTGTAAAGAAAAGCAGTTGTATTAGACCAGACAAAAAATTACATAAACAGAATGAAAAAGAAAAAAAATGATTCCTATCAAACAGCCTGGCCACTTTATCAATCCTGATCTTCAACATGAGATTTTCCTTTTGGATCAGAAGAGGATGCAGGTGGTGAGGATGTTGGTGAGGGATTTGGAATTCCGGAAATGATCACAGGAGGCTGAGCCACTGATACAGTGTCTGGCCTATATTGGGAAGTTCGTTGAGTGATCATAGGTGTGAGGCTTCTGATGGCCTGAGCAGGAGTCATCTAGACTGGAGATTCAGTAGAGGCAGAGGCAGGCAAGGCAGGAGGAACAATAACTGGTCTAGCATCAACATGCAAAAAGGGCAGCAACAGATTTCTGAAATCCATAATGATTCCTCCTCCTCTTTCCATAGCAGATATAAAATCATCTTTGTTCTCCATGAATTTTTCTAAGGCAGGAGTCACCTGCCTTAGCTTGCTCACTTGTTCTCGGAAGGCTTGAGTTACAGGGGGTAACTTCATGTTTTCCAACATCAGCTTGAAATGATGGTTGAGTTGTTGCTTGGTAAAAATCCTTTGGAAATAATAATCCACCTTGTTCTTGATTTCCTCCTAAGAGGCAGGGGCCTCTTTCATATTGTCGTGGATGATTTTCACTATTTCCCTGACTGAATCTCTTGTAGAGAGCACTACTCAGCTTAGATCTGATGAGTCCATAGAGCCACTGGTTGAAATAAAACCAAGCTCCTCCTTCATCATAGCTCGTAATTGATTCAAATCAAATGCAGGTTTTGAAGCTAGAGGACCAACTGAGAAAGATACAGTTTCTTTGAAACTTTTGGTCAAACCACTAATCAGAGTTTGCAGTTGAGAGTCCTGATTTTTAACATGATCCTTTATAGAAGATTTGAAATCTTCAAATACTGAGACCATTTGGCTTACAACATTTTTCACATAGGCTAAATCCTTATCAGCTTGAGGCGTTGAGCTCATGTAAGAATCTAAGGCAGTAACAGAATTCATTAAGGCTTCAAGATCTGCTTCTATTCTAGAAGATTGGGTCTGGCACTCTTTGACTGCTTCCATCATCTCACACATAAAAGTTGACAGATTGAAACCAAGAGAAATCTCAAAATATTGTTCTAACAACTTCATTTCTTCACTAAAACAGTGCTTCATCTCAGCAACTGAGGCACTGAAGGATTCTTTCAGCTCATGCTTTTGGGATTCTAGATCAGACTTTGTAATAAAATCAGTAGGAGCAATTGTAGTAGAGACTCTTGCAGAAGATAAACTGACTACAGAATCATTCATGACTGATTGAATCGAGGATACTAAAATAGATTCCATTGTATTTATTTCTTCTACAAAAATGACTTTGAGATTTTCTTTCAGCACATCTAAATCATGTACTCGGACCACATCATCAGGTAATAACTCAGAATTGATGTCATAGCTGGTCTTTGGTCTATTCAAAGATACTTCATTATCCGAATCAGGATAATCCAAACCACAGACTATAAAACCTGGGTCTTCTACCTAGTCTTCAACCTCAACAGTCACTGTAACATTTCCAAGATTGGAATGATGCTCCCCCTCAATGGGTGAATTCTTATGTACAACAGCTACATTCTCTGCTGGTCTTTCTTCATCAGAATCTTCCACAACTACTTCCATCTCAGCAGCAGTAAGGATATTTTCTGAAAAAGGTACAGCTTCTTCTCTTTCTTTTTCTACTTCAGCAGTAGGCACAACTGAGTTTCCAATCAATGGACTCAGACTCAGCCTAGCAGAATCAGACGATTCAGATACATTCTCTTTTTCTCCTTCTTGCTGAGGGACTGGCTGGTCTTCCTCATGAATAGATAAAACTTCCTCTACATTTCCTTTTCTTGAGTATAAAAACTCAGTAACATGACTTGGGGGGCAAGTCTGGATCTCCTCCAATATCCATAGGAGTTTCTTCCTCTTCTTCTTCTTCTTCTTCTTCTTCTTCTTCTGACTCATCACTGTACTCGGGTTCCTCTTCATCAGGTCCTAAACCTGGATCTATTTTATCCTTTGGCCTTGAAGGATAATCCACAGTATTAAATTTATCATACACCTTCTGGCCATCACTGACCCATTCTCCTTTCCACGGGTTCCAATTGATTTTCATGTACTTACAAACTGTAGTAGTGATACAGAAGTTATTCTTAACTACAATTGTCTCATATTGAGACTCAGCTATCCCTTTCACTTTTATCATCACAGAGATCATTTTGGCAAAGAATAAAGAATTAGTCTTTGATTTCGGCCTAATCATGTCTTCCATTTGACTCAACAGCAGTCTGCACAGATTAACTTTCACACCATGTCTTAACAGATGTAGAAGATAAATATCTTGATATCTCAGATTAGAAAAATATCCTCTTCTATGTGTAGGTGGGGACTACCACCTGTATAAAATAATTTATTTTATTTTTTATCTTCATCATAAAGTTAAATTTATGGACATATGAATTAATGTAATTTATAAATGTTTTTTTTATAAATTATTGTGGTTCTTTATAGGCAAATTGAACATCCTATTAATAATACGAGTAATAAAAAAACTATGGTAAATTCAACCATCCCAAAAAAGAACTCTATATGAAAAAATGATTTGATTATATTATGAAATAATTTCACATTGGTAATATTATTCTAATATTTATTTTAAATAATGATATATGACACAAGTATTCACTAAATAATTCTATTTTTGTTCTACTTTAATTATATTAAACTATATCACTTCATAATCATCCAATTATTATGTTATGTTTCCATTTAGATTGGGTTAAACACCTATATAAACAATGCTATAAATTTCTATCATGGATGAATATGAGAATTTATTATACATTAATATATAAAATATTTAGTAAAATATTTAGTTTTTTATTATGAAATGGTAGTATAAAAATTGAACTCGTTATTCTAAAATACACCCTTCATTCTTTTAAAATCATCAAAACATTGTCATCATCATATTCATCTCTATAGAAAATTACACGAAATCCAATAAAATAAAATTTTAGCATTATAAAAATTTCTAAAACATCAATTCCAGTACTTTTTATGATGATGGAATGATGAAATTGGGGATAATAATGAAAAATAATATTGTTATTATGAAACTTGTTTAATACAATCAGGGTTACCCTCACTCGATATTGAAAATAGTTAATAAACAAACTAATATAATTTAAGAAAAGTATTATAAATAAAGTATAATAAAATTTATATACATTAATGGTTTTATGAAATTTTTGATTAAAATATTAATATTTTTTATATAGCTTCCTAAAGTGAATTCTACCAAATGGGGTATCAAGGTGAGTGTTTCATCTCAAATTTCTATCTTTGAGATATGTTTTGTATTATGCACCCAATTTATTAAATAGATTGTATATTATTATTAATTTAGATTTTATATCATAAAATATGATTTATAAATATTAATTAATGGTTAATTTTATGATCTCTATTTTAATAGGTTTGGATTAAATTTAATCTCAAGTTTTAAAGGTTTTTTTAAACCAATTGTTGTTTATTGAGTTATATTGGTTATTTTTGAACACATTTCATATAGGTTGGGTAAATTATTCACATTTATTTCATTATTTTCTATTTTCTCTCTGAATTATTGGAATTTACATTTTTACTACATAAAAAATTATTCAAAATATTCTTACTTCATGAACTATGTTTTCAGAAAGAGACTTTAGTAAATCAAATATATTTCTTTGAATTATATGGTTTCTTTTCAAATTGTACAATAAATATTATTTTTATTAATTGGATTACAATATTTAATTATGTTCTTTGTTATCTTTTTTTGTGATAATTTCACTGTTCATTCTTATGATCCTATATGATTTTTCTCTCACCTAATGGAATGGAATTATCAATAACAAGCCTAAATCTCATAATTTGATTATTTGTTTTAAAAATATATGTTTATTCCCACCAATCTTATCCTTTCTTTTTTAGAAAGATAACATGGATAATTTTATTTTATTCTAATAAATCTACATATCTATTTTCAAAATAATAATATAATAATCTATTTATAATGTGGGTTTCCAATGAATGTTAGTTTAAAATATTTTCCAGCTATTAAGAATCAAATGTTTTATCTTATACCCCCATTTCCTTAGATAATATTTATTAATTTTGAATCAATAATTTATTAATGTTTTTTTTCAAAGTTAAATGTTTTTATAATTTTTATACTTCACCTTTTTTAAAATAAATTTGGAATGGTAAACATAACTTATTTATTCTATGAATATTTTGAATATGATATATTTTACTATTTTTTGTTGGAAAAATATTTCTTCATCCAATGAAAAATGTTTCTCATTACATTTTCATAGTTTCTAAGAGAAATTATTTTTTCCCTAAGATTTATGAAATATTTTTTTTAAAGCATTTTCTAAGGACAATGTATATTCCATATTTATAAAGTAATTCTTCAAAAACCTTTTAAAATTATTTTCAATCTAATACATTTTCCATTGAAATATATTATACATAAACATTTATGTTTTTAAAATGTATCTATCCTCATTTTTATCTATATTTTTATGTAATTTACTTCTATTTTGTATAAATAATAAACCATTACCTTTGTCTTGTATAATAGTTTTCCATCTATATCAAGAATTTTTCTCCTAGTTCCTTTATTTTTTTAATATCAAAAATTTAAATCCAAGGATTGATTTTTGTTCACCTTTATTACAAATATCATTTTATTGGATAAAATATTTTTCCTAATCCCCTACCCTTTTTCTATATAACGTAAATACCGTATACTTTTTTGTATTGATTTTATGGCGTTAAAAAAGGAAGTGACATTATTTCATTCGATAACCATTTATATTCTATAGTTTTTTCATGTTATGATTATTTATGGAATTATAAATTAATTCCTTATGTGAATCCATTTTAAAATGAAATGAAAACCATTTAATTTCAATGTTTTCTTTATAATGTGTGGAGTGAGACCAATTTCATATTAATGGGTTCTATACATTTAAAAAAGGTTAGTATTTTTAATTAGATTTAAAAAAGCCTTTATAAATCTATTGTTTTAATGATTTGATGGTTAAATGATTCCTTTTATACCACATTTGGATGTTTATTCTTTATGTGATGGATGTTCCATATATAACCCCAAAATGAAATGGGTACAAATTTATATATAATTTGATAATATTGAAATGAATAATAATGCTCATTAAATAATTGGAAAAATGTTGAGATGCCTAATCAATATAGGGAATAGTGGTGTAAACCCTGATCAACTTTGGGAAACATGTGAGTGAACCATATCCACTAAGGGAGATGGGTAATGATTACTAATAAACTATGTTATTATATCCCTACTTATAGATATTCCATAATTCTCAAGTGTGTCTTGTTTCTACGACATTAGTCAGTTTCATGATGTATTTTGATGTTATACCCAGATTTAATGTCTATGTTTTGTTGTTTATACTTATAATATTCATATTTATTACAACCATATTCTTATTTTATTCTAAATTATTTTCATTTATTGTTGTCATTTATTGTTACCCACACTGATCATATCATCCTACCCCTTTTCCTAGGGTTCCATTTCCATGGGTTATGAAGATAGAAAATATTTTAAATGTCTAAAATATTTTTTTATGTCAATAATTTTTAGGAGATGATGAATGATCATCCTGGATTATGTAGTTTTGATAATAATGGGAAAATTTTCTCATTGATAAGTAGAATAAGAGTTCTGTTAAATAATGTGTTCCATTATGATATAAACATTAAAACACAAAATAAATTTTGAATTTATTTTACAGAAAAATTTACTTTAGGTCATTTAAATTTAAGATCATGTCTATGGGCTTCTATAATCAATCTTCTTTGTGAAAAACATCAAAAAACCACAACAAAACCCCCTAGTCCAGACGAAACCATTCATTATCAAAAAGTATCATCTAATGTAGAGACATTAAAGCTAGTGAGACATTATGATCAAACCCTATCTCAAGAAAAATATATTTTTAAGGTTTTAGTGTTACAATTTATTTGAGGGAGAAATAAAAAACTTATAGAATGCACTTTGATATGAAATTTATAGAAACTCCAATGAAGATAATAAAAAATTTCCTAGTAGATATTAAAGAGGATTTGAATTCTCATAACCTATATGATGATCCCACACAACAAGAAACACTGCATGCATTCCGTACACATTATAGAATGAAACTCAATTAAATATTCCACGTATGATTGTATATATAGAATAAAATAATCACTTACAAGGATGATATCATGTGGTGTCATGTTTAGTGGTAAAAAATACCTTAATAACTAATGTTTACTCAACACTATATGACATAATTAAAACACATCAATAAATATATACTAATCTTTAACTAGCATATTACACACCATGGAAATTTTAGTCCTCCCCACCATGAGTCCTAAGGAACATACCAAGGATGCTAAAATAAAAGAATGTGAATCACCATAATCAAATAAGGAAAACGACATGGTAACTTATAATTATATTTTACATAAAAAGATCTCAGGCCCTCCAAATATAAGAATATCAATGATATTAAATTATCCCTTACAAGATACCCTTCCTCATAGATTATATTGAGGTCCACCCCAATTACCTTTCTCAGCCTTATGTCACTAATAATGTGGAACATCACTACGTTTTCATCTACATACTCTATATACCCTATCATTAACAGAATCTCACTAACCGTATTATTAATAAACCCTATCATAAAATTACTGATGATATTAAAATGGGATTTGAACACACACATAACATTGGAATCATAGAATTTTATAGTAATAGAATCATTAAATCAAATAACTCTCTAAGTAAAATTGATAGAAATGGTGATCCTAGTTTTTGAATGAGACATTCTAGATACATAAAAGTGTTTGGAAGACTATTGAGGATGTCTTAATACCAGTAATAACCTCAATACCATGTCTAATGATTACCTTATTCAATACCACTTCTCCTCATTATGTTCTAATAACTTATCTCTCTCTAGGACCCACACTAGGCGTGCATCCTTTTGACCATATATACTTACATTTAAACCACTAGATTTTTATGAAATGAATATAGGGTATTCATATTCTGAATAACTGGATATAGTGCCTCCTCTAAATGTTTTTCCCTAGAATCCCTATTTAGAAATATACCCATGGAATATTAGATAATTTTCATTAACTGAATCTTGAGATTCCACACACTTAGGATCCCCTTCTAGAGGGATAATGTCACATATCTCTTTGATGATTTCATTATAAATGAATGGAATTCAATATGAATTTACTTTTATATTTAATACCATAATATATATGACTACCCATGCTCTCCATGAAATAAAATAGACCACTAGAACACACCACCTCTCATACAACTAACAACCAATGAAATCCCATGCTCAATCCTATCATGGATAAAACATAAAGGTATCTCTAAATACTCAGACAAGTAATTTTTCTCTAATTCAGAGGCACTCCCCCAAATTCTTCACCAACCCATGATAATGTAACACAAATAGTATCATCCTATAATAGTTATCCTACTCGACCAAGCCAATACTTCTATGACCAACCAAATCATCCTACTAAGACATATTGATTTATCCCTCCCATGGGAAGTGAATAAAAATAATATATTTATTAAAAAAATTAAACTCCTAATTTTGATATCATGTAATTTATAAAATATCATTTAATTAGATTAATTTAAACATCCCCAGAGTATCCCCAATTAAACTATAGGAAAAATAAAAAATATATATATAAACATATCATATGTATCCACCTTACCATTACCAATAACTCATCTTGGTTTTTTAGTAGGATTGAATTCCTTATATCATATCACAGGGGGAATAATCACCTATATCAAACCCCTACCTCTTACTACATCACACATTGATTTTAAATAAAAACAATCCCTATAAAACTCTTTGAATCATCACTAATAAATAAATCCAAATTAAATCATTAGCATACCCATGTCTAAGATACCACTTTTTCATGAACCTCCCCCATTTGAAACCCATAGTATATCAGTAGTGGAGAGTAGGGTTACTCTTAAATCTCATATCCAAGAGGAAATGAGTTGCCAAACTTCTTTGAGAGTATAAAATGAATAAATGGGATGAATTAATAACTTAATTCTCGGAAAATATATAGAAAAACACGAATAATATTCATAATATAGAATAAAAACCAATATCCAATATTTCGGGTAATTTCATACACTATAAAGTCTCCAAATGTAAAATAAAAAAAGGGAAATCATACCAAATTTACTCAAATAACAACTCTAAAACTTGCACATGTAATTTATTAATTCGAATCTAAATCCCTCAATGAAACACGTAAAATATTTTTATACAAATACTATTTAGAAAACATGTATACTTAATATGATCTTACTAATGATATCCTATGAAAATTTTATTAAAGAACACTAATGCCTCATGGAATAAATAATATAACAACCCCTCACTTATAAAATTTCATTTATCGCAAAACCTCATCAAGTATCGCACACTCAAAATAACATACATGTATAATAACATTGTTTCAGAATAATATTTTTTGTATATAACCATCAACCGCTCCTCCAAAAGTTTTTCACTCTCATTATGCAATAAAAAACATCTTGGATCCCTCGTACCTTCCATATACACAAGTGACCACACCTTACCTGAAACCTATAACCACATCATTATCATCAACACCATATACCATATAACACATCATACATCATATGACAACCATATATTAAAACATCACAACCACATATCACATACAAATCATGGTAGGGAACACTGAACAAGAATGATATCCACCATGTTCCCTCCTCCTAACATGCATGACCCCCACCATGTACAACTCCTTTATCACATCATTATAACATCATGTTTCTTTCACTCTAACATGTTTACATCAAAAACCATGTACCATTAATTTAGAATATCAAAACATTTAAATATCTAGAAGAGATTTTTTTGAATAGGGGGTCGTTAGCCAACTGATCCCTTTCAAACCTAGATATTGAAGAAAACAATAAGAACACAAAACCTTTGGTGTCTATAAGGATATTTGAATTCACAGGGGTTAATGAGAAATAAAAAAAAATTCATATATGATTTTTGTAAACAATACCAAATCATGGGTTCATACCAATATTGATCTACTAATACCCATCACATGTATCACATCTCTACAACCATGAAATAATAATTTCATCCATCAGTACACTAAAAAACCTTACCCATCTATCAATACCAAATAACCATAATTATTAAGAAGATCTCCATTAGTCATATCATTCATCTATTCATAGATTTAGTACTTTATTAACTACATTATGTTCATTTTACAATTATTTTCCATTTTTAATGTTAAACCATTTTTCATCCATAAACCATAATTACCTCAACCAAAAAAATTCTATTCAATCATTAATATGTTATTATCATCCCCAAATTTATTAGATTCCTTCCCTTAACCAATATTATTTTCCTTATCACTAATTATATTCCATAACTATATACATATTTAACATAACTTCCAAAAAATAACCAATAAATGAATGAACCACGCCACAAAAAATAATAATTAACCAAACTTCTTTAAACCCATTTCCTCTCCACACAACCATATATTCCCCATTTTTGAAATACACAATAATCAACACACCATGACCATATCAAAAAAATCCCCATTACTATTAGGGGATTCCATGTGAATTAATCAGTGTGAATATCATGCTAACACCCCATAACCAGCCATAAAAATATACTACTAAACTTACACTAATCAATGAAACATAGAAAAAATACAATGTCTAAATAACCCCAATTTCAGTAAAAACAAATCTGTAATCCCTTTTTAAAAAATTCCTTCATATTAATTCAATACCACTTGTATGATAATAATCACCTTATTCAAATACTCACACAACCTATTCAACAAAAAATTTCAGTGATTTTACATTAATTATTGGTGATTACTGTAATATTAATCACTAAAACATCCCAGAAATAAAAAATTCCAGCCATCACACTCAAAAAAATACTCATACAATCATCATTAATTAGTAATCTCACTAAATCATATAAAACACATGTGAATCACTCATTCCATTCAAATAACTTTATAAAATTTTATTATAATCATTATATTAATATTTACTATTCACCCAAGGAAATAGAAAATAAGATAACTCAAATATTTACACAAAACAAGGAAGGAGAAATATAAAATCCAAAACTTCAGCTGATCCATCAACAATAATTATACGAAACAACCAGAAAACTAAACTAAATAACCACCCAACATGATGGGATAAACTAAAAATCTTATGATCAAACAAAACCCATTGAAACGACAACATAAAAAAACTAAAATAAAATCAAATATATTATCACACTATCTTTAAGGAATTAAAATACTCACATAACTAACAAGAAGAGAGGAGAAATTACATTTGATCATAATTTTTTTGATGTAATTAATCTGAGGGTCAAATACACACAAAGCCCACTTAGGGTCTCCAAAATCATTCCTCTGGTCACATAATGTTTAGAGAAAATATGTAAATCTATATGAGTTTTAATGGACTTCCACATTTTTAATTATTATATGAAAATAAGGAACCATTCCATGAAGGGTCATGGTCGTTCCATGATTGGGTCAAGCCAAGATCACCTCTACAATATCCATTGTCTACCCCCAAATGTCATGGTCAAGACTACCTTAGCATCACACACATGATAGAGGCCACAGACCAACCAAGGTGGTCACACTGAAGTTCATGATCCTCTAAAAAATACAATAAAAATTCAATCAAAAATAGAACAATACTAGATCACCATGACACATTTATGGACAGAAATGATAAACTTCCAAATACACCACTTTGAGATTCAAACTATGGAAGCTATGCCCACATCATGACTGAAAATCATTAAACCATGGGTGGATAATAAATTAGGGTAACTAGAAAAATCATTGAATTTTATCCCTTAAACTATAATTATAATTGACCCGTTTCTAGAAAAAAATACATATGAGTCACCAGGTTTTGACCAACAATACTCATGTCATGGATACAATTCCCCCTTAAAATAGTTTGACACCAAAATGTAATAGATTATTTTCTATGTGATGATAAAAATCTACGTTATGACACAGAATCATAGTATTACACTCATAATAAATCACATATATCCACACTAGGATGCTTCTCTTATTTATGAAATTCTATTTTCAATAGAACCCCTCTCTCTCCAACTATATCCAAATTCTTCCAAAAACCAAAATAAAAATTGAAATGGTTATAGAAGGATGATTAACTAAATATAGTATTTTATAATGTGAAAATATGATAATATATATATATATATATCATACCTAACATAGAAAACTAATTGTGGAAATACATGCCATGTTTTTAGAAAGGATGAACATCTCAAAAGAGATAGTTGGAGAAATATTAACTTTATTGAGGTTGAGTCTCATGATACACAGGATTTGGAATAGGAAAAAATAATAAAATATCTAATGAATTAGTTTTTATAGAGATATAAATATTAATTAGGAAAAATAATAATCCTGGAGAACTAGAAAGATATAGGTTTCATGTCACTTAGGAAGGTGATATATATTTTGCTGATAATGATGAACTTATATCCTACAAGTAAGTAGTAAAAAATAAAAAGGATATGAAGTGGAAAGAATATATTATTTTCAAATGTATTTTAGTTTCCAAAATCACATTTTGATTTTTGTAGATCATCTAATTGATGTAAAATATTTTGGGTGTAAATGGGTGTTCAATAAGAAACTATAAATTAATGGTAATGTTAGTAATTATAAATCATGATTGGATGAAAAAGGCTTTAGGAAATGTCAAGGTACTAATTATTAGAAAACCTTTTCACTAGACACAAAGAAGAGATACGTTATAATTATTCCTAACATAGTAGCATACCATGACTATAAAATTTGTAAAATGGATGCTAAGGCAGCTTTCACAAATGTGATAATTAAGGGAATATGTTTATATAGCACAATAAGAAGGAATTATGAAACAAATGAAAAAATTAAAGTGCAAAAACTATAGAGTTACATTTATAAATTAATTTGATAATCAATATTATGGAATATATTTTTTATGACTGCATAAATGAATTTGGTTTCAAAAATAATGAAAGTGATACATCAGTTTACAAGGTGGTTAGTTGTAGTGCCATATTTATTTAATGATATAATTTCATGAAATATTATTAATGAGAAATTAGATACAGGTCTTATAGTATATTAATACATAGTTAAATAAATGTCCATTTATAAAGGACCTATGCAGAACAACATATATCCTATGGATTACGATCTATAATGATCAATCTAAGAGGACACATTAAATAATTTAAGTAATAAATATGGGATAAATAATAAAAAGAAACAAAATCAAAAATTCTACCAGAGGATTGTGGCCAATGTCACATTTTATACAGCAATCCATGAAAATGTGTCCATTAAAACAATAATAAAGAGTGAAATAATTTATAAGTATATGTATTCTTTAAAATTGGAGCTACCATGTATTCTATGATATTTACTAGGCTTAATATTTATTATGCATTGAATATGGTAGGTAGATATCAAGATAATATAGGAAAGATTTTTTGGGAAGTAGTTACAGAAGTATTTTAATATATGATATATATGATAGAAATGTTCATAGAATATAATGGTGGTGAGGACCTTGTTATATAGGGATAAACATATTCTTGTTTCCAAATAGATTAAAATAGTTTATAATCATAATCAAGATATTTTTTTCCCTTATTACAGGAATAATGAGCTGGAGGAGTTCAAAAAATAAATGTGTTCTAAATTTCTATTTTAGAATCCTAGTATATTTTGTCTTCTAATGTTTTTAATAAAGTTGTAAGGGTGGTAATTTTTTTATTATAGATTTGTGTTTTACTTTGTAGTATAGATCCTATCAATTTATATTGTGAAAACATTTTGAAATTATTATAGTAGTAAAAACCAGGTCATATAAATAGATGAATCATATAAATTAGAAGTATCATTTCTTGAGGGATTCAAATGAAAGTGGTGAAGTCATGGCCAATAGAGTTTTTAAAAATAATAATGTAGTACTTATCTTTAGAATCCTAAGATTAATTAATTGTTGAATTAACTAATGAGATAAGGATGACTAATTAGAAGTTTCATTAATTAATGAAATGATGAATAATAACAATGTAATTAATATGATAATTGAGATCTTGAATGATAAAAATGTTATTCGGAGATATGAGATTAGATATATAATGGTAGCAATAGAATTCTATGGAATGATATCCCATTGGGATAATTAAGTCTCTAGTGTGTGATGAATACAGTTTTGAGGTATGAGTGTCCTTGAATCCCATGGAGTTTATGTGGTTAAATAATGATTTACTAAATAATGTGATATCTATTTATTTATTCATTATGATTATTTATATAAAAAATACATACACTATTATATGATTGGATATTATTTTATAAACTGATGGTGGTGGAATATTGAGTAGTACTCACACCCTATTCGGGTTGCCTAATTGGAACCCAAATAGATTCCAAGGTTTCATGATAGGATAATTTAAAAGACCCTATATTATGTGGATGATTTAGGACAGAGCATGGATGAGAGAACTAGACATGATTCAGAACCTACATGGGTGTCATTTTTGTCTTAATTTTATAGATTTCATTTTGAAACTAGATATGTATTGTAACATGGAATATTAAATGTTTTGTTTTGATATTATATTCGGCTTTGGTTTTCTTGTTATACTAGTATTGTTCTAGTTATGATATCATTTGGTTATTCATTTTTTATTGGTTATTTATTCAACTAGTGTATTACTCTAATTAAACAGATGGTATAGTCTTTCCATGATCAATAAGGGACCCTCACTTCAAGTTGGAATCCTTTGGCATACTAGGATGTGCGGTTGAGATCATTTGACTGATCAGCTCCGAGAACTGGTATGTGAATAGAGATCATGATATTTTAATGTTGTATCAGAAACTAGTTTTATTTTCATTTTATGTTTTCTTTTATTTTGGAAAATTTATACATCTGATTGGAAAGATTTAGGCCTTGGTTATAATATTGTGTATGGAAGTATCTAACCCTAGTAGGGAAGAGAACCCAATTTCTCATGGTGGTATTGTTCTTATTATTGTTTTTGTCATAGTAGAATATTATTTAACCTTGGGTAAAAAACATGTGGTGTGATGTAACTATTTTTTCTATTATTTCGTAAGAATTGACTCATGTCCAAATATAGCACAATTTCTGAGTACACAGCATCATTCTGGGATCTCATGACTTATTTGTGACTTGCGTTATTGTAGGAACAAATAAGAAAATGATGCATGGGTATGTTGTTGAACATGAAATATTTTTATTTTATCCTGAAATCAAATTAAAAATGGTGAACAATATGAAGTTAAATGTGGTTAAATGATGCAATATGAGAATAATTGGGTTTCTAAATGAGAAAATTGAATAATAAAAATCAGTTACCCTTTTTTAAACTTGATCTATACGTACGATGGTAAAGGGTAGTGTTACCACAATGGTTTTAACCATGTTTTGGAGTTTGGGGGGAAATAATTATTGTGCATTATTTTGTATTCCAAATAATGTGTTAATATAGAGAATAGTATACTAAATTGTGTGTTTGGATTCTAGAGATATTCTTCTATGACTATGAGTGTTTAGTGGAAAATAAAAGGACATGGTTCAGAATGCCCCTCCAATGGTAGAAATAAAGGAACCAATAATGCATTTTGGGGAAGTTAGTGCGGTGTTATGTGATAACATTGCCTAGTTAATGAAATTATTTTAAAGGGGCCTAGGTTGGGTCTAGAATATCATGTCTGATTTTGTGAGATATTTTCAATTGCATTACCATCCAAATTTTTCTAGAGAGGTTGGACTTATGGGAGATGAGTCCTGGATGGGGTCTATCATGATTATAATTGGCCACCAAGAGAATACTATTGATATGAGGATTAACTTAGATTCTTATATGGTATGAGGATCAACAAAGCACTGGTGGGATATCCACTCTCTAACTGGATAGGCTGATGGTATCTTATGGAAGGACATTATTCAGTTGTTCTTCGATCACTTATATCTATAGACACTAATGCAGGATAGATTAGATGAGTTCATGAGTTAGGCATAGGGTAGCATGTCTGTGATGGACTATGTAGGATGTATTATATATTTTCAATTCTTTTTTTCAGTTTTGGAAGTGGATGAGGCTACCTCTGCAAAACAATTTCAGGAAGGACCTAAGTGTGAAATTAAGTCATATGTGAACATCATCAGGTTGAAGTAGTTTTTAGATGTGGTGAACTAGGCTCTAATTACTGAAGAGATTCGGTAAGAGGCTTCCAATATAGGATAGATGGTTATTGTGGGATGATCATGAGGTACTTCTTCTGAAATAAGGAAGAATCCTTATGAAAAATTTATCACGACTAATGGAAAATAGAGAGCCTAGTGGGAAAAGACAGTTATAGAAGACATTTCCCTAGTTATTTTATGCCAGTGTGGTAGACCATACCGTTATACTAGATACTTTCCCCAACAACAAGTGAAGATATGATATTTCCAAAATATGATACATATGTGGAATCACTGCAAGAACCCATGATAGATAGGTAATAATTTGGAAACTAGATAGTATTAGAGGGTAGGAATGGGATTGTCTACACCATATCAGCATGAAAGTTGGAGTTCTGCTGTCTGTGGTAGTAGAGTCATTGTATGTTCTATATCTTAGAAATAGGGACAATATAAATAGTGTGGTGCAACATAGGGGAGTTATATTGTATCACATGGAAGAGGGGAAGGATAGTTATATGTGGCACAACATACACTTATGGATAGAAAGGCTGGACCATCGATAATGAGAGGTGATATTCTTGAATATTGTATTTTATCTAGTTCATTGTTTGATAATGGTGCCTCCCATTCCATTTTTTATATGGAGATTTCAAATGGATGGACCCTGGTGGTGGAGTTCATGAGTAGGGTGATGAAAATAGAGACATAATTGGGAGTATAATCTAGGGGCATCTACTAGTGGAAGGGATGTTCTCTAGAATTTGGCGAGTGTCATTTTATATGGGATATCTATATTCTTGACACATTCTACTAAAACCTAATTCATTGAATATAATGGTTAGTATCATACTTATCCCATGTTTTTTGTTACAACATGATGGTGAAATTTATATCTCCTAACCATGAAAAGTACATTCAACGTAGAGAGTGGGATATCTAGGTAGGATGAGAAATATAAATTAATCAGAAAATAGGAGAGCTCACAACCTATGTTTCAAGTATATTACTAGATGATTAAGGTTTAAAACAGGTGGTATTTCCATTTGTAGTGGGCCGATTTCTGGATGTGTTTCCAGAAGACTTATTAGGGCTTCCAACTGAGAGAAATATAGAATTCACTTGTAACATCCCGAGTAAGTAATTAATAATAGATATTTTTATCTATGTATATTTATGAATTAGATAGTGTTTTAGAGGCTTAAAATGAGAAGAAATCCAATCTTAAGCATGTAATACACTAATATTTTTAAAAGATTGTTTTACTGCCTTTTGATGGAAAACCATTTTTCAATCAATCTTTTGACAATTTTATAAGCTCTATTTGTCAAAATAAACATATTAATTATTATTGGGACATTTAAATTTACATTGTATAATGTTTTGGTATTTTTCTGACAATGTTCATTTTTTAATGAATAGTGAAAAATACTTCATTTTATATCAAAACTACTTTTTAATCTAATTTAATTATATGGTTAGATTATCTTTTTAATTGGACATAAAGTGTAATATGAATATATTTTTACCATTTAATCTAATGGTGGTTATTAGGATTAATGTCACTTTGGAATTGGGCATAAACTAATGCCAAACTTTTCATAGATATTGTTTAAAAAAAACCGCTATTTGTTTTGACAACGGGAATTATTTTTAAATAAATTATTGAAATTTCTGTGTTTGTAATTTGGTAAAATTGATTACATATTTTGAATCAGAAGGTCCAAATTATGTAATCAAGACTCTTTTGTTTTTGGACATTATGAATAGTAACGACGGTAATTATCATTAATTATCTTGATTAATGAGTAATCGGGTAGTTAAGGATAATAAAATAATATCATAATAATAAAAAATGACACCAACATGTGTCCTAATGCTACTGGTTGTCTCATGGCCGACCATGGAATTCCTTGTTCCAAACTTGGGTACCCCATGGAATCACGTTTGTGGGAAAGTGACTTTATAATTTTATTTTAAAAAAAAGTAAATATAACAAAGAAAGTATCACCTGAGTAAAACATTTTTAATTTTGTCTACATAAATTATCTTTTGGACTATAAATAGTCATTGTAAATCTAAAAATATTTCCTCATTAATAAAGGATTTAAATAAAATGAAACGATAATGTTAAAACTATAACTTACACTTTTCAAAGACCTATTGTATGAGTATATTTCGAACCCTGATCACCTTATCCTCATAATACATCAACTTTGGACATTTAAAATCCGAAACCCATTTGAAAATAATGTAACATTTTGTAACTTTCCAAGAGTGCCCCTCCTCTCCTCTTATAAAAGGCCCCCACCTCTACCACCTTAACCACAACTTCCAAAGCCTTTGTCTCGGCCAACACCTGCCCATTTTGTCTCTCCACATCCTTATCTAACTCTTAGAAGCCTCCCTTTGGGCAGAAGTCTTCCCAAGTAAGCCTTTGAGCTCAAATCAAAAAGAGTTACCCGATTTAAAGGTAGTGTCTTCTCTTGTGTTCTTATGTTTTATTTTGCTTCTCCAACCCCCTAAACTCTTTTTATTCATTTATTTTGTAACAACTCCAGTATATTAAATATACTAGGATGTTTTTATAAGAATAATTCGAGCTACACTTACACACACCTACATCTAATGGTTAAAGAACATACTGTTTCTGTGGATGGTGAATTTCTGCCTCACGAAACGATGATTGTTCAATATTCTTATAACACCTTCAAAGGTGTCCATTAAGATGTAACTATATTTATATATGATATATAATATGTTTATATTTACTTAAGCTTCTGTATTTTTCATTTATTTCATATCTTTATGGTTTCCATTATGGGTAAACGTGATATCTTCATTTTTGGAAGTGCGGACTACCGCCCCCTCAAAGTGATTTGATTCATTAATGCCATATGTGGGACGTATAAAGGATGGAGTTAAAGTTATTATATATGATGTTATACTGGAATTATAATATATCTTTATATAATTATTATTTCTTTCCAGTAAATTATGAGATAGAAATGAAAGTAGCGTTCATGCGTACGTACGGCTTACCGTCTCCATGAACGGTGCATTTCATTTCTTACCTCTAAATGATTATGTAATATTATAAATGAATGTATATAAT
Organism: Viscum album; assembly: GCA_963277665.1. Classification (NCBI taxonomy): domain Eukaryota; kingdom Viridiplantae; phylum Streptophyta; class Magnoliopsida; order Santalales; family Viscaceae; genus Viscum; species Viscum album. The sequence goes on from OY728164.1 coordinate 996,213,365, forward strand.
GGATATATATTATATATATGATATATACATAATGAATATAATTCGGGATATAATGGATATTTTACCCCATGAACAAACTTGTAATTATAAAGAGTTTATTTTTGACTCAAGTGCCAATGATCCACAAAACGACCATTATTAACTTAAATAATTACATAGTTTTCATGACATGGTAAAAAGTGATATAGACGGAATAATGAACTTGAAAAAGGTTCTCAAGAAAGTAGAAATTGACTCAATTTTATTATTCAGGAGGTTAAAGAACGATCGAGTCAAGTCGGACACGAGGTAAGGGAACTTCTTAACCCAATTTCCGTTCTTTGGGTTAATCTCATACTTTCAAATTATGTCATGATATTATTATGTTATATATTTTATTTGTACTTTTTTATGTGTAATTATTGTGAATACACATAATAGATCTATTTTATTTAAAAACTATTATCTTTGTAAGGGACATTGTCTCAATCTCCTTTCATTGAGGCATATTTTGTCTTATACACAACTTTATTTTATACGGTGTATAAACCCCTTTGACTTTTACGTTTATCCAAAAGGAATCATTTTTATACAAAGAGTTTTACTAAATGACAAAAGGGAATGTTTTTGTTGTATGCATGCGGCGACAATGACTTCCCCGCCGCCATGACCATTATTTGAGTTTCGACTTCCTCTACAAGTCATACATTTTTTTAAATAAAAAACAAATACGATGTTTTACTTTTATTTTATTTTGGTATTGAAAATGGTTTTATTATATCAATGTGTTGTATTGATATCTTGTGATTGAAATGTGGAAATGTTATGTTTCCTTTATTCATGTTTAATGTGATACGATTATGTTATGGTTCTTGGGAATTGTTATGAAGACGAGTGGTTCTGTGATAAACGAAGGGTGGGTGAGCCCGATATATCTCTCCAATGCATTGGGTAATGCGAAGGGGTTAAACATTAAGGTTTCTCTGAAGAGATTTATGGAATATACTGTGATGCGTATTCCAAAATGTAACCAAGAGGGTTACTCCCTACGTAAGAATGTTATGAATGCCTCAAGTTACCTTTATGTCTTATGATATCTATGATTTATTCATGATTTGATGAGGTATGTTAAAGTGCTTATGTTTTATGGGTAAATTATGATTTCATTATTATGTATATATGTACTCATGTTTCCTTCCTATATTTTTATATCCCTTACTGAGCTTTTTATGCTCATCCCATGTTTTTGAAATGTTTTTCACAGGTCAAGGGAAAGGTACATGATATGATGATAGTGTCAAGAAATAATCCATGTTTTATTTTAAATATGTTTCCGTTGATGGGAAAAATTAATACTATCTTTTATGTATCCACTTTGTTTAAATGTGGAATGTAATGCATGTTTTATGATCTAATTCTCTAAAACTATAAACCTGAAAAGATCCTAAATGTGTAATCTTGTAATAACTCAAGATTAAGTAAGGTTTAAGGCTGGGGCCTTATAGTTGGTATCAGAGGGCAGTTTAGATAACTTTATGAGTTATAATTCTATTAAATGATTATCCAAAAATATTTTTTTTATAGTCAAATTGAAATGATATAGCATTTAAAGATTACCATGTTGCTTCATCTAAGACATGTTTGTTCCAAATGGTTTTCCATAGAGGAAATAGGGAAGTAGTGCTAGGAAGGCATACAGAAGGAAATAACCTTCTGAATCAGCATCCTGAGATGGTCGGAATTGGAACTGAACAATTTTTTGCAAAAATGGCGCAGTTGACTAAAGTGATAAATGGAGGTGGTATCCATGCACGAGATCAGCCAGATCAACCACAGAGGAACATGTCAGTGGTGGAACATTTCATGAGGCAACATCCCCCATCATTCAGAGGATCAACTGACCCTGTGCTAGCTGAAGGGTGGATTAAAGAACTGGATAAGATTTTCGATGTCATGGGGTGTTCAGACAATCAAAATGTTAGTCTTGCTATTTACTGTTTGAAGGGTGAAGCAGAGCAGTGGTGGTCGATGGTTAAAAATATCAGGGATGCTGACGAGATTGATGCTCTCGACAGGGATGAATTCAAAGTTATGTTTCTTGAGAAGTATTTTCCTAAGGTTGTTCGACTTAGGATGGAAAAACAATTCCTGGAATTGAGGCAAGAGGAAGACTCAGTGGATGCCTATGAAGAAAGGTTCACTCGATTGGAAAGGTATGCTCCAAATTTTATCCAAGACCTTAATAGTAAAATCAATCGTTTTTACTTAGGATTAAAGCCAAAATATCGAAGGCTTTATCTTCTCGTGAGTTAAAGAGTTATGAAAAGCTTGTTAGATGTGCTGAGAAGGTGGAAATGGATTTTTCCAATGATCAAGTGTTCTATAAAAACTAGCAGAAGAAGAGACCGAGGTGGCAGGAGAAAGGAAAGAATTCTTCAAAAAGGTCTGACGGTAAGAAAACCAAGATTCTAGTTTGTGATAAATGTGGTAAAAGGCATGCTGGGGAATGTTTTTTGAATTCTGGAAAGTGCTACCGATGTGGTAATATGGGACATAAGGCTCGTGATTGCACTAAAAAAGATCAAGGTGATGGTAAGTCCAAATTTGATTTACAGTTAGTGAAATTTTTTATGTGCAACAAGATGGGTCACTAGGCAAACGAGTGTCCGACAAAGAGCTTGAGTGATGGGAAGAAGTTAGACTACAAGCAGAAATGGGTGGTGAAATCCTTTTCAACTACTTCAGCAGATGTTGGTCCATCAAATGAAATTGTATCAGGTACTTTGTTTGTTTTTTCAGATTATGCCAGTGTGTTGTTTGATTCGGGGTCTACACATTCATTCATCTCTGAAAAATTTTCTAGTAAAATGGGAATCCATATCAAGAAATGACTCCTGAACTTGTGGTAAAAACACCTGGGGGAAATTTTGAGGAAAAATTAATTTATAAGAATCTTCCTATCCTTATCCGTGGAAAGAACCTGCTTACAAACCTTAGTGGTTTACCTCTAGTAGAGTTTGATGTTATCCTGGGTATGGATTGGCTCTCTATTTACCATGCGAAGATTGACTGTAGAGAGAAAGAAGTTTTTTTCTGAAATACTTTCAGTTTGTGTACAAGAATGAACCTTTACTGTTGATAACTTATCAAGAGGCCGAGAAACTTGTAAAAGATGGAAATGAATTTTACCTTGCACACATTGTTGAAAACAAGGGAACTGTTCAGATTAATGATGTGCCAGTGGTAAATGAGTATCCTGATGTTTTTTCCTGATGAGTTTCCTGGAATAATACCAGATCGGGAAGATGAATTTACTGTTGACATAGTTCCTGATGCTAAGACAATTTCAAAACCCCCTTATCGAACGACTCAAATAGAACATTTAGAGTTGAAGGAGAAATTGCAAGATTTATTAGAGAAATGTTTCATTCGACCTAGCACATCACCATGGGGTGCTCCTGTTTTATTTGTTAAAAATAAAGATGGTTCTACGAGACTTTTCATTGATTATAGATCCTTGAATAACATCACTGTTAAGAACAAATATCCTTTGCCTCATGTCGATGATTTGTTTGATCAGCTCCAGGGAGCTCAGGATTTTTCAAAGATTGACCTGAGATCCGGGTACCATCAGTTGAAGGTAAAGGAAGCAGATATTTCGAAGACCGCGTTTCGTACAAGATATGGCCATTATGAATTTGTAGTAATGATTTTTGGGCTAACCAATGCACCTACTGTATTCATGGACTTAATGAATATAATTTTCCATGAGATCTTGGATAAGTTTGTGTTTGTTTTCATTGATGATATTTTGGTGTTTTCTAAAATTAAAGAGGCGCATGAAATACATTTAAGTGTTATTTTGAAAACCTTGAAAGAAAAGAAATTGAATGTGAAATTCAGGAAGTGTGAGTTTTGGTTGCAACAAATTTATTTCCTTGGTCATATTGTTTCTAAAGATGGGATAACTATTGATCCTACAAAAACAAAGGTTGTGGAAGAATGAACAAGAACCAAAAATGTAACTGAGATTCGCAGCTTCCTTGGTTTGGAAGGCTATTACTGAAGGTTTGTTAGAAATTTTTCATGATTATCTAGTCCAATGATTAAGCTATCTCAGAAGGGTGTTAAGTTTATCTGGACAAAAGAATGAGATGATTGTTTTCAAGAACTGAAAAGAAGATTGGTGAATGCTCCAGTTTTTGCACTACCTTCCAGGAATGGGGAGTTTTTTATCTATAATGATGCTTCATTGAAAGGACATGGTTGTGTCCGAATATAGAATGATAAGGTAATTTCTTATGCTTCACGTCAGTTGAAAACTCATGAGGTAAATTATTCTACACATGATTTAGAATTAGCTGCTGTTGTTTTCGCTTTTAAAATTTGGAGGCATCATTTGTATGGAGTAAAGTGAGAAATATATACAGATCACAAAAGTTTAAAGTATATATTCACTCAGAAATAATTGAACATGAGATAGAGGAGATGGCTGGAATTAATCAAGGATTATGATTGTACAATTTATTACCATCTGGGGAAAGAAAATAAAGTGGATGATGCTTTGAGTCAAAAAATTAATGCTTCATTAGAAATGGTGCATTTGGAACGTGATCCTTTGGTTAAGTATTTGATGAAATTTGGCATAGAAGTTTTCGGTGCCGGATGACTTTCTATTTTGTTTCAGGTATCAGTGAAATATTCTCTATCAAACAGAATCAAGCAAGCACAGAAGCAAGACAGTGAGTTGCAGAAAAAGGTAGAGCTGGTTCATAAGGGTAAGTTTCCTGAATTCATCATTGATAATTATTTTGTTTTGATATTTGGGAAGAGATTATGTGTGCCTTGTGATTCATAGTTGAAGAGAGAGTTGTTATGTGAAGCTCATAGTTCTCCGTTTTCAGTTCATCCTGGCAGTACTAAGATGTATAGAGATTTGTAGGAGTATTACTGGTGGGATGGAATGAAAAGAGATATTGTTGATTTTACTGTGAAGTGTCTGACATGTGAACAGGTTAAAGTAGAGCGGCAGTTACCGAAAGGGATGCTTCAGCCTTTACCAGTACCAGAATGGAAATGGGAAAATATATCCATGGACTTCATTGTGAGATTGCTGAAGACACCTCAAGGTAATAATGCAATCTGGGTTATTGTTGATCGCTTGACTAAATCTGCTCATTTCCTTGCTATACGAGATACTTTTTCCCTAGATCAATTTTCTCGTTTTTATATTAAAGAGATAGTCAGGTTACATGGAGTTCCTCTCTCCATTGTATCTGACCGTGATCCTAGGTTCACTTCTAACTTTTGGAAAGGCCTTCAGAAGTCGTTGGGTACTGAATTAAATTTTAGTACACCTTTTCATCCTCAATCAGATGGGAAATCAGAACGAACAATTCAGACTTTGGAAGATATGCTACGTGTTTGTTCAATGGATTATCAGGGAAGTTGGGACCAACATCTTTCTTTGGTTGAGTTTTCATATAATAATAGTTTTCATTCCAGTATACAGATGGCTCCATTTGAGGCATTATATGGTAAACGGTGTCGAACTACAGATTTCTAGGATGAAATGGTTGAAAGGAAGCTGATGGGACCAAAATTGGTAGAAGAGTTGGCAGAAAAAGTTCATCTGATACAGAAACACATGGGAACAGCTCAGAGCAGGTAGAAGAGTTATGTGGAAAACCGGAGGAAGGATCTATCTTTTGAGGTAGGTGATCATGTTTTTCTCAAAGTATCACCATGGAAAAGTGTGATACGATTTGGTATGAAAGGAAAGCTGAGTCCAAGGTTCATTGGACCATATGAAATTCTGGAGAAAGATGGATCATTTACTTACCGAGTGGATTTACCTCAAAGTTTATCTCAGGTACACAATGATTTTCATGTTTCGATCTTAAGGAAGTACATGCCAGATCCATCTCATGTTTTGAGTCTAGAGGTAGTTCAGATGGAAGAGAACATATCTTATGAGGAACAACCGGTACAAATTCTTGACCACAGGGAGAAAGTGTTGAGAAATAAGTTGATTCATCAGGTAAAGGTTTTGTGAAAAAACCACATGATTGAAGAGGCAACATGGGAATCTGAAAATTCAATGAGGGATAAATACCCCCACTTATTCGATAACTAAATAAATTGCGGGGACACAATTTTCTAAAGGGGGGAAGCATATAACATCCCAAGTAAGTAATGAATAATACATATTTTTATCTATGTCTATTTATGAATTAGATATTGTTTGAGAGGCTTAAAATGAGAAGAAATCCAATCTTATGCATGGAATACACTAATATTTTTAAAAGATTGTTTTACTGCCTTTTGATGGAAAACCATTTTTAAATCAAAATTTTGACAATTTTATAAGATCTATTTGTCAAAATAAACATATTATTTATGATTAAGACATTGAAATTTATATTGGATAATTTTTTGGTATTTTTCTAACAATGTTCATTTTTAATGAATAGTGAAAAATACTGCATTTTACATCAAAACTGCTTTTTCATCTAATTTAATTATATGGTTATATTATCTTTTTAATTGGTATTAATGTTTAATCTTAATATATTTTTACCATTTAATCCAATGGTGGTCATTAGTATTAATTTCACTATGTAATTTGGCATAAACTAATGCCAATCTTTTCATAGATATTGTTTCAAAAAAACCCTCTATTTGTTTTGACAATGTGAATTATTTTTAAATAAATTATTTAAATTTCTATGTTTGGAATTCTGTAAAATGGATTACATATTTTTAATCAGAAGTTCCAAATTATGTAATCAAGACTCTTTTGTTTTTGGACATTATGAATAGTAACGGCGGTAATTATCTTTATTTATCTTAATTAATGAGTAATCGGGTAGTTAAGAATAATAAAATAACATCATAATAATACAAAATGACACCAACATGTGTACTAATGCTACTGGTTGTCTCATGGCCGACCATGGTATGCCTTGTGCCAAACTTGGTGACCCCATGGAATCACTTTTGTGGGAAAGTGACTTTTTATCATTTTATTTTTAAAGAAAGTAAATATAACAAAGAATGTATCACCGAAGTAAAACATTTTTAATTTTGTCTAAATAAATGATATTTTGGAATATAAATAGTAATTGTAAAGTTAAAAATATTTCTTACATCATAGTATTTTTTTATAATTTTTAGACATTAAATAAATTAAATTATTTATGACATCATGATGATGCAACGATTACCTCATCAATAAAGGATTTAAATAAAATGAAAAGATAATGTTAAAACTATAACTTAAACTTTTCAAAGACCTATTGTATGAGTATATTTCTAACCCTTATCACCTTATCCTCATAATACATCAATGTGGGACCTTTAAAATCCAAAACCCATTTGAAAATAATGTAACATTTTGTAACTTTCCAAGAGTGCCCCTCCTCTCCTCTTATAAAAGGCCCCCACCTCTACCTCCTTAACCACACCTTCCAAAGCCTTTGGCTCGGCTAAAACCTGCCCATTTTGTCTCTACACGTCCCTCTATAACTCTTAGAATCCTCCATTTGGGAATAAGTCTTCCCAAGGAAGCCTTTGAGCTCAAATCAAAAAGAGTTACCTGATTTAAAGGTAGTGTCTTCTCTTGTGTTTTTATGTTTTATTTTGCTTCTCCAACCCCCTAAACTCTTTTTATTCATTTATTTTGTAACAACTACAGTATATTAAATATACTAGGATGTTTTTATAATAATAATTCGAGCTACACTTACACACACCTACATCTAATGGTTAAAGAACATACTGTTTCTGTGGATGGTGAATTTCTTCCTCACGAAACGATGATTGTTCAATATTCTTCTAACACCTTCAAAGGTGGCCATTAAGATGTCACTATATTTATATATGATATATAATATGTTTATGTTTTACTTAAGCTTATGTATTTTTCATTTATGGAATACCTTTATGGTTTCCATTATGGGTAAACGCGATATCTTCATTTTAGGAAGTGCGGACTACCGCCCCCTCAAAGTGTTTTGATTCGTTAATGCCATATGTGGGACGTATAAAGGATGGAGTTAAAGTTATTATATATGATGTTATACTGGAATTATAATATACCTTTATATAATTATTATTCCTTTCCATTAAAGTATGAGATAGAAATGAAAGTAGCGTTCATGCGTACGTACGACTTACCACCTCCATGAACGGTGCATTTCATTTCTTATCCCCAAATGTAATGTACTATTATAAGTACATATATATAATGGATATATATCATGTATGTTACATATAAATGATGAATATAATTCTGGAATTAAAATATACATTTCTCTCATTTAGTTCTACTTTCATTAATATGACATAGAAATGAAAGTAGCATTCATGCGTACGTACGACTTACCGTCTCCATGAACGGTGCATTTCATTTATTACCTCTAAATGATTATGTAATATTATAAATGCATGTATATAATGGATATATATGATATATATTATATATACATAATGAATATAATTCTGGATATAATGGATATTTTACCCCATGAACAAACTTGTAATTATAAAGAGTTTATTTTTAACTCAAGTACCAATGATCAACAAAGCGACCTTTATTAACATAAATAATTACATAGTGTTCATGACATGGTAATAAGTTATATAAAAGTAATAATGAACTTGAAAAAGGTTCTCAAGAAAGTAAAAATTAACTCAAGTTTATTATTCAGGAGGTTAAAGAACGATCGAGTCAAGTCAGACATGAGGTAAGGGAACTTCTTAACCCAATTTCTGTTCTTTGGGTTAATCTCCAACTTTCAAATTATTTCATGATATTACTATGTTCTATATTTTATTTGTGATTTTTTATGTGTAATTATAGTGAATACAAATAATATATCTATTTTATTTAAAAACAGTGATCTTTGTAAGGGTCATCGTCTCAATCTCCTTTCATTGAGGCATATTTTGTTTTATACACAACTTTCTTTTATACGGTGTATAAACCCCTTTGACTTTTACGTTTATCCAAAAGGAATATTTTTTATACAAAGCATTTTACTAAATGACAAAATGGAATTTTTGTTGTTGTACGTATGCGGTGACAACGACTTCCCCGCCGCCATGACCATTATTTGAGTTTCGCTTCCTCTACAATCCATTCATTTTTTTTAAATGAAAAATAAATACCATGTTTTACTTTTCTTTTATTTTGGTATTGAAAATGGTTTTATTATATCAATGTGATGGGTATTCCAAATTCAACAAAGAGGGTTACTCCCTGTGTAAGAATGTTTTGAATGCCTCAAGTTACCTTTATGTCTTATGATATCTATGATTTATTCATGATTTGATGAGGTATGTTAAAGTGCTTATGTTTTATGGGTAAATTATGATTTCATTCTTATGTATATATGTACTCATGTTTCCTTTTCATATTTTTATATCCCATACTGTGTTTTTTATGCTCATCCCAAGTTTTTGAAATGTTTTTCACAGGTCAAGGGAAAGGTACATGATATGATGATAGTGTCAAGGAAGTGTCAAGAAAGAATCCATGTTTTATTTTAAATATGTTTCCGTTGATGGGAAAAATGAATACTATATTTTATATATCAACAATGTTTAAAAGTGGAATGTAATGCATGTTATATGATCTAATTGTCTAAAACTCTAAACCAGAAAAGATCCTCAATGTGTAATCTTGTAATAACTCAACATTAAGTAAGGTTTAAGGCTGGGGACTTATATCACTATTGAGATAATTTTATGATATAAAGAATTTACTATTCAACTGTACTGAATAGAACCAATAGAGCTTCAATATCTCAACTCTTAGTAGGTGTAGTTGATGGATATGGTGTTTATCTTTCCAATTAATTAACCATGGGGATCACCAATGTTTCTTTTAAAGAAGGCTAATGGGGTTTTCAACATGTGTTTCTATTTATGAATTTTGAACTGATGACATTGAAGAATAGATATCATCTTCAATAAATCTATGGTATTTTTGACCAGTTGATAGAGCTTTGGGTCTTCTCAATGATTTACATAAGATCAACATATCATTAGCTTGGTGTTTAAATTTCTAACATACTAAGTTCTGATTTTATAAGCTGGTATGATCTATATGTTTTTTTATAATGTCGTTTGAGTTGATGAATTAACTAGTAGTGTTTATTTCCTTGATTAAAAAAATCTTCTAACCATACCTAGATCAGTTTTTGGTAGTGTTTTTGGATAAAATATGTATGCACTCCAAGACTCATGACTGCCAGGTCCAACTCCTCACATCGTCCTGAGTACACTAAGATAGTATTGTCTATATGCCAATATATCTATGTGTCATTTTTGGATTGACCTTGAACACATCATGTGGAACATCAATATGGATGAAAGTTGTGTAGTGGAGCCAAAGAATTCTTAGGAATTTGTTTCAAGGGTGTATCCCAAGAATGTTTTGGATATCCTTAGCTTTCGTGGAATTTCTTGATATTATCGATGGCTTATCCTAGACATTTCCATATTTTCAGCACCTTTTTTGGGCTTGAAAATGAAGTGGGTGATGTTTGGTTGGTTTGGATCCTGTTAAAATTAATTATAGAAGTTTAATAATTTCTATACATCAGCACCAATCTAGATCCTACCCAAGACAGGTGAATAGTACATTATGATTTATGATGCTTCTTGGATATGGAATAGAGTAGTGTTGATGTATGGAGATTGAGTTGGGGAAATTTTGGTATCGACATTTGTTGCAACAGGAATAGAATTTACAAATACAAGAAATTGACTTGTTTATGGTGGATTGTTCTTTGAACTGTTGGTGGAATTATCTATTAGGTGAGAAATTTAAGATGTTTACTGACCGAAATAGCTTAAAGTATATATTCTCGCAACATGATTTGAATCTTAAATAGTGGAGATGAGTTGATTAAATGAAGTCATTTTATTTTTAACAGGATTAAATATTGAGAAATGGAATAGTGTTGTTAATTCACTAAGTAGAAAAAACAAGACTTATACACTTCAAGATTCTAGTTCTTAGTGGATAATAATGACTACATTAGCTGAGATTCATGCAGTGGTTCAAGATAATCATGTAAAGATGACTATTATATCAGTTTCAGTGGAGTATAATATTATTAAATGGATGAGGGATATTTATTATGAGGATAAAAAAAATTATATTTGAGGTAAATTTTTAATGGTTCTGAGACACCTTCATTATGGATGATAAATGAGGATGAGATTATCTATATCATGAATCAAGTGGTTGTTCCAGTGATCATGATGGAGATGTTCATGTGGGATTTTCATGCTCTGATGTGTGAAGTTTTTCCATGTGTGACAATGATTTACCATTACCTAGGAAAATAGTTTTTGTGGCTGAGAATTAAGAAAGATATAGATGGTTTAATGGTACGATGAAACACCTATCTATATGTGATGGAATAGAATCAATGAGCAAGTTTTTTTTTGTATCCCTTTCCCATTCAGAAGTGGAAGTGGGATGATGTTACCACGATTATTTTATTGGGTCTCCCAAGGAAACATCATATGAATGAAACTATTGGGGTAGTTGTGGATAAACTGATGAAAGTAGCACCTTTATTTCTTATTTAGGAGACTTTTTTAGGGGAGGAGTGGGGAGACTAGTATGATTAGGAGATAGTCCATCTGCACAGAGTGCTATAGACTATTGGCTCAGATCATAAAATTCATTTACTTCATGCTTCTAGTAGGGAACAGAGAAGAAACTAGGTATTGAGGATTTATTGAGTGAAACATTCCACCAACAGATATATGGGATGTTGGAGTGTACTGTATAGGAGCATGAGGATATACTAAGAGCTTATATTCATGACATCAGAGGGTCATGGGATAAAGACCTAGAATGGGTGGAGTTTCCCAATAACAATAGTTATTAGAAAAAAAATACAGATGAAACCATATGAGTCTTTTTATGGTAGACCATTCTGGTCACCTCTCTTGTAATGCCCCACACACTTTTAATTTTTTTTCTTTATTGTTATGTTTCTTTTTCTTAACAACGGTGAATTAAAAATAATAATAATTGAAGAATAAAAATAAAAAACTATATGTTTTATTCAATAAGAATTATGAAAAACCATACATTTCCCTAAGACCACAAGAACCTTTTGAACCATGAATGCATACTAAGAGACCAATAAAAATTACCGAGGGATAAGAAAACACTACAACTTAACCAAGTAGGTAGTGCACATCCTTCGGATTTTTCATATTGAAAAACATTATTGATAGATCTACGACAACTTTACTAAGCATCAAAAATATATAGAGTACCATAATCACTATGTTGATTTCTTAAAAATGGTTTAGAATACCAGAAGCAGCTATTTTTATGGGATTTGTGACTGTTGGTATCCCTTGCGGTCCTTAGGTGACCATTGGTTTTGGAAAAGGTCATAAAATCTTATAAAAAATTGGTATTTTTAAGAATTTTGTCTATTTTATGAATTCTATGTATTTTAGTGTATTATGAAATTAGAATGTTTTTAAAATGATTTAAAGATGTATCTTTTAACTTGTTTTAACTGAAATTATAATTAGATTTTGAAGGTATGATGTTTTAGAGCTTAAAATGAATTGGAAATTTAGACATTATTGTTTTAATAAAAACATAATAGAGAAGTACCTATTTTTTACTTCAATTAATTCAAAGAGTAGTGTGCATACTATTTTTGAATTTTAAAGCATGTTTTTTAAATACTCTTATTAATAAAATGCAATACTTTTGGTTATGTAATGACATGGTATAACTTATATGTTGATTTGTGTATATTTAATGTTGAAAAGTTTAAAATGAAGTTGAAATCACATTTTAGACTAATAAAATTAATGACATTATTTATTAAATGGAATTAAATATCAAAAACACCATTACTAATATCTACAGTTTTAGATATGATTTATTTTTTAAATTTTTTTTCAAGGGTTTATAAAAAAAATTATTACCCTTGGGAAAGTCCTATGGTTGGCTGAGTGAGGTAGCTCACACCACTCCCGAGGAGTAGGCGGCCTAGACTAGACCCCTCAGCCACTACAGGCTAGCCCATGAGGGTATGTACACCACATTGATGCCGAGAGGACCTAAGGTAGCGTTGCCACAGTGTAGGGTGGCACAACATCCAGGAATGGGTGTAGAGCACGACCACAGGAATAACTATTATGGGGCATCAATGGGGAGGGGGAGAGAGCCAATTGAAGGGTGTATAGGAGGTCAAAGCCTATAATGCTGGCTAGAAATACTCATCGTGTTTATGTCGAATGAGTTTTTTCAGCAGATATCAGATCACAGTCATTCGATCTTGCAGTGCGGGATCTGGAATGTACTATCTGGTCCCATGTTTTAAACTCCACTGATGTGGTTTTAACGCCACATTTTCTCTGAGCCATCCTATCAAGACATGGATGAATCTAGGACGCTCATCTATTTCTAAAAACTCTCAGTTTTACCATGACCGTCTGATCAGAACAAAGATAAAATCACATCCCATTTTTCACTTTTTCATTATTCCTTCTCTCGTCCTCCTCCTTCCTCGTGTCGTTGCTATTATGCACCAGTCCGCATCAACCTCCTCCTCTTTGCTATTTCTTCCTCTATGGAGAACCTTTCCCCATCCATGACCTGATTTTCTATGCTTCTATTTCCACAAGTCTACATAGGTATTTTATTTTAATGGAAACCCAATCTATTTCATGAATTTTTTCCATAAATTATATATATATATATATTATAATAATAAACCCTATAAATTTTCGTGGAGTGGAAGGGTTTTCCTATTTTATTTTAATAAATTTTTATTTTCCTTATGTCATTTTTTATAATTTCTGTCAAAACCATGTTATTTAAAATATACAAATATACATATTATATAGACCCTATTTTTTAACCAAAACCTTATGGATTTTCTCTTTCTCAACTTCTCTCGAGACTTCACACGACTCTGTATCTCTTTTTAAGAAAGGTAAGGGATTAATTTTATACATCTTCATTTTGTAAAACTCTTATACCTTTTTGTATTTATGGATATATATATACATAGAGTTTTATACCACTTCCAAAATCGTAAGTAGTGTTAACCTCTCAAAATGTGTTTTATAGTGTTTTTAAGGGGTATAACACATATAAAAGATTATTTTGTTACAATTTAAATATGAAAATACTTATATCATTTTTTATTCATGGTTATATAAATATATGTGAATAAATTTTTATATAACTTAGAGTCTTAACACATTTTAATTTTTATGTATATGATTATTAGGGTTAAACTAATGTTTTAAGGTATATAAAACGTATAATGGTTATCTTTTTTAGTTGTTGTTTAAAATAAGTATATATATATATACACAAATACATACATATATATACATATATATATATATATGGTTTCTTTATATAACAAAAAAATTTGGTTTCTATGATTTTTTGGAATTGTGATCATTTAATTCTAAATGATGTTCTTAAAACATGTATTACATGTAAGGGTTTATTTCATCATGTATTTAATATGAAAAAACCTTATTAACCACTTATATATTTACAGTTATGAATATATATATATACATTTTTTTATACAACAGGGCCATTCTAATTTTTATGATTTTCAAATAATGAATATTTTCTTCTAATTTATGATTATAATACATGTTATACATACAAGGGTTTTCTTTGTTTTGTGTTAGATTAGACCCTATATATATATAAAACAAATATAATATATTTATATGGTTTTAAAATGATGAAAATATGTTTTTAAATAATTCCCTTAAGTACAAGTAAAACATATAAGGAATCCAATTGGTTTGGTTTGATAGGACATCGAGAACTTATATGGGTATATATTGTTACATGTATATACATATATGGGTTATTATTTTAATCTAAATTCAGTTCTCATAAAACCAATTTTAATAATTAATTATGTTTTTGAAGTGTACAACATTTATAAGGATTAATTAAACTTGGTTTTGGGCTGTGAAAATTCCAAGAATACACTTTGTATATATATATGGATTTATATACATTTTAAACCCACATATATACATGTATGTATTTCAACCTTGAGTCCTTAAGTTTTTAATTTGTATTATATATATTATCAGTTTGTAAAATTGTATTAATGTTCAACCACACATACAAATACATGTATAAGGACATATGTTCAATTTTGAAAATCTCACATGAAATAATGGTTTTACATGCAAACATTTTATTTAAATTTTCTACAAAAATTAACATTAATTATTTATATTCATGTTTTTATATATTTGTGATTTTAATTAAAAGTGCATGGTTTAAACAATAATAATAGGTATCCTAAAGTCAAAACATGAAAATTGTGGTATGAAAAGTATCACATTCATGTGAATGGAATTTTATAAAAGAGTTATTATTTTATGCTATAGCTCAATGTTTTATGTGAACTAGTTCTTATCACATGTGAAAAATCATGTCATTTTAGTCCATGCATTCCACCAATAACCTAAAATTAAAAAATCCAGTCATTTTTACATTCATTGCATAATCCACATCATTTATGAATATGTCTTCAAAAATGAAATTTATCTCACATGGATTAAAAATGAAGGTATTCAATGTAGTATGGGACACTATAAATATAAGTCCATACTAGACATATGAGTAATGTATAGGACTTAAATGATAAGACGGATACACCTTAATAGTGCTCCAATGCATTGGGTAATGTTGAGTGTTATAGGATGTTATGTGCGAAAGTCTTGGCGGTTAGCCTTGGCTTTTCTACTAAGGGAAATAATCATGGAAATTATCCTTAACTCATACTACATCATGTTTTAGGTATATACATAGTGAAAGGCCATGAAAAATTTGAGCATTATACATTCCCTAATTATGTATTAGTATATGACCAATCTAGGTATTAATCAAATAGAAGAATATAGCTTCATTAAGAATCATCTATGATAATGGTTATGCATGAATAAGTGATAAAATAAGTATTCACATGGAAAGTTATATAAGGAATATGTATAAAAGTGATGAAACTGTTGTTAATGGTATGCGTATCATTCCATCAATTTAATATTAAGGGCTAGGTGAATCATGACATTGCTACTTAAACAATTTTATGAATGAAATAAATTTATGTGCTAAAGTGTACTTACAACCTAGCATGTCATCCATTAAAATTGGTTTGAACAATTTATGGATTATGAAAAATTCCATGACTTTTTGTACATGTTTGGGAAATCTGTTATATGTTTTAACTATAGTTTTAAGTAGTTACAGATAATTATTTTTTAATATGTTTTATTAAAAATTTATTCAACTAAACTTTGAATTTTTTTGATGTTGTTCTTCAAGAAGTTATATTTTTATTCTTAAAAAATGATTTGAAATTATTTTAAAGGTTGAGGTTTTTAAAAGGAATCTATTCTAATTGTTTTAAAACCCCTTACTGGGAATTCTTATACTCACCCTTCATTTCCAAGCTATTTTTACAGGGTTTAGTAGATTCATCCAGTTATGAGTGCTCCTTTGTGATGGAAAAAATATGTAGCTTATATGTGTCAGGATTATGGAAGAAATGTATCAATTGATTATGGTCTTCCAGAACATAAACTGAAACAATCCTCTATAATTGAACGTGATGTGTAATTTTTATATGCATGTTTATAAGAAAAAAATTACACACCATGTTTCAGGCACCGACTCCGGGCTTCAGGTGTCGGGGTCACAAGAGTTGGTATCAGAGGACTGGGTTAGACTACTCTGGAAAATTAAAACAAGACTAAAATTTTGTTTATTCTTTGCTAGGTATAAGGTTTTTTTAATTTGAGATTGAAGGAAAAGGTTCAACAACAAAACCTTTGTCCCTTCTTACTAAAGTTATAGAGACCATAATTTGTGAGTCATGTCAAGAAGACTATGAACCCTTTTCAAATCTTTGATTGACATGAAAACACCTCTACCATGTATCCAACTCCCCTTATTTACATTATCTCCATTCAGGACCATACATTGACTATTTCCTCATGGTACATGTCCAATTTCCATTATATGCACGTTGGGGGAAGTTATATGAGGGTCTTTTTAGATGTTTCACTCCAGCTGAAGGCTTTTCATTCCTATGATATTTCTGAGATGTTGTAAGTGTGGGTGACCTCCGCACATCATATATGTGTGAGATCCTATACTACAATAATGTTGGACAAAACATTGAAATTATTAAGGTCAAATCCATTGGTTTATTTTGCAGATGTCAATTCCATGACGACGTCACACAGCTTCACACCCCTCATGCATCACTCTCGAGAAACGTCCAATGTCTACACGAGTAAGATCCAAGCTGCTCAGGTTGCATCTAGACCAGGGAAGTCGAGATTTTTTAAACTATGATAAACAAAGCCTGAGGAAATCACCGACACCGGTGGTAGTTGTATAGAGACACCGAGGTGGATGGAAAAAGTTCAATGCATGTGGATATGAATGGAATTGCAAGGAAAAAATGCGTCTAAGGGGTGGATAATGAAACGTACCAAACACTTTTAATTTTATTTCTTTATATTAAGATGGTTTTGTTTAATAATGGTAAATTTAAAATAAGAATACATGTACTCCAAAAATAAAAAAGACATGTTTTATTCAATAATAATGCTAGAAAATCATACATTTCTATAAGACCACAAAAAACATACTTACTAATAATGCCTACTAGGAGACAAATAAAAATTATCGAGAGACCACCAAACACTACAACTTGACCAAGTTAGTAGTGCACATCATTTTCATTCATCATAATGAAAATCATTATAGCCAGAGATATGAAAAACACACTGATAATCAATGGTATTTAGAGTACCATATTCACCAAGTTGATTTCATTAAAATGGTTTGGAATACCCAAATCACCTATTTATTATGAATTTGTGACCTTTGGTAGCCATCGAAGTCCTTAGGTTGCCATTGGTTTTTTCAACTGTCATAAAATCTTATTACTATTGAGAATTTTTAAGAATATTGTTTATTTTATGAATTCTAAGTATTTAAGTGTATTAATAAATCTAAATGTTTTTAAAATGATTTAATGTTTTATATTTGAACAGTTTTTAATGGAACTGATCTTTATAATTTGAAGGTATGATGTTTTAGATCATAAAATGAATTTGAAATTTAGAATTTAGTTTTTTAATCAAAACAAAAAAATAAGTGTCCATGTTTACTTCAATTAATTTGAAGAGAAGTATACATATTACTTTTGAATTTGAAAAACTGTTTTTTAAATACTCTTCTTAATAAAATGTTTTAATTTTGGGTAAGTAATGACATGGTTTAATTTATATGTTGTTTTGTGTATATTTAATGTTCCAAATATTAAAATGAAGTTGAAATAATGTTTCAGAATAGTAAAATTAATGAAATTGTTGTTTTAATGCAATTAATTATCAAAAAATTCGTGCCTACTTTTTATGGGTTTAGATATGAATAATTTTTTTTAAATGTTTTTTTCAATGGTTTATAAAAAAATTTATTACCCTTAGGCCAGCCTTCTGGCCGGCTGAGGGAGGCATCTTGCACCACTCCACAGGAGTAGGCGGTTGAGCCTGGACCTCTCAGCCAACACTGGCCAACCGGTGAGTGTATGGGAACCATAGGGACACAAGGACGACTTGAGGTAGTGGTGCCATTAGGTTGGGTTGCACGACGAAAGAGAATGGGTGAAGAGCGCACCCACAGGGAGAACTAGTACAAGGCTGTACCGGGGAGGGGAGAGAGCCAATTGAAGGGTGGATAAGAGCTCCATGTCTATAAATCAAGATTTAAATCATCCGCGTTTCAATTTGGGATGATATTTTTCAGCAGAAATATGATCTTAGCAGTTCGATCTCACTACGCGAGATCTAGACCGCACGATTTGGTCCTGGGTTCGGTCCTGGGTTCATTTTTTGTTTCTTATATATGATTATCAGCATTAAACTGGTATGTATATAACACTTATAAATTTTATCTTGTTTAGTTGTTGTTTAAACTAAGTATATATACATATATATGTGTATATATATATGGGTTCTTTATATAACAAATAAATTTGGGTTTCTATGATTTTTTTGAAAGGTGATCATCTGTTTCAAAATGATATTCTTAAAACATGTACTGACATTAGTGGTTTATTGAAACTTTTTTAGTATGAGAATCTCTTATTTACCAATTATACATACATGGTTATGAATATATATATATATATATATATATATATATATGTATATATATATATTTGTTTATCCAACAAATCCATTCTGATTTTTATGATTTTCAAATCCGGAATATTTATTTTTAAATGATGTTTATAATACATGTTATTCTTACAAGGGTTTTCTTTATTTTGTGATAGATTAATCCCTACGTATATTTACAAAAAAATATAATCTATTTTAATGGTTTTAAAATGATGAAAAAAAGTTTTTAAATAATACTCTTATGTACATGTAAATCATGTTAGGAATCAACTTGCTTTTGATTGATTAGACCACGAGAACATATATGTGTATATACGGTCAAGTGTATATACATATATGGGTTTTTATTAGAATCTGAATTAGGTTTTCATAAAACATATTTTAATAATTAATTTAGTTTTTGAAGTATAAAACACTTATAAGGATTTATTAAACTAGGTTTTGGGCTGTGCAAATCCAAAGCATACACTTTGTGTGTATATATATATTTATATTTTTTATATAAATTTTATACCCACATATATACTTGTATTTATATCAACCTTGACTCCTTATGTTTTTAATTGGTATTAGCTATATTATGAGGTTGTTAAATTTATTCCATGTTCAAGCATATGTATAAATACATGTAAAAGCACATATGTTCAATTATGAAAATCTTACATGAAATAATGGTTTTAAAAGCATACTATGTATTTTAATTTTCCACAGTTATTTCCTTGAATTGTTTGAGACTATTTTTAATCTATTTTATATTTCAATTAAAAGTGCATGGTTTAAAACAGAATAAATGATATCTCAGAATAAAAACATGAATATTTTTATCAAAATGTTCACATTCACGTGAAATGATTTTAATACTAGAGTTATTATTTTTATGCAACAACCCATTATTTTATGTGAATTATTTCTTATCACATGTAAAAAATCATTTCATTTTAGTCCATAAATGCCACCTATATCCTAAAAAAACAAATATATACATTTTTACATTTATTGTATAATACCCTTCATTTAGGAATATGAATCCAAAAGGAAAATTTATCTCACATGGATTAAGAATTTAAGTATTCAATGTAGTATTGGACACTATGAATATAAGATCATACTACAAATACGAGAAATGTATTGGACTTAAACGTTAATATAGTTAATCCTAGATAGCGCTCCAACTCATTGAGTAATTTTGAGTCTCATTAGACATTATGTGTGATGGTCCTGGCCATTTTCCTTGGATTCTTCAACTACGGGCATTGATCTTGGTGGTTAACCATAACTCATACTATGTAGTTTTTTATGTACGGTCTGGGGAAAAGGCCTTGAAAAAGTCTAGCATTATATATTCCCTCATTAGTTATTATTATAGGACTAATCAAGGGATTAATCAACTTGAAGAATATCCCTTGGTTGATAATATTTTATGATGATGGTCATGAATTCTTAAGTCATAAAAGAAGTCTGCACATGGTAAGTTATATAAGGAAAATATATTAATGTGATGAAATTGAAGTTAATGTTACGCCTATCAATCCATGAATTGCATATTAATTTCTTGGTGAATCATGACATTACAACTTGAACAATTCCATGAAAGGGATAAATTTACATGCTATAGTGTACTTACTACATGGCATGTCACCCATTAAAATTGGTTTGACCAATATATAGATTATGAAACATTCCATGAATTTATGTACATGTATGCACACTCTGATATTTGTTTTAACAATATATTGCTAGAAATTACATCTAATTATTGTGTAAAAGGTTTTCTAAATAATTTCATCAAATAACCTTTGGAAAATGTTGATGGCATGCCTTAATAAGTTTTGTTTTTCTATTAAGAGAATGTTTTGAAATTATTTCAAAGGTTGAGGTTTAAAAAATAGATTCATCCAAGTGTTTTAAAATGCCTTACTATTAATTCTAATGCTCACCCTACTTTTACAGTTTATTTTTAGAGGTTTTAGTAAATTTATCAAGCTAAGAGTACTCCTTTGTAATGGAAATAATATGAATCTTATCTGTGTCATGATTTTTGAAGAAATATATCAGTTGTTTATGGACATCCAGAACCTAAAACGAAATAATATTCTACAATGGAATGAGATGTGTAATAATTATATGCTTTTTATATGAAAAAAAATTACAAACCATGTTTCCAGCACCGACTCTAGGCTTCTGTGGTCAGGGTCACTATATCCTTGATGGATGAAGGAAGGTGAGTCAGTGTTGTTTGGACTAAGAATCATGTAAGCGAATTTAGAGTAGAAAAACTTATTAAAAAACATATGGATATGACATGGAGTAGAAAAAATTAATATTCTAATAGACGAAGAACACCAATATAGTATATAGAGAGTGATCATGGCTCTCTTAATATATATCCATGTTTGAGTCACCACATAATACAGAGATAGGGAATGTTGGGTCCTAGGTTCACTGGATCGTTTGGGATATTAGAATGAATTGATCCATTGGTGAAGATATTGTAAATTCCATAGAAAGATAGTGTTATGCATGATGTTTTTCATGGGTTAGGAATTCAAAGGTATCATCCTGACCCTTCCGACCTCTATTCCTTATGGTTCAAAGCCCATATCGAAGATCATTACCCCTATTTGTAAGTGAATAAAATCCCAATTGGTTTCAAATTCATCTTCCTTTCTTATCCCATTCTATAAAGGATTTTTCATCCTATTTTGATTATATATAGATCTGGTATTGTATATATGGATCTATAATTGACGGATATTGATTTATTCAATATTTATTTTGGGTTTTATATCTGAATCTTGTTCTATGTTGTTTTTATATTCATATTTTGGGGGATATACATTGGGCAATAATTTTTCAACAAATTAAAGTATTTTGTTGATTATTAAAACCCTTAAGTCATGATTTCAATTATGTGTATTTAATTATAGAATATATTGGGTTTGTTTTTCAATTGTAAACTCTAAATTATAATTAATTAATATGAAAAAATAATTAATCAAGGTACTGGGGATTTGACTGAATAATTTTATGTTGGAGTAGGGGTAACTAATTATTAAATTAAATATTGATTTCGGGGGATTGTGAAATCGAGATAACTAATTGATGAAATAATTTTAGAATAAAGGGATTGGTAATTGAATAATTAATTGATGAATTAATTTCTAGACATTGAGATAGTGAATTTTAAAAATTAAATGATGAATTAATCATAGGATAATGAGATTTATAGTTGAATGATTAATTGATGATTTTATTATGGGACTATTGGGATTGTGTATTTTTATTAATTACATAGAGAATTAATTAAGGTAATTGATGTGAAGAACAAATTATTAAATTAGAAGGAAGTATAGATGATTAATTAATTGTTGATTTAATTAATGAGATTAAGAATATTAATTAATTGTTGAATTAGTTAATTATTTTGAGAAGATTAATTTAATTTTGGTTTAATTAAGGTGATAGATATGATTAATTAATTGCTGAGTTAATTAATGATATTGAGAAGATAAATTAATTGTGGATTTAATTAATGATATTGAGAACATTAATTATTTATTTATTTAATTAATGGGATTATGATGATTAATTAATGGTTTAGTCAATTAACTAGAATGAAAGGATTATTTAATTACTCAGATAATTAATGAGAATGACAGGATTGATTAATTGTTGAAATAATTAATGAAATGATCGATGATAACAGTGGAATTCATATGATAATTGAGATCTAGAATAGTTACAATGTAATTCAGAGATATGATATGAGATATAGAATGGTAATTATAGAATTCTATTACATGGTATACCATGGAGATAGTTAAGACTCTAGCGTGATACGAAGAAATTATTGAGGTTTAGGGGTCCTCAAGACCCGGGGAGTTTATATTGTTAAATAACGAATAATTTGATATCCTGATAACTATTTATTTATGCATTGTATGTATTTTTATATACAATTGCATACACTATTATTTGACGGGATGTTGTTTTAGACACCGTTGGTTGTGGCCTATGGAGTTTTACTGACACCCTACATTGGGTTCCAGATCAGTACTCGAATGGATTTCATGGATATAGGATAAGATATAGGAAATGGAACAGTATTAGGGGGATAATTCAGGATAGAGCATGGATGAGAGAACCAAATGTGGTTGGGGACCTTCTTGGGTGTTGTTTTTTGTCTTTTTTTGAGTTTTAGTTTTGACACTAGACACATAATTTACCATTTCACATGTACTTTTTTGGTTTTTACATTTTTTCCTCTTTGGTTATCTTGTTATACTAGTATTTTTCTGGTTTTGATATCGTTTGGTTCTTCACTTGTTATTGATAATTTATACTATTGGTGTATTAATCTAACAAAAAGATGGTATAGTCTCCCCAAGGACTATAATTGAACCATGAATCGAATCCGAAGCCTCTAGAATACGAGGAGGTGCACCCAAGGTCATGTGTCTGACCAGCCCGGGGGACCAATCTGTGGAATCTGAGTTGGGATATTACAGATATTGATGAGACAAGTGAATTTGTTGAATATTCTCTCAATCCCAATAGATATTGTTTAATTTTTTCAATCTCTATAAATATTATATGGAATAAAATAGATTAATATATATTGATGTTGTACAATATTGTTAAAGTAAATTGAAGTACTCTTGTTAATGAAATATATTGGTGGGGCAACCTGGAATGTGTTGGATAATCCATGGAAGATAGTAATTGGGGTCAATAGTTTTTAAAGGTAGTATACTTAAAAATGGTTGAAAAAAATAATCCATTATGGTTAATAAACATCGAGAGAATATTCCAATGCATATCCCCTAATATTTTCTAGATAGGTGTATAACTTTCATGAGATCTCACTACCACACTCGGTGCAAAAAACCTAATATTTACATTACTAATTTCTATAACAATAAATGTGATCCAATTTTGGCCTTCTCAACCATGATATATCAAATGGAAATATTTGATCACTTACATCCCCAATGATCTATTATGTTTAGAGTTTTATAGGAATAGGATAAATCATATATAAAACCCCCATTCATTGATGTGATCTATTTTCATAATATACGAAGCATTTATTTTTCCTATAAATTCTTCATCATTATTCCAACTCCTTATTAATCCCCATAAAAAACATTTTTAAAACATAGTATGAAAAAAACCCCAGTAATGGATAAAAATAATGAAATCAATTAGTCTCTTAAAAAACGTGATAAACAGTAAATTTTTTATATCTTCCATGTTATTTTTAAGATCACATAAAATAAATCACATACACATGGAAAAAATTCGCAAAAAAACATTTAAAATCAAAATTAATAAAATAGAAATCCATATAGGAAACTTATATCATTATATTCAGCACATGGGTGAGAAATAACTAGAAAATAATTAAATATATAGGGGAACCCACAATTTTTACCTCCTTCCTTCTCACCTGTGAGGACAATGAACATTAACCAATGCATTTTAGAGATATATCAGGCTTACCCATCGTATAATCTGTATTAGGATCACCCATTCCATTAAGTTGTATATAGATCTTCCAATCCTATATTTTATATCAGGCTCACATATTTTTAAAATATGTATTTGGATCACCCATCATAATTAGTAATTCTAATGTAAAATATCATAAATAAATTTTTTTATTCTTTCACATTTTCATTATAAAACCCTTGAATTTTTTGGAACCCATATGCAAAACACTGTTGAATAACAAAATAAAATGTCCATTTAAAAACAAAATTACCAATAAAATTTATTGAATAATGGTAAATATGGTTTTTAATTGAGTAAATCAAAAACTATTATAATTTAATAGGAAAATAAAATAATTTTTATGGGGTTTAAAAATCCAATGATGATGTATAATTTAAAATATACCATTACTTTTGTCCTTTTGTAAAGAAAGTCAAAACGTTTCAGACAAAATATATAAAAAATATTCCTTTCGGTAAAATTTTATTAAAATTTAAAATTGTTATAATATTACCTTTATAATTCATTTATTTCTATATAAATATTTCGATAATATATTTTGAATAATATATACTTTGATGAATATGTTTTATTAAATAAGTCATTAAAATTTTAAATTGAGGTTTAAAATTAATTTTCTCTTTAACTAATGTCTAAACATTCCATGTATATCCAATAAATGCTATATGAGAAAAATATGTCAATTATTTAATTATTTATAAAATAAAATATTTTTATTAATTTATTATTAAACTTTTTATTTCAATGACATGTTAAATTATGTAATCGTTTAAATTCGCATCAGGTGTTTTAAGGACATTCAGTTCATATTTTTAAAATGGATTTAATGTGTTGGATATTGTTAAATGAGTCATTATTATATAATAAATAACATAATTTCCATGAAATAAAAATCATTTTTATATATTAATTATATTTTTTTTAAATAACCATTTTATATGGTCATGAAAAAGGTAGTACATTTTGTATATAAAGATGGTAGGGTTCTCATATGCATAAGTAACATCTCTATTTTCAATGAACATGGGGGTTAGAGGAAAAGATTTATTTTATAATTATATAATGATTATTATATCATAAATATGAAACTATATTTTAAAAAAACCTTATATATACAATCCATGAGTTATGATGATTAAAAATGAATCACATCACTTCATAGAAGTGGTAATCAACAATTATGAATAAACTATGATATAATTTTCCCATGGATAGAATGGTAAAAAATAATATGATATAATATCTTTATATAATGTTAATTATGTCATTATTATCACATATATTAATTAATTCAATCCTAATAACAATCCACGAGGGTTAGTGATTGGAAATGAAACATATCTCTTTGTATAGGTAGTATCCCACACATACACATGGATGATTTTTTCATTACCCATTTCATGGAACTATAGTTAAAAATGTGTTTTACCATAGTTATAATAGAGTATAATTATTGTGGATATATGAATTTATTATTCCACCATGGATAAATAATATTTAAAATATGTTTAAGAATATGTAAAATTAAAATATACAATTTAGAGTTATATGACATCATGGGAAAACCTCCTTTTGGATGACACATTGAGCCTTCTTGGTGTGTATTTTTATGATAAAAGAGACACTTGGTCATAGAGGGGGATTATGGGTAGATTATTCGGTATGTATCAGCCTATCTAGAGTGCTAATATTTTGGGAGTAAATGTGGATATTATGTGACATTTATAAGTTTGGGGAGGGGCACTATTGTAATTTCTTAAAACATTTATATATGATAAAGTCACATTCCATATAATGTGGATCAAAATTATATAAATTTAAATTATAAAAATAATACAATTATAAGTACAAGTACATAATAATATTTATACATGTTAAGGTGATTTTTCCACCCAGATCTCTTTTTTTACCCCTCGTTTACCCTTTTGTTGATTATTATGATATCATAGGTTTTACTCAGTAAGTGTAAATAAAGGTACTATAAAAGGAAAATAGACCTTTAAATGGACATGGATGATATTATATACCATATAAAATTAACTTGGATGAATATACTATTTTTATGAATTTGGAATCACTAAATAAAAAAAAATTATTATAAAATATCATTAATTTATTTTTTAGATCTATTAATTAAATTTGAATTTAAATTCATCAAGATAAAAATTTAATTAAAGTATATAATTTTAACACATTAATAATATTTTATATATATATATAAAAATTTGAGGACATAATTATTAATTCAAATTATATTTCCCATAATGTTTTCAAAATCATTTACATGAATTTTATAATAGTTTCACAAGCACTGTGTTGGAAATTCATAATCATTTCTAGAAATTATTTAATCACTAAAAATTAAAAATAAATACCCATGATTAAAATATCATTCATATTTCGTATAAATATTTATAACTGAAAATGAGTTATTTTATTCCTATCACACAATATAATAGATCTTAATGTAAAGAGGGTGACATTTTTAATGTTATTTTAACACAATCTAACATAAATTTTATAATCAAAGTAATGTTGAAATTTTTTGACAATTTCTAAAACATTTAATGGTAATGGTAGAGAAAAATATATCCAATAAAATACATACATGTTTTAGTGAATATTTAAGGCCTTATCCCATATTTTTAATCTTGTTTGACTCATTTTACCCTAACTGAGGTGACGAATAGTGTCCAAAATTACTATTAAAAATGGCTAAGAATAATAGGGACTTATTTATATAATTTGGTAATATTGATTATAAATATGGGATCTATTTTAAAATAGACAATTCCAAGAATTTTTAGAAATTAATTTTAATATAAATTCATAAAAGACAATGAAAAATATTTTTTATTAAGATGTATTTTTAAGCCAAAAAAATCTCATACCAAAATAAGGTTTAATATTAATTCAACTTAAATCAATTAAATTCTGTTTAACTAAATAATAATAATTTGACATTAGAATCATATTAAATTAATAATGGGAATCATTAATGAAAATAAATGTCAATTTTACAAAAAATAAGTATTTTTCATTATTCACTAAAATCAATATTTTCAAAAAAATTTAAAGAATTCACCCTTTCATAATATTGATATGTTTATTTCGAGAATGAAATAATTTTTATTGAATGAAATTATTTAAACTTCCCTAAAAATTTATTATATTTGATCATAAAAATCATTTTTGAATAAAATATATTTCTGACGCGTAAAATGACTTAACAGAAAACTGAGTTCTTATTTGATAAGAATTAATCATCAAGTTTGTATTTTGTTTGAATCATACATACATATATTATTATTTAGTTACACCTATTAATACCCTCTAATTTAGTGTCTAAGTTATAATTTTAACATTTAAATATTAATAATTTTCAGTTCGTTTAAGATTGATGTAGCATATTGTATACGTTATCGAACGTTCTGTTCTTTTAAAATCTCAATTTGTTACACTGTCCACCCCTTAATAAATTACATACTATCAATTTCAAGTGAGAAAATTAGTGTGATGAGATAATATAGGAATTGAGGAATAATTAATTTTTAAAATAATGATAAAGCGTGACATAATATATTTTTCATGAGAGAGTGAATGGTCCTGCAAATGTCAATGAACACAAAACCATAAATAAATGAGGGGGTAATAAGGTCATCGATTCATAATAAATTATTGTAATAGGAAATTATTTTTCATCAATTAATATTTTATCTATATTGCATAATTTCTTTTCTATCAAGATTATGAACATAAGTAAATATACTTACTTGACAAGTAGAATTTCATTATTTTAAAATTTTCTACCACAATATCATCTTTCCCCACAAATTATTAGTAATCAAGATTATTTTTTCACAAACTAAAATAAAATTAACTTGTATGGGATTATTTAAATAATTTTCCCATGTTAAGATATAATCCAATATTTATAAACCTTATTATGCAGAAATACCACATTTAACACTAAAATATCAATAATAACACCAAAGGATCAACATAGATCATTCCATAAATAATTATCCCAATATCTGGAAAAAAAAATTAATAACTTCAAACGTTTTCATATATGATTTAACTTACTTATATAAAAATTTAATATTATTCTTCTAAAGTAATCCATCATTTTAAACATAAGGGTTAAATTCACCTCAACCTAATAAAACACATCCCAAAATATCATTAAATAATCTTTAAATGTAATTACTTAAGACCTCCAATGGGGAATATATTACTTTAAACATATTACCATCCTTATACTTATAGGCCTATGATGGAATTCAAAACTCATATGTTTACCTTACATGAAAAAATATTATTCTTTAATGTTATCTAATCACAAAAATGATACTAATGGTAACAGTCCTGAACATGCACTCTTGCACCCAGTGATAAAAATATAATTAATAAATTTAGAGTTTTCATATCGATAAATGTGACCCATTTTTTTCTATTTAAAACTAATAAATATTGAACTAAAATATGGGATCACTTACATCCCTGAGGACCTTTTAGGAATAATGTTTAATATAATTAATACATTCTGTACATTACAAAAAACATGAATTCAAGGGACCATTTTCCTAATATACCAATCATTTTTGTTTCCATATTAATTCTTCATCATTTCTCTATATCATCCTCAAACCTTATCAAATAAATTTTTAAATATGGGATTATCCCAAAAATATCCATATGGGAAAAAATAAATAAATCTATTAATCTAGTGGAAAACCTAAAAACCCATAAAATGATTAACATTTACATGTTACTTTTTTTATCATATCTGAAAAATCATATATATATATATATAGAAAATACACTTTTTTATCAAATAAAACCTTTAAACCCCATATAGTAGAAAATATAAACCTATTTAGGAAACATAAAGAATTATATTATTAACTCATATCAGAAAGAACTAGATCCTAGTAAAATTCATAGGAGAAACCACCTTGGATGGATCTTCCTTTATTGACTTTAACGATAAGGAGCATTACCCAATTTATTGTATAAATATATTAGGATGACCCATCATATAATATTTATTAGGGTCCCCAATTTTTATATTTGTTTCAGGATCACCTATTCCTATATGTTAAATCAGGCTCACACGTTCACATAAGAATTATAGGGATAACCCATCATTAAATTTAATGATAAAGTGAAACATCATGAATAGTTTTTTTATCTATCGCATTTTCATCATAAAACAATTTAAAGTTGTTTTGGAACACCTATGAAAAACATTTTCATATATTGAAATACCCTGTTCACATAAATCCACATTTTCCACAATAAAATTTCCAAAAAAAAAATTAAATAATTGATTTCATCAATCAAATCATATAAACTTATAGTGTAATAAAAACATAAAAAAAAATTAGGAATGTTTTGGACATAAAATATGTTTAAATAGAACATTCCTTGTTCTTTTTCCAAATATATGTTAATATTTTTGAATAAAATATATAAAAACATTCATTTTAAAAAACATTTATAAGATATTAATGTAACACCCGAGACTTTTATGTTATATAAATCATCAAAGGAATCTTTTTCTACACAACACTTGCTTGGCTTTCTTTACACGCAATCGCGACCTTCCTCAATAGCTTGCGTCGTACGCAATACCGAGTTTCACTAAAAAACAATATGCTATTAAAACTAGCCGTTATGAATAGTAATAACCAATTTTTGAAATTTTAGAAATTTTATTTTTCAAAATGGACTTCATTTTTGGACTCATAATATCGAAATTAGCCTAGGGTGAAATTTTGGTATTTTTCTGAAAACTTTCAATTTTTGATGAATAGTGAAACCACTAAGTGGTAGGTTAAAAACTGAATTTTGCATAAAACTTAATTTTACCGCTTCTGTGAATGGAATTTCGAAAATCCGAGAGACACGGTTAATATCAAGGACTAAAATGTGGTTCAATGAGATGAAAATAATTTTTTGGTGAATAGTAACTTTTTACTTTTTTTACCGCGGTTAATAGTAAATAGGGTAACTAAGGGTAAATATGATATTAATATTACCCTAACACATGTCCTAATTCTATTGGACAAGTGTAATTCGACCAAAAACAAACTTAGGAATAAAATATGACCATTTAGGCCCACTTGGATTAGATTAGGACATTTATTATTAATTTATTTAAAGAAGGGTTAAAATAGTTAAAATCAAAGTTTAATAAGTAAATAATTTTTAATATGGGGTTATACATAAGATAAATTCGACTATAAATATTCATTAGAAATCTAAAGAGATTTCCTACATGATGATATTTTATTTGTAATTTGTAGACATCAAATAATTTAATTTATTTATGACACAAAGATGATGCAGTAATTATCTTATTAATGAAATATTGACATAATTGATAATATAAATACCAAAATAAATGTAATTTGAGACTTTTTATGAATTCCACTAATTTTCTAGGTTACTATGATATATTATTGTTGATTTAATCAACTTGGTTAGAACATATAATTCTGTTATGACTTTCACAAAAATCATATATCAAATAGTGTCAAAATTGACACAAAATAGTTTTTAAATCAAATATTATATTACTAATTGTTATTTTATTCCTAAAAATCTAAGGTTCGGCAAAATGACTTAGATAAGGATATATATATTAATAATAAACAATTTGGGGTTCGTTTGGCATGTTATAGTAAGTTTATTAACCATATAGTGAAAGAAAACAAAAAGACACGGTAAAAGTTAAATTAATTAACTTAGAGTTAAATCTAATTGATAAGGTTAAAATAATACCCTAAACTTGTCTAAATCCTATTGGTTGATAGGATTTCGACCCATCCCCACTTTAGTTTCGAAATAAGACCCTTTGGAACCATTATAAATAGATTTTGACTTTAATATAAAATAATATTTTGAGATATTCCTAAGGTGCCCCTCTCCTCCCTTATAAAAGGGCACCTCCTCCCCCTCCTCCTCACACCAATTTGAGCACTCAAGCTCGGACAACCCCTGCCATTTTCTCCTCTCCACTTCCCTAGAATAATCCTAGAGGTCCTGGTCTTCTCCAAAGACCAATCTTAGTTCCTTAAGTGGAGGATTCAAAGAGGCGTTCCAAAGAAGAGGTAATATCCATTACCGATCTTTTCAATTTCTTTCTTCTTCAACTTCTTCTTCTTTAGTTGTTTCATGATAAAGTAATAACATCAGTATTACTTACATACTGATATGTTATTATAAATATGAAACAACCCTAATTCACCTTCTATCCATCCTACGGAAAAAATGAAATCACCGCGCGTGCGTACGTACGGAATACCGTCTCCACGCCGTGGTGTAATCTATTTTCCACCATCACCTTACAAGGATGGGTATAATGGTGTAATGAGTAACTATATATGATTATTATGAAGTAATATTGATACTGAAATAATATATATATACTCCAATACAATTACACGATCATAGGAATGATATCATCACTCGTGCGTACGTACGGAATACAGTCTCCACGATGTGATGCGACTCGTTCTACATGATCTTCATTTCATAATGATTATATAAATTGAATGAATGAATATGGTATATACCACACTAATAGCATTCTGGAAATGAATTATCTATAACCTAAAGATAAGAATAAGAATTTATTCGACAAAACATGCATAAGAACAAAAAGTTATAAAGACCCGAGTAACAAGTAACAATGAAATATTACTATCAAGAAGCTAAGAATATGACCATATATGATATCATATCAATATGTATGATTCTGGAATAAGTAAATAACATTATTTAAACCATTATACAGGAGCTTCGGACACGTACAAAGCAAATTGGACCTAAGGTAAGGGAAATATCACAATCTCATTTTTATCCGAGATTGTTTATTCATAAGTATTTACTGGGGTGTATTTTATCATCCACATCCATGTTTCATCAATATGTAATATTATTTCCATCCACCTACAATTGTTTAAATCCATTTTTACCCTTCGGTGAGTTTTTAGTAATATCTATGAAAGGAATCTTTTGTCATACGAGGTACTTTTTGACTTTTCCGACAAAAGTACGAAGAATGTTTTTTTTAACTTATACGGCATGAATGGAATTTTAAAACATTGTTTCCAAGAATCTTCCTTTACAAGTTTTCAAGTTTATTTTTAATCAACTTCTTTTATTTTAAAGTTTTATGACATGTTATGAAAGGAAAAATGTTTTTGAAGAAGAAAGGATATTTTCCTCAAGAATGGAGTTCAAGTGTTTTATCAAAATTATTTTCCATCTAAGATAATAAAGGGTTCTGTTTTTATCCCTATTATTAAATTGATTTGTCCATGTTGTGATGGAATTATTTTTATGAATTCCTTTATCTTATATGAATTGATTTATGATGTCATGATGTTTCAAGAATCCCATTTTTGTTACATGTGTTATGCGATGATGTATGTTTTATGATTATGTGGCACATATAAGAAAGGATTCATTATAAGATGGGTGGGACCTATATCTCCCTCCAATGCATTGGGTAAAGATTTTATATCTAATGAGATAGACATGGCTGGAACGGAAGGTTATTTCGGTTCAGTGATACAGGACTGAAACGAGGAGTGAACTCGGTTCAGAAAGGGACTTTGTCCACTAAGATAGTCTTGGCAATGAGTCATGACTAACAAGAAATGATTTTCCATGATTATGTGTGCATGCCACAAAGTTTCAAGTTTTATGTTATGATTATGGGGATCTCATTTTCACTTCTATGATTTATTCCATGTTAAGATATTATGATCTCTTTTGCAGGTTTTGATTTTCAAAAAGATATGATATGATTTTTATTTCCTTTATTTTCCCTTGCTGAGCATTTGAGCTCACCCTTTTATGTTTTCTTTTACCCAGGTCAGGAAGATGGATATTAAGTAGAATATGCTAAAAGGGACCCTATATATGATGAAATAAATGGGAGACACTGTAGAAGATTTATGAACCAGTTGTTTATGTTTCCCAGTTTCTAAAGACACTATACCTATACGGTCCTTTGTGGTTTTGTCATATGTTGTAATAAGTGTGCTTCAATTTTGAAGTATTAACAATGTATGTAAAGTATGGGTCGTTATAGTTGGTATCAGAGGAAAGTTATAGTCAACCTTTGGAAACTAGGATGTGAAAGCCTTAGTAAGAACCCTAAGGATAAGTCTAAGCATAGAACACAATCTTAGTGTTTTAGAAATGGCCTTGAATAACCTAGGATAAGACCATAAGCATGAAAATTTTATTCTTGAATTATGTGGTTTCCTATTATAATTAGTGTTTCTCACACTATTCTTCTTGGTTTTAGTCAATGGCTGGAACCCGAAGGAACCGTGTTAATGCGGAATGCGATGGGCAATGCAATGATTGTCCCCCTGAGCAACCAAACGATATGGGAGCTGGAATGCAAAATCTTGTAGCCATGCTCACACAACTTTCTCAGGCTATGAATCATGCAGGATTTCCAAACGAGCAAAGGAGGGAGCAACATTCTGTTGAATCCTTCATGAGGCAGCGTCCACCTTCTTTCAGCTGGTCTACTGATCCATTAGTTGCTGAACAATGGATTAGTACTACTGAAAAGATATTTTCAGTTCTTCAATGTTCTGAGCATGATAAAGTCATCCTAGCAGTGTATCGTTTGGAAGGAGATGCGGATCAATGGTGGAATCTTGTTAAGAATACGAGGCAAAGGGATGAAATTGAGTCTATGGAATGGGACGAGTTTAAGAACTTATTTTTCAATAAGTACTTCCCTCGTATTCTCTGAACAAAGATGGAGAAAGAGTTCCTTGAACTGAAGCAAAGGGATGATGAATCTGTTAGTACCTATGAAGCAAATTTTACAAGACTTGCAAGGTACGCTTCTGGTATTATTATCCAACTTGAGAGTAAGATCGATCGATTCTTTAGTGGCTTAAAACCAAGTCTTCGAAGGGCGTTAGCCATAAGGGACTTCAATAGCTACGAGGAAATCGTTCGATGTGCTCTCAAAGTCGAGATGGAGATTGGAGTAACCCATCAGTCACATGGGTTTGATAAGAAGAGGAAGATGGAATTCAAAGAAAAATCTAAAGAGCACACGGAAAAGAAGATGAACTTTCCCTTATGCTCAAAGTGTGGAAAGAAACATGGAGGGAGTTGTCTTAAAGGGACAAGTAAATGTTTTAAATGTGGAAAGGAAGGTCATCGGGCATTTGAATGCCGTGATAATGGGAAGAAGATGTCTAATGATGCAAACAAAGGAAGGGATACACAGAATGAACCTACTACACTTCAATGTTTCAAGTGCAAGGAGATGGGGCATTATGCCAATCAATGCCCAAATCCAAGGGTTGATGATGATGGTCGACGTCAACAAACTCTTAAGGATAAAGACAAAGGAAAGTCACATGCAATTTCTATCAGCGATGTGGAGTACGATAAAGATGTGGTGAAAGGTACACTTACCATCCACTCTAAAGTAGCAAATGTTTTATTTGATTCTGGATCCACCCACTCTTTTATTTCTGAAAAATTTTCTAAGGGTATCACCATATTACCTCAACAATTAGATGTTGAGTTAGCTGTGAAAACACCTAATGGCACATCAATCGCATCAGAAGTTTATAATTCTTCTCCGATCGAAGTTTGTGGGAATGTGCTTCCTGCAAATCTTGTGATCCTTCCTTTAGTGGAATTTGATGTGATTCTTGGCATGGATTGGCTTTCTCTACATGGATCTCATATCAATTTCCAAAGAATGGAAGTCACATTTCATATTCCAGATCAACCTACGATCGTCTATCAATGCAAGGATGAACATAACCTTCCAGTGGAAATTTCTTCCATCTTATGGGTATTGATTCCACTAAATGAAGGTTATTTATCTCAAATAGTTGGTGAGAAACTCACGATTAAGAATATGCCCATTGTACGGGAGTTTGATGATGTCTTTCCGGAGGAATTACCGGGTCTTCCACCAAATCGTGAAGTTGAGTTTTCAATAGAACTCATACCTGGTGCTTTGCCTATTTCAAAGACACCTTATAGAATGGCCCCAATTGAGTTGCAGGAATTGAAGAAGCACTCCAAGAGAATCTTGATAAGGGATTCATACGCCCTAGTGCGTCACCTTGGGGAGCACCTGTTCTATTTGTTAAGAAGAAAGATGGATCAATGAGACTCTGCATTGATTATCGAGAACTTAACAAGATCACTATCAAGAACAAATATCCTCTCCCACGCATTGATGACTTATTTGACCAACTACGCGGAGCTCAATACTTTTCCAAGATTGATCTTCGTTCAGGGTATCATCAATTAAGGGTCAAAAGGGAGGATATACCAAAGACGGCTTTCTGTACAAGGTATGGACACTATGAATTTATAGTGATGCCATTTGGTCTTACTAATGCCC
The DNA here is from genome assembly GCA_963277665.1 of Viscum album. Taxonomy (NCBI): domain Eukaryota; kingdom Viridiplantae; phylum Streptophyta; class Magnoliopsida; order Santalales; family Viscaceae; genus Viscum; species Viscum album. The sequence goes on from OY728164.1 coordinate 996,249,525, forward strand.
CTGCTATCTTCATGGATCTAATGAATAGAGTCTTTAGAGACTATCTTGATCAATTTGTGGTAGTCTTTATAGACGATATTCTTGTCTATTCAAAGAGCAAGGAAGAGCATGAAGATCACTTGAGAATTATATTGAAGACCCTGAGAAAGGAGAAGATTTATGCCAAATTTACCAAGTGTGAATTTTGGCTTCAAAAAGTTGCATTTTTGGGTCATATAATCTCAAAAGAGGGGATATCTGTGGATCCAGCAAAAACAGAGGTTATCAAAAGATGGTCAAGACCAACAACAGTAACTGAGATCCGAAGTTTTCTTGGTTTGGCTGGATATTATCGACGTTTTGTAAAAGATTTTTCACGATTATCTAATCCACTCACCAAGTTGACTCGGAAAGGAGTTAAGTTTGTCTGGACAGAGGAATGTGAAGAGAATTTCAAGGAGTTGAAAAGAAGGTTATCCAGTGCACCTGTGCTCACACTGCCTTGTAGTGGAGAAAGGTTTGTGATCTACAGTGATGCATCCAAGAAGGGATTGGGGTGTGTTCTTATGCAAAATGATATGGTGATAGCTTCTGCCTCACGACAGTTGAAAATCCATGAGCAAAATTACCCAACACATGATTTGGAGTTGGCTGCGGTAATCTTTGCATTAAAGATTTGGAGGCATTACCTTTATGGTGAAAGGTGTGATATTTATACTGATCATAAAAGTTTAAAGTATATTTTCACACAAAAGGAGCTGAATATGCGCCAAAGAAGATGGTTGGAGCTGATTAAGGATTATGACTGCTTAATCCATTACCACCCTGGGAAAGAAAACAAGGTGGCAGATGCATTAAGTCGACAAGACCATGCTAGTTTATCCATGATGAGGATCACAAAAGATCCAATATTTATGGATTTAAAAAGGATGGATCTTGGAATTATAATGGAAGGGGAAAAATCTTATCTTTCTCAAATGAATGTTCAACCATATATTCATGTGAAGATTAAAGAGGCACAGAAAGAAGATGTCGAGTTACAAAAGAAGGTGAGAAATGTTCCTGAATTCAACCTTGATTGTGATGGGATAATAAAGTTCAGGAATCGGATTTGCGTTCCTCCCATCCCCGAATTAAAGAAAGAGCTGCTGGATGAGGCTCATAGTTCTTCATTCTCTATTCATCCTGGAAGCACGAAGATGTATAGGGACCTGAAAGAGTACTTCTGGTGGGATGGCATGAAAAGAGATGTTGCCGAATATGTCTCTCGATGCTTGGTTTGTCAACAAGTTAAAGCTGAGAGACAGAAGTCTAAGGGGATGTTACAACCATTACCCATACCCGAATGGAAATGGGAAAACATCACTATGGACTTTGTCACAGGACTTCCTAAAACATCCAAAGGCAATAATGCTATCTGGGTCATAGTTGATCGTCTTACAAAGTCTGCACACTTCATTGCTATTAGAGAGGATTTCTCTCTAGATCAGCTTGCCAGGATATATATAAATGAAGTGGTAAGATTGCATGGAGTGCCACTTTCTATTATATCTGATCGAGATCCAAGATTTACCTCGAAGTTCTGGCGAAGTCTTCAGCATACTCTGGATACAGAGTTGAGTTTCAGCACTGCTTATCATCCCCAGACAGACGGTCTGTCTGAAGGAACAATTCAAACCCTAGAAGATATGTTGAGAGCTTGCTCTATGGATTTCAAAGGAGGTTGGGATCAACACCTACCTTTGGTGGAATTTTCTTATAATAATAGCTTTCACTCCAGTATTCAGATGGCTCCTTATGAAGCTCTCTATGGAAAGAAATGCAGGACTCCAACTTGCTGGGATGAAGTTGGGGAAAGAAAGCTATTAGGACCTGATCTCGTTGATGAAATGGCAGAAAAGGTTAGATCTATTCAACAACACATAAGAGCAGCTCAGAGTCGACAGAATAGTTATGCCGACAACCGATGAAAAGACCTAGAGATTGAAGTGGGCGATAAATTTTTCTTACGAATATCTCCCTGGAAGAGGGTTATGAGATTTGGAAAGAAGGGGAAGTTGAGCCCTAGATATATCGGTCCTTTTGAAATACTGGATCGTGTTGGGAAGGTAGATTACCGATTGGCGCTTCCACCGAATCTCTCTCAAGTTCACGATGTGTTCCACGTATCTCTCCTGAGAAAGTACATACCAGATCCTTCACATGTACTCAGCTCAGAAGTTGTACCACTGGAGCAAGATCTTTCTTATGAAGAACAGCCGATAGAGATTCTGGATCGTAGCGAAAAAGTCCTACGTAACAAGACAACTCGCTTGGTGAAAGTTTTATGGAGAAACCACCAACTTGAAGAAGCTACATGGGAGCTTTAGGATATGATGAGGGAGAAGTATCCTCATTTGTTTGTTGCAAAGTGACGAATTTCGAGGGCGAAATTCTTTTTAAGGGGGGTAGAATGTAACACCCGAGACTTTTATGTTATATAAATCATCAAAGGAATCTTTTTCTACACAACACTTGCTTGGCTTGCTTTACACGCAATCGCGACCTTCCTCAATAGCTTGCGTCGTACGCAATACCGAGTTTCACTAAACAACAATATGTTATTAAAACTAGCCGTTATGAATAGTAATAACCACTTTTTGAAATTTTATAAATTTTATTTTTCAAAATGGACTTCATTTTTGGACTCAGAATATCGAAATTAGCCTAGGGTGAAATTTTGGTATTTTTCTGAAAACTTTCAATTTTTGATGAATAGTGAAACCACTAAGTGGTAGGTTAAAAACTGAATTTTGCATAAAACTTAATTTTACCGCTTCTGTGAATGGAATTTCGAAAATCCAAGAGACACGGTTAATATCAAGGACTAAAATGTGGTTCAATGAGATGAAAATAATTTTTTGGTGAATAGTAACTTTTTACTTTTTTTTACCGCGGATAATAGTAAATAGGGTAACTAAGGGTAAATATGATATTAATATTACCCTAACACATGTCCTAATTCTATTGGACAAGTGTAATTCGACCAAAAACAAACTTAGGATTAAAATATGACCATTTAGGCCCACTTGGATTAGATTAGGACATTTATTATTAATTTATTTAAAGAAGGGTTAAAATAGTTAAAATCAAAGTTTAATAAGTAAATAATTTTTAATATGGGGTTATACATAAGATAAATTAGACTATAAATATTCATTAGAAATATAAAGAGATTTCCTACATGATGATATTTTATTTGTAATTTGTAGACATCAAATAATTTAATTTATTTATGACACAAAGATGATGAAGTAATTATCTTATTAATGAAATATTGACATAATTGATAATATAAATACCAAAATAAATGTAATTTGAGACTTTTTATAAATTCCACTAATTTTCTAGGTTACTATGATATATTAGTATTGATTTAATCAACTTGGTTCGAACATATAATTCTGTTATGACTTTCACAAAAATCATATATCAAATAGTGTCAAAATTGACACAAAATAGTTTTTAAATCAAATATTATATTACTAATTGTTATTTTATTCCTAAAAATCTAAGGTTCGGCCAAATGACTTAGATAAGGATATATATATTAATAATAAACAATTTGGGGTTCTTTTTGCATGTTATAGTAAGTGTATTAACCATATAGTGAAATAAAACAAAAAGACACGGTAAAAGTTAAATTAATTAACTTATAGTTAAATCTAATTGATAAGGTTAACATAATACCCTAAACTTGTCTAAATCCTATTGGTTGATAGGATTTCGACCCATCCCCACTTTAGCTTCGAAATAAGACCCTTTGGAACCATTATAAACCGATTTTGACTTTAATAAAAAATAATATTTTGAGATATTCCTAAGGTGCCCCTCTCCTCCCTTATAAAAGGTCACCTCCTCCCCCTCCTCCTCACACCAATTTGAGCACTCAAGCTCGGCCAACCCCTGCCATTTTCTCCTCTCCACTTCCCTAGAATAATCCTAGAGGTCCTGGTCTTCTCCAAAGACCAATCTTAGTTCCTTAAGTGGAGGATTCAAAGAGGCGTTCCAAAGAAGAGGTAATATCCATTACCGATCTTTTCAATTTATTTCTTCTTAAACTTCTTCTTATTTAGTTGTTTCATGATAAAGTAATAACATCAGTATTACTTACATACTGATATGTTATTGTAAATATGAAACAACCCTAATTCAACTTCTATCCATCCTACGGAAAAAATGAAATCACCGCGCGTGCGTACGTACGGAATACCGTCTCCACGCCGTGGTGTAATCTATTTTCCACCATCACCTTACAAGGATGGGTATAATGGTGTAATGAGTAACTATATATGATTATTATGAAGTAATATTGATACTGAAATAATATATATATACTCCAATACAATTACACGATCATAGGAATGATATCATCACTCGTGCGTACGTACGGAATACCGTCTCCACGATGTGATGCGACTCGTTCTACATGATCTTCATTTCATAATGATTATATAAATTGAATGAATTAATATGGTATATACCACACTAATAGCATTCTGGAAATGAATTATCTATAACCTAAAGATAAGAATAAGAATTTATTCGACAAAACATGCATAAGAACAAAAAGTTATAAAGACCCGAGTAACAAGTAACAATGAAATATTACTATCAAGAAGCTAAGAATATGACCATATATGATATCATATCAATATGTATGATTCTGGAATAAGTCAATAACATTATTTAAACCATTATACAGGAGCTTCGGACACGTACAAAGCAAATTGGACCTAAGGTAAGGGAAATATCACAATCTCATTTTTATCCGAGATTGTTTATTCATAAGTATTTACTGGGGTGTGTTTTATCATCCACATCCATGTTTCATCAATATGTAATATTATTTCCATCCACCTACAATTGTTTAAATCCATTTTTACCCTTCGGTGAGTTTTTAGTAATATCTATGAAAGGAATCTTTTGTCATACGAGGTACTTTTTGACTTTTCCGACAAAAGTACGAAGAATGTTTTTTTTAACTTATACGGCATGAATGGATTTTTAAAACATTGTTTCCAAGAATCTTCCTTTACAAGTTTTCAAGTTTATTTTTAATCAACTTATTTTATTTTAAAGTTGTATGACATGTTATGAAAGGAAAAATGTTTTTGAAGAAGAAAGGATATTTTCCTCAAGAATGGAGTTCAAGTGTTTTATCAAAATTATTTTCCATCTAAGATAATAAAGGGTTCTGTTTTTATCCCTATTATTAAATTGATTTGTTCATGTTGTGATGGAATTATTTTTATGAATTCCTTTATCTTATATGAATTGATTTATGATGTCATGATGTTTCAAGAATCCCATTTTTGTTACATGTGTTATGCGATGATGTATGTTTTATGATTATGTGGCACACATAAGAAAGGATTCATTATAAGATGGGTGGGACCTATATCTCCCTCCAATGCATTGGGTAAAGATTTTATATCTCATGAGATAGACATGGCTGGAACGGAAGGTTATTTCGGTTCAGTGATACAGGACTGAAACGAGGAGTGAACTCGGTTCAGAAAGGGACTTTGTCCACTAAGATAGTCTTGGCAATGAGTCATGACTAACAAGAAATGATTTTCCATGATTATGTGTGCATGCCACAAAGTTTCAAGTTTTATGTTATGATTATGGGGATCTCATTTTCACTTCTATGATTTATTCCATGTTAAGATATTATGATCTCTTTTGCAGGTTTTGATTTTCAAAAAGATATGATATGATTTTTATTTCCTTTATTTGCCCTTGCTGAGCATTTGAGCTCACCCTTTTATGTTTTCTTTTACCCAGGTCAGGAAGATGGATATTAAGTAGAATATGCTAAAAGGGACCCTATATATGATGAAATAAATGGGAGACACTGTAGAAGATTTATGAACCAGTTGTTTATGTTTCCCAGTTTCTAAAGACACTATACCTATACGGTCCTTTGTGGTTTTGTCATATGTTGTAATAAGTGTGCTTCAATTTTGAAGTATTAACAATGTATGTAAAGTATGGGTCGTTATAATTAAAATGTTTCAAAAAATATTATTTATAATTAATTTATATCCTTATAAATGAATCTGAAAAATATATTTAAAAATATAGATTTAAAATAAGAATATTTAGAAAATAATTTTTAAAGCATTTAATATGAGGTGTTATGTTAAAATGGCCCTTACCATGAGTCCAAACTTTCTATTCATGTCCTTTAAAGCCTATATAATTAAATAATATCAATTATTTAATTTTTGAAGAGGATTTTTTTTGTTTTTTAATTTATCAAAAAAAATTCATTTATACTAATGACATACTTAATTATGTCATCGTTTAATTCCACATTGGGTATTTTGAGAAGGTTAGGTTCATAATTTCATGTTGGATTCATTATGTTGACTGTGGTCAATGGTAATATTATTTCATAATTAGACGAAAAATAATTTTTATTTTATAATTTTTCTTTATTAGTTATAATCTAAAAACCAACCATTATATATATTTAAAAAATGAATTATGATACAATCATGGAGATGGTAGGTTTCACGTCCGTAGGAGTAACTTTTAAATTTTTAAACGAACATGAGGGTAAGAAGGAAAGTATTATTTTAACACCCAAAAACTATAATTATAATATATATATATAATTATATCTTTAAATATACTTTTATATACCATCCATGTGATGTGGTGAGGAAAAAAATCATATTGCTTCATGCATGTGGTAATCTATACATACGTACAAACAATAATGTTTTTTAATAGATGTAAATGTAATAAATTATATGATATATTATCTTTATAAAATTTAAATTATTACACTAATATCATATATTTCAATAAAATAAATCATAATAACCATCCTTGAGATTCGATGATAAAAGACGAAACACACCACTTTGTGGTGGTGGTAGTCCACAGGGACACATAAATGATGTTTTTGTTACCCATTTGATTTAAAAGGAGATGAAATATAGATTTACCATAGTAATAATAACAAATTGGTATAGTGGAGACATGAATTACCCTATATAATCTTTTATTAAGAATATTTGAGTGAGGTTTTGATGAAGTAAAATGAAACCAAAAAATTATGATTTATACCTCTTCATTGGAAAACCACCATTTGCTTACAACATAAGACCAATAAAATATTTTTTTGTATAGAAAAATTGACTATATGTCATGGGGGAGGACTTTTGTGGAGAGACCTGGTTCGGCATAGGCAAAAAAAATTATTGAAAATATCTAAGGAATATTAGTTAGTACTTTCCCTTTTATAAGTGAGGGGTTGGACACGCTTGTAATTATTGAAAAACATAGAATATTATAAAACTAACTTCATGGAAAATGGAAAAAACTAAAACTTTGGAATAATTTTTTTAAAATAAATTCAATATCTTAGATAGCTTAAAGTACACCCAACCCCGTGTCTAAATGAACCACACTATAGTATACTATTATAACTATGAATTTAATTTGGAAGGTTTGAGTATGAATAAATAAATTCTGAATATTATATTTTTTAATAATTTATAAACTATGTTATGGGTTATATATTTGTTATAAATAAATGGGTATCATTTTGAAGAAAAAAGAAGAAATGTTTTCTAATAACATAATTTTCTAAAAGGTGGTTCCGTTGTGTTTTGTATACATACACTAAAATTAAATTTTAAATTTTTAGAAAATTTATTTAATAAAACATGAATAATTTTGGAAATATAATTTTTAACATTTTTATAGAGTAATTGTTTGAGAATATTTAAAAGGAATTAATTTTTTTATTTGAAGTAAAAAAATAAGGTTCTTTATTTAAAACATCCATTTTGTTCAAAGTTTATAAAAAATTAATTTTTGATTAATTTTTTTAAAAAATAAAAATATTAAATTTATATTATAATAAATACAATTTATTTCATTGTAATAAATTTCATATTGAATTTTTATATTAAATCATTCTATATATATGATAACTTTTCATTGGAAAACATCTTTTTTCAAGTCTTTATGTTTTATTTAATATTAAATTATACTAATTCTATTAATAGAATTTGAAAAAATGTATTTAACATTTGTAATGAGAATAAATTATATTATATAATAAGTTAAACTTAATTTTGGATCATAATTATTAGTAAAAATAGTAAAATTTAATTACTATAATTAATGTGAAAATAAGTTTATTGGGGGTTATACTAAAATGATAAGGGTTTAAATTAGATATAATCCTATCCAACTACTTTATTTATTGAAATATTTATATATTATAATATCTGAGGTTATATAAAGAGTCATTTTAGAGCATTGTGGCATGTGAAAAATGTGGATACCACAATTTATTTTTAAAACTATCAAATTTTCCCTCTAGCTAACTTATAAAAGGCCACCCCAATCTCTACATCACACTAAAAATCACTTTTGTTCATCTATAAAAACCCAAAATATATTTCTTAAATCCATACCCACATCAAAGTTTCCTTGGTTATTTTAGAAATACAATCTAGAAAGGATATAGGTATAAAAATAAAGAGGTTTTCCAAAGAAAAGGTAATGTTCCTGACAATAAATTTTCATTATAATTATTCTTATAACTCCTTAAAAACATATCAAAAATATTATAAAATAATAAAACCAACTTCTAATATATACTAATATGTTATTATGTTAATTTAACTACCTTTATAGATATCCACTTCCATCAAATGGGAAGAAAAACTGTTGATCAAGTGTACAACATACTACCACCTCATGAACTAATGTAAATAATTTTCAATAATTTCTTCTCACAACATGATTTAATAAATGAAATTATTATACTTTTGGATTTATATTATCACATATACCTGCTTACCTTCAAAACATTTGGAAAACAATAACGTCACTCGTGAGTACGTGTTGACTACCATCTCCATGAAGCGACAACATGCCACTGTAGCAGCGACAGTACTATAGCAGCGGTGGGTACATTGCATTACTATACCAGTTGGGAACTATAGAAGTTCTATTCAAAGAATGGGCCTTGGGAAAAAATTTGGTCCTATGGGACATGTAATAGGATAAATTCCCACTGGGATTTTCGGCTTTCTTATGGGTCTGCTTATTCCTAGTTAAAAGAGGTCTTTTCTTTGCATTAATAATAAAAATGAGGCCTCGGCCCAAACCTTTAAAAAATGGTTATATATTATTTACCTTTATTACATTCTATAGGTTGGAAATGTAGAAATATACTTTATCCATATGTACATCATACCGTATCCACGAATGGTGAAACTCATTTTCCCATATCTAACTATTATGGACAACTAAAAATACTTATATAATGATAATATATGTTATTTATATAATGGTTAAAATTATTTGAACTATGTATCCATGATATAAAAAAGGACTAAAATTACCAAACCAAAAACAACTTTGAAAAACAATGCAATTATAATAAGAAACAAGGGTTTTTATGACAAATTGTTAATAAACATGTCATAAAATCTTATAGGTAAATAATATATACTATAAAATATTTTATTATTCTTCAATAATATAATTTTAATAAATATATATTTATTATACAGGAGATACAAACATGTATGTAGGAATTCATACTCGAGGTAAGTGTTTCTTGTCTCACATTTCAGTTCCGTAAGACATATTCCATATTGACCAATCATTTCATTTATGTTTTTTATATAATGAACCTTTGACATATTATATCCCAAATATATTTATTTTAATGGTATTTAATGTTTCAGTTGAAATTATTTATATTATTGGGATTATGGTTCAATAGTTACTAATGTGGTAAGGGTTAATTTCACTATCTCATGATTATTTGAGATTTTTTATGAAAAAGTATCCCTTGGGGGAATTACTTGGTATTTATATAATAAAATAAATAAATTTTTTCTCCTATTTTTATTCATTAACTTTTCATGTAATAGTACCATTTTTATCTCATTGGTATTATTTGTATTGGATGGAATGTTATCATGGAAAATGAATTTATTTCTATCTTCAGATTAAAATCATTTTCATCCATATCCATGTTTTCAAAAAAAAATTATTTAATATTTTTAAATATTGAGAATTATTTAAGAAAGAAAGTTTTACCCAATTTTTAATGTTAACAAAGATTTTTTAATGGATTTTTCTTACTCTTTTCTGAATGATGTAATTTTAAATTTTATAGAATACTTTGAAAAGAATAATTTTTTACTAATATGGAATAATGATAATTACCCTCATAATGTAAACTAATTATTTTTAAGCTTCATTTACAAGTTTACACATTTATTTTAAAATAAAATATGAAAATCAATTTTAGATTTTTTTAGTTTTTGAATCTTATTTTCCAGGATGAAATTATATTTCCTTCAAGAATGTCTTTAATGAAATTTTCATGGAATTTTTATTCCTCAAGGAAAAAAATCCTCATTTCACTTTTATACTTCATTGGAAACATGATGTAATTATTAGGTTTTATTTTTTCATGAAATATTATTTTTGTAATCATACCCTGATTGATCATTAGATCTCACCGCTATATTATGTTTATTTTTCCAAGGATGGTAATAATTGTATTATGATTGATACACAGGGATCTGGTAAAGTGAATAATGGTGTTATAAAAGAAAAATATTTATATTGTATCATATTTTCATATGTTTTGTGAATGTATTTTATGTATATAGTTTTCAAAGACTAAGAAAATATTCAGTCTTTTGGGATGTAATCACTTCTATATAACACCAATGTAAAAAAAGTGACCACTAACTCTAGGCTATAAGGGTAAGGGTTCTTACAATTGGTATCAAGAAGAGATTAGTAAAAAACATGTGAAGTAGATTTTAGAAATCATATATTAGATAATATAACCCTATGATAATATTTTACGATAATTATATAACAACCTAATATTTTTATGAGGAAGTTATTAAGTGGGTTAATATAACAATACCTGAATCTTAGTATATTACAAGTGAAATTAGTTCTAGAATAGTAGAAACTAGGGGTAATATCATTGAAAAGGGAAAATTTCTCATTTAAATTTTAATCACATGGTGCATAAAAACAGACATTATTGGGTACCTAGTATGAAACTCTCAAGGAAAACTCATGGTATAGTTCATATATTATACGAAACCAAGTATATTGGATTTTAAAATTTATAATGATTTTAAAATTGTTCCCAATAAAACATTTTATGTTTATGAGATTATAAATACATAATATTTTAAATTTAATTTTAGTGTTTCACTAGTTTTGAAATTATACATTATGATTCTTAATGTTATGATAAAATCAATTATATTTCATTGGTTTCAAATGAATCTTAGTGGAAGGAATGGAATATTTTTTCCAAGCATGAAATCCATGTAGGGATTTCCCTCTTGGGAAAGATAATGATGATGGAGCTAATCAAATTATTAATATATTGGGAAAATTGACTGAGGTTATGTATAATGAACTTTCTTATGTGGAATATCCTAATAATCCAATATTAAATTTAATACTTTATGAACAATTTATGAAACAATAATACATAATTCAATAAAACTAAAAATCCATTTGTGGCTCTGAACTTGAGTAGTTCATAAGAATGATATTTCTCCCTCTTGGATGTAATGAAAGGGATAAGGTTTTCATAGTATTTTATCATATCTTGAGTAATATCGATAAATGGTGGTCATTGATTAAAAAAATAAGGATGTAGATGAAATAGAAAACCTAGAGGTGATGTATTTAAGGTACTCTTCATTGATAAATATTTTCCTCTCAAGCAATGAGAGAATTTGTAGATTAAATTAATAAATCATAGACAGATAGAAGAAGAAAATGTTGGTAAGCAAGAAACCAAATTTACAAGGTTATAAATAAATGTTGCGGACCATGTACGTAATATGAAGATTAATAATGATGGTTTCATTTGTGTGTTAAAGAAAATCCTTCAAATTAAACTATTATCCTAAACCCTTTCATTATACCAGGATGTTGTGTCATGTCCTATAAAGAATGGGAAATCATTCTCTATGTCTCATGACTTTGAAGGAAAGTAATATAAAAAATGGGCTACTAAGCATACTAGAAATGGAAATATAACAAATATAATAAGGTAATTGTGTAATATTGAAATTATAATGACTTTGGAATGAAAAAATTGGAATACTCTGATGGGGAATCTAATTTTTTTACATTTGTGGAGAGAAATGCCGCTATGCATATTATTGTAAAGTTAATAAACAAGCAACCAATGTGACATGAATAAACTATAAGTAGATGATAAACTATATAAATGATTGTCCCAAGATTCAATGTAATTTTCCCAAAAAAATCAAGGGTGAGTGGAAATGATTATGAAATCAAAAAATCTGAGGTTGAAGATCCTGATGAGGTGGTGGAAGGTACTTTAATCATCTCCTCAAATTTCTATAATGTTTCTTTTGATTTTTCATCTTCACAGTAATTTATATCTTAAAATATTTTTAGGAAAATTAGGAATTTTAGGGGAACCTAGAGAATAATGTTATCAGTTAACACTCTTAGTGGATACCACACCATAATGAGGATGTTTAATTCAATTCCATTTTTGACACAAAAAATGGCTTAATTTCTAACCTCATTAATATATATATGGTTGATTTTGATATGATCTTTAGTATGGAATCGTTATTAATGTAAAATGGAAAAAAATTATTCTATAGATATGGAAGTTATTATTGATGAATAAGATGTGAAATTTTTAATCTTTAGGTGGGACTAATTTATTTCATTTATGTCTAGATAATCCCCCTGTAACTCTTCAAAATGATATTTTTTGGGAAGAAGGGAAGAGTTAATCTCTTAATATAATTGTTAATCACTAAATCATGGATAAATATATTTTAAAGGAAAATATTGATATATTTATTAAGTAATTTCATAGAAATCCACCAAGTTAAGAAGTTGAGTTTTCCATTTATTAACCACTGCTACACATCCAATATCATATACTCCCTATAGAATCACCACATTGGATTTAGTATTGCTGAAGATAAAATTATATGATTTGTGTGGTTAGGGGTTAATAACCCCTAGTATTTGACCTTATTAATCCCTAGTTTTTTCCTTAAATAATAAATTTGGATCAATAGGATTGTGAAATGATTATTTGAAAATCAATTCTATTATGAAAAATAAAAATAATTCTTAAATGTGTATTAATGAATTATTCGATGAAACACATGGAGATTAGTATTTCTCAAAGATTAAACATAATTTTAAGAAACACAAAGGGAACATAATTGACCAATATATTAGGAATACAACATTTCATTTGAGGTATGGACAAATATGTTCCTTATAATTCAACTTAGTTTGAGTAATGTGCCCTATGTCTTCATGGACCTATTGACTAATGTATTGAAGGAAAATTTTCATAAAATCACTGTGGTATTTATTAATGATATTATAGTGTACTCTAAGAGCTATGAGGAACATTCAAATCAATTGGAGATGATTCTTGAGAGTCTTAGTAGAAAAACATTATTTGGTAAATTTAGAATCTGTGATTCCATGTTTCACATGGATTCTTTTTTGGCCATATTATCTCTACGGATAGAATCCTAGTTGATCCTTTGAATAAAATGGTATTCATTGAAAGGACTACACCAATGAATCTAACCAAGTTACATAGTTTAATTTATTTGGGTGATTACTATCATCGATTTGATTAATATTTTTCCAAATTAGATAATATGATATCCAAGGTTACTCATAAAGGGGTTATGTTCTTGCGGACAAAGGAATATTAAAAATATTTTAAATAATTGAAGAGAATATTTGTGAGTTTCCCGGATTTGAATATTCTAATGGTAAATGATGTGATCAAAATATATATTAATGTATCAGAAAAAGGAATTAGTCATTTCTTATTTCATAATTATAATTTTTACCTATTCATCAAAGTAGTTAAAGATTCATGAATATAACAATCCAACCTATGATCTTTAGTTAGAATCCACAATCATTACTATTATGATATGGAATATATATATATATATATATATAAGTTTGATATATATATATGATCATATGAGTTTGAAATAAATCCTCACACAATGAGGTCAACGTTGAGTCAATAAGGTTTCCTTATGTATTTTCCATTACTCTATGTTTTGAAAATCACAAAACTTTATCTTAAGTTAAATTATATTTCTATAAGGATTATTTTCGTAATGAATATTTCCCTTGTCTAAGGAAATTTTTATACTTAACCATACTTTCATTTCCACATTTTATATCCTCTCAAAACCAAAATCATTTTTTTACTATGTCAACAATTTGAATTCTTATCTAAAACCTCAGAATATTATATTTCCCTAGATATAGAGTCCTCTATTCTGAAAATCCAAATTCATTGTAATTCTGGCTCTGAATTATATGAAATGTAGACTCTGAATTCTCTAAAATCTGGACTCTGAATTCTATGAAATTAATATTTTGAATTCTTTGAAATTAAGACTCTAAATTATATGAATTTTAGAATCTATATTCTATAAAATTTAGACTCTGAATTCATTGAAATTTAGACACTAAATACTCTGAAATTTGGACTCCGAATTCTATGAAATTCAGACTCCGAATTCTTTGACATTCAGACTCTAAATTCTCTGAATCTCAGAATATGAATTCCTTAAATTTCAGACTCTTAATTACTCAAAATTAAGACATTGAATTCCCCCTAATTCAGAGTCTGAATTCCTCATAATTCAGACTCCGAATTCCTCAAGATTCAGACCCCAAAATCCTTATAATTCATATTCTAAATTTGTTCTAAAATGGAATCTAAATTTCCATCTTTTCTAGAATTAGATTGTTTATATGTTTAGGCTCTAAATTATGTTCATCCTTTGACAGAAAATATTCAGAGTTGGTTAAGCTAATCGATTTTCCTTACACATGCTTTTATAAAAATAAAATGATATCATACAATTTGTTTCTAACTAACTGTTGGTTGAGTGACACATGTACACATCTCTCTAATATTGAAGAAAAATTATTATTATTAGAGGACGGAGACAACTGTTAAAATCTTTCCTATAAATAAGATATCATTTGAATGTGATCATAATCTATTGATCAATAAATATATTGCATGTTGTAATGATTTGAAGTTATTTCTATAGGGACACTCTCATAAATTGTGTGTTTCATGAACCACTTGTTCAGTCATGAACATCATTTTGAAATTGAATCGTGAAACTCCGATTATTGATGACAACAATTAAGTGATTATAGGGATCATAAGACAAAGTTTCTGACTACCTTAAGGTTTGAGGGCTTGTGGGGATAGTAAGACAAAGTCTGATATTCCTATCGAGGTCTTACCCTGGTGTGGGTAAGATATATTTTTTGAATGTATAAATCAAGGGACCTTTTCCAAAGTTATTGTATACCCTACACTTTGTGTAACATCCCCAAATTATAAAGGGTTAAATGACTAAATGATATGACTCATGTCAACAAGGTGCACCTTCCTTTTCGGGAGCCTACCTGGTTAGAACTCCACAGTTAAGCGTGCTTGGCCTGCAGTAGTGATCAGGATGGATGACCTTCTGGGAAGTTTCCTAGGGTGTGTGCGAGTGAGGACAAAGCACACTGGAAAGGATATGTGTTGCCCTGTGGGGACTGTCATTAGTCAGATGACCCGGTCAGGCATGTGGGTGGACCCTGGGGTGGGCCCCACTTGTCTGCGGGGGTACCTAGTGGTACATGGTGGGCTAGGACCTGAAGACCATGTTAACGAGGTGTGGTTGTGCTGTCACCGGGACCTGGTTGTCACATTTGGTATCCGAGGAGCAACCTAGCCTTAAGTGCGGTGCACTGCCTGGGTTGAGATGTAGGGACCACAACGAGGGTGTTGTGCTCTAAAGGGGGTGATTGTAACTTCCCCAAATGATAAAGGGTTAAATGACTAAATGATATGACTCATGTCAACAAGGTGCACCTTTCTTTTCGGGAGCCTACCTGGTTAGAACTCCACAGTTATGCGTGCTTGGCCTAGAGTAGTGATCAGGATGGGTGGCCTTTTGTGAAGTTTTCCAAGGTGTGTACGAGTGAGGAAAAAGCACACTGGAAAGGACATGTGTTGGCCTATGAGGACTCTAATTAGTCAGATGACCCGTTCAGGCATGTGGGTGGACCCTAGGGTGGGCCCCACATGTTTGTGGGGCAACTGGTGGTACCAGGTGGGCCAGGACCCGACGACCATGTTAAGGCGGGGTGGTTGTGCTGTCACCGGGACCCGGTTGTCACACTTTGGGTTAAAATATTTCTGCCTTTTTAAATGTTTTTGTTTCATGTTTTATTTCCACTTTATTTTGAAAAATAAAAAATTATCACATTATTATACATTTTTTAAAATTTATTTAATTTGATAGTAAATATTCAATATGATTTAAGGTATAATATTTCTCTAAGAAATTTTTTCTTAAGTTTCTTTTCTGGATTACTATTTTAGGACCCTAATATAGTATATTTCATAGTTAAGAACTTAATGAGGCTTTGTGAATTTACCATTTTAACTTTTTTAATCATAGTTTTTCTTAAGGTTAAAAATAAATGTTTTTAAACTTAAAATTCACCCACTCTTATAATTGATAATCTAAAAACAAAATTTAAATCTTACAATTTTTATCAAAGGAGGTTACGTTGAAATAATGAAACATTATAACAATTGGTATCCTTCTCAATAATACTTTTTCTATTTTACAAGAATAAGTTTCCTTAATCAATATATCTTGCTCAAATTTTTTTGTTTACTAATGATTATCTTTATTAGATTATCTTGCTCATATTTTTGTACTCAGATAACATTGACTAGTTTATCTTTATTTATATTTCTTAATGTTTTCATATATACATACTACACTAACATGTTTAGTGGAAGAGATTTTTTTATTATTAAAAATGGAAGGAAGAAATATTGGTTCAATAGACAATCTAAATCCTTCAAGACCTACTGTCATTGATGGAAATGATTAATAATATTGGAGAAATAGGATGATGAATTTTATCATCAACCCTGGAGTGGATTATTTTTTTTATGATAACTGGTGAATATAAGATTCCCGATAAGGAAATTAGAACCTTTACAAACTAGGAAAAAATGAATATCTATATAACTTTAATGTATGAAATACTTTTATATCTTCTATGTCTTGTAATATATATAGTCAAATATCATCACCTAAAGATGCCTACTGTATATGTTAAGGCGGGGTGGCTGTGCTGTCACCGGGACCCGGTTGTCACATTTGGTATCAGAGGAGGAACCTAGACTTAAGTGCGGTGCACTACCTGGGTTGAGATGTACGGCTCACAACAAGGGCGTTGTGCTCTAAAGGGTGGGGGTGATTGTAACATCCCCAAATGATAAAGGGTTAAATGAATAAATGATATGACTCATGTCAACAAGGTGAACCTTCCTTTTCGGGAGTCTGCCTGGTTAGAACTCCACAGTTAAGAGTGCTTGGCCTAGAGTAGTGATCAGGATGGGTGACCTTCTGTGAAGTTTCTCAGGGTGTGTGCGAGTGAGGAAAAATCATATTAGAAAGGACATGTGTTGGCCTGTGAGGACTGTCATTAGTCAGATGACCCGTTCAGGCATGTGGGTGGACCCTAGGGTGGTCCCCACATGTTTGCGGGGCAACTGGTGGTACCAAGTGGGCCAGGACCCGACATCCATGTTAAGGCGGGGTGGTTGTGCTGTTATCGGGACCTGGTTGTCACTCTTTGGGTTAAAATAGTTCCATCTTTTTAAATGTTTTTGTTTCATGTTTTATTTCTACTTTATTTTGAAAAATAAAAAATTATCACATTATTATACATTTTTTAAAATTTATTAAATCTGATAGTAAGGATTCAATATGATTTATGTTATAATATTTCTCTAAGAAATTTTTTCTTAAGTTTCTTTTCTGGATTACTATTTTAGGACACTAATAAAGTATATTTCATAGTTAATAACTTAATGAGGCTTTGTGAATTTACCATTTTAACTTTTTTAAACATTGTTTTTCTTAAGGTTAAAAATAAATGTTTTTAAACATAAAATTCACCCCCTATTATAATTGATAATCTAAAAACACAATTTCAATCATACAATTTTTATCAAAGGAGGTTACTTTGAAATAATGATACATTATAATGATTGGTATCTTTCTCAACAATACTTTTTCTATTTTACAATTATAAGTTTCCTTAATAAATATATCTTGCTCAAAAAAAATTTCTTTACTAATGATTATATTTCTTAGATTATCTTGCTCATATTTTTGTACTCAGATAACCTTGACTAGTTTATCTTTATTTATATTTCTTAATGTTCTCATATATACATACTACACTAACATGTTTAGTGGAATAGATTTTTTTATTATTAAAAATGGAAGGAATAAATATTGGTTCAATAGATAATCTAAAACCTTCAAGACCTACTGTCATTGATGGGGATGATTACTAATATTGGAGAGATAGGATGATGAATTTTATTATCAACCCTGGAGTGGATAATTTTTTTTATGATAACTGGTGAATATAAGATTCCCAATAAGGAAATTAGAACCTTTACAAACTGGGAAAAAATGAGTATCTACATAACTTCAATGTATGAAATACTTTTCTATCGTCTATGTCCTGTAATATATATAGTCAAATATCCTCACCTGAAGCTACCTATTGTATATGGAAGAAACTTGATGTGAAAAACTTTGGAAAATCAAAAGTGATAGAGACCATAAGAACAATGTTAAGTGAAAAATATCATGGATTTGTTTTCCCCTATGGAGAACCAGTTTTCATTGTGAAACAAAGATTTATGACTATTGTAAAAAATCTTCAATATATGGGAGAAAATGTTTTTATGATGAAGTTATTGTGGACAAGATTATAGACATTATTCCCATGGATTGGGAATCCAAAATAATATCAATTGATGAGAACAGGGAAGTTTCTGATATTAATCTTGATAAAATTTTTGGAACTCTTCATCAATATGAGACAATAATGAAAAGAGACGATGGTATAATAAAAATAATAATGAAAATAGAAGTGTATCTTTTACTACTTCTAAAGTCAAGAATCTGAAAAGGGTTACATGATCTATGTCTATGAAAGACATAGTTCTATTTGAGTTAAGTGAAAGTAAAAATTTTGAAAATTAGGTAGCCAATCTTTCTTAAAAGAATAATAAGATAGTGAGAATGAAACACTTTCAGTATTGATATATAATGAAAGAAATAAAATTCATGAATGACTCAGATTTCACTTTTTATGACTGTAAAAGAGACAAACACATCATGCCAGATTATCCCATGCTTAAAAGAAAAGTTAGAAAAGAAAATAATTTTGAGAGAAATAGGAATATGTATTACAAATATAAATCCAAGAAAGTATTTAAGGCTAATGATATAGGGAGTTCTAGTAGAGGTGACTCATATGATGAATAATTTAAGTAGGAATCTTGTATATATAATAATCTTGGTCTACTCACAAAACTACCCATTGAAAATCAATGTGTATTGGCCAAGGTACAAAATGTCGAATCTATCAATTTATACCGATGATAAATATTTTATGTATTTAGATGAATAATCTTCTTAAAATAAAGATAACTCTTTACCTTATCATGAAGAAGTGTCCATGTTTATCGAACTACATTAAAATGAGAATTCTAAACTCAAGAAAACATGTGAGAAAAAAATTCTAGGATTTTTATACTTATAAATGAAGTATCAGATCTTTCTAAAGATCTTGATGAGAAAAATCATGACATAGAATTTTTTTTCAAAATCATATGAAAGTAAATTAGAAGAAGGTTAAACTTTATAAAAATGATGAAATAATTACTATAGAGAAAAACTTTCCAAAAAATGATTATATTTAGGATAATAACATGGTTATTAACCTATAGTTAGAAATATTTTCTTTAAGGAAATTCCATTCAAACTTTGCATCTGGTAAGGAAAACTTTGACAAGATGTATTCCAAAATTTATCCTTTATGAAATAGTTTAGAATTTGGTTATACCCACTCAAAACCAATTTTTGTAATAATTATTTTGTTTCCCAAAAGTGCTCTCTTTTTCCCTATGTTTCAATATTGTGGACAGTGGGAGAAAAATTGTTCTTTAAAAAAATACAATATCTATGTTTTTTAAAATCTTAATTTTATAAGAAAATGCGAATTCTTAAAATTTTACATTCTGAAATTTTTAAATCCAAGAAAGATTATATTCTGAAAGTCTAAAACATTTATTTTTAGGAAAATAATAAATGTACCAAAAACAATACATGGTAAATGGATAGTGGATGTTTCCAGCATATTACTAGCAACAAAGACTTCTTTGAATATTTTATCAAGGTGAATGGAGGAAATTAACATTGAGATATAATTCTTAGAGGGAACTTGTTGGAATATATAACACTGTTCTTCTTAGAAAGACATTAATTTCAAATGTTTTATTCATTAAGTGTCCTAATCATAACCTCATTAGAATAGGTCAATTGTCTGACGAAGGTTACATTGTGAATTTTAGTAATGATAAATTCTTAGTACTAAATTCCAAGGAAGAGTTTATTATTTATGCACATAGGCATGATAATGTATACACACTAATCATATAATACCTTAGGATCCAAGATATACATTGACTTAGTGCAATCAAAGATCAATCTAGGTTATGGAATATAATGTTAGGCCACTGTAACCTTCAGAACATATGAATACTCTCAAAGAAAATACTTTTTAAGGATCTACCAGAGCTTAGATTTGATTATTCAATAGTTTGTGGTCTTTTTAAATATTACAAGAAACATAAATCGAGTTTTTTGTCAGTCAGGGAAGTCTCAACATCTTATGAATTAAAGTTAGTACATATAGATATTTTTGGACAAACACAAATTTTTTTATCAGAAGAAAATATTTTGAATTTGTTTTAGTTGATTATTACACTCGATTTATGTCGGTCTATATTCTTGAAATGAAATATGATGCCTTTTCTTATTTCAAAATTCTTAGATCCCAAGTTAAAATTGAGAAAAAACATCCATTGATAACTATTCATAGTGATCATGGAGGGTAATTTCTAAATTCAAATTTTGAAAATTTTTGTAGTAAGAAAGGAATTACTCATAACTTATCATCCCCCAGAACTCCTCAACCAGATGGTGTTGTTGAGAAAATAAATTGAATTATTAAAGAGATAACTATAACCGTGTTGAGTAAATATTATATTGCTAAACGCTTTTGGGATGAATCAGTTTGTACTACTTTTTATAATATAAATTGAGTTTTAATCAGACATTTTCTTAACAAAACACCATATGAATTGTGGAATTCCCAAAAACCATGACATTCTTATGTCAATGTATTTTTGTACAATGTATTCATACTAATTACTAAAGAAAACTTATATAAATTTTCACCCAAATATGATAAAGTAATTTTCCTCGGATACTCCACTACTTATATTGCTCATATGGTTTTTAACATAAAAAAATAATATTGTGGAAGAAGCATTGCATGTTAAATTCAATAAAAATGGTCCTTTTGATTTTAAACAACCCTAACCTATATTCATGGATGTATTTTCAAAAACAAATTATCAACAATTGATAGAAGAATCTTATAATGATAAATCTTTTCAAGAAACTATTTCTAAAGCAATTATCCCATAAGAATTTCGAACATATATTAATGAAAAAGTTTTAAAAAACTGAAATCATTTGTTTCTTAATAATATTCCCAATGATGGTATGATTAGTGATGTAAATCAATCTATACAGACTATAATTTCCTCAATAAATGAAGTAGAACACATAGAATTACTTTCCCAATTAGAAACAAAAATGAAATGATGAAGCTTTAGGTGATGATGACTGGATTAAAGACATGCAAGATGAGATAAATGAATTTGAAAGGAATGAAGTTTGTACCATGTTTGTATGACCTAAGGGAACTTCTATAATTGGAGTAAAAAGGGTCTTTTGAAATAAGTGTGATGAAAATGAAATCATAGTAAAAAATAAAGCTACATTAGTTTCTAATGTCTATAATCAACAAGAAGGAATACACAATGAATAAACTTATACTCAAGTATCTAGGATGGAATCTATTAAAAATTTTCTTTCATTTGCAGCCTTATTTAATTTTGATATTTTTCAAATGGATGGGAAGTATTATTTCCATAATTTTTATGTTCAAGGGGAAGTTTCTGTTGAACATCCTCATACTTTTGAAGACACAATACATTATCATCATGTTTTCAAACTTACCAAAGCTTTATAAGGACATAAACATGAACATAAAGCCTGGTATGATAGACTTATAGATTTTTTCTTACAAAACATTTTGTTAAGGGAACTGATGATCCTATACTTTTTATAAATAATTATAAGAAAAATGTTTTTATTGTTCAAATATATGTTGATGAAATTATATTTGAATCAAATCACAAATCTTTAACTGATTCATTTGCAAGTCTAATGAAATCTGAGTTTGAAATGAGTATGATGGGCGAGTTAACATTTTTCTTAAGTCTTCAAATTTTAGAGAAACCCAAATATTCTTATATATCACAAGATAAGTATATTAAATATTTTGTTAAAAAGTATGGATATGATAATCATAAAATTATAATCACTACAATCGGTACCTTAAATTTTATTTATCTTGATGATGCTATGAAACTAGTTGATTAATCATCATTTATAAGTATGATAAGAAGTTTACTATACTTGACAGCTAGTCATCAAAACTTAATTTTTTTAGTATTCTTATTTAAAATATATCAACGTAATCCCAAATAATATCATTTAAATATATTGAAAATATTTTTTCACTATTTAAAGGGAACCAAGGATTTTGGACTTTTCTATACTTCTAGAAATTATTTCTTTAAAAAATATTCAGGTATTGATTTCGGTTGATGTAGAATGGATAGAAAAAGTACATCCCTAACTTGTAATTTCATAGGTGATTCACTAGTTTCTTGTTCATGTATGAAGAAACACTCAGTAAAACTTTCCACCACTGATGCTAAATATGTTGCAGCTGGATGTTGTTTTGCCCAAGTGTTGTGGATGCAACACACAATCACATACTATGTCATGAGTTTTACCAAAACAAAGATAATGTGTGATAACACTAGTTCCATTTCCCTAATAAAAACACTTGAACATAACTCCCATAAGAAACACATAGATATTATGCATCAATTTTATAAGTATCAAACACATAAAAGAGATATAATTATTTAATTTTTTGGAATGCAAAATCAAGTTGCTGATATTTAAACAAAATCATTATCCTTCAAGAGATTAGAATACATTAAATAGAATTTATGAATGATAACCATAATGTAATATTCCATATTAACATTTTATTGAAACCTATATATTTAAATTAATAAACTCATTTTCAAATGGATTACATTTTTTATAATAAAATTTTTCGAAACCAATTTTTTTATATTAATCAAATTTTTCATAACAAATTTTTTTCCTTAATCAATTATTTTGTAACCAATTTTTTTCCTTAATCAAATTTATTGTAACCTATTTTTTTCAAATAATCAAAATTTTCATAACCAACTTTTGTTCCCTAACCAAATTTTTTGTAAATAGTTTTTTTTCTCTTAATCAAATTTTTCCTAACCAAATTTCGTCCCTTAATAAAATTTTTCATAATGTTTTTTTCAATTATTTCAGAATTAAAAATAATAGAAACTAAATATTACTTTACCTAATAATTTTGTTTGGAAACTAAAGTTCATCATTACTAAAAAAATTCTTAGATATTTGGAATATATATTTTCAAACTCATATTTGTGTAATTGAATTGTTTCAATGTCGGTATTTAATTTTTATTATCAAATTAACATTTTTTAAATCCTATTTTTTTTTCTTAAAACCTCAAATGATCAGAACCCACAAAATCCATCTTTAGCTTTCATATTAATCATCAGATCATATTGTGTTTATATCAACCATTATATGAAATCAAGAATTCGAACTCTTGCTTCGACGCCTATAAAAAGGCACCCATATTACCTGTCCAACATCAGTTTGATGGATTTCTGTGCCTAAGCTTTTCCTCTTATCAAAAATCTCATTCCGATTTTCTATGTTTTCATAGACTCCAAATGTCACTGGAAGCCTCCCCAGGGATTGGAAAATCTACTGGAAATAGTTGGTTGACCCAAAGTTCTTAGCCAAGTATAATTCCTTGATTATGAAAATTATTAATCTCAATGGATGGGAGAGTTATTTCATAGCCAAACAAAAGTGACATGATCTGGTTTACCAAGACATTCTTATAGAAATCTATGGTACAATATTATTTTTATAATGAAGGAGGAAGAGGAAAAGTTTTCTTCTATATTAATAGGAAAAAATATTCTCTATTATTTAATATGGCAGCAAATATGCTCGGATTTTTATATGTAGGTGAACCGATTTTTTTCTCTCAAAAGTTACCACATCAGTAAGGATATTTTGAGAAGGAAATGAAAATTGAGTGCCGTGTACTGAGAGACTTAAAATCCCCAAAGATAAAAAATATGTCAACAAATATAAGGATGATAACCTTGTGGATAGAAGGATTTCTCATTCTAATAAATGGATACAGTGACTCCTTAATGAAAAGTGACATCTTTATTTTAGATTTTCTAGTTATCCCAAGGAGGATAAATCTTTTATAGAATAACCTTCTGACAATCACCAACATTAAGGATGGAACTATTATATCCCATATCATTATGTATCAAGACATTTTGTCTAAGATCATTGTTCTTTTTTTTAGAATCTTTCAAAATTCCTTACATCTCTAATCCAAAAAAATTCAAGATCTTGTTGATATGTGATGATACCTTAAGGAGAATGAATGAAAAATTCAATACCATGTTCGGAGATTTTTATGATATTTCTGAAATTGAGATTGATTCTCCTGCTAATAAAGTCAAAGTCGGAGAGACTTCCAAGAATGCTCAGAAGAAGGGAATAGAAAAAAGAACCGGAAACCAGAGAAAATCCTAGAGTTCTGGAAACCCAGTCAGGTCCACCAAAGCCAAAAAACAAGGGACTTTCCCTGATGAAGTGGTACAAAATGGAGGGAACAAAATAAGAAAAAGAAAGAAGGAGATCTATGTTTTAGAATATATCTTGTGTGGAAAAGTCCTTGAAATTAAATCTAATGAAGAGTAGCAAGGTAAAAAAAGAGAATAAGTTGAAGATGAAAATGTATACCTCTGAGATTCTTTAATAACTTCTCAAGGATACTTAGAATTTCTCTGAACAAATTCTGGTACCAGAATAGTTTTTCGATGAATAAGTACCAGTAGTGAATATGGGAAAGAAAATTCTAATTCTGGAACTTCTTGTGGATGAAGAGATAGTAACACAAGAAGGATTTGAAGAATAATAAGAGGAGGAAGAATATGAAAGAGATGGTGTGATTAAGAATTTATAGGAATATCATGAAAATGAAATTCCTTCTGAAAATCTCCCAATCCAAAGTTCCAAGGTTAAGTTAATAAGAATTGTTTCTCATGGAAAAGAGGATGATGAACAAGAAGAGGTTGAAAAACATATTGATGATAAAAGTATCAATAATGACTTCATCTAAGCAGATGACCTTATGGGAGATGCTGATAAAGAAGAGGTTGATGACGATAAAATTGAACAAAATTTATATAGTGAGAATGAATCTTAGAAGGAGGAGGATATGATTTCTAAAGTAGGATAAGGAAAACTAGTTGATGATACACCTAAGAAGGTTGTGGTGGTTAAGAAGGATGTTGGTGGGTCATCCAAGAGGAATGATGAAGAGCTAGAAAAATAATCATGTCGTACAAGGGAATCAGGTTTTGAATCATCTTCCATGGGTTAAGATTTTGTTGTGTAGTTGTTGAAGAATTTAGTAACCACTATTCGTTTGTTTCCAAGTATTGATTCATGATGTTAGTTGCTTCAATATTATTTCAACCAGGAAACAGATTCCATAAGAATGCTCATGGAAAAATTTATCAAGATTGAGGTATATTTATAAACATTCCTTATCATTTATGATGAACATAGGAGACAATGTAAGGACATTACAAAATTGTCTAAAACAAAAATTAAAGAATTGAGAATTATTGATGAATTCATGATTCAGTGAAAGATAAATTTGATAAGTTAGATTATATGATCAAAAATCTTACAACAAGTTTTACAGAGAAGTTTAACCTTGATAAAATATCTCAGAAGAAAGAAGATAATAATCTGAATGGGAGGTTGAATTTTATTGCATTAAATTTGAAGAGAGAAAGGAAACTCAGGAAATACTTTCAAGAAAAAATAAATAAAAAAGAAGAGATAGTGAAGTCTAAAGAATAAATCCTTAAGTATTAGGATGAAAAATCTGAGGCTCTAAAAAAGAGAAACCCAGATCCTGATTTATTACTCAATCGGTTTAAGGTAGATCATAAGGATATCAAGAAGTTAAAGGCTATACTGAAGGAGATCATGTCGATGGAAATAAATGATGAATTATTTTCCCACTCAATTCCAATATATTTTCGTAATTTTTTACCCTATATCAATTTTTCCTATCATAATGAAAATTTTGTGGATCATCCTTTTTTTTGTCTTGTATAGTTATAATCTTTTAGGTACCATTTTTTCTTTCTCTCTATTCCTTTTTAATGATCACAAATGGGGTAAAAATAATGATTAAAATAATATTATGTATAAAATAAGGGAATGCCTTATATAAGGGGGATTTTACATAATGAATTCATTCTTAAGAAAGAAAACATAAAATTTATCTACGATGTCTCGTATATGATCCTTATGGATTTCAAAACATAAGGGGGAGTTAGTCATATTCATTATTATTCATAAGTAAAGAGAGAAATGTTTATCTTTAAATGTTCATAAATAAAATTCTTATTTTTATGTTCTTTTCTGAAAGCTTTGTTGTGCTTTCTAAAAGGAGGGAGATTGTTGATTCAATAAGGTTTCCTTGTGACTTTTCCATTCCTCTATGTTCTAAAAAATATAGAAATATAATCTTAAGAAAAATTATATTTCTCTAAGGATTATTTTCTTATGGAAAATTTCCCTTCCCTAAATTTTTTTATCCATACCCTGGTTCTCATTTCCTCATTTTATAACCTCTAAAAAGAAAACTCATTTGATTACTAAGTAAAAAATTAATATTCTTATCTAAACCCTTAGAAGATTATATTTCCCTAGATACAATGTCTTATATTTTTATACTCCAAATTCTCTGAAATTCAGAATCCAAATTCTCTGAAATTCAGACTCTAAATTCCCAAAAATTCAGACTTTTAATTCTATGAAATTCAGAATCTGAAATATCTAATATTCAAACTCTTAATTCTTTAAAATTCTGACTCCAAATTAAAATGAAATTTAGACTCCGAATTCTACGAAATTCAGACTATAACTTCTCTGAAATTCAGACTCCGATTTATCTGACAATCAAACTCAGAATTATCTAAAATTCAGACTCTTATTTCCTCAAAATTCTGGCTCGGGATTCCTAAAAATTCAGACTTCGAATTCCTACAAATTTAGACTCTGAATTCATATGAATTGAGACTCTGAATTCCTCAAAATTTTGACCCAGAAATTCATGGAATTTAGACTCTGAATTCATTGTAAAATAGAATCTAAATATATATGATTTCTAGAATCTGATTGATTATATGTTTACACTCTGAATTCTATTTTTCCTTAGACTCTAGATATTGAGATTTGTTTAAGCTAATCCATTTTTCGGAAACATGGTTTTGTACAAATTAAACGATGTTGTATAATTTCATTCTAACTAACTGTTGGTTAAGTGACATGTGTACAGGTCCCTACGAGATTCAAGGAACAATATGACCATTAGAGAAGGGTTGTGACCATTGAAATATTTCCTATAAATATGATCCCATTTGAACAAGATCATAATCTATTGATTGATCCAGATATTACATGATTTGATGATTTGAAGTGGTTTATAGAGAGATACTCTCATTCTTTGTCTATTTAATGATCATATTTTCAGTCATAAACATTTTGTTCAACATTATTTGTGCGACTTTGATTGTTGTGGAGTATAATTGAGGGCTTATAGGGGCTGGAAGACAGAGGTGTCGACTACCTTAAAGTTCGGGTAAATGTGGGGAAAACAAGACAGAGTCCGATATTCCTATTGAGAGATTACCCTAGTGTGGGTAAGAAAGACTTTCTTGAATGTATAAATCATGGGACCTTTATCCAAGGTTTATGGATACCCAAATCTTTGGGTTAAAATATTTCCTACATGTTACATTTTTTTGTATCAAGTTTAATTTCTGCGGAATTTTGATAAAGAAATAAATTATAACTTTATGATACTTTCTTGTACTTTTATTTAATCTGATAATTAAGATTCTATATTCTTTGAGGTAGAATCTTTCTCTATGAAATTTGGTCTTATGTTTTTTTTGGATTCATATTTTCATACCCTAAGAATGTTTATTTCATAGATGAGAACATAAATAGAATTTTTAAGTATAACTTATTTAACTTTGTTAAACATAGTTTTTCTTAAGGGTAAAAATGAATGTTTTTAATCTTATAACTCACCCTCTCTTATAATTGATCATCTACATACACTATTACCATCCTACAGTCAATATGAGAAAAATTTTATGGCTTGAACTACTCAGGGATAATAATTTTTCCATAAACTATGACACTGGGAATGAAAATAAGTTAGTGCTGATTTTAGCCAGAAATATCATTAATTTAAATCCGATAGGAGAATTTATAGATATCTTATTCGCAAGTATTGGGTCAACATGGATCTGAGAATCATTTTCGAATGCGAAACATCACTCCTTTTCCAAATAATGTTGAAACCATATTTTTTGAAAAAGGTAATCATTTATCAACGTGATGAAGAGAATATTCAAAAGAAAATTAACATCATGAATAACGGGATATTGGAAGACATCATATATAAAGATTATGTTTTGAAACATTGAATGATATGTTATGTCCCATCTGTATCTATGCTAAAAGGGGAATATTTGGATAATGATCAAAGCTCATATTTTTATGCACCCTTGTAGCACCAATATGATTGTATATTTGAAAGAACACATATTTTGGGATAATATGATGTAGTAAACTAAGGATTATGTGTCAAGATATTTTGTTTTTCTACTCGTTAATGATGAAAGGAAGAATTATATATGATTCATACAACATATTCCTATTCTTATATAGAAATGGGATGACATTACTATGGTATTTTTTACTTGATTACAAATGTCACCTAGAAAAAAATGATTCAATATGGGTTATTGATTACCACATCACCAAATCTAAACATTTACTAACTATAAGAGAGGATATAACTCTTGGAAACCTTGGACATATTTTTATTAATGATGTGGTAAGAGTTCATAGAGCACCTCTATCAGTTGTTTATGATTGTTATACATGATTTTCATTGAAATTACAGAAGGTTTTTTAAAGGATCCTTGTACTGAGCCTCATTTGAGAAATACTAATCAACAAAAATCTTTTGAATAGTTTAAACGGATTATTAAAATATTAGTGACATGTCCTGGTCAGTATATCTTATTTACGGTTGGTGGAGTTCCCATTAGAAATTTATTCCATTAAATTATTCAAATAGTGATGTATGCATAATTAAAGAGAATGATATGTCATAATCCAACATGGTGGGAAGATGTTGGTGAAATATATACAATAGTCTCAAAACTTTTATATAAGGCAATAGAAATGTTTAATAAAATTCAAATCCAAATGAAAGAAACCAAATGAAAACAAAAGATATATGCTGATAACCGGAGGAATGATTAAGAATTTCATGTGGGATATCTTGTTTTATTTAAACTATGCCCATGTAAGGGTTTATAAGGGGTTTTAAAAATGGGAAATTATGCCACATGAATATTATACATTTTGAAATTATAGAATAAATTTGATTAATTTCTTTTTTTAAATGCCACCTTGTTTCTCAATAAATTTCAATTTGTTTTCTAGATCATTTTTAAGGAAGTAGATTATAGACCCAATGTCTATACTCATCTCAAATGAAATAGAATTGTATCATGATAAATATTACTATAATTATCCTATCCAGATTATGGACACTAGAGAACTAGTTTAGGGGAAGCATAAGACTCTAAATGTAAAATATCATTATAGTAACCATAAGGTAGTAGAGGCGACGTTGGAACCTGAGAAATTAATGATGAATAAATACCCAATTCTTTACATAATGTGGAATTATAGAAATTATGAGGATGGATTTTTGTTGTTGTGAACAGTGTGACATGTCTAAGATTTACAATATATTTTATTTTAAATAAATTCATTTTATTCAATTGCTTTTGGTATATGCAACCCCAAGTTTAAATGAACCATAATATACTATAAATTTATAACCTAGCAGTTAAATTGAATGGTGTGAATATGACTAACTAAATGATGAAAATTATATGGTTTAAAATTTTCTAAAATAAATTCAATTGTTATCTATTGATTATAAATAAAATAATAATTATTTTAATTGATTTTTTTTTTCAGAAAAACACCATTTTTCTGAAGGATGATATCTTTGTGCCATGAACACGTATAATAAAAAAATTGATAATTTTTGAAAATAAATTTTAATAAATTAATATATTTATTAACATAATCATGTAAAAATTATCTTATATTATATATTTTTTAGAATTTTATTAAATGATTAATTTTTTGATGAATAATGTAAAGTACTAGTTTTTATTTAAAACCACCATTTCGTTCAAATCATTTTAAATTTACATATTGATATAAATTTTATTTAAAATTAAATTAGTTAAATAATATTACATTAAATTCAATTTTTGTAATTTTAATCAATTTCAAATTGAATTATGGTATTTAAACATTCTATACTTATTAAATCCTTTCTTTGAAAAGAAATTTTACATCTCTTATTTGAGATTAATAAAAAATAAATTCTTCCAATTATGTGAATTTAATTCTTAAAAAAGGATTGAACATTTGGAATCATCATAACTAATAATATATAATTTTGTTAATATAATTTATGTTCCTTAATAATAGTTAAAATAATGAAAATTAATTATAATAGTTATGGTTAAAATGAGTTTACTAGGGGTAAAAGTATAATGATGAAGGATTAAATGCACTAAAACTTGTATGATTTATATTTTACAGAATAATTACAATATTATAACATCTAAGGTTCAATAATGTGAAATTTCTGAGACCTTTGAATGTGAAAAAATTGGGTACCACATTTGCTTTTCAAAAATTCTAAGTGTGTCGCCTCCCCTACTTATATAATGCCCCCACCCTCTACCCCTCCCCACACTCCAAAATCTATTTTTTTCAGGTTCTTTCAAATATATTCCATAAATCCATACCCACATCTTAGAATGCATTGTTTTATCAGAAATCCAATCTAGGAAGTCTGTAGGTATAAAACTAATGAGGTTGTCCGAAGAAGATGTAATGTTCTTAACCATGTGTTTTTTATTATTATTTTAACTTCTTAAAATCATATATAATTATTCTAAAATAATGTAAAAATTATATCATATATACTTATATATTATTATGTTAATTTAATAACATGTATCGATCTATTATTTAATTAAATGGGAAACGAAGTGGTTGATCATGTGTACGACCGATAAGCACTCGTAGGCTGATGTAAATCGTTTTCCATCATCACATCACACAACTAAATATAATGATGTATATAGAATATTTATGTGATATTTTT
Organism: Viscum album; assembly: GCA_963277665.1. Lineage (NCBI taxonomy): Eukaryota > Viridiplantae > Streptophyta > Magnoliopsida > Santalales > Viscaceae > Viscum > Viscum album. Next base: position 996,281,367 of record OY728164.1, read on the forward strand.
TAAATTACTATACTTCTTTAATCATAATATCAAATATATCTTTCTTCCATCCAATATGTTTGAAAATAATAATGTCTATTATGTGTGCATGTAGATTACCACCCCAACATAGCAATGTGAAATGTTTTTTATTTTCATTGGAAATATATTGTAAAAATTATATATTTAATCAATATACATAATATATTTTTTATAAAAAAATTTCTATAATTGTGAAATATTATTTACTATTATTCTGTTACATATTTTAAAAAATTATAAACAATGTTCATGTATATCTATGAACTACCTCTCTATTAATGATGTAATACTTTTTCCAATAACATATATTTAGGGAATAATATATTTAACACCAATATTTTTTTTATAATAAAAATTTTTTTGATAGTGTTTATAATAGGAAACACATAGCTTAAAAAAACTCCATATTTTTTAATAAAATATGACTTTTATTACCAATCCCTTCAATTGGATGGTGTGAATAATATTAAAATATTTTTTTAATATTTATTGTGGAGCTATGAAATGAAAAATAATTTAATAATTCTTAGGAAATAATTATGCAATTTTATGCTTCCAAAATATTTTTTCATGATAAATGATTTTTATTGATTTTTTATGTAAAAATAATAAGATTTATAATGGCAACATATATAAATATAATTTTATTAAAATAAAATAATATTTAAATTATAATATCAAAATTATATAATGGATAATTTTTTGTATTTTTTTGAGAAGATTGATTTTCCAGAGAATATTGGAAAATACAAATTTTATTCAAAACTATATTTATTTGGAAAGTATTTTAAAATTCCCATTTTATTTTAGAATTCCCTAAAATTAATATTATATATAAAATATTATTAATAATTAATTTAGTTTTAATTAATTAGTTTTATAATTTAATTTCCTATTAAAACATTTTTTAAAATAAAAAAAAATAAGGGAAAATATTTTTTTTCGAGAAGTTGTTTTCACATAATTTTTCAGTTATTTTAAAATTAATTTATAAAAATTATAGGAAACTAATTTTATAAAATTAAATTTAATTTTATATTCATAAATATTATGTTATTATAGGAGTATTTTTTAACATTTTTTGATAGAAGTAAATTTTCTTCGTTAATATTAAATCAATAGAGTTTTTATTGAAGGAAGGTATCTTTTATGATATCACCAAGAGATAAAAATAATAAGATAATTCAAAAAAATTATGGAATGAATCATTTATTATAATGTATTAGTAATACCAAAAAAAATGGGAAAAAATTAGTTTATAATTTATTCCATAATATATATGAAAATCATTTTCAGTATCGATGTAGAGCCTGTGTAGAATTGAACAAGTCAAATTTGGTAACAAAAAAGTAATGTTTTCAATAAAATAATTCATTTATTTAAATTGTTAATATGTATTAACTATTATTGGTGATTTTTATGGTTATAAACGAATTTTTGTGTTATATGTCAAGTGTCTTATACAAATTCTTGTGCAATGCTTGTCTTAGGCTACAAATGTTAAAATAAAATATTAAAATTGGTTTTATCATATATATGTGACATAAAATGAATATTTAATAATTATAAATGTTTAATTTTATCACAATTAAAATTATTTATTAATATTTATTTATTTAATTTTTTTATAAATTATATAATTACATTATATTTTTGGGAAACACTAATTCAATGTAATGAATAATGTCAAAATTGTAAATAATGAAATTTTATGAGAATAATATTTTATTAAATAACATAAAAATTATAAAAATCATTAATAATGATAAATATGTAGATGGGGTTTGGCTTAGTGGTAAGCACCCCATAATGCTACATGAAAAATGGGGGTTCAAAACCCATTGGGCGCAGGTACTGTAGCAGCACTGGAGCAGCAGCGGCACTGTAGATCGGCTGGTACTGTAGCGGCGGCAGGGCACTGTAGCAGCGGCAGTACTGTGCGGGTACTGTAGCAGTCGGGTTACTATTCACAGAATGGCAATTGGGCCAAAAAATTGGGCCTACGGGATATATAATGGGTTATAAGCCCACTGGGCCTTCGGGCTATGTAATGGGTCTCCCTCTACCCAGTTAAAAGAGGTCTTTGATTTGCTTAAAAAATCAAATGAGGCTTCGACCCCAACCTTTTAAAAAAATATTAATGATAAATATTATTTTAAATTGTTTAATATTTCATAAATATAGAATCTATGGTCAAATTTTCATCTTATATGTAACAATTAAAACCATTTAATACTATAAAAAGTTGTCACCATAGTTAAAATTATAATAGGATAACTACGGGTTAATCAATATGTTATGGATTAAAATTACTGAAGTGTTTTTGTACATTATACTCGATGATGGTATTAAAAAACTATCCCACAAATCATTTTAAACCCTTTCAATTTAGAGGAATTTGGCTATAGAATAGTTTTATTATATTTTAATCTTTTGGTAAATTTCAAAAGTTCCCCTCACCTAAATTATAAAAGGGATCCTCCCTCTTCACTTTTTACACCACATTGAGTCATATTTCTAAAAAAATACCTTCAAATATATCTTATAAACATCAATATCCATGTTTTATATTTTATTTTCTCCATAAAATACCAATCATAAATACCTTAAGAAGATATCTAAATGGACTCCACTAAAGAAGAAAAAATAATCCTTACAAAATCTTTCATGTTTATCTATTCCTTTACATACTATAAAAGTTTTGTAATAATCCTAAAATAATGAATATATTAATATTAATAGAATTATATATTACTATAACTATGGTAAATCCATATTCCATCTCATTTCCATCATATTAAAAGTAGAAATATCGCTTGTTCATATAAATGGATTACCAACTCTACCTAACAGTGTAATTAGTTTTTCATCACCACCATACATGTATTGTTATAATGTATAAAATAATCGATATATATTATATATATTAAATAATAATTTTTCTGTAAATTTTAATTATTTTTTATCATTTATTCATTCCATACATTGAAAAATAGTAACAATGTCCATGCATGTGTACAACCTACCATATCCATGAATTATGCAGTTCATTTTTCTTTGTTTAAAATTAATGGATTACATTAAATAATTATATAATCAATATATATGATATTTGTATCTTTAATAACATTATGTATAATAAGGAACACAGATAAATGTATAACTATCCAAACAACCAAACTAAAATATACATGAAAAATAACATAGTTATAATAGGAAATAATGATTTCAACAAATTTTTATTAATAAAAGGATGATAAAATATTATAATTAAATAATAATTGGTATTATATATTTGATAATTATTTTGAAATAATTTTATAAAAATTAAGAATTTATTATATTGGAGGTTTGAATACATGCAAAGGATGTCAGGCCTGAGGTAGGGGTTTCCTGTTTGGCTTTTATTTTATTGAGGAATTTTCCATATCCACCACTTATTTCTTTTGAGTGGTGTATATAATACACTTTTGATATACGATATCATAAATATTATTTTATTCCTGGTATTTTATGCATCATTTTATGTTATTTCCCTCATTAAGATTACAACTCCGAAGAAACTAGTGGTAGGGGTTTATTTCACAATCTCATCATTATTTTAGATTCTTTATGTTTAAGTATCCACTGTAAAATATTTTAATTCTATATCCATATTTTATAAAATAATTTTCTATTTTTTAATGTGATCTATTTTTATAATTTCATTTTTACCCATGTTTTACTTTTGAAAAAATGGTTTTAATGGAATGTTTTTTCATTTTCCAAATGATGAACATCATGACCATTCCAAAAAAAAATATTGAAGGTATGTTTTTTTAAAATATAAAACATGAATAAAATGTTCCCACTATCCTTACACCTTAATGATTTGAAACATACATTAAAATTTTATAAGGTTTCTTTCAAATAATGTTTTTCTTTCAAATGTGTGAAATCTTTTTAAATTATCTGTGTTCTAATTGGAATGGGTATTTTCATCAAAAGTTTTACAATGATAATTTTAAAATTATATTCGTTTATACATAAATACATTGTAAAATTTTATTATTTTAGAGGTTATTATATTATGGTAACATATACAATATTTTATTTGATGTTTTTTATTTTATTTATTGGATATGTTCTTCTTTAATAACATTATCCTTATTACTATTGGAATGGTTATGATTATGTTTATTGATTTAGGTAATTATAACAATTTCATATGTTAGTATCCTTAAGAATGTTAATATTTATTATTTTTCACCACATTCATTTTTGTAATGAATCGGACTTAGTAAGTAAATTGTGGGGCCTACTACATCCATTCCATGATGTGATTGGTATCATGAAAAAGACTAGCTTGGGTATTGGTTAAGGCCTTATACATTTATGTAAGATGCCTTCTCATGTTGTCTTGATGGTATGTTTATGATGTACGATATTATTCATTCCCCTCATTATAATATTAGATATTGTTTTCTATGTTATTATTTTATTAGTTATAATATTGATGATTTTTTAAGATCATTTTATTATTTATATGTTACTATATGATTATTATTTATTCCTTCAGTATCATACTTTAGGTTGAAGTAATTGATTTAATATAATATTTTTTTCAGCAATTTAACTTTACCTATTTGTTATTAATTATTTATTTATAATGTATTCTATTAAATGAATACACTTACTAGTAATAAGATCCCACCCATTTCTTTTTTTTTCATTCCCCATGATACTGAGAATTGTTTTAAGATTTATATATATGGACATGCTGAAAAAAATAATGGTGTACTCAAAGAGAATTTTTTGGCGCGTTAATGTTTTCAAATTGTAATTAAAAATTAATGTATGTATCTAGTTTTTCAAGACTACTAAACTATATGGTCCTCTGTGATGCGACTAATTTTATCTACTGGAAATGTGATTTAGTGACCACATACTTTGGGAAATTACGGTTAGGGTCTTTAGTGTTTTTATCAGAGGAAATTTTGTTGAAATTAGGGGAACTAGATTTATAAAAACATTGATTATGGAAGGGTAATCCTATAATGGACTTTTATAAATTTCACAATGAAATAATGATAATGATTTTGATATTATTTATTCATATGTATGTTATGTTAATATTTCCACTGTTATCAAAATTATATATTACAATTCATATTCTAATATAGTTTAAACTAAATTTTAGAAATAGAACCTAGAGAAAGAAATATAAATAGTATAAATGCATGTAATTCATATATGGACTTAATCCAAGGAAATATAATGATGTTGGAGTTGAAGATGATACTAGAGATATAGTAATTATAATTATATGTGAAAAAATAAATCAGGTAATGGGAATTAACCTTGCTGATATGGATCATGCTTCTGATCAACAACATTGTGAATCAACATTACACCACTATATTCGTTAGCATACTCAATCAATCAATGGGACTAAAAATACATTAATAGTTTATGAATAGATAAGTTCCTTAGATAAGAAACTTATCTCTTAGGGATTTAATGAAATGGACAAAGTTTTTATAGATGTTTAACATATCTCTATAGATCTGTATTAATGGTTGTCAACAATTAAAATAACTAAGGAGGAGGAGTGAATAGGAATTTTGGAATGGATGAATTTTAAGTTACTTTTAATTGAAAAATAATTTCCCTGAGAGTAACGAGTATATGTGGAGAGAAAATTCTTGAGTCGAAGATAAAAGGAGTATGAAAATGTTACTATGTATGATACAATATTACAATGTTTTCAAGGAATTATTTAGACTGCATTCACAATAAAATTATAATAAATATCTATTTCTTTGATGGGATTAACCCAATTAATAAAAGGAAACATGTCTTGTAAAAAATCTCATCATATGAAGATATATGATCATGTGATATCAAGACTAAGAAATAAATCTACAAGGCTTTTTTATTCCAAGGGATGCAAGATAATAAAAGGTTTCATGAGTACTCTGTAAAATGAAATATGGAACAGGGGAAGAAGAGATGGGTGGAATCACTAACTTGCCATAAATTAGTAATCAGAAAACACAGAAAATTCTTACATCAATGGTATTTTTCAATAACTGTTGGGATTAAGGACACTAAGATCCTGATTTCAAGGTAAAGAAATATCTTCCAATGTCAAATTCATGAACTATAAGAAGATGGGGAATTATGAAAATATAGACTTTAAATATTCAAGGGAATATACCACTGAATAAGAATAGTGATCATGTTAAAGCGTATTATTCGAATACCAAAAATGTGTAATGATAAAGGTGTTTGGATTTACGAATTATGTTATATGATTATTTTATAAATCACATTATAGTTGTATGAATTATAAAATGTATAAGGATTTTACTTATGTACTAATTATTTAAGGATTTTCTTGAATATTTAGAATTGCTGATTTTGAAACGTGATTCAGTTTAAAGGTGATCTTTTTGGAAAATAGATGATTGATGGAAGATAAACATTAATATATGATTGATTTTAAAATAATAAGGATAAATATTATTTTATGTGATAATATTGGTGACTATGATTTTTTTTTATTTTATGGTATATTTTTTCTTTTAGTTTGTTTATTACATGTTTGAATTTATGGAATATATTCAACAACCCAAGATGTAATTTTTGATAGGATGCATGCTTTAATTAAAGCTTTAAGGTGATCATGGTTTTCACATATTTGTCCTATAAATTTAAAACCTACATTATATTATTTTGGGAATATAATGTTATTTTGATTTTGGAAATTTTGTGACCTATCTTTTAAATGTTTTTCCATTTAATTTGTAAAGACGTATTATAAATAAGACATAAGTTTAACTATTTATAGAATGGATTATGTTCAACTTTGGGTGTTGTTGGATAACATGTGTTAAATAATTTTTTTAATGAAAAGTATCAATATATTAAAGGAATGATTTTTCAGTTTTTTGTTGAGCTATGGAAATTTCAAATGATAATTTTATTACTTCTTGCATACAAATTTCTTTTAGATATTAATCTATTAGTGAATGATATGAAGTAATAATTTATTAAAGAAAATAAAAATGTAGAAATTGTACCATTGAAATAAAAATATATCAAGTTACTATATTTCCATATGTTTATAGTCTAAATGGTAATGGAATTACTCATCCTTATGAATAAGGACAATTAAATAAATTTTTTCCAATTTACTTTTCTTACCCAGAAATCAATGATCGTTTAACCCCTCAAAGATTTTCTATTTTTTGATGGATAAATTTCTCATTACAATTTTCTATATTAATCTATATTAATCCTAGGATGTGAGTTTTCTCTTTTATTTTTACATTTTAAATTCCCACTAATGTACTTATATTAAAAAACCTAGTTTTTTGGTGATCTTTATACCCCCATTTCCATTTTTTATAGGATGTTTTATTAAACATTTTTACATTGTGGGTTCTTCAAAAATGTATTTTCAAATTTAAAAAACTTTATTACTGATAAAAATTTCCAATTTTGAGTATAAAATTTACTAAGGGGTATAATGTAACACCTCAATATTTTTAAAAGAACACTATGATCAACAACGTATGCAACATGAAACACTTATCATAAAGGAACCACAAAATAGAATTATTTAAATATGAACATTATAACCAAGGTATTTAAATGGATAGTAGGATTAAAATTAATTGAGTTATGAAATATATATGAATTACCTACACAATTAAAAATTGTTTATTAATTCATACAAAATAATTATTCATTTTATTCTTCCAAAATATATTTTCCAAAAAATTGATTTTATTATTTTTTTGGGTAACAATATTTTAATTAATTATTTTAAAGTATATTAAATTTATTTTATAAAATTAAAATTATTTTTGAAATAATAATATAGAAGTTATATTAGGGTTAATTTTTTGGATTTTTATGAGAAGACTTATCTTTGAGTGAATAGTGAAAAATACTGATTTCCTAGAAAACTATATTTTTGTGTCAACTATTATCAAAGTTCCATTTTATTATAAAAATGATTAAATGTAATTTTTTTTATAATATATTCATAATAATTAAATTCGGTTCATTTTACTTAGTTTTAAAGGTAAATTTGTAATTAAATCTTTTTTTATTTGTAAAAAAGGATTTTTTAAGAAAAACTTTATTTCATTAAAAAACAATTTCCACATAATTTTGAAAACATATATTAAAATTAATTTCAAAAAATTATAGGAATATAATTTATTGAAATTTACTTTATATTTGGATTCATAAATTCAAGAGTATAATAGGAATATTTTCTAATATTTTTATAATCAAGTAAAAAAATAAATGCAATGAAAAAAATATAATTTTTAATAAAATAAGTTATATTTTTTGAAAAGAATAATAGATAAAAATGGAATGAAAATTAAAGAATCATATGTAATGAATAAATTATTATTATATTCTGAAAACATAATAAAAAATAATTGAAATTATTTATATTAGAATATATTACATAATAAACTTGAATATCATTTTTAGTACTCGAAAAGAGTCCACATGACATTGGAAAAGTCAAATTTATGATCCTAAAAATAAAATTTGGGATATTAAAATATCATTATAGAAATGGGAATTATATATTAAGTATTATAGATTAATTTTATGATTAAAAAAATATTTTTCTTATATAATATGTGTCTTATCTGAATGATTTTGAAATATTTGTTCAAGGTGATAAAAGTAAAAATAACACATTAATTTTGTTTTAACTATATAGGTGTGAGATAGAATAAATATTTTATGTATATAAATGGATATTTTTATGATAATAAATATATTTTTATGATAATAATTTATTTATAATTTTTTAATACTATATGATTACATTATTTTCTTGTGAAATTCTTATACAATATTATTATAATTTACAAGAACATAAAATAAAGGATATAAAAACTGTTATAAGTAATATAATGTGACAAAAATACAATTAAAACATAATTTTAAAGATAAAAATATCATTTTATTGATGTAATAAAATATTTGTTTCAAATTTATGTTTTTTTCTTGATGTTATTAATTTCATTGTAATGAATAGTGTTATAATTAACAATAATGATAGCTTATAAGAATAATATTTTTTTTAAATTACATAAAAACTATTAAACAATAATTTTTTGACAAACAATTGTCTAAAATGTCATAAATTGACCATTTTTGGTCTTATTTTCACCATATATGTAATACTTAAAACACTTTAATATTACAAAAGATTTTACCATAGTTAAAATTAAAACTGGATAACTAAGGAAAAATCGAAATGATATGGTTTTAAATTATACCATAATTTTCATAAATTCTATTTTTATGGTATTAAAACCCTATCCCAAATTCCCTTTGTAATCAATTCAATTTTGAATCATTTTCTCTACAATATACTTATTATATTTTAATCTTTTTGTAAATACAAAAAGTTCCCCTCACCTTAATTAATATTGGTCCCTTCCTTCCTCACTTATTCACACAAAAGTATGCATGATATCTATATAAATTAAAACTCATTTATCTTATGAAATTTATTATACAATTTTTAGAGGTTTTTGTATCTCTGGATGACCAATCATATGTCCCATAAGTTGAGATCTAATCTGATTTCATCAAAGAACATGTCATGTTTACTAACGTTTTCATGTTTATTTCTTTTGATTCTTCATATTAATGTTTTTTAATCATCATAAAATAATATATATTGAATAATAAAAATTCTAATAAGACATTGTGATTATGATACAACCATATTCTATCTAATTTTCATCATATTTAACGTGAAAATAGTACTCATGTGTTTGTATGACTTATCTTCTCCACGTAGCAGTGTAATTTTTTTCATAACCTCATTAATTAGAAGGATATAAAGATAAAAATAATTAATATATATGATATATTTTAATTAATAATTATTTTTATTGTTTAAATATTCTTTAATATTATCTCATTCCATCCAATAAAAACTAAAAACAATGTTTATGCGTACGTAAGACTTTCCATCTCTATGAATAGTATAGTTCAATTTTCTATCTCTAACTTAAATGGATTAACATAAATGCATACATAATAAATATATATGATATTTATATAACTATTAAAATTCTTGAGATTATCCTTCATCAAATTATAACAAATGAAACTTCTGAACAAAACCTTACATTAAAAAAAGTAGTTATTACCAAAATATTGATTTTAACAACGAATTGTTAACAAACAGTGATAAAATATTATAATTAAAAAATATACGTTTTAATATATATGATAATATTTTATAATATATTTATAAAATATCCAAAATTACTATACAATATGTTCGAACCTAAACAATGGTTGTTGGACCTCAGGTAAGGGTTTCTCGTCTCAATTATTCTTTTATGAGACATATCCCTTATTCACCACTAATTTTTTTAGTGCATACAATAAACATCATATATATTATATCAACAATCTATTTTTCTTCATGGTATTTAATGTTTCATTCTATGATTTTTCTTTCATGGTTTACATAATTCAATAGAAACCAAAGTGGTAAGGGTTTATTTTGAAATCTCATCATTATTTAGGATTATTTTTATTTAATTCTCCACTGAGAAATATTCATATTATATATCAACAATTTAGGAAAATATTCTCTATTTTAAAATATCCTATTATTCTTAAATTTATTTTTACCCATTATTGATTTTTTACAAATTGTTTTGGAAGGAATCAATTTTTCTTTTTACAAATGATGTACTTTGTGACTTTTCTAAAAAAATATTAATGGAATGTTTTAAACTTAAAAAAAATGAGTATATTATCCCTCCATCATGATACATAAATTAATTTTATTTTATTTTTAAAATTTTACATGTTTCTTTTTGATGAAATTTTTTTATTTTATATGGGATAAATTTTCCAAAAATAATTAATATTAAAGTGAAAAGGGTATTTTCATCAATAATTTCCCAATGATGCTTTTAAAAGTATTTGAATACATGTCAAAATAATTTTTGAAATTTCATTCTTTAATAATATAATTATATTATGGTACTATTTACCATAAATTATTTTATGGTTTATTATTTTTTTGATTGGAGATGTACTATTTTAATATCACTATCCATATTACATTGGATGGGTTATTATTAAGATTATTTATCGGTGTAATTGTGATCATTTTATATGTTAGTTTCAATAAAAATGTTTATGTTGATTATTTTTCACCCATTTAATTTGAGTAATTAATTAAAATTATTATTCGATAAGAGGTCCCCTTATAACCCCTCGATGCAACAACAGTACTCATGAGAAAAACAAGCTTGGGTATTGGTTGGTGCCTTGTCCCTTTATATAAGATATCCAAGAACCATAACTCAATGATATCTTTATGATTTCATAATTTATGAATTTACCTCATTATGTGTTTAATTATTTCTATCCATGTGGTTATTCTATTAGTTATAATATCCATGGAAAATATTTAAGCTCATGGGATTATTTATAAGGAATAATTTGATTATTATTTACCCAAGACATATTGTTCTTCGTGTTCATTATATTGATTAAATGGAATGAGTTTTCAGTTATTTACCTATCCAAATTGATTATACCTTATTTAATCATCATATATGTTAATTTACTTATACACTGACATAGGATTAGAGCAGATCCCTTTCTTATGTTTTCATTCCCTATGATGTTAGGATGTTTATTAAGATTTATATACATGGATATTCTAAATGGAATAATGGTGAACTGAAAAAGAATAATATGTTGAATTTATGTTTTAAATTATGATGTGAAACTCAATAATGTATATATTTTATTAGGAATATGAAACTATTTTGTCTTTTAGGATATGATAAATTTAATCTACGTCCAATGTAATGACATAAGCATTGACTCTGGGCTACTTGGGTTAAGGTATTTATAGTTGGTATTAGAGTAAGTTTAGTAGAAACCTTAAGAACTGGAATTATAAAAACATATATTAGGGAAACATAATTATATAATGAACTATTATAATATTCAAAAAGAAACTAGGCTTATGATTTTGAGATTAGCAATATATAAATATACAATTTATGTGATGTGTTTCAATAATTTCAAAATAATATATTATGATTCATAAATTAATATGATGTATGAATTTGTTTAGAAATAGAACATATGTAATTAAAAGGAAACTATATCAATGCATATAATCTATGTATTTATTTCCTTCCCTATAAAGATAATGGTGTTAGAGATAGAGTTGAAGCTGGAGATTAAAATAATTATAACTATATTGGGAAAGATGACTTGGGTTATGATTAATAACTTAACCACTATGATGTATCCTGATGATCCCATATGTAATTTAACAATTTTATATTTCTACATTTCTCATAAACCTCTATAATTAAATGGGGCTAAAATTCCATTTTTAAATGATAAATGGATAAGTTCCTTATAAATGAAATTTATAAATTTCGGATGTAATGAAATTGAGAAGGTTAATATGGTAGTTTACCATCCTTCAAGATATAAGGATCGATAGTGCTTATTGATTAAAGATACTATGGAGGAGGTTAAAATATAAAACATGGAATTAAAGTTTATTAATGATTTTTTTGGGAAAAATACTTTCATAATGTGAAATGAGTTGATTTTGAGTGATAGTTATTGATTTGGAGACAAAACATGGATGAGATTGTCGCGTAGTATGAATAAAATATTACAAGGCTTGATAGGAATATTTCAAACTATTTATATAATATGGAGATAAATATTGACTATTTAATTGATTTCATGAAGCCAATTATTCAAATTTCACAATTTATTTAAACATTACCATTATATTTGGATATAGTGTCATGTGATATCAAGTTAGAGAAATAATTATCTATGTAAAATGGATTATAATTGAATAAATATAAGAAGAGTGATGTTGAGTACACCATAAAGGTAAATAATGTAATGAGGAAGAAGTGAAGGGAGAAATTTTGGATATATAATAAATATACGAAGAAACAAGATGGAACATGAATATTTGGAATGATAGTTTGATAAAAGTGTAGAGGTAAATAACAAAAGGGTCGTGATTTCATGGGAAAGAGAGATGATTTCAAAACAAAATGATTTAAACATAAGAATTTGGGGCACTATAAAATTAATTTATCAAGACTGAAGGTAACATAACTTAGTATAAGCAAAGGGATCAAGGTCAATATTATTCTATTACTACAATTGATATATATCAATTAAAGTATCAGTATTAAAGAATTATGTTTTAAGAGTTTTCAATAAATGAAATATTAATGATAAGATTTTCAAGAAGTATAATTATTTTACTCTAGTACTAGTTATTTAAGGATTTGAGAGTGCATGTTTAGGGTACCGATGACTAAGAAAAGTGATTCAATGGCTAGTTAATATTTTTGGAAATTAATTGATTGAGGTAAGAATAACTTCAATATGTGCTCTATGTTAATATAATAATGATAAATTGATATTTTTGGGATATTATTGGTTACCATTATTTTGGTTGTTTATTTTATTATTTATTTTATCCTTTATAATGTTTACTATTTGTTTGGATTAAAGGAATATTATAGACAAAATCTGATTTTATTTTTGGAAGAATTAATGTTTTCATTTAGGTTTTTCAGTGATCAAAATATTCTCATATTTGGAATGTGACACTAAGATATGCATTATAGTATTTGGGGAATCTAATTTTAAGGGGATTTTGGAAATTTAGTTACCTTATATCAAATTGTTTTGACTTTGAATTATTAGAGACTTTTTTTGGCTGAGTCTTATGGGTATCTAGTCATGTAATGAATTATGTTGATCTTTTTGTGTGGTTGGATAACTTATGTTAACCATTTTGGTATTTGAAAATATCTACAGAAAGGGGTAATTACTATTCTTTTTTATTAAGATAATGTTATGTTATATTTTAATTTTAGATCCTCATTCATAAAAATTCAGATTGGATATTCATTTTATGGAGTAAGAGATGAAGTACGAATTTATCTAACCACATCAAAAGGCAGAAATTATTCCAATGAAATAGAAAGATATCAAGTCACAATATTTGTAAGACCCCGATCCCTCTAGACTAGAGTGAGTGAATTACTTTTTATGTTGGAATGGTTAGAAGGAAATAAATCCTAAAGGAATGATCATTTTACTAGTCTTGAAGAAACTAGATACATAGATGTACCTCATATTACATTGGAAAAGGTCACAAAGTATAATACATAACAAAAACTAATAAATGAATCCACAAAACTCAAAAAATAGTATCCTCTTCATAACCTGTTGAAATTAAAAAAGTGAAAGGGGTGAGATCAAATGCTCAGTAAGGGTTACAAATAGTTGAAGGATGAATCAATAATACCTAAATTGTAACCAATTTGACATAATCCATATGGCATGGTGAATAAATGAAAAACTGAAGCCATTAAAAAACTGAGAATAAAACTACATCCATAGATCTTTTCATAGTGAAAACCTCATGGATAGTATTAACTGATAATGAATAAATATATTTATTATTAACTAGATGTCATGTATCTGTCACAAGATACCATAGTACCGTTAAAATGGTTTAGTTATGTGGGTAGAAACCAGTGTGATTTTTGGAAACAAACACGAAGGGTTTGTTGCCAACTGATTTGTCTCATGAGACCAACCGATGCATCGAGGGGCTGTAGCAAGCCCCACCCTCCGCTGCATATAAAAATAATTCTTTATAAAAAGATTCAACACAAGAGAAATATTCCTTTACATTATCCTTATAGAATAGAGGATACTGATTCATCAATATTTCCACAGTTAAAACAACACTCAAAATAAATACCGTATGTAAAATGGTATATAGATTAAGAAATTATCATATCCATGATATGAGAATATGTAAATTTAAATGGAATATAATTTAATTGAAAATTAATCTCAAATTGGAAGTCAGTACACCACAAAATAAAGAGTAGGTGCACAATACTAAGCAAGTCACAATGAAGTGAAATTTGAGACAAAGCTCGTTACCACGTTCTAATCAATTGAGTCGTGTGACCAAAAGTAATTAATCACCAAATGTATAAAATAATACCATTAATGTAAATATAATCATGATAATATATATAAAATGGTATTACACCTATACCACATATTAGAAATTAGAGGTGAACAATGGAAATCCCACAGAATTGAAAATGAGATGAGAAAACCCCTTACAAACATTTCGGCATGGTAACGAGTGTCCATGTGAGGGATTAATGAGAGGTAAATGGGTATCCCAGTATTTATATATCATAAGGATAGTGTGAGGGAGGTTTTAAAACATACCCTATCATTAGGTATTAAAAATAAAATATCCCAACATAGTGTAGATTCTTGAAAAAAAGTGAGAGAGAGGATCCCTTACAAAGAACGTATCATTAGATTGATAAAAAATAAATGAAATAATTACGTGTGAAAAAAATAAACCCACAAAATAAAAGTGGATATATATAATAAAACTATAATATGTCATTCACACATATTCTAGGAAAATACCAAACCAATGACATTGATGTTCAACTCAAAGAATGGAATTCGAGTTAAGATATCCCTTAAAAAGATTGTATCATTAGAGTGGGGATAAATAATTGAAATATATGTTTGTGAAAAATAAAAATCGAAAAAATATATGTGTATATATATTATAAATCAATTAGAGGACATTCACACATATTCTTGGAAAATGTAAGAAATGAAAAAGATGTTAAACTCAAAGAATGAAAATTGATTTAAGAAACCCCTTACCTTATGCTTGAAGGTGTTCTTGATTGTTCTTAACGACCTGAATAATAAAATTTATCACCATTAATTAATATATACATAACCTCATCAACATTTAATTGATATGGTATAACCTTATTAAGTTCATTATTGGCCCTTTTGATGTGTTTATGAGGTTCAATTTTATTGTTTTGTAAGCATCTTATCACTTGGCTTCATGATTAATTTACTTCTATTCATTAATGGACGATCTTTTAAAATGAGGATAAACATCCAGAATAATTAATATATCTTATTAATAAAATAATATAGATATAAATTATCTTATAATGATTCTATTTATATACAATGAGGATGACTCAATCGATGAGTTAATGATAAACCCTTGGATTTGGCTTGGTGGTTTTGTGCACAATGAACTTTTTTTGTATTATTATTCCATTTTATGAGTTTGTGTGAATTATAGAACAAAAAAATGATAAAATACATATATTATAATCTGGTTCAACCATTGATAATATTTCATGACCAATATTAAAGATAGTAATGAAAATTGAAAACTTGTCTTCCTTGAGTGTGATAAATTAACACATCTCGGATGGTGTTTTCATTTTTAGTATAAAAGGAGTGGAAAAGAGAGATTATAATGAAATATTCCATTATCACAATGAAAATAAATTACATTTATGGTACTTGAATTATCATGGAATTTTGATTAGGTGAGGTGAGAATAGAAAACAAAATAATGGAACTTGTAAAAAGGAATTGAAATAAAAAGGGAGAGAGGTACACCTTTTGAGTACTCCACTTTGAGAAACTCTTTAAGACCTTTTATTTTGGAATTTTTATGAGACCAAAAGGTATAATACGTGGGGGGATGTTAGGGAGCTATTTGAGTAGAATTTAGTCAAGTCTTGAAGCATGTGTGGTGTGGGAGGAAGAGGAGGTGAGGGGTGGTTTATATAGTAGATGGGAGGAGAGTTTTATTAATATTATAATCATTAATTAATCATTTCTTTTAAAGAAAAGAAATAGTGAGTATTCCTTGAAATAGAATTGTAATAAGTGCATGTGATTTTGATATTTGGGTGCATACATCACTCATGATTCTCGGGATAGTTAATTTAATTTATAATGTATTTATACAGTAAATTAATGTATTTTACTATTTTCCAAAAAATCATGTATTCCAAAAAAATACCTAAAATTCACCCTAAGAATTTCTCAATG
Source organism: Viscum album (assembly GCA_963277665.1). Taxonomy (NCBI): domain Eukaryota; kingdom Viridiplantae; phylum Streptophyta; class Magnoliopsida; order Santalales; family Viscaceae; genus Viscum; species Viscum album. The sequence goes on from OY728164.1 coordinate 996,298,377, forward strand.
TGTAGAAGCCAAAAATGAAGTCCATTTTCTATAAATGGTATTATAAATATGATTAATTAAATATTTAATTAAAATCATTATTTAATCAATAAATATAAACACTTAAAATATGCATCTTTATTTTAAAGATGCCTAAATTTATTTATACATTCATGGGTATGGATACCATTCATAAGACTCGATTAATATTCTTAAGGGTATGTAACTATTCATAAGGGTAGGTTACTATTCCTAATGGTAGATTACTATTCACAAAAACTAAGTTAATTCCATAAGACTCTAAATAACCTACTGATCGCAACCGTGTATGTCAGATTTCGAAAATTCAAATCATAGAGATAAAAAATTTAAGTTTAATGGATATTTTAAAAGAGGTGGTATTTTTTAGATACTTAGTGTTTCATGCATTATATATGAAATTTAATTGTAAATTCTTAGGTTGTTACATTATCCCTACCTTTGTGAAATTGCATCCTTACAATTTTTTTACTTATTAAATAAAGTGACGGTACCTTGATCAAGGTGTCCATATGGTTTCATCATCATCTCTCCCATGTAAATAGATGGTCTATTCATTGTAACAATGACTTAGAGAACCTTCAAAATCATTTTCTTTCTTCATCCAGATACACCTTGTACAACTTGGGACATATTGGTGTTCACAGAAAAATAGTTTTGAAAAATAATTTTGTATGACATATAATTTCAAAACATCTGATAAAACATGATTTTTATAAATCCATTAGACCGAATTTGAGTTGAAACTTTCAATCAATGTTCCTTTGAAAATTCATAATTATGTGCTGAAGGATTATATTTCAAAAGAAAATATAAATATGTTTTACAAGGGTCTCCTTCTTCAGCACCTTTTTAAAAATCATTATTTGCTTCAAAATATTTTGATAAGTTAATTATTTGAAAATGAATTGATAATATTTACCTTTCTTGAAAATATGATAATATTGAGAAAACATGATTTGATTAAAAACAACCTAAGATCCATGATGGTATCGAGGTAAAGTGGAGGTGTTTGATATCACAAACAATTTCTTGTAAGTAATTTGTATGTTAGAAAATATTTCATAATTGTCGGGACATGACTTTGCAATAATTATTGCAAACAAGTCATCAAGAAGGGTTATAAATGTCATTTGAGATCCCCCTCCTTCCATTTGTAACTGAATTTCCTTGATCTGAAAATTTATAAAACTAGGATTTAAGTTAATGAATAGACATAGAGACAAACAATATGTTTAACGAAAAACTCATAATCCCTAAAGTTGTCTATCAGTATTTATTCCACTTCTTCCATTAGGCACCATTATTAAATAATGGCTTACACTACATTAGTCTATTAATAAAAAACAGAAAATCACTTAAAATAGATTGAAATTATATGCATATGTAATATCATAAACATGGATTCTATGAGAAAAAATTTACATTAAACTATTTCATAATGGATTGTAAAGAAAATGTGAATTATACTAAGAATACCCCCCCCCCCCAGGGAGTTTCAAAACCAAGAGTGTTACAAGGCCCATTTTCATGTACTAAGATACCCTGGGTTAAGCCCGAAACTCCTTTTAGGAGCTTTCACTCATTGGTACATCTGTGCCAAAGCCACCTCTACCTGCTTGTATCCAGATATGTATTTATTTCTTGAAGGATCCACATAATAAATTCCTTAACAAAATACCAATACATTGTTGTATATTTATCCTCAAAGAATATCTTAGAGACTCTCCCCTAATCAATGTCTTCTAAATCTAGTTTCCATGTTTTCTACTAAACTTCATTTGATACCAACTATAAGACCCTAAACCCTCTAGAATGGATCCGGAGCATTTATTATTATATTGGCATGGTTATATGGAGATATATCCTAAAGGAAAGAACAATTTAGTGGTCTCGAAGAAACTAGATACATATATGTAACTAAAATTTCGTTGGAAAAGGTTAAAAAATACAATACATAACAAAAACAAAGAACTGCATCCACAAAACTCAAAAAATAATCTCCTCTTCATAACCATTTGAAGGTAAACAAGTGAAAGGGGTTGAGATCAAATGCTCATTAAGGGTTAAAAATAGCAGAAACTTGGATCAATAATAACTTAATTGTAAACAATTTGACATAATCAATATGGAATGGTGAAAAAAATGAAAAACCCACACATCTAATAAACTGTGAATGAAACTACATCCATAGATTTTGTTATATTGAAATATTCATGGATAGTAATAAATGACAATGAATAAAGTGAATTCTTATTAATTAGACATTTTGTATCTGGAACATGATACCATAGTACCATTAAAATAGTTTAGTTTTGTGGATAAAAACCCATCTAATTTTTGGAAACAAACTTGAAGGGTTTGTCACCAATTGATATGTCTCATGAGATCTACCGATGCATCGAGGGGAAGTAGTGGGACCCACCCACCACTGCATGTCCAAGTAATTCTTTTTTACATAGATTCAACACAATATAAATATGCATTTAAATTATCCTTATAGAATAGAGGATACAAACTCATCAATATTTCCAGAGCCAAAACAACAATCAAAATAAATACGGTATGTAAAAGGGTATACAACATAGATAATAATCATATACATGATATGAGAATATGGAAATTTAAATGGAATATAATTTCAATTTAAAATTAATCTCAAATGGGTAGTAGGTACACCACATATGAAAGAGTAGGTGCACAATACTAAGCAAGTCACAATGAAGTGAAAAATGTTACAAAGCTCGTTACCACGTTGTAATCAATTGAGTCGTGTGACCCAAAGTTAATAACCACAAAATGAATCACATAATACCAATAATATAAATAGAATCATGATAATACATATCAAATGGAAGTACACCTATACCACATTTAAGAAATAGTAGGCGAACAATTGAAATCCCATAGAATACAAAGTGAGATGAGAAAACGCCTTACAAATATTTCGGAATGGTAATGAGTGTTCCTGAGAGGGCTTAATGAGAGGTAAAGGGGTATCCCATTATATATATATCATAAGGGAATTATGGGAGAGGTGAAAAAACATACCCCATTATTAGGTATTAAAAATAAAAGAGCACAACATAGGGAAGATTCTTAAATAAAAGTGAGAGAGATATCCCCTAACAAAGAACGTATCATTAGATTGAGGATAAATCAATGACATAATTATGTGTCAGAAGCATAAAACCGCAAAATGAAATTGTATATATATAATAATATAATAATAGGTCATTCAAACATAATCTGGGAAAATAAAAAACCAATAACATTGATGTTTAACTCAATTAATGTATATTGAGTTAAGATATCCCTTATAATGATAGTATCATTATAGTGGGAATAAATAAAATAAATATTTGTGTGTGAAAAATAAAAATCCCCAAAATATAATTGGATATATAGTATAAAAAATAATAGGTCATTCACACATATTATAGTTATAATGTAACCAATGAAATAGATGTTTAACTCAAAGAATGAATATTGAGTTAAGCATTCCCTTACCTAATGCTCAAAGGTGTTCTTGATTGTTATTAATGACATGAATAATCAAATTTAGATTCACTAATTATTAATTCTAGAAACTCATAAAAATTTTATTGATATGTTATAACTTTATAAAGTTCATTAATTTCCTTTTTGATGTGTTTAAGAGATTCAATTTTATTGTTTTGGAAGCATTTTCTTACTTGGTTTCATGATTCATTTACTTATATTCATGAATGAAAGTTCATTTGAAATGTGGTTAAACATCAAGAATCATTAATAGATTTTATTAATGAAATTATAGAGATATAAATGATATTATAATGATTATATTAATATACCATGAGGATGACTCATTAGATGAGTTAATGATAAACCCTTGGATTTGGCTTGGTGGTTTTGTGCACAATGAACTTGTTTTGTATTATTATTCCATTTTATGAGTGTGTAAGGATTATAGAACAATAAAAATGATAAAATAAATATATAATGACTTGTTTCAACAACTAAAAAGGTTTCATGACCAATCTTGAAGATATTATTTCAAATTGAAAACCCATCTTCATTGAGTGTGATAAACTAACACATCTCGGACGGTGTTTTCATTTATAGTATAAAAGGAGGGGAAAGAGAGATTATAATGAAATATTCCTCTAGCACAATGATATTCCAGTACATGTGTCATACTGAAATTATCATTCCATTTCGATGAGGTGGGTGAGAAAAGATAACAAAATAATGGAACATGTAAAAATAATTGAAATAAAAAGGAAGAGAGGTTCCTCTCTTGAGTACTTCTCTTTGAGAAACTATGTGAGACCATTCATTTTATCTTTTTGATGAGACCAAAAGGTATTGGACGTGGGGGAGGAGGTTAGGGATCTATTTAAGTAGAATTCCGGCAAGAAATGAATCTTGAGTGGTGTGGGAAGATGAGGGGGTGAGGGGTGGTTTATATAGTGGAGGGGAAGAGTGTTTTCTTAATATTATAATCATTAATTTATTATTTCTTCTAAAGTCAATAAATAGTGAGTTTTACATGACTTATAATACTAATAATAACATGTGAGTTCGAGATTTGGGTTCTTACATAACTCATGATGCTTGGAATAGTTAATTTAATTTATAATTTATTTGTACAGTAAATTAATGTATTTTAATATTCAACAAAAATTCATGTATTTCAGAAAAATACCAAAAATCCACCCTAACCATTTTTCAACTTGTAAAATCCAAAAATGAATTCCATTTTTTAAAAATATTTTTCTAAATATTATTAATTAAATATTGATTTAAAATAATTATTTAATCGTAAAATGTAAACACGTAAAATATTCATCGTTATTTTAAAGGTGCCTAAATTTATTTATACAATCAGGGGTATGGATACCATTTATAAGAGTCATATTACTATTCATAAGTGTATGTTACTATTCATATGGTTAGGTAACTATTCATAAGGGAGGGTTACGATTCCCTGAAAATTAAGTTAATTCTATTAGACTCTAAATAACTTACTGATCGTAACCGTGTATGTCAGATTTTCAAAATTCAAATCAATGATTTGGAAAATTTAAGTTTAATGGGTAGGTTACAATGAGGTGGTGTTTTGTAGAGACTTAGTGTTTCATGAATTCTGTATTAAATTTATGTGTAAATTCTTGTGGTGTTACATTATTTCTTTAATTTATTAGTCTAATATCTAAATAAATGTCTCAACCATATTAAAAAGTGATTGAAATAAACCTTTAACTATTTATTTTTCATACCAAGAAATCAATTAAATTATAACCCATCATAGATTTGTGGTTTCGGGATGATTAAATTTCTCTTGACCATGATCTTTATTGCTAAATATTTATCATTGGGTGTTATTTTTCTCTTCAATGTCTATATTTTCACTTCCCAATAATTTTATCCTATTTAGAAACCCATTTTGTGGTGACCATCGCCCTTCACTATACCTCATTTAAGAGGATGTTTTACTAAGCCTTTAATGATATGGGCTATAAAAAAGTAATTTTTTAATTTAAAACCCCATATTATTGATAAAAAGTTTAAATTTAGTGGATATAATTTAATGAGAGAGTGGGGATGTAACAACCCGATATTTTTAATAGAAAACTACGTTCTACAGTATATATAACATGCAACACTAAGCTTTAACGAACACAAAAATATTGTTATTAAAATATGACCACTATAAAAAACCATTTATTTTAATGGATTTAATAGTATAAATAAAATCACGAAATATATATGAAGAACATAATGAATGGAATATCATTGATTTATCATTATTAAATAAGTACATAATTTTATACAACCAAAATATAGTTTCATGAATAATGCTTTATCTTTCTTTTTGTTTGAAAGTAATCTAATTATTTTTTGGATCTTATATAAATTTTATTTTTTTGAAATAGTATTCTTTTTTTAATCATAATGTCAGAATTTTCTTAGAGTCAACTTTTCGGATTTTTTTGAGAATATACATTTTCCATTGAATAGTAAAATATACTGATTTTATTGAAAAATGGATTTTTCTCATATATTTAAAAAACACCAATTTATATTAAATTGTTTAAAATTAAAATTAATTATATTAAATTATGAGTAATTATTTTAGGATTATTTTAATCAGTTTTACAATTTAATTTTGTATAAAATCATTTTTATGCATAAATCAGCATTATTAAAAAATATATATATTCTCTAATAAGAGGTTTTCATCATGTTTTGTACTATATTTTAAATTAATTTCCTCCATTTATAGGTATTTATTTTCATTAAATATAATTATAATCCTAATTTTCAATGTCAAACTTATCGTATGATTATTGTTTTGGATATGTTTCTAATGAAGTAAATTTTTTAATGAATTGTAAAAAAATACAATTTTTAAGTAAATAAGGTACCTTTTTTGATAACACCAAGACATATAAACAATATTTAAAATTAAGAAACATATGGAATTAATAAAATAATATTATGTTATAATTATATTATACAAAAATAATTAAAAAAATTATATTATAATTTATTCTATAACAAATATGAAAAACATTTTCAAAGCCAATGCAGAGCCTACACAATATTGGAAAAGTCATAATTGGTAAGTTAGTAATAATAGTTAGTATAGTTTAGGTCCTTTATTGAAATTTATATTATATATTATAAATTATATATTATTTATATAGTTATAAAAAAAATTGGAGTTATATAATATGTGTCTATCGCAATTCTTCTGTAGTGCTTGTACAAGGAAAAAAAGTCAAAGTAATTCATTAAATGTGTTGACCTGATATATATGTGAGATAAAATAAATATTTAACAAAATAATATGGGTATTTTGATCATTAAAAATATATTTTCAGGATACAAATTTATAGATATTTTTTAAAATTATTGAATTACCTGATATGCTTGTGCAATGTTAATACAATAATAATTTAAATAACGTGAAAAACTAAATGATATTTAAAATATTATTTGAAAATAATTTTTCATAAACAATGTGATTCATAAATTTTATAGATTAATATAACATTTTAGGGAGGTAAAAATATTTAATTCAAATTTAATTTTTTTTCTTGATGTCATTAATTTCAAAATAATGAATATAGTCAAGATTGAAAATAATGTTATTTTATGAGAATAATATTTTTTTAAAATTACAAAAAAAAATTCATAAAAATGTTTAATACAAAAAATTTCAATAAATTATAATCGAAATTTTATAAATTTAATATTTATTCATCTAAATTTCACCTTATATTTATGAATTACCACACAACAATATTAAAGATGTTGATATCGTGGTTAAAATTAAAATATCTTAAGGGGTTAAACAAAATGATAATTGTTAAAATTATACCAAAATTATTACAAATTATATTGGTTGATGGGATTACAAACAGATCGAAATTTTTTTCAAAAAATAATCCATTTGGAAGCAATTTACTCTATAATAATTTTATATTTTTTTAATAATTTGGGATATTCCAAAATTTCCCCTCACCACAATTTTAAAAGGGCTCGTCCTTTCTCCCATATTCACACCAAATTGAGAAATATTGCTTGACCAATCCCATCCATTTTATCTTTTAAACATCCATAATATTTTTTTAATTATTTTTATCTATAAAATACCAATCATAATTCCTTTAATAAGGGATCTAAAGGGTGTCCATTGAAGAAGAGGTAATCATATTTACTAACTATTTCAAGTTAATTTATTCACCTACTTCTTATTCATGTGTTGTGATTATAATAAAATAATTAAATGAATATAATAAATATATTGATATGTTATTATGATTATGTAACAACTATATTACATATCTTTTCAATCACATAAAGTGAGAAAACATCACTCATGCATAATTACGGCTTACCCACACCATATTGCAGTGTAACTCTTTTTTCATCTCAACATTTATTGGTTGTTTATAAAGATGAGTATAATGAATATATATTATAAATATGACATAATAATTCTTATGGATAGCTGAATTATTCTTTATATTTCATTCATTCCATCCTATGAAAAATGAAAACATCATTCATGTGTATGTACAACCTATTATCCCCATGAACAGTGTAGTTCAATTTTCAATTTATAACAATAATGGATTACCTTAAATATATATATAATGAATATATATGATACTATATCATTATTAACATTATGAATATTTTTTAAACTTGACCAAATTATAAATACAAAAACCACAGAATGAAAACAAACATGAAAAATGATGCATTTGTTTCGAAAACGATTGAATTTTTCAAAGAATTGTTAAAAAGTGTACCACCTTAAGATTTTATTGTATGTTTTATTTTTAAAATAAATAAAATATATTTATTTTCATGAAACATCAAGTTTGAGAGAACCATTATTTGTTAGAATGTATAGTTAATTTTTTGTAATGAATAATATTAACTATAGTATGATGTTAATGTATATCCCATATAATTTCTTTGAGAAAATTATATATGAAGAAATATTATTTTATGTATAAATACAATATTTTTTCAATGGATAATTTTACAACCTTTTAATGAAGCACCTTTTATAATCCAAAATTTTTGAAATTTTATATATTTAAATTTTCAAAATAAACACCATTTATGTCTACGAAATATTTAAATTTTATTTTGGTGAATTTTTGTTATTTTTTTGAGATTTTTCATTTTTTGATGAATAGTGAAAAATACTAAATTGTAGTTAAAAAACAGATTAATGTATAAAATAATTTTAAATTTGTTTTTTAAAGTCAAAATAAATCAATAATACATATTTTAATCCAATACAGTTTTTTGTAATCATTTTTACCATAAAATTAAATATGAATACTTATTGAACTTTTGAACGCCTCTTTTACCCACTTTCTTACAACATATGTAGGAGTATGTTATACTTAGCATATCTACTTATGTTAATTGAATTTTAAAAAATGGACATAAACTATTGAAATAAGAATGATATTTAGAGTCTAATAATGTTAACTTATTTTTTGGATATTGTGAAATGCAACTTTAAAAAAATTTATTTACCACGGTAAGGGTAAAAAAGGTAATTAAATATAAAAAAAAAATATTGTAATATAACAATGATATGCTAACAATTGTGATAAATTCGTTGGATGATATGGTGTCGAAAGAAATCTACCTTAGGACGAAATTATATTATTTTTAATGCAATTGGGTAGGAATATGAAATTTTTAATATTTTATATAAAGATAACATAAAAATCAAATACTAATGTTTTTAATAAGTATTAAATTTGTAAGACATGGTTATAATGAAGATATATTCTAATATAAATATTCATTTGAAATATAAAAAATTTATATTCAATATTATAACTTATTTTTCATTTTTCAAAAATAAATAATTTAATTAATAGCTTTAATAATAATGATGTAGTAATAGTCTAATAAATGGAAGTATAAAAATGAATGATATGAAAAATTTAAAAAACTATAAAATTACATAATTAATGACATATATGAATTTTATTGATAAATTAAGAATTTTAGTGATATATTTATGGTTATTTTGATGTTATAATGTTTTTATGATATTTTTAAAAATACTACTAATGAAAAGTATAAAAATTGAAAAAACTGATATTTTAAAATAAATTATATTTTTTTAATATTATAAAAATTAAAAATATATAATATTATACCAAATAGCTAGAATAAGTTCAAATAATTCATTAATGAATCATTTTTTGTTCATTTGGATTGTTATTATAACTATACTAAACCAAATAAGTAAAAAACCAATGTTGTCAGGGTAAGAGTTAATGGGTTTAACTACAGGTTAAATAAAATAGATATGGTTAATATTATGACCTAAAAAATTCCAAAAATAATTGGATCAATGGATTACAACCCATACTCATATTATATTCAAACATACTCACATTATAGCCTTTTGAAATCAAAAATCAATTTATGTTAATTTAATATTTAAAAGGAGTCCAAGTTTTCCCCACCCCACTCTTATAAAAAGGAACCTCCTCCCTCACATACAAACACCACATTGAACCTTATTTCTTGACCAACCAATGAATATTTCTCCTCTCAGCATTCTTAGGTAAGTTGTGGATGTCCTAGTATTCTAAATATACCACACCGAGTGACCCTAAGATGAACCCAAAGGATGTCCACCGAAGAATAGGTTATTTTTTTACCAACTCATTTATGTTATTTTATTCTTGTACTTCATATTCCAAGGTTTTGTACATAAAATAGTAGTAACTCCATAATCATACATATTTCATTGATGTTATTTTGATTATTGTACAACCATATTCCTTCATTTATATATCCAACGAAAAAAATATCACCATGTGTGCGTATGTATGGCATATCATATCATAGCTGTGGTGTAAATTTCATTTCATCACTAATTCATTTGGATTAGTATTATATCAAAATAGGGTTATCATATATGGATTTTAAATCAGTTTAGAAAAATATTTAGCATATTAAAAAAATAAAAAATAGAGGACTTTAATAGTTTAGTGTCCTTGGAAACATGGAAACAAAATATTCTACCCAGGTGAAATATCTTCCACATCTCAAATAAAGATATCCACCTTTAGTACACCTACCTAAAACCATTCTTTGTAACCAGGGGAAATCAAACATAAAAATGGGGTGATGTTTGATACTCAGTAAGGGTAAATTATAAAAATTCATAACCATAACCTGGCCACAAGGTTATAGAACTTGAGAATGACATTTTAAGATCAAACGGTGTATATTAGAGATCATAGAAATGAATATAAGTTCATAATACACGAATCACATGAAAATAAAAACATAATCCATGAAACCATAACATTAGAATAAAAAATGGAATTGTGGAGAACACATAAACATATAATATTATTTTCGTAGTGTCCAACACATCACAATGAAGGTCATCATAGTAGTATTTTTTCACTCACCATACCATCTTCGTAGTCATGGATCACTCACATGTCTTTCTAAGTAGCCTGAGTTCACTCCTCATACCATTTTGGTAGTATGAGTTCACCCATCATACCATCTTGGTAGTCATGGTTCTAATAACCCAAACATTGGTCAAAGAAATTTCCCCCTAATTATATTAATGTCACATATAATAAGTCATGTAAAATCACATAGAGACCATAATAAAAACTTTATAAATGAATAATTAATGAAATAAGAAGCATTTATTCAAGTTAAGGAACCAATACCTATGAAACAGTAACATGAACTTAATAATTTTAATATAAAACTTAAGAATAGTAAACTAGAAAAATGAATAGTATCCTCACACATGATAGTATAAATAATATTATGAATCTTATAAATAAAATTATTGTATAATTATACCATAGTTTATGTAAATAAATATTTTAAAACTTATTAATTAAGTTTTTGTATTTTTATAAGTCATAAATATTTAATTAAATATTTCTTATTAAATAAATAGTTTTAAAGAATGTTTATTTTCATAAATGTTTTTCTTATATTAACATTTTTATGTCTTATGAATTTATGATAATTTTATGAGTCCTCAATTAAATTTTCAATGTGTTTTAAAATCATTTATAATTGTAAAATCTATTTTTCCAAGTAAATGATGATTTTAAATAAAAATTAAATTTATTATATTTTGAACATTATTTTCATAAAATGTATTTTAGCTTTTAATTATACACTTCAAAAAATGGTTCGGGTGTTTTTTTATATTTATGAAACTCTTTAATTTTTTGTGGATAGTAAAATACTATAATTTATAGTATATATATATTGTAAGCTAAATACACTATTCATTGAGTCATAACTAGTGTAAGAACTATAATATTTAATTGTACTTATATATTTAGTGTATTTAGTCATGAAATCATCACTATTTATTTTCCAGAGGGAAATTAATAAACCACTCATTAAAATATTGAGAAAACACCCCTCTCCACCACTATAAATACTACCCATCACACCCTCTTCTTATCACACCCCTCGAGCTTTGCGCCTTTCCCAAATTCTGAAAAAAACACTCCACTATCACCTACCCCACATCCATGAGCTCTTCTATCATCTGAATAACAATACAAGGGTCCATAAAGAGGATATCTATATGATAATTCAATAGGTAAATCTTCTCTCTTTTTCTTTTAACCTCCATTCAATTTCAATTATTATTTATTTTATTCTCACCTAGCATCATTGAAATGAAATGATAACTGTAGTACCTTACATACACTATAATTATATCATTTTAATGTAATTTCCATAACAATACTTCCCTCTCTCACTATTTTGTTATAAAAATGAAATCTTCGTGTGTGATGTGTCAATTTATCGAAAAAATTGGCCATGTACATTCATTTTCCATAATCTCCATAAATTTTTATAATAAAACAATTAAATGGTTGAAAAAGTTTTTAAAATTTAGTTAATTACCATATTTATATTATGGAACTGACATATATATTCATAATACTAAATGATAAAACAAAATGAGTTTGTTGTGATCGAAAAACCACCTAAATTAGCCTAAATGATCATCATTAAAAAATTTCTAATGATTCATCCTCATGATATATAAAAAATTTATTATAAGATTATTTATACATATTTAATATCATTAATAAAATATAATTAAATTTTTTAATATTTAAGAACATTTTACTTGAGCATCCATTCATGTATACATGTGAACCAATCATGAAAACCATGATAACAAATGGTCTTGGATACAGAAATTAAACTCTATAACTCCACCAAAGGCCCATAAAAGAACATAATAATAAAATAATGAAGCATATTCATTTATATAAGGTTAAAAAATTGTTAATTAAGAAATTTAATGAGATTATATGGGGAACAAGGTAAGGTGAATTTTTGAACCCAACCCTCTTTCATTGGGTTTTCTTCTATTACTACATTTTATGTACGAATATTACTTAAATATTATTTATTGATCAGTATAATATTTTTCCTCATATATAAATGTTTTATACATGAGTTTATGAAAAACTTAATGTTTTTTAAATGAACTCTTTTTTCCAAAACACACCATTTACTTCTCAGGATTGATTCTTCTTCACTCAAGGTTGATGATTCTTATATCAAGTATGTTATTACCTATTTAATTTGGGGATCCAATGCTTAGGAATGTATGTTTAATGAAATAAAACCCATTTCTTTCTATGGTTTATTATATGTTCATTATTGATATATGTTCTATGTGGCAGGCATGATATTCTAAATGGTTTGATGTGTTGTGTAGACTTGGAATTATATAGTGCATTGTTAATGTAATGACGTGATGGTTGTGACCAAAATTATATATCACTCCATTACATTGGTTAATTTAAATAACCTCATGATATAAATCTAAATCTGCATGAAAATGATTCTAACTTTGTTCACAAGTATGTGTGGTTGTTTACCACTAAGACATGATGTCTCGTTTTTATGTGTTTCCATATTCTTTGCATTTATCTAATGCTACCTCTCAATATAGTGATGATGATGTTATGAATATGCTCAACACATGTTATATTTTATATTGTTCTTATCAATCCTCTTACTATGAATTTATATCACCCCTTTTTATGTATATCCTTAGGTGACTACTTGTACTAATGAAAATTTAAGGTAAAATAAGAAGCTAGAGAAGAAGGAATTAATAAATATTTGTGTCTTATGTTTTAAATTTTATATATGGCCCTAATTTTCTCAAGACACCATAACTTTGTATCCCCATTTTTTAATGATTTAATTTTATTGTTTTTAAAATGATGTAATAGTAATGTATGAAAAATTAGGTTAATTATAGTTAGTATCAGAGGATGGTTTAGGCTATTTGGGAACTAGGATTAGAGAACCTAAGTGAAAACCCTTAGTATGATATTAAGAATAATTATTCACCCAAGAATAATTGTTTTAAAAAATTATAAAAATTGGAATCCCACATGGTATACCTTTATAAATAATTTCATAAAGTAATAAATTTTTTATTCATTACTTATTGACATATGTTTTGTTCTATCATTTTATTTTTTATAAAATAGAGGGACCCAGGAGAAACTTGGCCAACAAGCCATGTGAGGGACAATTCAATGATTTCACAAATGACATCACTAATTCCATGTGAGGTGGATTTCAAAATATCATTGAGAAGATTATCAAATTTTCTCTTGTAATGAAAAACAACCTGAATAATTTGGAACATACTCCTTTACCAAAGCGAGATCAACTGGACATTGAGTGTTTTATGAAACAATGACCACCGACGTTTATCAGATCTTCTGATCCACCGGTTGTGGAAGAGTGGTTAAACACAATTGAGACTATCTTTTCCATGCTTCACTGTTCTATGAAAGAGAAGGTAAATTTGGCCGTTTATCATCAAGATGGAGAGGTCCAACAATGATTGTCATTGATTAAGAACACAAATATTGAAGGTTTTGGGCGCAGTAGAAGCATGGTTGGGAGGCAACAAGAATTTTATTTTAACCATGATAAATGATTATTCCTGGATCATTAAAACGCTGAATTCCAGTCTCCATGGAATATAATCAAATATTTAGATATAGAAGAAAGGGGCCCAAAAACTTTAAATAGGATCTCGCACATCATTTTTTTAATTAATATAATTAATTTCATAAAAAATAATACCTAGATCATTGGTATTTTTCTTCATTGATGATGTTGAATATCCATAATGAACATCTGAAATTATCTCAGTGTGCTTATTTCGATCCAAAATAAAATCCCTCTAGCAGTGATCCACACATAATCTGATGGCCTCCGATTGACACTGCTCGTTCTCCGGGTGCTAGCGTGATGAAGCGAGTGTCTTGTGTCCGTAGTTCTTGATCGCTTGTTCTTCATCTTTGAAGAACGTATCTTGTTCAAGAGAGGGGAGATAAGAGGATTCTAGAGAGAAATTTTTTGGCTCAATAATTATCAATTCACCAGGTGTGTGGTGTGGTGTATGGCACAATAGGCCTACTTGTCTATTTATATACATTCAATTTTAGTTACAATATTTAATAGCATAACAACAATTAAATATATGCATGAACATAGAGAAACCCCATGCTCATAATAATAATACCGCATCATTATTTATGTTGTGCCAACTTGTGAAAAAATGAATTATAAAATAAATTCCGTGTAACAAAAAAAATGTAGTTTCATTATTATTTTCACTTGTGCTAACTAGTTAAATAATTATTTATCATCTTGCAATTATTATTTTGTTACCCGAACAACCATGGTCTACTCGAACTCCACTTCCATTTGTTGAACACTCAAATAAATAAATAAATAAATTATCCTTTTAAATAAATATTTTATTTACAAACTTGTAAATAAATATTTATTAAATTTTCAATAAAATAAATAAATAAATTTTATTTAATTTAAGCATTTATTTTATCTTGAATAAAGTTATTCCACGGTCTTGAGAATAATATTTATTTCATTAATTGAATTAAAATATAATTTTACCAAGACCACAATAAACACTTAGTGTGTGATCCTATAGGATTCTTTGTCATTGGGATTAGGTTGGCTTGCCTAATGTCTAAGAGTATTGTCTAACAATAGGTAAAGGCACCCAAGAGAAAGAACGTAAAGTCACAACAACAACATCCACATACAAACACTCACTGTGTAATATAATCCATTTTTCGAAATATCACATCAAGAAGGTTTCATGATAGTGTCATCAACATTAATTCTTTATACATCATTCTTTGACTACCTGAAAGAAACTCATCGTTACACCATGGCCATGGAATTTCACACGACGGTTCTATTTCAATCAAAGGTCCAGGATATAAAAATTCATAAATGGATTGAAAAAATCCTTCCTTGACTTATCTATTAATAACATGACACTTGTTACCAACCCAACATACCCTACATCCCTCCAACTATCTGCATGACAGTTTTCATTAGTAAATCGAAGTGTGCGATTCGTGACACATTTCAATGATAATATTAAAGTCTAAGGATCATTACACACGCTCACAGATATAAATATCTGATGACACTAAAACATACGGAATTTCTACTAGTAGACATGTTCTCATAATCTCATATCTTAGATATTACCAAGTGAGAACATCAATAGAGGAAGTTTTATCTTCTTACAAGTACTTTCACGTGACGGTTTACATGCTATGTGTCCCATCATAGCATGTCATCCAATGGCAGAACAATATTTAAGAATATTATTATAGATTTTCAAGGTCCTCCTCATAGCGGGGAACTTCCATCACCTTATCAATGCAAAAAATACTCACGGACATTATTAATTCACAGTTATGCATAACAATATGTAATAATATATTAAATATCCATGTAATCAATGTAAAAATAATTGGTTCTAGGATACCAACTATTATAAACTCCCCCTTGGTCTAGAGCCAACTGCCTATGACTTTTAGTCAACTAGACCCCACATGATGAACATTTTTCTGCTTAGTCATGGCTTTAGTCAAGGGGTCTGCCACATTGTCTTCTATGGAAATACTGCTCACTGCAACTTCAGTTGTCTAAGAAAAATCTCTCAATAGAAGATAATTCTGATGTACGTGCTTCATCCGCTAATGTGACCTTGGCTGTTTTGAGAGATCCACCACTGCAGTATTATCACAGTACAATGTGATGGTATTTGTACTTCTAGGTATCACAACTAGGTCCTAGATGAATCTTGACATCCAAACTGCTACTTTAGCTGCCTTAGAAGCTGCGATATACTCAGAATCTGCTATAGAATCTGTGACCACACTCTTCATTGAGCTCTTCCTACTGACTGCACCTCCATTCGAAGTGAATATGTATCTCGTTTGCAACTTCATGTTATCTTGATTAGTCTTGAAACTAGAATATGCATATCCTCTGATGACTAGTTATTCATATCATGTATAAACCAGAAACATATCATTAGTAAACCTTAGATACTATAGGATAGTCTTTGCTACCATCCAATGGTAGTCACCTGGGTCAGCTTGAAATATTTATACCGCACTCAATGCATTGGCGAAATCCATCCTATTACATAGCATGGGATACATGACTAACCCAATCACTGATGTGTATGGAGTTCTTTCCATTATCTTTCTTTCATCATGTTTCTGAGGACAAAATTTCTTGGAAAGATGAATTCCATGGGATGTTGGAAACATTCCCCTATTTTATTATTCCATATTGAATCTCTTTAGTATCTTATCAATGTATGTACTTTGACTTAGGCCCAACAATCTCTTAGATCTGTCACGATGGATCTTAATCCCAAGAATATACACTGCCTCACCCAAGCCCATCAGGGAGAATCATTGATTCTACCATTCATTAACAGACTGTATGACTTGTATCTCATTTCCAATAATTAATATGTAATCAACGTAAACTATTAGGAAAACAACTTTACATCCACTAAAATAATTGTAGACTTAAGTCTCACATTCATTCTTTATAAAACAAAATTTATTTATGGCTCCATCAAAATGAATGGTCCATGACCTGGATTATTTCTTTAATCCATAAATGGATTTTTGCAACTTTCATACCTTATTTAAATACTTTGGAGTCACAAAACCTTCAGGTTGTGAAATGTAGACATCTTCTTGAAGGTTCCTGTTAAGGAATTATAATGGATTTTAGCATTTCAACTGGTGAGAAGGTATCATCTTTGTCAATTCCTTGATGATGTTTAAACGCTTATGCAACCACTCTTTCCTTATAGGTACTGACTTGTCCTTTCATATCTAGTTTCTTCTTGATTACCTATTTTAAACCAATAGGCTTTATATCAAGTGGAGAATATAACAAAATTAATACTTGTTTATGGTACATGGAATCCATTTCATAATTCATTGATTTTTTCCACTTGGAAACGTATGTTCCACTTATTGCTTCTTTATAGGTTAGATGATCAATATTATCAACTAATAATGAGTCACCATCCTCAGTAACTAGAAAATTGTACCGTTCCAGTTCTCTAACCTCTCTTGTAATCCTATGCAGTACTTGTGTCTCTGGAACAGATTCTTCCTCCATGGGGATTTATAGAATCTGTTCATGTATCAAATCTTGTGTACCTTGAGCCTTGAATTCATCGAAGTTTGTCTTTCTCCCACTATCTCTTTTGGAGATGTGCTCCCTCTCAAGGAATATGGAATGTCTTTCCAATATAACATTTTTTTATGCAAGGTTTTATAGGTAATATCCCCATGTTCCGTTGGCATATCATATAAAGGTACACTTTGTTCCTCAGGGTGCGAGTTTGCTACCTGAAGAGGCCTTAACAAACGATTCGCTACCCCACACATGTAAATTCGATAACATGGATTTTCTTCAACTCCGGAACTCCCATGGAATACCATTTATCGATTTTATTAGTACTTAGTTTCGTATGTGTTCCGCTATTTGTAATGCATACCCCCAAAAGGATAATGGAAGACTTGCATGACTCATCATTGACCTCAACATGTCCCACAAGGCATGGTTCCTCCTATCACTTACACCATTACATTGAGGTGTGTAATGAGAAGTGATTTTGGATAGGATCCCAAACTCTTGTAAGTAATCAATGATGACCTGATTACGATATTCCTTAACTCAGTATGAGTGGAGTTTCTTAATCTTCTTACGATGATAGTTCTCAACTTCATTCATGTATTCCTTCAACTTATCAAAGAAATCTGACACATACCTCATTAATTAGATATATTCATATCTACTAAAACTGTCAGTAAAAGTTATGAAGTATGAGTACCTACCCCCTGCTTCAACTAGAAATGGTCCACACACATCGGTATGAACCAATTAAAGAATCTCTTTAACCCTTTCAACATTCCCAACAAATGGGGATTTGGTCATTTTTCCCTTATAAACATGCATGGAATACTCCATGTTGTTTTAGTTAAAATGAATCTAAATATCCATCTAGGTTTATCTTTGTCAAGCATTTGTCATTTACATGACCTAGGCGGTGGTTCCAAAGTTTGGTGTAGCATTAGTCATGTGATGTATCTTTGTCATCGATTGCCATTACATGGTTTGTGTAATACAACACGTAAATACAGTTTCATAAATGTGCCCAACCAAAATAAATTCTCTATTTATAAAAGATTCAACATTCATTTGAAAACATGAAAACAATCCATCTATATATATTCTTGATACAGAAATTGTTTTTTCTTGTTATAGAAGGCACATAAAAACAACCCTTTAACACCAATATCATCCCAGTTCAAAATGTGAGGTGGTAGTCCCCAACAGCTAGAACAGCATGTCTGGCTCTGTTGGCTGCTCATAGATAAACCTCCCCTTGACAGTATTCCTGAATATAAAAACTTCCTATATTTTGATACATATTTTAGCACCACAAGGTATATCTAATTTTCAATTTTTAGAAACAGATAGATTGAATTTGATTACAAACACACCAGAAGCTTCCCATTGCTTCTTATACTGGGTGCATTTCTTCTTCCAGTGTCCATTCTTGCCACATGAAAAACAAACAGCCTCATGTTCCATTTCCTCTCCTTTGATCTTCGTTTTAGTGGAAGGTATTAATAAATGATTGGGATTAAATCTCTTCACCTTCCCTTTCCTCTTATTCACCAAAATGATAGAAGTATTTTCGTGCTTCATATCTTCATCCACTTGGCGAATGAGGAACGAAGATCAGATAGATACTTCTCAAGGTTGTTTATATTTAAATTGACAAAAAATGTTATAGAAGATCTAAGGGAGTAATGAAAGAATGAGATTGATGCCCAATTCTTCAGGGTGTTTAAACCCTAGAACCTTTAGATGCTCAATGTATCCAATCAGATTGACTAAATTAGGCCCAACTGGGGAACCTTACCCAATCTTACTCTGAAAGAGTACCTTAGATATATCAATCCTTTCCTAACCTTCTCCCTTATAGTAAATACCATGGAGGTGCTCGAGCATTCTATAAGTATCCATGTTTCATGAGACTTTATGAACTAACTAGACCTTTTTGATGACATCAAATGTTGAATGTCGACCGCATCATTCATATGTTTTTCATAGACCGGGAAATCCTCATTACTCACCTCCTTGGCAGGCAGATCTGGTAATGATGACTCTATCACGTAATTCTTCTGTTCAGGATTTAGGACAACCCGAAGGCATCTAAACCATTCCTAGAAGATACTACCAGTGAGGATGTTATCTTTATCCAAAATTAATCACAGGGATAGTGTGTTTTATGATCTTGTCATTTTTTTCGACAATTAATAGAGAAGATCATTAGTACATTAATGATTACATTTTATGAGAAATAATAAAATTTATGAAGTCTCCCACTATTCTATCAAGTATCAATGGCCCTCACCATTGAACTCGGAATGTCCAGTTTCCATGAAACTCTAGTGGAAAGGAACCATATTCCCCTCTGCATAACCCCAATAGGGGTTGGTCAGGATATTAGAAAAAATTTAGGTAGGATCATTTTTTCCAACTACGGGTTTGCAGCTCCTTGATCTGTTGAGTGTACTCCCCATTCCTGAAATCATGAATTTGGATTTACTCAAATTTTGCCTCCAATTTTACACAAAGTATATCAAGGGATACTCCTATTTATGTAATATTGTAAAGTCAATATGAACACTTTCATAATGTCTTCATGTGTAAAAGTAAGTGTCCCAACAAGGATTAGTCAAACACATAGTTTTATTCAGTTTCTCCCTAAATCAAGTAATTGAAGTGTTTCTCTGACTTAATATTTTATTTATGGGATTTTTATCTATTATGCATGAATTTATTATTATAACATACTTGTTAATATTAAGTGTAACTTACTTATGTGATTAACCATGTCTTGTTAATATTTATGCATAAGTCTAGTTTATTTTAGTTCCATATTGCATGATTATTTAATTCATTAATTATTTTATAATAACATCACATCCATAATGATAAACCATGAAAATGACAGAAATAAAATAAAGTAAATGGAATGATCATGAGCGTTTCTAATGTTTATTTTATCTAGAAGTTGATAAACTATCCCTAACCTAGGGGAGAAACACTGTAAACCTTTTGGGTTTGTGATTCCTTCTTCCACCAGTCCACCTTTGTATCTCCTATGATTTCTGTCATCTCGGATCCAACTTGGACCGCCTCCACAATCTTGGGAGTTCCATCCTTTACATATTTCCTTTTTTAAATCACATTTAGGTGAGGGGTAAAATGGGGTTTTACATAAAAGAAACTTTGGGGATGTAGGCCCTACGTATTGATGAGGAGAAGACTCTTAGAACAAAAAAATTTAATTAAAACAAATAAATTAAAAAACCCACCCACATACAGAGGACTTTGTCTAGCTCATGAAAATCCTTACTGACTGAAAGTTTGTTTTTTATAGATTTTCAAAATCCGTGTGGTAACCTACACACTATCTGGCAGGCGGGAACCAAAAACCACATTCACAGTTCAAAATTCAAATGACACAACTCCCATGGAGATCCTGATCCACCACCCACATCAGCCTTAATCAAGTGGACAACTGTATGATCATGAGTCACCATATTCATCATATCCCCACCATCAAAGTGATGTTCATCCTCCGCATCTGTGGCCATAGATCACCGAAGAATGTCGGAGACCGACGTCGCCGCGTCCCACGACCGATGACCACCGTCGTCGTCACCACATCACTCAAAAAACAAAGCCCCGCTATTTCCAGAACAGGATCTAGAATGTTCGTCACATATTTGAGAAAATATGAATCCAAAAACATAAATAGCATTAGAATCAAACAAGAGAAGAAACATCACCAAAAGAACCCCGGGAATGGGAAAATTCAGCCACAGGATACGCCTTCCGTAACACCCTCATCACTCCCGCAAACAAATCACAAAACCTCCTTGGGATCCATAGTACCCAGCTGACCTGGGAGGGAGCAAAGGACCTGGAAGCCAGAGCAGTGAAAGAGTGAATGATACATCCACAGCAAGACGCGACCGATGGAACGCTCGAATAAGTTAATTATAATCCTTAATTAATCAATCCATTTATCTTAAATTATTTTCTTAATTTCCATGAGATTCTCATCCATCATAATTTTATACAAATACAATCATTTAAAATTATCTTTGTATGTAACTTGTACCTTGTAGGAAACCCTTTGAATTTATATTCATAACCACCCAATGAGTAGAAATGAACATTATGAAGATGTTAAATTAAACACATATATATAGAACATCTATCACGTGGTGTGCCTCAGCTTTACGCCGACATAATGGTACACGTCTCAAAGGATTGTATAATATAATAATAAATTTTTATAAATTTGTGTAATTTGGATGAGTACATGATGTGTAGTTCCAACTACATGGCGTATACTATTTTTCACAGTCCATCCGAAGTACATTCCTGAGGAAACGATGTGTGAGTGTAGTTCGGAAATATTTGGAGTACACGGTGTGTCCAGTTGGCCACATGCGATATATTTCCTCGTTACGTGGTCTCCAGCCGTGCTAGACATGTACGGGGTACATGGTCCAACCCTAACCCGAAGGAAAAACTCGGTGTGTCCATTTTGGCCACACTACGTGTAATCTGGAAACCGTGTTCCACATGTTCCTTGTCAACACACGATGTCAATTAAGACATATAAAGACTCCAAAACATGGCTTGGTTTGGCAGACCAGTCTGATTAATTGAATCTTGATTACATGGTGTTTAATTTTGAATACATGCCTTGTGTTTTGGTGTTGTACAACCAAGAATCATTGGCACCTCTGGATGAGAACTTCTATTTTATTTTAATAAAAATTAAAAGAAAATATAGTTTCTGTAAGGTGAATGAGAAATGAAAGAGGATGAATATATCACAAGACTCAGATTTATATAATGATTAAATTGAATTAAAACAACTAAATTATTAAATATGTAAATCATCAATGAAATATTTAAATAAATATAAACTATGATGTAACCACTCTAATACCACTTGAATTTTCCAATCGTAGTGGAAGCATGGTAAGGATGACACCAAAATTTTATTTTTACCATGATCAATGATTATTTCAGGATCAATACGACGATGAACACCAGTCTCTATAGAATATAATCAATTATTTAGATAAATAAGGAAGAGGCCTCAAACCTTTAGAGAGGATGTTGTACATAATTTTTATAATTAATTTAATTAATTTTATAAAGAAATATAATACCTAGATCTTTGTTATTTTTCTTCAATGATGATTTTGATCATCCAGAATGACCCTTCCTAATTATTTCATTGCGCTTGTAAGGATCCAAACTAGAATTCCTCTAGAAGTGATCCACATGTGCTCTGATGGCCTCCAATTAACACCACTTGTTCTTTGGGTGCTAGTGCGGTGGAGCGAGTGTCTTGTATCATCATTCTTGATTTATTGTTCTTTGGTATTGAATAACGTCCCTCATTCTTAAGAGGGGAGAGAAGAGGATTCGAGAGAGAAATTTTTTGGCTCAACAATTCTCAATTCACTAGGCGTGGGGTGTTGTGTATGGCCCAATAAGCCTACTTGTCTATTTATATAAATGGGATTTCAGTTACAATATTAAATTGAATAGAAAAAATTAAATACATTCACGAACTTAGAGAAAACCCATGCTCATAATAATAATACCACGCCATTATTCATTTTGTTCCAACTAGTGAAAAATGTTATTATACAAAAAATTCTACGTCCAAAAATAATAACAGTGTCATTATTATATCAACTTGTGCCAACTGGTCAAATAATTATTTACCATATTGTAAATAATTATTTTACTACTGAACCAACCTTGGTCCTCTCGAACTCCACTTTCATTTATTGAACACCTGAATAAATAAATAAGTAATTTATTCTCTTAAAGAATTATTATATTTACAAACTAGTAAATAAATATTTTTTAAATGTTAAATAAAATTAAAAAAATATTTTAATTAAGTTATGCGATCATTTTAACTTGTATAAAATTATTCCATGGTCTTGGGAATAATATTTATTTCATTAATTAAATTATAATAGAATATTATCGTGACCACCAAAAACACTTAGTGTGTGACCCTCTAGGATTATTTCTCATTGGCGTTATGTGGGATTTCCTAAAGTCCAAAAGTACTGTCTAACAACGGGTCAAGGAACCCAAGAGAAATAATGTAAAGTTAAAAAAACAATATCCACATTCAAAGGTTCACTGTGTAATATAATCCCTTTGACACAATATCTCATCATGTAGGTTTCATGATGGTGTCATCAAATTTTTTTCTTGATACGTCATTCTTTGACTACCTGAAATATAAGTATCATTACACCATGGACATGGTATTTCACACAAATTTTCTATTTCAATCAAATGTCCCAGATATCAACTTTTTTAAATTAGAGGGAAAAATCCTTCCTTGAATTATCCATTGATAACATGCCACTCCTGATGCACTAAAACTACCCTACTTCCCGCCAACTGCCTGCGTGACGATTTTCATTAGTAAATCAAAGTGTGCAAGTCATGGCACATATTAATGATAATATTAATGTCTAAGGATCATTATACATTCTCACAGATAGAAATAACTGATGAAACTAAGAATTGTGGAATTTTTACTTGTGGGTATGTTCTCATAATCTTCTATCATTGAGATTACCAAGTACGAACTTCATTAAAGTAAGTCTCATCTTCTTACGAGTACTCACACCTGACAGTCTTCATGCTTAGTGTCCCATCATCGTATTTAATCCAACCGTATAACAGTATTTAATAATATTGTTATATATTTTCATGTTTCTCATTATAGTTGGGAACTGCCATGACCTTATCAATGCAACAAATACTCTATGACCTTATAAAATCATATTTAGGTAGAACAATGAAAAATATGTAATAAAACATTAAATATCTAAGTAATAAAATCAATACCAGTTGGTTATAGGACACTATATATTACAAATATGAGGATGTAATTGAAGATATGGAGTGGGAAGACTTTAATATAATGTTTCATAACAAGTATTTATGTTGAACTCTTCATTCCAATACAAAGAGAAAATTAATACAGCTGAAGAAAAATTTAGATAAATATGTCACAGCCTATGAATCAAAATTTTCAAGGCTTTATAGATACGATCCTGGTTATGTTAATAGAAAAATTGATAGATTCATTCATGGTTTTAAACCAAACCTTCAAAGGGATCTTGAAATTTTAAAATTTTGGTGTTATAAAGAAGTTGTTCGATGTGCTATCAAAGTGGAGATGGAGTTTGGAGAATGGTCCCATGGATATGGGGATAAGAAATGAAATATGGATTTTCAATCCATAGGAATAGATGGGAATGGTGGAAAGAAAAATCAACCATCCACTTGTCAAAAATGAGGTAGGATGAATCCTAGTATTTTCCTTGAAGAGATGGGGAAATGATTTAATTGTGGGAGAGAAGGCCACAAGCCTCATGATTGTTAAAAACATATGATGAATAATGAAAATGTGTTGGAGGAATAGAGAGCACCATAGATGGATAAATTCTACAACTGTAGGGATAAAGGGTACAATGTAAGCTAGTGCACCAAACCTTTAGTCCTCAAGGGTAATCAACATCATTAGCCACCAATGCCAAAAGAGAAAGGGAAGGATTATTCCATCACTTATATGTAATTTGAGCAATAAAATTAAGTTACACAAGGTAATCTTCATATTAACTCAAGAATGGAAAATGTATTATTTGATTTTTTTCTCTATGTATTCATTTATATCTTGAATGTTTTCTAAAACTATTAAATTGATGCGCCAAAATATTAAATAGAGATATCTGTAAAGAAAACTTTTTGGTACAGTCATTGCTACCTAAGTGTTGGACTCTTATCCTATTATAGTATGTGGACATTCTTCTAGAATATATATTGATACTTCCATTGGTGGAATTTTTAGAAATAATTGTAATAGATTGGATCTTATCATATTGAGCACATATAAACTGTCAAAAAAAGATGATATCTTTCCACATTCCAAACCATCCCATACTACAATATAAATAAAATGTAAATCCTGAATATATATTGAAAAAAACCTGCAACGATGTGGGTGTTGATTTCTTGTGAAGTAGCATATATCGCTCAAATGGATGACCGAATGGAAGGTATCAACCTAGCATAAATTTTAATTGTGAAGGAATTCAATGATGTATTTCCCAAACAATTTACTCTGACTACCCCTAGATCATGATTTTATGTACCCAATTGAACTCATACCCTGAGTTACTTCTATCTCAATGTGTCCCTATAGGATGGATTCTATCGAACTGTAGGAATCAAAGAAGTAGATGAAAGAACATTTGGTTAAAGGGTTCATCTACCCTAGTTAATCACCATGTGGTGCACTAGTTCTATTTATCCGGAAGAAGGATGGATCAATGAAGCTATTCATTGATTATCAACAACTCAAAAAGTTCACTATAAAAAACTAGTATCCTCTTCCAAGGATTTTTGACATGTCCAATCAGTTATGAGCATCTCAGTACTTATCAAAGGTGTTTCCCCATTATAAATATCACCCGATAAAGTTGAAAAAGGAAGATATCTAGAATACTTCCTTCCATACAAGGTATGGGAAATATGATTTTCTGGTGATTCCATTTAGTCTTACTAATTACCATATAACTATTATGGATTTGATGAATATAGTCTTTATACATTACTTTAAAAAAATTGGTAGTGTTTATTGTGGATCATCTCATGTACTCCAAGAGTAATGAAGAACATGAAGAACATATAAGGATTTTTTGAGACATTAAGAATAGTGAATTTGTACACCATGTTCATAAAGTGTGACTTTTGGATGCAGCAAGTCACGTTCGTGGGACACGTGATATCAAGTGATGGAATTTATGTGGACCCATCAAAAACAAAGGAAACTGAGGAATAGCCCAGACCCTATAGTGTAACTAAAATACATAGTTACCTTGTATTAAAAAGTCACTATCAATTTTTTTTAGAAATATATCATGACATTCATCCTTGATTATAATATTAAAAATTAAAGGGTTAAAGTATGTTTAGATGGAAAAATGTGAGAAAATATTCATGGAGCTAAAGAGAATGCTGATAACTATACTTGTACCAACATTACCGAAGAGCGGGGAATTTTCTGTGATATACAGTGATGATTCCAAGAAAAGATTTGTTTTTTACTCATGAAAAATGATTTTTTGATAGCCTATGCCTCATAGAAGATGAATATCCATGACCCGAACGATGGTATCCATGCTCTAGAGCTATAAGCTTTGATTTTTTCCTTCAAAAATCTGGCGACACTTACTCTATGGTGAGAGGTGGGACATATATATTGATCACCATAGCCTAAATTATATATTCACACAAAATAATTTCAACATGCATCAATGAAGAAGGTTATAGCTCATTAAAGACTATGATTTCTCTATTCACTACCATCTAAGAAAGGAAAAAAAAGTTACTGATGCTCTGAGTAGAAAATAACATAATTCTCTATCCATGTTTGTAGATTTTGAACGACACTATATTCATGTATATTAAAAGTATGGTTTTGGAAATCATAATAGAATAGAATACATCCTAACTTTCCAAAATTATTTCCCAACCATCTATCCTAGATATGATTAAGGAGGCACCAAAGGATGATATGATGCTGTAAAAAGGGTGAATGTCGTAATGGAAGGGAAGCTGCAGTAGTTCCATATCAATGATGATGTTTTGATTCAGTTTTGAATGAGGATTGTTTTCCTTCATCACCAAGGATAATAAAGGATCTATTTGAAATTTGAAATTTCTCAACATTATTTAACAATCCTTTGAGTAACAAGATGTTTCGTGATCTCTAAGAACACTTTTGGTTGGATAACATGAAGAAAGATATTTCAGAATATATCTTACGGGGTTTGATATGTCAGTAAGTTAAATCAGAACAGAAATAGTCGAAAGGGCTGATGATACCATTTCCAATACCCAGATGTTAAAGGGAGAATGTCACCCTATAATTTTTTATTGGTCTCCTGAAGACATCCCAATGAATTAATGTGATATGGGTTGTAGTGGACCAACTCACCAAGACTATCCACATTATCTCTATTTAGGGTGATAACTCTCTTGAACAACATGAAACAATACTTGTGAATGAATTGGTGAAAATTCATGTAGTTCCACTGTCACTTTTCTCTTATCGTAATCCCTAGTTCCCATATAAATTCTAGAAGACTCTTCGATATGCTTTGATTACTAAATTTAATTTCATAAAGTCCTATCACCCCCAATCTAATGGCCTATATGAAAGATGTATTCATATGATAAAATATTTTCTAAGATCATGATACATTTAATTTAATGTTGGATGGGATTAGAATATCCCATTGGTTGGGTTCTCATACAACAATATCTTTCACTTGATTATTCAGATGGCTCCATAGAAAGCTCTATATGGAATGCGTTGTAAAAATCAAAACCTATTGGATAACATTGGTGAATGAAAGATACATGGAACCGATCCTGTGAAAAAGATTGAATATATGGTTCAATCTATCTAAAAACATATCAAATCTACTCAGAGTCGGAAAAAGTACTATGCCAAAAATCGTCAAAGGGACTTGGAGTTCGACATTGGAGATAAAGTCTTCCTTATAATATCACCATGTAATAGGGTCATGCATTTTGGAAAGAAAGTAATGTTATGCACAAGGAACATTGGATTCTTTGAGGTCTTGTATCACATTGGATTAGTGGCCTATAATTTTTAACTTCCACCAAATATGGCCCAAGTTCATTATGTGTTCCATGTATCAATCATGAGAATGAACATACTCGATCACTCACATGTAATAAACTCAAAAGTGGTACAATTGGAGGATGATTTCTCTTCTGAGGAGAATCCAATAATGATTTTGGACTAGAGAGATAAGGTTATACTCCTTAATAAAAATCACATTGACAAATTTTTGTGGAGGAATAATAACTATGAAGAAGAACCCTTGGAACCATTGGATGTAATGAAGGATAGGTACCCACACCTATTTATGTGAAACAAAATTTCGATGGAGAAATTTGAAAAGGGGGAAGAATGTAAAGAACCAAACCATTATGAAAATAATCTCTCCCTTTTTATAGAAATTTAACATTGAATAAATCAAATAATATCACTTAGATACCCAAATAAAAACATAATAAGAAATGAATTAATAAAATAATAAGTATTTCAAGAAGTCATAGATCCAATACCATTGAAATAGTAACTCGACCATAGAAATAGTAATATGAACATTATGAAGTGTAAATTGGCCAGATGAATAGTTTACCCACCCTTGATGTTATAAATAAAATTTAGGAATATTATAAATAAAATTATGGAATAATTCTATCATTTTTTAAGAAAACAAATGTTTTAAAAATTATTAATTATGTGTTGGTATTTTATGTCATAAATATTTAATTACAATATTATGATTAATTTAATTATTGAAAAGAAATTATTTTCTAAACATATATTCATTAATTTATACTTTTGCAACTTATTATTTTAAGATAATTTTATGTGAATATAAGTAATTTTTCAAGGAGGTAAATAATCAGTTTTAATTTTAAAATCTTTATATTCCAATTAAATGATGATATTAATTAAAATTAAAATTAATCATATCTATAAAATCATTTTTATAAAATAGAGTTCATTTTTTAATTAAAAACATTAAAAATTATTATGGTGAATTTTGGGGGTTTCTTTGAATTACTTGAATTTTTAGTGAATAGTAAAATAGAATAATTTATGGTATATATACATTATAAGAAAAATAAACTATTCATTGACTCGTCACTGATGTAAGATCTATAATATTGAATTATAATTCTCTCCTTACTATATGTAATCATAGAATCATCACTATTTGTTTTCTTGAGGAAAATTAATAAACTAATGATTAAAATACTAGAAAACTCCCCTCCCCTTCACTATAAATACCACCCCTCAAACATTCTTCTTCTCAGACATTTCAAGATTATATAAATGCCAAAATCCTTCACAAAACTCTTTCCTAGACCCTAACACACATCCAAGAGATCTAGTTCTCATAAAATGACCAATCCTAAGTTCTTTAAGGAGGATCACAATAAGAGAGTTCAAGAGGTAAATCCTCTCTATTTTATTTTAATTTCCTTTAAATTTCATTTTTTTATTTTTCTATACTAACCTACCTTATTACAAAAGGAATAATAAATATAGTAACTAGCATATAATTTAATTATATCTTGTTAATTTAAGATCCGTTAATAAACTCCTCTCCCTCCCTCTTTTAATATAAAAATGAAATTGTCGCCCTTGATGTGTCAATTTACCGGCATCATGGGCGATGCACATTCATTTTACATAAATGACTTCAATGTATCTAATAAAACCAATAAATGGATGAATTTTATTTATTGTTTTTTAATTACTATATTTGTGTTTTGGAACGAACATATATACACAATACTAAACGATAAAACAAAACATGTTTGTTGTGATAGAAAAAATGACAAAATTATTCTAAAACGATCATCATTAACATTTCTCTAATGATTCAACCACATGTTATATAAAAAAAATAATTATAAGATCATTTAAACTTCTTGTAATATCATTAATAACATATAATAACAATTATTTATATTTATCTTCATTTTACAAGAACATCCTTTCATGTATACAAGTGAATCGACCCGAAAAACCAAGTAAATGAATGCTCTCGAACAATGAAATTAAACTATATAAGTCTTAAAATTTCACATAAAAGAACATAATACAACTATAATGAATCATATTAATGTATAAAATGTTTTCTAATTTTTAATTAGTGAATATAATGTGATTATATAGGAAAGTAATGTAAAGAAAGTGTTCTGACACAAGTTAAGGGGAATTCTTGAACTAAACTCCCTTTCTATTCATTTCCCTCTTTCACTCCATTTTCAATATGCAAATACCATTAATATAATTTATTAGTAATTATAATATATTATATGGGATACAAATTTTTTCTACACAAGTTTATGAAAAATAAAATGTTTTCCAAAATAACTCTTCTTTTAGAAAACACAACTTTTAATTCTCTGAATTGTTTCCTCTTCACAAATGTTTGATGATTCTTATATCAAGTATATTATTCCCTAATTAATTTGGGGACCCAATTATTATGAAAGCTTCATTAATGAAATTAAAACAGTTAAACTCAATGGGTTATAATATGTTCAATATTGACATATGTTCTATGTGGCATTCATGGGAATGTACATGCTATGATGTGATATGAGCACTCAGATTTATATAGTGAAATATTAATGTAATGAAGTGATGATTGAACCTATAATTATATATTACTCCAATGAATTGGGTAATATTAATAACCTCATGATATAAATTCTTATATGTGTCAACATGATGGAATATTTTTTCACATCATTGTGCGGTAGTTTACCACTAAGACGTGACCTTTCATGTTTATGTACTGCCTCATTCCATGCCTTTATAAAATGATTCCAATCATGATTATGATTATGATTATATTACTATGGTCACCTAATTATATATTGTTTCATGTTCTGATCTATCATCTAATAGGTATTTTATATCCCTTTTTGATGAATATCCTTAGGTGACTAATTGTACTAAAGAGAATTCAAGGACCAATAAGAAGCTAGAGAATAAATAATTTAATAAATTTTGATGTTTTATTTTGAAACTTTTATGTGTGGTATTTTTTTTCAAGACACTAAACCTTTGTATACTCATCGTGTAAGGATTTTATGTTTTTTGTTTTTAAAATGATGTAATAGTAATCTAAGAAAAATTAGGACCGCTATAATGGTTCACTTACATGGACATATTGGAAGTCAGTGTTCTTTCCTAAGACCATATTAATCTATCTAATAATATGTAAATCTTTACACAATTCACTGGAGGTAAATATAGTTCCCACCCATCTCATAATTATATCATCTATACATTTTCCACAAGATGATAGATAATCATATCTTAACCAATGAAATGAAAAGGGTATTATTAAATGTAATCGTATTATAACCTATGGAAAAGGTTATATTTCATAATTATTTCATCATAAACAGAACCCACTAAAAGAAGCTGGTTTCAAAAGATTATAACCCATAAAAGGAAACGGGTTTCAAAATAATATAACTGATAAAAGAGAAAGAGGGTTCGTAAATGCTATTAAATTATGAATAACTCATTCATAGAAAAAAATATAAATGGAACCTTGAGATCATTTCCTAAAAGGGGATGAGTGACATAAAAAAATGCCATCTTAGATGGAAAATAATTTCAAAATATTTATGAAAATGTTTCTTGATGAAATTATGATATCTTTTTTCAAATAGGATTCTTAATCCATTAAACCATTTGAAATTAAGTTTCTTATAAAGTACATTTATAACGTATATATAAGATATGGAATATTTTAAAACCCTTTTCCTTGAAAAATTATAAAATAGGCATCAAACTATTTTAAACACATTTTTATTTCAAAATAATTTGATAAATTATAAAAAAACTTGATTTTTTTGAAAACCATTACATTGAAAATTAATTTCAAACATATAAATAAATATTTATAAATTTTTTACAATTATTTATTTGAAAAAACTTTTAAAACATATAAATAAATGTGGAAAACAATTTTAAAACCATTTTCCAAGAATATAATTTTAATATTTATAAATAAAGATTGAAAACAATTTGAAAACAATTTTTTTAAAATTATTTTAAAGAAAAATATTTATTAAAAAATAACTCTATAAACAAGAAAGGGATGCTTTAAATAAATTATAGAGAGTAAATTTGTACATGTCTTATGAGGTAAGATAAAAATTCATTTTGTATGGTAAAAACACTTGAAAATTCCCTTAAACAGAAAAAGAACAATAATGTTAATTTTAAAATTGGTAAATGATAAAAGGGTAAATATTTATTTTATTGATAATTGGATATTGGAAGAATATTTATAGAAGCCCTTTTTAGAAAACATTATTTTAAAAGAACCAAAATTTCCTATCTAAGGGAGGGTAATGTCAGGATTTTCTAGAAATACATTATTAACTATCAAATGTACCAAAGAGTAGAAATATAGTTCCAATACATGATTATATTATGAATATATAGAGGATAAGAAATTTCAAGAAATTTATTGTGATAGGGATCATGATATGTCCTAGAAGGAATCATAAAAATAAAAAAAATATCAGAAAATGATGATATTGTTTCAATAAACACGTATAACATGGTAGCATGGGATCATAAAATACATGTAAGAAAAGTAAATTAAATGAATATTAAAATAGAAATAAAAGTAGGAGTTTCATTATATTACACTCTAAATAGAAGTAAAAACACCTCAGAAATAAATTTAGGTGCATAAAAAAACATGAGTCTCAATTAAGGAAAACTGACACAAAACTATTTTACAGATTTTGTCACTTTTTAAATATAAACCCCTTGAAATCATAGAGAGACCCTTCTTTACTTACATTAGTATTACATCATTTTAAAGACAAAAAACCTAAAATCATTACCAAATATGGATAAAAAGGTTTAGTTTATTTGTAAAATCTAGGACTATACATAACTTTTACAACATTAATCATAAAAATTTATTTAATTCCTTTTTCTTTAGCTTCTTCTAGTACTGTGATTTCTCATTAGTACACGTAACCACCTGAGGATACACATCAAAACGAGGTGATATAAAATCCTTGTAAGAGGATATATGAGAACATGAAACAATATAACATGGGGTAAGAATAATATTTATCATTATAACATAATAATAGGATCACAATCAAGTGATAAAACATTAAGAAAATCCTTGGAATGTGGCAATGCAGAAAAATGCAACATCATGTCTTAATGGTTAACTACCACAAAATGGTTTGAAAAAATATAGCATCATGTTTATACGTATTCTCATTTTATATCATGAGGTTTTTCTCATTTACAAATTCACTGAATCATGATATAATTCTGGGAACACCTGTCATATATTATCATTTACATTGGAATATATAATTCCAAGCACAGCCATCACAAGATAACATTTATGTTATCATGCACGCCACATAGAACATATATAAATCATGGATATAAAATATATCATGGAATGTAATGGGTTAAATTTCATAAATCATACATTAAAAAACATTGGGTTCCCAAATGAAATAGGGAATAGCATACTTGATATAAGAATCATCATCTTTGATAAAGAAGAAACAATCTTGAGAAGTGTGTTTTTTTAAGAAGATTTCTTTTGGAAAACATTTTTATTGTCATAATATCAATTAGAAAACATTTATATCATATAAATGGTGTGAAAATTATGAATATATTATAATTAAGGAACATCCAAACTGAAAATGGGGGTGAAAGAGGTAAAAACCAATGAAAGAGAGTTGGGTTCGAGTATTTACCTTACCTTTTGTCTGAAAGATTAATTCAGTTTAATATATTACATATACACATTATATTTATTAAATAACAATTCCATAACCTTTTAGAAACTAATAATATTAATTATTTTCTTATAATTTTATTTTATGGGCCTTTGGATGAGTTATAGTGTTTAATTTCATCATATGAGAGCATTCATTTTCTTAGTTTTCACGACCGGTTCACTTGTATTCCTAAATGGATGTTCATGTAAAATGATGATAAATATCCACATTTCTTATTATAAGTTATTATTGATATTAAATATGTTTTAATGATCTTATAATGAATTTTTTTATATTCCATGATGAAAAATATTTAGAAAAAATCTAATGATGATCGTTTTTGGTTAGTTTTGGTAGTTTTTCGATCACAACAATATCATTTTGTTTTATCATTTAGTATTTTAAGAATAAGTTATTTATGATTCATAAAAAGGGTTATCACATAAAAATTAAAATCTATTTTAACCATTTAATTATCTTACTAATATCTGTGATGGTGTTTGATGAAAAATAATGTGCATCACCTATGATGTTAGTAAATTCACACATCACGAGTAGCGATTTCATTTTAAAGATAAAATTGATATAGGGATGATTTTAATGTCAGATATTCCATTAAAATTATATAATTAATATTTATTTAATTTATTGGTGTTATAATTCCATTTGGATTATGGAAGGTGAGTAGATAATGAGAAAAAAATTGAAATTGAAAGGAAATTAAAAAGAAAAAGAGTGTGGATTTACCTCTTCAATTCTCTTCTCGAGATCCTATTCAAGGCACCAAGGCTTGGCCTTTTGATGAGACCATGATCTAATAGATTTTAGGGATGGTATAAATAAGATTATTTTTCTGAATTTAGGCATGTCTCAGAGCTTTATAGGTTTGAGGAGAAGTTGTTGTGAGGGGTGGTATTTATAATGGAGGAGAGGGGTGTTTTCTCAATATTTTAATTATTAGTTTATTATTTTGGCACAAGACTTTGAAATTTTTTCAAATGATCATATTATATATTAAAAAATTAGGTATTTTTTTAGATTCTTATTTTACATCAAACCTTCTCTATCTATGAATCCATTATTCATGTATTTAGATTTTATTGTAAATTGTCGTATTATACTATTCATTAAAAATTCAAGTTTTTTAGAAAAATACCCAAAATTCACCATAACCATTTTTTAAAGTGTATACATCAAAAATGAACTATATATTAGTAAAATAATTATCTGAAAATGATGAATTTAATTTTTCATTAAAATCATCATTTACATAGAAAATATAGATTTTAAAATTATAAATGATTCTGTAATTATTTTAAAAATTACATAAGATATCATTAAATTATCTTGAAATAATAAGAAATAAAAATATTAATTTATTAGTATGTTTTATAAATAAAAAATTCCTTTTAAATTATTATATTAATCATATAATTGTAAATAAAAATTTATGAGTTATAAAAATACTCACACTTAATTAAAAAAATTTAAAATATTTAGTTACTTATTTTATGATATAATTATTTCATATTTTAAATAATAAATTCCAAAATATTAATTATACATTCACGTGTGAGTAAACTATTCATTTGGTTGATTTATAATTCACAAGGTTCATATTACTATTTTTAAGGTCAAGTTACTATTTCATTACTATGAGGTCCTTAACATCTAAAAATACTACTTAATTCATCATTTATTCATTTATAATGTTTTTATTATGGTCTCTAAGTGACTTTATATGATCCGTAAATTATAATAAGAAGGTAGAAATTCCAATTCTAAAAATATTGGTTGTTACATTCTTCCCCAGTTTGAAGATTCTCCATCTAAATTTTGTTTTACATACACAAGTGAGGGAACTTTTCAATTATCACTTACTCTGGTTCCCAATTTTCTTATTAATGGTTTTGGATCCTCCCCAACACATTGAAAATTTGTGTTTTTTTTGCATAGAACCTTATATCTTCAGTCTAGAATATCTAATGGTTTCTCCTCATAGGAGAGATAATCTTCCAGCTATACCACCTTTGATTTCAGTACAAGTAAGGTATATGGTATGTACTTCATTGGGACTAATATGTGGAACATGTCATGAACATCAACCATATTTGTGGAAGGGAATATCGATATTCCATAGCTCTTATGAGATCAAAGATCTCAAAGGGGATAATGTACCTTGGGATTAGCTTCCTTTTCCTTCAAAGATGCATGACTCTATTCTATAGTGATATTCGAAGGAATAATTTATCTCCAACATCGAACTCCAAGTACGTTCGATGGTTTTCATCATAGATCTTTTCCCATCTTTGAAAAGTTGGGATATTCTGCTGGATGGATTGAACATTTTATGTTATTTCTTGCACAAGATCGGGTCCAAGTAACTTTTTTTCTCTAACTTCATCCCAACACGTTGGAGTTCTAAATCAATTTCTATATAGGGATTCATATAGAGCCATCAAGTTTAAGCTATTGTTGTACTAGAACTCAACAAATCAGAGATACCGATCTCAACCACATTTTAATTCAATTGTGAAGGTTCTTATCATATATTCAAGTATTTGAATAGGCCTTTCAGATTTTCCATTATTTTGGGGTGATAATCCATGATGAAATTCAATTCATTACTCAAGGAATGTTGAGGAATCCTCCAGAATTTTGATTTGAACCATGGATCAGGATTAGAGACAACTGAGAGTAGAACTCCATACATTCTCACCACTTCTATCACATATATCATTGCATGTTTTTCAAGCAGTATATACTCTTGAATAATGATAATGTGGAAAGTCATGGTGTGTCAATCCACCACAACCCAAATCACATTAATTCCTATGGATGTCTTTGGGAGACCCATGACAAAGTCCATAGTGACATTATCCCATTTCCACGTTGGTATAGGTAATGGTTACATCATCCATTTAGACTTATGTTACACTTATTTAACTTTTTGACATATTTGAAACATTTAGTTATATTCCACAATCTCCTTCTTCATGTTTTCTCACCATAAGTATTATAAGAGATCATGGTACATCATAGTAATCTCATGATGAATTGGGAATATTGATCTATGAGAATTGTCTAATAGGTCTTCTATATCCTAGGTGATGAAGGTACACACAACCTTGTTCCAAAACAAATCACACAATCATCATTGGTATATAACTATTTAATATTCCCTTTTTTACTTCATTTACACTCTTTTAAAACTCTAGATCATCCCATTGTGCCTATGTAATCTTTCCATGGATCGATGATCATTTATTACATTGGGAAAGGTAATATTTATTACCCACCATTATGATTTCCAAATCCATTTGTCTCTTATCCCAAAATATAGAGACATTATCAATCTGTAACATGGATTGAGCTGTTGGTTCTTTACAGCTTAACTAATTCTCTAAATTTTTCTTATTTCCAACTTGATAATGAATAGAGAAATCATAATCTTCGACTAGCTCTAAGAATATATTTTGAATAATATTTTTGTTTCCTTTTGTGTGAATTTATACTTTAGGCTCTTGTGATCATTATATATATCACACTTCTCACAATATAGATATTGCTACTATATTTTCAAGGAAAAAATCACAATTGCTTGCTCTATATCATATTCTAGTAGTTATTCTCTTGGATCATCAATGTCTATGAGGCATAGTCTATCAAAATATCATTTTCAGAGTACACAACCTAATACATTCTTTGAAGAAGCATTATATATCACAAAAAATTCTCAAATTTTCATTAATGTGAATATAGATGAAATGATATTCCTTCTCTTTATCTTTTTTATTACTTACCCTAATATTTTTATCTAGTGACACATTACCCCTTTCCTTATTAACATAGTTGGAAGGGTTGGGAATAGTCAGACATTTCTCAAAAACATTGGTAGTACTGATATAATCCATGAAAAATATGAATTTCTATGAAACAAGAGGGTCTGGGTCATTCCACAATTTCATTTCTTTCTGAAGGGTCTAAAAGAATTCACTGACTTATGATCACATGTCCCACGAATGTGACTTGTTGTGTCAAAAAGTCATGCAATCTGAACATGGGATTCAACTTATACATTCCCAATGTTTCCCAAATGGGGATCTATCTTTGTCCATCCTATTGGAGAAGATGATAATATCATCGGTAAACACTACCACAAATGTTTCAAGGTAATTTCTAAAGAATTTATTCATCAATACATGAATGTTTTAGGGGTATTTGTAAAACCAAAGGGAATTACCAAAAACATGTAGTGCCCATAACTTTTATAGAAGGTAGTCTATTAAATATCTTCTTTCATTACCTTTAGTTGATGATATCTAGAATAGAGATACACCATTGAGAAGTATTGAGATCCTCTTAACTGATCCAACAATTCATCAATCCTTTGATGATCATACTGGTTTATTACTAGGATCTTGTTGAGTTCCTGATAATTGATAAAAAAAACTCATTGATCCATCCTTCTTCTTAAAAAAGAGCACGGGTGCACCCCAATTTGAGCCATTATGGTGTATGAACCCTTTATTAAAATGATCATGTATTTTGTTATTTAAATCCTCTAGGTTCATAGGATCTATTCAATAAGGATACGTTGTGATACTAGTAGCTTTGGGTATGGGTTTTATTGATAAATCTACCTCCGGATTATGGGTATTTCCAAATAAGTCTTCATGAAATGCATCATTATATTCCCTCATGATGGGAATTTCCCATAGGTTTATTCCTAACATTGACTCAACCATTTGAGTGAGGTACACTTCTTCATAGGGAATCAACACCGACAATGCCGGTGGATTTTTCAAATGAGAGTAAAGAACTTCCTTGAATTTTTATAGGATCATGGGATGGTTCAGAATATGAAATCATACTTCGATTTATTGATAGTTTTTAGGTGCTCTATATAATGAGAGACAATCCATACCCATTATAGCATCAAATTCAACCAAGGGAAGTATTACAAGATTCATTAGAATAATAATCCCACATAATCTAATTGGAGAGGAGTCTAACACATGGGTTACAATGATTTCACCAATAGGTGTCTTTCAGAATATCACTACTTCAAGGTTTTAAGGCTTAGATTTGATAGTTATAGGAAACATGTAGGACATAATGGAATGTGATGAATAAGTATAAAATAAGACCCTTTACATTCATTAGTGAATAGGAAGTGTACCTTGTAGGACATTGTTTTCTTTACCCACATAAATAGTAGTGATGGAATAGTCCATCAATTCCTCCTTTGGATTTGGTGGTTGATGACAGAGATTACCATCAAGAACATGAAGCTTAATGAACTAGAATACATTGTTCTATTGCTCCCTACAGTTATAGAAATGTACCATGGGCAGTGCTCTCCATTCCTCCAAAATATTATACTACTTCATCAGGTATTTTCATCAATCATGAGCATAGTGGAATTTTCACCCATACATAAATAATTTCCCCATCCATTTTAGAAAATTCAAATGATTCTTCTTCTCACGTTTTTTACATGTAGGTTGTTGAGTATTCTTTTCAAAATTCTCATTATATCCTATGAAATAAAACTATATATTTCATTTCATATCACCATATATATGGGACCATTCTAGAAATTCCATATCCACATTGATATTACATCAAATAACTTATTCATAATTCACAAATTATTTAATTTAATTATCCTTTCAAATGTGTGGTTTTAAACCACGAAATAACCTATAAATGTTTCTTTCATTGATGGTAACAAAACGCAAAGTGTTTCTTTTAAGCCTTGTGAAATTTACATTATAGTACATGATAGATATTCCATCCTTTTTCTTCATCTAAATAAAATATTTATCCTATATTTATATGAAGAGTTTTAGGGAAATAATGTTTAAGAAATATTATCTTAAAGTCTTCCCACTCCGTCTCTTAAATTTTCTCACTCGTATTGGTGCTATTAATAAAAACACACCATTGGTCCGCCTCTCCATCTAGAAGAAAAATATCATGACCCCCCTTCATAATTTTAGAATAGTGGATCACAGAAATGATATTATCCATTGATTTGACCCGATGTTATGAAACTAGTGGATCATAAT
Source organism: Viscum album (assembly GCA_963277665.1). NCBI lineage: Eukaryota > Viridiplantae > Streptophyta > Magnoliopsida > Santalales > Viscaceae > Viscum > Viscum album. The sequence goes on from OY728164.1 coordinate 996,338,984, forward strand.
ATCTACTAAACATAAATGGTCATTGATGCAGAAAATACTCGATAGATAGTTTCTCCAACTTTTTTGAAAGAGGTTGTTCCACATTATTCATGTTATTGTTAATACCTTGAGATAGATGGGTAAGAATCTCCAGGAAATTTTGAACTATACCTTCCAAAACATTGGGGATATCATTCAGGAAATTGCTAAATTTTTTCTCCTATGGGTTACTGGCATGGTTTCTCTTAACTCTCACCATTTTCTAAAATAAAAAAGGGTAAAATAACCATATTTGAACAAGTTAAAAATAAATAATCTACTCATTTGTAAAATTAATTCTACATAAATATCTTATAGAATCCAAGTGTTTTTTATTTTTTAAAACAATTATTTTTGAGTTCTCAATTGCACTTAGTCTAATAACATGTATCTTTACTAAGGTTATACTATCCTAATTATGAAAATTAAATAAACCGTATTTTGATACCAACTATAGTGGTCATACATTACTTACAATATTATTACATAAATTTGAATTCAGACAACATAAAATCATACACAACATAGATCCAAATATTTAGTGTCTTGGGAAAACTAGGTCCATACATAACTTTTACAACATGAAACATAAAAATTTATTTAATTCATTCTTCTATAACTTCTTATTGGCCCTTGAATTTTCCTTAGTACATGTAACAACCCAAGGAGATAAATCAAACATGGTTGAGCTCAAATCTAATTAGGAGGATAGGTAATAATTATAAACAGTATAACATGTTTTGAGTATAATCACTATAATTGTATTATAGAAATATGATCATAATAAAGTGAGAAAACATTAATAAAAGACTTAAAATGTGGTAATGCATTAAAATTAAGCATCATGTCTTAGTGGTAAACAAGATCACAGAGTTTCACACAAAGCTAGTATCATGTTCATGCATATTTTAAAATTATATCATGACGTTGTTCACATTATCCAAGGAATTGTAGTGCTATATAATTCTGGTTACACCTATCTCATTTTATCAATTACATTGTGCTATATAATTCCGGGATCACCCATCACGTCATAACATTTTCCTTATCTACATGCCACATAGAATGAATATCGATCCTGGACATAAAATTTCCCATTCAAGGGAATGGTATTTATTTCATAAAGAATACATTAAAAATATTTGGTTCCCAAATGAATCACATAATGACATACTTGATATAAGAATCCTCCACTTTTAGTGAATAAGAAACAATCTAGATATTTTTTTAAGATGATTTATTTTGGAAAATATTAAGTTTGTCATAACATAAAATAAAAACATTTATATCCAATAATAGGTAAGATAATTATGAATAAAAAATATTTAAGGAATATCCATACTAAAATTTGGGTGAAAGTGGTAAACCCAAATAAAGAGAGTTGGGTTTTAGAATTCCACATACCTTTTGTCTGAAAGCTTCCTTCACTATAATATATTGTATAACAACATTATATTTATTAAATAATAATTAAATAGTATTTTATACATGAATATGAATCATTATGGTATTATAATGTTATTTGGTCCTTTTTCTGAGTTATAGAGTTTATTTTCCTCGTTTAGGAGCATTCGTTTTCATAGTTATCACGATCGGTTCACTTGTATTCATACATGGATGTTCGTGTAAAATGAGGATCTATATTCAGAGTTATTGATATTTTTTTAATTATATTACATAAATTTTAATTATAATATTATTAATTATTTTATATATCATTATATTGAGTCATTAGATAATAATTAATGATGTTCGTTTTAGGTAAAAAAAATTAATTTTTCGATCCCAAGAAACTCGTTTCGTTTTACCATTTAGTATTATGAGTATATGTTATTTAAGAAAATAAAAAGGCTTATAAAATAACAACTAAAATATAATTTAAACCTTTTAATTTTTTATTAACATAGTTGAAGGTATTTAAGGTAAAATAATGTTCATCATCCACAATATTGGTAAACTGACACATCACGGTTGATGATTTCATTTTTAATATAAAATAGAGAGAGGTGGAGTTTAATGTTGTATATTTAATTAACATGATATAATTTTAATATATGTATGTTAATTGAGTTATAATTCTATTTGGATAAAGGGAGGTGTTGAGAGAATAAAAAATTGAAATTTAATGGAAATTAAAAGAAAAAGAGAGAGGTTGTACTTAATGAATTCTACTCTTGAGATCCTCGTCAAGACACATATGCTTGGTCTTTTGATGATTACAAGAGATCATAGATGTGGTGGATAGTCTAGGAAATATTATTGATAAGGTTTTAACTAGGTCTCAAATCTTGAGAGGTGTCAGGGGAAGTGGGTGTGAGTGGTAGTTTTTATAGTAGAGGAGATGGGTGTTTTCTCAATATCTTAATCATTAGTTTATTATTTTGGCTCAAGACTATGAATAGTTTGAGAATTATTTTAAAATATATTAAAATAAATAATTAGAGCTCGGTATTTAGTTATACATCAGATTTATATCATATATAGATCCATAATTCATGTATTAATCTATTATTGTAAATTATCGTATTTTACTATTCATCAAAATTTAGGTATTTAAGAAAGATCCCAAAATATTTTCCATAACAATTTTTTGTTGTGTAGAATTAAAAAATGGACTCCATTTTATGAAAATAATTTTGTAGATCAGTATAATTTAATTTTTAATTAAAAATATCATTTAAATAGAAAATAATGATTTTAAAATTATACCTCATTTTGTAAAACTTTGATAACTTCTTAAGGTATCATAAAATTATCTTAAAATCCTAATACATCAAAATAACAAATTATGAATAAATTTAATGAAAATAAATTTTCATATAAATTATTAAATTAATAATAAAAATGTAGTAAAATATTTATGACCTATAAATTTATTAAAAATTAATTAATAATTTTTAAAATATTTACATACTTATACTATGATATAATTTTATAGTATTTTCACTTTTATGATTTCAAAATTTAATTTAGACTTTCATGGGAGAGTCTACTATTAATTAGGAAAACGTACTATTTATAAGGGTCATATTTATATTCCTAAGGTCAAGTTACTATTTCCTCAGTATTTCTTCCTTGTCATCTATAAATACATATTATTTCATTAGTTCATAATTTATAACAGTTTTATTATGGTGTAGAAGTGACTTCATGTTATTTGAAAATTCTTCTATGAACGAAAAATTTCCATTGATAAAAATTTGGGTCATTACAAATAATGATCATAAAATGGATATTTTGATACACATAAATTTAAGTACATTAATCATTAAATACATCCATATGAATTATACACACCACCCAAAAGGAATGGGTGGTGAATAAATCAGGAATCTCACAGAAATAAAATGTTCTATGGAATTCACGCACATTTTTTCTTCAATCTCTTCGTACTTGTCCAAAACACCTATATAATCAATATAATTTATTTATTAAGATTCCAAAAAACCATACTGTTATATTTGATACCATATATGGTTTTATTATGACCTTATATTACCAACATGTTAAAAATCCCATGACTGGGTTTCACTTCAGGTAATATTCACATTGTTTTTTACATGTGCCCTAATTTGTTGTAACTTTGGTCCTTATACTTATATAATGATTTCTAGAATTTACACAATAATATAAATATCATATATATATATATAGTATATTTTTATTATAATAATAGATATAATATATATATATATAATGGAATACATTGTTCATGGAGACAATAGTTTATACGTATGCAAGAATGTTATTTCCTTTCAACTGTCATGTTGAAAGAAGAAATTAAAATATAAGATATGTTGAGTCAATAAGGTTTTCCTTATGACTTTTCCATTCCTTCTTGTTTTGAAAATCACAAACACCTTATCTTTAAGGAAAAATGATTTCTTAAGGAAAATCGCTTTTATAAGGAAAAATGCTTTCTTAAGGAAATTTGCTTTTATAAGGAAAAATGCTTTCTTAAGGAAAATTGCTTTTATAAGGAAAAATGCTTTCTTAAGGAAAATTGCTTTTATAAGGAAAAATGATTTCTTAAGGAAAATCGCTTTTATAAGAAAAATTTATCCTTATCATATTTTCATTAATATTTTTCTTAAGTGTGAGATTCGGATTCACTTTCTCGGAGTCATAAAAACTTTGATATAAAAGCATTCTGGTTTTAGGATTTGGTTCTGGACAAGAACTATAAGGAAGTTTCATTCCGAATTCCGGATATGAATTCTGACTTAGTTCTATTCCAGATTCAGGATACGAATTCTGAAGAAGAATTCTCATTACGAATTCTAATGAAGAAATCTCATTCCGAATTCTCATTACGAATTCTGATAAAGAATTCTCATTACGAATTCTGATGATGAATTCTCATTACGATTTCTGATGACGAATTCCTATTCCGAATTCTCATTCCGAATTCACCTATTAAACAGAATCTGATTATCATTGTTTTTATACACTCTGAATTTATTCACTCCGAACTTTCACTCCGAAATTTCTATTCCGAACCTTTTTGTTAGAGTTTAAAACGATGTCGTACATTCTGTTACACTTACTTTGTTATAAAACGATGTCGTCCATTTTGTTATAAACTAACCGTTGTCTAAGTGACACGTGTACAGGTCCCTCCGAACTTTAAGGAAAATATGACCGTTGGAGAGGAGCCGACCTTACCTATAAATAGGAGCTCATTTGAAAAAGCTCGCAACGGATGGATGAAAAATTTGGACTTTGTGCATACATGTTGTTGAAGTGATTTCTAGAGAGAGAGTCTCTTATAAACTCTCAAAGCTTTGTGCGACTCCGAATGTTGGTGATTACATTCGAGGGCTTCCGGGGATAGGAAGACAGAGGTGCCGACTACCTTAAAGATCGAGGGCTTTCATGCTGAGAAAGACAGAGGTTGCCGACTACCTTAAAGATCGAGGACTTTCTTGCTGAGAAAGACAGAGGTTGCCGACTACCTTAAAGATCGAGGACTTCCTTGCTGAGGAAGACAGAGGTTGCCAACTACCTTGAAGTTGAGGGCTTGCGGGGATAGCAAGACGGAGACACCGATCTTCGTATCGAGGGCTTACCCTGGTGTGGGTAAGACAGACTTGCTTGAAAGTATAAATCAAGGGACCTTTATCCAAGGTTGTTGGATACCCTTCTCTTTGGGTTAAAAGACTATTATCTTGTTACTAGTAGTTTTACTACTTGTTTTGTTCCGCTGCAATTTGTATTTTAAGGAAAGTATAACTTTCTTATACTTCCTTACTTACTCTGATTAGTTTAGATTCTATACGCTTTAAGGTAGAATCTTATATTGTAACTTTTGTTAAGTTTCAAATTCCGGAATCATATTTCCGGAACCTACTTTTGGAATCCCTTTCCAAGTTCAGTTCGGTGTTAGAGGTGTTGTGAATTTACTTAGTTTAACTTTGTTAAACTTAGCCTTTCCTTTTCCTAAGGAAACTCTAGTTATTCATAACTAACTTTAAAGGTTCCAAAGGAATTTTTAAAGTATACAATTCACCCCCCCTCTTGTATATTGAGCATCTCATATTATATTTCGATCCTACAATTGGTATCAAAGGTTGGAAACCTCTTACTCTATACCATTCTTACATTTGGTATCAGAGCCAAGGTTACTGAAATACTTGTACTCACATACAAGTTTTTCTTGCTCAACTTTTTCATTCTGAACTTTGTCATTCCGATTTATCCATTCCGAACTTTTTCTCATTCCGAACTTTTTGATTACTAATCTTTTGCTATTAACAAGTTTGTTTCCAAGTTATTTTCAAGTATGGCAGGAATGAATGTTGGATCTATTGACAATCTGAATCCTACAAGACAACCTATCTTTGATGGTAATGATTATGAATACTGGAGAGATCGTATGAAGACTTTTGTTATCAATACTGGAGTAGATAACTTTGTCATGCTTACTGGTGACTATAAAATTCCTGACAAGGAAGTCAGAACCTTTACTAACCAGGAAAAGCAAGAATATCAACTCAACTATAAGGTACGCAATACTTTACTGTGTTCAATGACCAGAAATATATATAGCCAAATTTCTTCATGTGAAGCAGCTAACTGTATATGGAAGAAGTTAGAGGTTACACACTTTGGGACTTCTAAGGTGATTGAGACTAGAAGAGCTATGCTTAGAGCTGAATATCATGGCTTCAGTTTTCCTTATGGAGAACCTATGTGTAAAGTTCAACAAATATTTATGACTATCGTCAACAGTCTACAATCTATGGGAGAAAAAGGTTTAGATGATGAAGCTCTTGTGGACAAGATTATTGATATTATGCCCAATGAGTGGGAATCCAAGAGAACAGCTATAGATGAGAACAGGAAGGTTACTCAAATTAATCTTGATGAATTATTTGGAACTCTTCTACAACATGAGACCAGAATGAAGAGAGATGCTGACAACATCAAGAAGAAGAATGGAAATGGAACAGTTGCTTTTACTTCAACTTCAAATCAGATGAAAGCTAAGACTCCTGAGAGAGTTACCAGATCCAAATCTAAGAAAGTCATTTTCCAATCCGAATCTAGTGGAAGTGAAGTTTCAGAAAATGAATTAGCCATTCTTGCTCGAAGAATGAACAAGATAGCTGGACAGAGAAACTTTCAATCCAAGTATAAGAAGAAGGATAGGAAAGATAAGAAAGATGGAGAATTTACTTGTTATGAATGTAAAAGAGCTGGACATATTAGACCAGATTGCCCTATGCTCAGAAAGAAAGAAAGGAAGGAAAGACATTCAGACAAGAACAGGAAGAAGTATTACAAAGCCAAAGCTAAGAAAGTTCTGAAAGCTAATGACACCTGGAGTGCCAGTGGTGGTGACTCTTCAGATGAATCCTCTGATTATGAATCTTCAGGACAGAAGAATCTTGGTCTTATAGCCAGATTACCTATTGAAAATCATTGTCTTATGGCTAAGGTACGAAATGCTGAATCTTTGACCAATGTTTCTTTAAATCCTAATGATAGTAAGTATTATAACTCTTCTGATGAAGAATCATCTTCTGATGAGGAAAATACTTTACCTACTTTTGAAGAAGTCTCTAGGTTTGCTGAACTTCTTGAGATTGAGAATTCCAAACTCAACAAGAAACTTGATAAGGCAAATTCTAGGAATTCTATTCTTACTAAAGAGATATCAGATCTTTCTAAAGATCTTGATAAGAAAAATGCTGATTTTGAAAGTATTTCAAAAAAATCTTGAGGAAGTAAGTTCTGATAAGAATAAACTTGCTAAAGAATTAGAAAAAGTAATTTCTAATAAAAATGTTTTCGAGCCTAACTCTAGTTCCAAATCTAATGATTTTGAGGATAAAAACTTGGTTGTAAAACTCAAGTCTGAAATTTTTTCCTTAAATAAGTGTTTATCAAACTTTACCCATGGTAAGGAAAATTTTGATAAGATGTATTCTCAAATACGACCTTTAAGAAATAAATCCGGATTTGGTTATACCCAAGCAAAACCTGTTTTCAGCAACAATTATTTTGTTCCTCAAAGTGCCCCATTTTGCACTAAATGTCAATGTGGTGGTCACTGGGCAAGAAATTGTTCCTTAAACAAAACCCAATCCTTAGGTTTTCATAAAGCTTATTTTTCTAAGAAAATGTGGATACCAAAAATTTTATTGTCTGGAAATCTCGGATCCAAACAAGCTTGGATTCCGAAAATCTAACTTTGTTCTTAATTTCAGGAAAATAAAGAAAGTTCCAGCAACAATATTTGGTACATGGATAGTGGATGTTCCCGGCATATGACTGGTAACAAAAGCTTTTTTGAAAAGATTATCAAAACGAAAGGAGGAAAGATAACTTTCGGAGACAATGCTAAGGGAGAGATTGTTGGTATTGGTAATATAGTTCTTTTGGGTAAAACTTTGATTTCAAATGTTCTTTTTGTTAAAGGTCTTAAGCACAACCTCATTAGCATAAGTCAGTTATGTGATGAAGTTTACCTTGTGAATTTTAGGAATGATAAATGCTTAGTTCACAATTCCAAGGAAGAATTTATTCTCTCAGCCAATAGGCAAGAGAATGTTTACACCTTAAACTTAGAAGACCTAAGAAGCCAAGATTTACCTTGCCTAAGTGCAATGGAAGATCATTCTTGGTTATGGCATAGAAGATTAGGACACTGTAATCTTAGAAACCTATGTAAACTCTCTAGGAAGAAACTTGTTAAGGATCTACCGGAGCTTAGATTTGATTCTTCTAAAGTTTGTGATCCTTGTCAATATGGCAAGAAACATAAATTTAGTTTTAAGTCAATCGGTGAAGTCTCAACAACCGATGCATTACAGTTGGTGCATATGGATCTTTTTGGTCCAACACAAACTGGAAGTATTGGAGGCAAATACTATGTGTTTGTTCTAGTTGATGATTACACTAGATTTACTTGGGTCTATTTTCTAGCAAGGAAATCTGAAGCTTTTTCTTATTTCAAAAGTTTTAGAGCTCAAGTTAAAAATGAGAAAAACCTTTCATTGAAAACTATTCATAGTGATCATGGAGGAGAATTTCAAAATTCAGATTTTGAAACTTTTTGTAGTAAGAAAGGTATTACTCACAACTTTTCAGCACCTAGAACTCCTCAACAGAATGGTGTAGTTGAAAGAAGAAATAGAATTCTTCAAGAAATAACTAGAACCATGTTGAGTGAATATTCTATTGCTAGACATTTCTGGGCTGAAGCTGTAAGTACTGCTTGTTATACTATAAATCGAGTTTTGATTAGACCTTTTCTTAATAAAACACCTTATGAGTTATGGAATGGTAGAAAACCTAGACTTTCCTACTTCAAGGTTTTTGGATGAAAAGTATTCATCTTGAATACTAAAGATAACTTACATAAATTCGCACCAAAATCAGATGAAGGAATTTTCTTGGGTTATTCCACAACCTCTAAGGCATATAGAGTTTTTAATAAAAATACTTGTACTGTTGAAGAAACTGTACATGTAAAATTTGATGAATCAGATCCTTTTGTTTTTAAAACCTCCCAACCTACATCTTCGGATGTGTTTTCAAAAACTGATTATCAACCTTTGATAGAAGAACCTTCTGATAAGGAAATTGTTCTAGAAGATACTTCTGAAACATTTACCCCAGAAGACTTTCTACCCTATGTTGATGAACAGGTTTTACAAAACCCAAATCAGGTGTTTCTTAAGAATCATCCCAGTGATAGTATCATTGGTGATGTAAATCAACCTGTAAGGACCAGAAGTTCCTTAAGAAATGAAGTAGAACATCTAGCATTTCTTTCCCAATTAGAGCCTAAAAGCACTGATGAAGCTTTAGGTGATGATGATTGGATCAAAGCAATGCAAGATGAACTAAATGAATTCGAAAGGAATAAAGTCTGGACCTTGGTTGAGAGACCTAAGGAAACTTCTGTTATTGGAGTAAAATGGGTTTTCAGAAATAAATGTGATGAAAATGGAGTCATTGTTAGAAATAAAGCTAGACTTGTTGCTAAAGGCTATAATCAGCAAGAAGGAATAGACTATGAAGAAACCTATGCTCCAGTAGCTAGACTTGAATCTATCCGTATTCTACTTTCCTTTGCAGCATTCTTTAATTTCAAACTATTTCAAATGGATGTGAAATGTGCTTTTCTTAACGGTTATGTTCAAGAGGAAGTTTTTGTTGAACAACCTCCTGGCTTTGAAGATACAAAACATCCTGATCATGTTTTTAGACTTACCAAAGCTTTGTATGGCCTTAAACAAGCCCCACGAGCATGGTATGATAGACTCACTGGATTTTTGCTTCAAAATAACTATGTTAAGGGAAATGCAGATCCAACCCTTTTTATAAAGAAAGATAAGAAAAATGTTTTGATTGTTCAAATTTATGTTGATGACATTATATTTGGTTCAACTCAGCAATCTTTGACTGACTCCTTTGCTAGTCTAATGAAATCTGAGTTTGAAATGAGTATGATGGGTGAGTTAACATTTTTCCTTGGTTTTCAAATCTCTCAAAAACCAGAAGGAACCTATATATCCCAACATAAGTATATTAAAGATCTTCTTAAAAAGTATGGTTATGACAACACTAAGAGTATAAGTACTCCTATTGGTACCTCAAACTCTTTAGATCTTGATGAAGCTGGGAAACGAGTAGATCAAACATCTTTTAGAGGTATGATCGGAAGTCTACTTTACTTAACAGCTAGTCGACCAGACTTAATGTTTTCAGTATGCTTATGTGCAAGATATCAATCCAATCCTAAGGAATCTCACTTAAAGGCAGTAAAAAGAATTTTTCGCTACCTTAAGGGAACCATGGATCTTGGATTATTTTATACTTCTGGAAATGATTTTGTTTTAAAAAGCTTTTCTGATGCTGACTTTGGTGGATGTAGAATGGATAGGAAAAGTACATCCGGAACTTGTCATTTCTTAGGAGATTCATTAGTTTCTTGGTCATGCAAGAAGCAACACTCTGTTGCACTCTCCACTGCTGAAGCTGAATATGTAGCAGCTGGAAGTTGTTGTGCACAAGTGTTGTGGATGCAACACACACTCACAGACTATGGCTTGAGTTTTACTAAAACTCAAATTTTGTGTGATAACACAAGTGCCATTGCCCTAAGTAAAAACCCTTCACATCACTCCCGTGCAAAACACATAGATATTAGGCATCACTTTCTTAGGGATCACACACTTAAAGGAGATATTATTCTTCAGTTTATCGGAACACAAGATCAACTTGCTGACATTTTCACAAAATCCTTGCCTTCTGATAGATTTGAATATATTAAACAAAAGTTAGGAATGATAACCGTAAGGTAATCTTCCTTAATTAACTTTCTGTTGAAAAAGTCTCCTTACAGTAATAAACTCCTTTTCATAGGGGGATTACATTTGTTTGTTTGTTTAACAAAGTTTTTCAAAATTTGTTTTCAAATTTTTCGGAACGAAAATTTCCGGAATGGAATTTCCGGAACAACCATTTTCCAGAAAGGATATTTTCGCACAGAATACTTCTGGAATGGAAGTATTTGTATTGAAAATTTCCGGAATGGAAAACTTTCGTACTGGTATTTTCATAATGGAACTTTCGTACTGAATCTTCCATAACAAGCTTTTCGTATTTACTTTTTCGTATTGAGTTTTTCGTATTTACTTTTTCGTATTTACTTTTTCGTAATGAGTTTTTCGTATTTACTTTTTCGTATTGAGTTTTCTGTATTTACCTTTTCGTATTTACTTTTTCGTATTGAGCTTTTTGTAGTCATCTTTATATTACCCATTACGAATAACTTTCCTAAGCTAATCCGAAAGGTATGACTTCCTTACTGAAGTTTTCGTAATCATATTTTACTTGCTGGCAATTTCTTATAGTTTGTTTTTGGTTTTTGGATTTCTTAATTCTTTACTTTAATAAAACCTCAAAAAGATCGGATTCAAGCTTTCAACCGTCAGATCTAATCGCAGATCATTCTAAACCGTTAGATCAACCAAGGAAGTTGAACCGTCATCCCAATGCCTATATAAAGGGGACCCTATTTTATCGTCCCACATCGATTTCAAGCTTTTGCGTGCTGAAGCTCTGACTCTCTGATTTAAGGTCGTTCCGAACTACAGATTTTCAGTTCCGAACTTCAGCCTTCTCAGTTCCGAACTTCTCAGAGACTTCTAATCCGAATGTCTGCAGAGTTAGCTTCTCAAGAAATTTCTTCAACCAAGCCCATTTCACAGTGGTTAGTCTACAGAGAACGGTTAGTTCATCCGAATTTCTTCAGCAACTATGATTCTATTATTTCAAAGAATATCAAGCTGAATGGCTGGGAAGGTGTTGCGATATCAAAAACCGGCAACCAAGATGAAGTCTACTCTGACTTGCTTGTCGAGTTTTATGAGTCGGTTGCTTTCTTTGAGGAATACAATAGAGAAAAATTTTCTTTCAAATCGTATGGAAAGACATATAAGCTATCTTACACCAAGGCTGCAAGCTTGGTAGGGTTGAGTTATGAAGGTGAAGCTGAGTTTATCTCGCACGTTCTGCCAGACTCCTTGGGTAGTTTCAACAAGGAGAAAGCCTTAGAAATTCTCGGATTGGATGATGACAAGGCTCCGAAAATTGCAAGTCTTTCTACAAACTTCCGGATTCTGGAGTTATGGGTGCAAGGGATTATTGTACCGAGAAAAGGAGATAAGGATAGCTTGAAGAAGAGTGAGATATATATCTTAGATTTCCTGATAAATCTAAGAAAGTTCAACCTGATGAAGCATATTCTTCTCAACATTGATAATTTGAAGAAGGGGAATCTGAGAGCTCAGATAGTGATGTACCCGGCAATATTGTCGAAGCTGATAGTTCGGTGCCTAGAATCCTTCAAGGTTGCTTGTAGTTATAAGCCGAAAGTTTGAAAGATCATGTTGCTCAGTGATGCAACTCTTAAAAGGATGAATATAGCTTTTAACAAGGAGTCAGGGAAGTTCATTGATCTACCTCCTCAAGTAGAAGTGACTCCGAAAGTGGATGATCCGGAATCATCCAAGCCGGTAAGGAAAAGGAAGCATAAAGAAGTGGTAGTCGATGCTGAGGAACCTAAGTCTAAGGAAGTCCATTCCGCACCTCCTAAGCCTAAGAAGAAGAAGACATATACTGATGAGGTTGCAGCGAAGTGGAGAGCTGACAAGGAGAAGAGGAAGGAAGGAGATCCGCAGTTCGGATTGGATCCTGCAGAGGCTAAGGCTCTGAAAGAAAAGGCTGCTGATGAGATTGAGAAGCAAGCTAAGGAAAAGAAGCTGAAGAAGAATTTGTCAGAAGCTGAGGCTGTGCCAGCGTTGTTAAAGTTTATTGAAATGGTTTCAGCAACCATTCCCATTCCGAGATCTTTTTCTCTGGAATCTCTACCTGAGACTCCAGGAAGAAATCTTGTAACTCAGGAAGAGGCTGTTGCTACTGAGGAAGTAGAGCAAGTGGAAGAGGTTGAAGAAGCGGCTGAAGGAAGTGGTGAGACAGGAGATGTGCTCAAACAAGTAGATTAATATAAGGGAACTCCTTCGGAACACCTCTCGCTCCGAACATCTGAAGCTCAATCTTCAAAGCTTGCTACTCCTGCAATGGAAGAAGAAAAGGGAGAAGAAGAAGTTACTTGTCAAGAACATATTTTACTTGATGCTGCTCAGATGGGAAACGTAGAAGCCAATGTTCAAGAAGTTTCTGATGAGGAAGATAAAATTGTTCAAGTCTCTGATAGTGAGAACAGATCTCCGGAACAGGTTTCAATTCCAGAAAAAGATAAGGGAAAGCAAATTCTTGCTGATACCCCGAGTTCAGAAAAGAGTATGAGGAAGGAAGCTGGTAGTTCTTCTAAGAGGAAGTTGGAGCTTATTGAGGAAGAAAATTCTCCGAGAAAGATGTCAGATTCGGAATCATCTTCGTTGGGGCACGATTTTGTTGTTCAATCCTTGAAGAAGTTGGTGGGAACTATTCCAACCTTCTCCAGTATTGACTCTCGCTGCCAGATGCTCCAACATGCGCTAAATCAGAAAACTGACTCTGTATCCATGGTTATGGATAAATGTGTTGAGATAGAAGCCCAGTTCAAAAATTTCTTTATTGGTTACGAAGCCCATAAAATATCTTGCAAAAGGATGACAAGCTGGTCGAAGAAGAATGTGGAAGAGATGAGGTTGCTGGATGAGTTTCAGGAGAATGTTAAGGATGCATTTCAAACCGAGGACAAGAAGTTTCCTGAGATGACTGCATCATTCGATGAGAAATTAACAGAGGAGAAGAACATTCGGAGTCAGGAAGTAAGAGATCTGAATGGAAAGCTCAACTCTGTTAATCAAAGTTGGAAATTTGAAAGAGATCATCGGATCAATTTTCTAGAAAGGATAAAGTCTCAGGAAGAGAAAATGGAAGCTCAGGAAGAAAAGTTGAAGGCTCAGGAAGAAGTAATTGAAGCTCAGTCAGTAAGAATAGTTGCCTTAGAAAAGCAAGCAGAGGAAGATCATAAGGACCTCAAGAAGATCAAGACAATTCTCAAGGGGCTCATGTCGAAGGAGAAAGATCCGAAATGACCAATCCGATCTTTTTGTTGTAATCTGTTTTTGTTGCTGACATTTCAAATATAATGAAAATTGTGCTTGTTGTTTCTATTGCTGTCGTTACTAATCTTTTCAGGTACTTTGTTATTTTTTTTCCATTCCCTCCAATTCTTTTTGAAAATCACAAAGGGGGAGAAGGAAAAGATCCTTAAGAAAAAGAGGAAATCTAATAAGAGTTTTTCAAAGGGGGAGAAAGGAAAATACCCAAGGAAAAAGAACTCTAATAAGAGTTTGTTTAAGGGGGAGTTTTTCTTAAAGAAACATCACTCCGGAAATATGAATACGATCCTTAGAGATTCAAAGTCTAAGGGGGAGTTAGTCGTATTCATCTATTTCTTAAACCAAGGGAGATAAGCTTTAATGTGTTTCTTTCTTCTTAGAATAGCTTTTTCGTAAGGATGTTTGTGCTTTCCAAAAAGGGGGAGATTGTTGAGTCAATAAGGTTTTCCTTATGACTTTTCCATTCCTTCTTGTTTTGAAAATCACAAACACCTTATCTTTAAGGAAAAATGATTTCTTAAGGAAAATCGCTTTTATAAGGAAAAATGCTTTCTTAAGGAAAATTGCTTTTATAAGGAAAAATGCTTTCTTAAGGAAAATTGCTTTTATAAGGAAAAATGCTTTCTTAAGGAAAATTGCTTTTATAAGGAAAAATGCTTTCTTAAGGAAAATCGCTTTTATAAGAAAAATTTATCCTTATCATATTTTCATTAATATTTTTCTTAAGTGTGATATTCGGATTCACTTTCTCGGAGTCATAAAAACTTTGATATAAAAGCATTCTGGTTTTAGGATTTGGTTCTGGACAAGAACTATAAGGAAGTTTCATTCCGAATTCCGGATATGAATTCTGACTTAGTTCTATTCCAGATTCAGGATACGAATTCTGAAGAAGAATTCTCATTACGAATTCTAATGAAGAAATCTCATTCCGAATTCTCATTACGAATTCTGATAAAGAATTCTCATTACGAATTCTGATGATGAATTCTCATTACAATTTCTGATGACGAATTCCTATTCCGAATTCTCATTCCGAATTCACCTATTAAACAGAATCTGATTATCATTGTTTTTATACACTCTGAATTTATTCACTCCGAACTTTCACTCCGAAATTTCTATTCCGAACCTTTTTGTTAGAGTTTAAAACGATGTCGTACATTCTGTTACACTTACTTTGTTATAAAACGATGTCGTCCATTTTGTTATAAACTAACCGTTGTCTAAGTGACACGTGTACAGGTCCCTCCAAACTTTAAGGAAAATATGACCGTTGGAGAGGAGCCGACCTTACCTATAAATAGGAGCTCATTTGAAAAAGCTCGCAACGGATGGATGAACAATTTGGACTTTGTGCATACATGCTGTTGAAGTGATTTCTAGAGAGAGAGTCTCTTATAAACTCTCAAATCTTCGTGCGACTCCGAATGTTGGTGATTACATTCGAGGGCTTCCGGGGATAGGAAGACAGAGGTGCCGACTACCTTAAAGATCGAGGTCTTTCTTGCTGAGAAAGACAGAGGTTGCCGACTACCTTAAAGATCGAGGACTTTCTTGCTGAGAAAGACAGAGGTTGCCGACTACCTTAAAGATCGAGGACTTCCTTGCTGAGGAAGACAGAGGTTGCCAACTACCTTGAAGTTGAGGGCTTGCGGGGATAGCAAGACAGAGACACCGATCTTCGTATCGAGGGCTTACCCTGGTGTGGGTAAGACAGACTTGCTTGAAAGTATAAATCAAGGGACCTTTATCCAAGGTTGTTGGATACCCTTCTCTTTGGGTTAAAAGACTATTATCTTGTTACTAGTAGTTTTACTACTTGTTTTGTTTCGCTGCAATTTGTATTTTAAGGAAAGTATAACTTTCTTATACTTCCTTACTTACTCTGATTAGTTTAGATTCTATACGCTTTAAGGTAGAATCTTATATTGTAACTTTTGTTAAGTTTCAAATTCCGGAATCATATTTCCGGAACCTACTTTTGGAATCCCTTTCCAAGTTCAGTTCGGTGTTAGAGGTGTTGTGAATTTACTTAGTTTAACTTTGTTAAACTTAGCCTTTCCTTTTCCTAAGGAAACTCTAGTTATTCATAACTAACTTTAAAGGTTCCAAAGGAATTTTTAAAGTATACAATTCACCCCCCCCTCTTGTATATTGAGCATCTCATATTATATTTCGATCCTACAAGATATATATGTATATTTATATATACATATATATAAATATTAAAGAAACATTCTGATATAATATTTATTATATATTTTAACAAAAAAATACTTAATATAATCCATGTTATGTATGAATGAATCATATCGCTTTGAGAGTGAAATAATCCACACTTTCTCAAACAAAATTATCATATTAACCCAAATTAGAAAGTAAAAAGGGCATGTTTTTAATATGGGATATAGAATACTAAAGACATAAAAAATTTAATATATGAATTACATGAATATAGAATCCATAATAATTCCCACCATGATAGGTAGTAAAGAAATAATGAACAATCATCATTTTGTGAGGCAGATGTTCATCATTCACATAAACAGTGTGTTTGTTACCCATTAAATGGAGTTGTGTGTAAGTGTAGTTCAAAAAATTAGAACATGAATATCCTATTATATTTATTATAATAATTTTTTATTATATATTCTAATATAGAGAGTTGAGGGGTGGAGAAAGAAAATAAAAAAAGGATCTTGAGAGAAAGAATTACCTCTTCATCAGGTAACTCCTTTTGGTTTATGCCAAAAGGATTACGTGGATACCTTACCCGAAAAGGGTAGATTAAATTTGGAATATAGGGATGATGGTAAGTTTATTTTTCTGATACTGACTGATACTAGGTGGTTTTAGATGTGTAGAGAAGAGGGAGGGTGGTGTCATTTTATAGGAAAGTAAATGGTCTCACATGGATATTTTGAAAACAAGTTAGGTGTGCACATGTTATTATAAAATAAAAGTCCTAATAAACAAAAAGAAACTAAATAATGGAATTTTAATGGCTGAAATATATCCATACAATGGGTTTTGGAAAAGTAGTATGTCATTTGTTTCATAAGATTAAGGGTTAGTACATAATTTTTCTTTATTTAACATTAATATCTTTGATTAATTTTACGCACTTTTACTAATATTTTTGGTCAAAATTAACATTATAATATTATAATATTAATATTATTATCATTTAAATGGTGTATTTTTGTTTTTTAAAATTATATTAATTGAATCAAGAAATTAATTTTAATGATAATCACATAGATGAGATGAAATAACGGGTTTTAAAGTAGCAAAATGTTCAAAAGATTGTTATGTTTTATTATTCATTCTCGAAGTGAAACTTATTATAATGACCTAATTTTTACTAATTTATTTATTATTGATAATCTATGACCATAGAAAAATTAAGTTATAATTTAACATTAATAATTATTTAAATTAAATGGTAGTTATTTACTAAAATGTTTTATTTTACACTATTAATCAAAAAATGACGTTTCATAGAAAAATCCAAAAAATTAACCCAGTGATAATTTTGAAATTATAAATTAAAAATTTATTTAATTTTATCAAATTAAATATCTACATGTGTCTAGAATTTATTTTATTATTTTTCATTGAAGGATATGGAAAGTAGTTCATCTGGGATTATAGTATTTTAATACACATGAAGACTTTTCCATAATTTTTTTCCATAATAAATATGTTTTAATTATGTAAAATAATTATATATAATATTTTAAATTTTTTATTAATATTAAAATTACCATGTCTAACTACTAGGTTACAATTATATCATTTATATAATTATAATAATATGGAGCTTCGTAGAAACTCGGTGTTGTGTGTAGCGTAAGCCAATTAGTGTTGTGTGGAGCGTAATCCAATATTTGGTTCGGTGAAATGAATTTTTTAATTAGTGTTTTAATATATATATATATATTTATATATATATATATAATTTCAGTGTCACATAAATTGAAAACAAAAAAAAATTAATTTGAAGAAATATGTTTCACAACATTTTGTCGTTTTACATTCTACAACTATTAAAATGCATTTCTCCCTCAAAATTCATCTAAATTATGAACTGTTTAATACTTGAAAGTTCATTTCATTGTAACCCACAACATAAAATGAATAATAAAACTTCCTTTAAATATAGAATTTCTAAACCATAAGGGTTTCCCAAAGTAACATATAACTAGGTTTCCACAGATGAGAACATAGTTTGGGAGTGAACATTGTACATATAAGAAAATTATAAATATTTATATGGAGTGATTGAGGTTATCATTCACAAATAAGTGAATGATTAATAAAATGTTAGGCCCTCAAATTCTTAAATATTTGATGATTAGAAAGGCCATAGGTTCATAAAAATAAGGTATTAGGACAACACATTTAATTTTTATCATTATCATAACATTGAGTAATAGTTTTTTTGACCAAGAATATAAGGAAATATATATACTTAAAATATTTCTATAAACAGATTTTCATTATTTAGTTGCGATTTTATAAATTTCTAAAGCATCCATTACTTTGTGTATTGGATGTCTAGATATTAAATTTTATTCCTAATGAGATGAAATACACATTTAATAGATCTTAAGGCTCAGGAATGAATGAAATGTATAACTATTTAACTATAAGTATTATGAAAATGTAAATATGGTTAATAAATCAATATCTAAACACAAAAAGTAGCATTATTTTATAATCATAAATAAATATTCATAAAAAATAATATACATTAACCATGACATCGAATGGGATATTGGTCCGTGTGAAACCCTTATCTTCCGTCGATAATGGGTTCATTACAAAAGACTAGTCCTTACATGTTTTTTTGTCACCCAATATACATGATATACTTTAATAAAACCACACTAATATAATTTTTAAAATGTGATAGACATCCTTGAAATATGTTTATTCAGTAAATATTCTTTTAACAAGTTTTTCAATAAAATCTCAATACATAAATACTTCATCCACATTCTAACATAAACTTTTCATGAATGGATAACCTTATCAACCCTCTAAAAGATGAAAATACGAAACATTAGAATCAATGTAATGAAATCAACTTAATATTAATCCACTATAAATCACAAAGTATCTAATTATTCTCACATTCCAAACATTTTAATAATCTCATAATATATTCTATTGAAACATGGTAATAACATTAATTACCATAAAGACTTCAATAAAACTTGAATTCTTCCTTATTCCATATATTAATGGATAAGTTCCATGAATCTATCAAATTTAAAACGTCATCCATGATAGCATAAACAACTTGTCAAAATGTATTTAATTATTTCATAGGTAATAAGTACCATCCAATTCACTTATTCATATCCCAAATATATTTATCCAAAAAATAATATCTTAACATAATTAAACTGTAAAGGGATATCATTCCCTAAATTATGTGTTTTCTATGGATTCCACCTTTCCATTAAATCACTTTTCTTTTTCAGTGAATCCATTCAACTTATTCTTTAAATCATTGGTGAGAAAACATAAACTTCACAATCCTTATATATTTCAAATTTCATAATTCTTTAATCCAAATACACCAAAACTTTTATTACATTATCCTTAATACATTAACAAGCATGCCACATCTTATTACAAAATTCCTCTTTTCTTTTACATTTCATTTATAATATCTTCATTATTAGAAATGAAACCATTACTTGAACCAATAAGATAATTCTCTTCAGGATATTTCCTTTATGAAATAGAGTTACATAATGAAAATTTACCCCACACATAAAACATA
Organism: Viscum album; assembly: GCA_963277665.1. Classification (NCBI taxonomy): domain Eukaryota; kingdom Viridiplantae; phylum Streptophyta; class Magnoliopsida; order Santalales; family Viscaceae; genus Viscum; species Viscum album. The sequence goes on from OY728164.1 coordinate 996,358,892, forward strand.
CAAAATTCGATGATTTATTAGGGATGTCAATATTATCATCAATTTTATTAACCAAACTCTTCATGTTCCCCTCATAAGAACTTTCCATGTTTCCTTTTTTTATAGTTAGAAAATATTTTTATTCTTATAATAAATTCACTTAGGTGATTCTTTCTACATTTTTGACCCAAATAAAACTGAATAATCATTCTTATATGGTCCTCATTACCCAATATCTTAGAAAACTAATTTTCTCTCATATTTGTGGTGTTTGAATGTTGGTTAAAGAAGATATTATTAATTATGTTATGTAAAAACTAATTATTCATGATCAAGGCATCTTTTAATCCAGTGACCATCCCACATAAATGTCCATCAGCAACTTTTCCATCGCATTCAACATCAATCATGTTTCTTTTGGTTCCCGTAATTAACTAAAACTAAAATCATTGATTGATAATCAATATATAATGAAACCAATTATTCAAGAAAGTAATTACTTATAAGATATCTAAATCTTGACACCTTATTTAATCTATAACACCCATGGATAATCCTAGGTTATTCTTGGCCAACATATATTTAAATACTTAATGATGGTTTGTGATGTGTTAGTGAATTTCCAAAGCATATCCCCTAGGAGTGTCAAACCATATGTCTATAGATGCTTGTTTTCATGTAATAGATTTCCCCAAGTCAAGCCAGGAAAATATTTTGGTAGTTGTTACCCCTAGATACATCTCTTCTAGTTCAAAATCAACTTATAGTATCTAGAAAAGGATGCATTTCTTGTAATCCTGTCACTATACCCATACCAAAATTAAAAGACATTTTATTAAATGAAATCTCATCCTTATACATATCCTTAGGGTCATCACTAGAAATATCCTTAGAAGTATACCAAGCGATATCACTTAAGTTTTATAATCCTAGTTTCCACTGGTTGGCTAATCCATTACTTTGATTCCAAATAAAGCGACCTAGGATTAACATATTGTAACACCCCAAGCTTCCATGGTATGTTTCCCTTTTAATAATGCAATGGCATGCATTGTACGCAACTTCGAGATTCTAACACACCACAACCAATCAAACTAGCCGTTATGAATAGTAATACCTACTTTTTGAAGTTTTATAAATTCTATCTCTCAAAATGGACTTCATTTTTGGATTCGGAATATCAAATATATCCTAGGGTGAAATTTTGGAACTTTTCGGATAACACTTATATTTTGATGAATAGTGAAAATTACTAAATTTTAATTAAAAACAACTTTTTAAATAAAAATAATTTATACTGATAAATTATATTATTGAGTGGTTTTAAAGTATAATTAGAGTATATTTTTACCATTTTATCCAATGGTGTTCATTATAATTAATTTCACTTTGAAATTGGACCTAAACAATTGTCAATCTTTTGATATATATTGTTTTTTAAAAACACGCTATTTGTTGTGACAGCGGGAATTAATTATAAAATTAATTAATGAAACTTATATGTTTAGAATTTTGAAAAATAGACATCATTTTTGAATTCGGAATATCAATTATATCTTAGGGTGAAATTTTGGCATTGTTCTGAAAAACTTCAATTTTTGATGAATAGTGAAACTACTAAGTGGTAGTTAAAAAAAACTGAATTTTTCATAAAACTTAATTTTACCACTTCTGTGAATTGAGTTTCAAAAATCTGAGAGACGCGATTAATATCAAGAAGTAAAATGTGGTTCAATGAGATGAAAATAATTTTTGGTGAATAGTAACTTTTTACTTTTATTTACCACGGTTAAAAATAAATAGGGTAATTAAGGGTAAAAATGATTTTAATATTACCCTAACACATGTCCTAATTCTATTGGACAAGTGTATCTTGACCAAAAACAACCTTAGGAATAAAGTACTATCAATTTAGGTCCACATGAATTACATTAGGACATTTATTATTATTTAATTCAAAGAAGAGTTAAGAGTTAAAATCAATGTTTATTTACTAAAAAAAATTTAATATAAGGTTATACATAAGATAAATTCGATTGTAAAAATTAATTAGAAAGATAATAGGATTTCCTACATAATTATATTTTATTTATAATTTTTAGACATTAAATATTTTAATATATTTATGACACAATGATGATGCAGTAATTAACATAATAGTGAAAAATTAAAATAATTGATATTATAAATACCCAAATAATTATAAATTAAGACTTCTAATGAATTACACTAATTTTCTAGGATAATATGACATATTAGTATTGATTTAATTGACTATGTTCGAAGTAATCATTCTGGTATGAGTTTCACAAAAATCAACTATTGAATAGTGTCAAAATTGACATAAAAGAGTTTTTAAAACAAATATTATATTATTAATTGATATTAAATTCTTAAAAATCTAAGGTTCGGCCAAGAGACTTATATCATGATAGGTATATCATTAATGGACCACTTGGGGGACGCTTGGATGTATATAGTAAGTTTATTAACTATATAATATAAAAATACAAAGTGACATGGTAAATGTCAAACTAATTAACTAAGAGTTAAAACTAAACGATAAAGTTAATATAGTAACCCAAACCTGTCTAAATTCTATTGGATGAATGTTTTTCAACCTATCCCCACCTTAACCTTTGAATAATCAACTTTAAAGCCATTATAAACTGAATATGAATTTATTATAAATTAATATTTCTAGTTTTTTCAAAGGTGCCCCTCACCCCTCTTATAAAAGGGCACTCCTCCTTCTCATTTATTCACACCTTCAGAGCCTTTTGGTTCGGCCAAACCCTGACCAAATACTCTCTAAACTTCCCTCACTACAAACTAGAGGCCTTATTTGATCATAAAGCCAACCTAAAGAGACCTTTTGGTCAAATCAAAAGGAAGAACCCGAAGAAGAGGCAATGTTTTCACCACCCCTTTTCAAGTTCCTTTCTTCTTCCACTTCTTCTTTATTTGTTATTACCATTCTAAAATAATAAATATAGTATATTATATATACTGTGATGTTATTATAAATATGGTACAACCATATTCAGTATTCTATCCACCCATTGAAAAACATGTCACCATACGTGCGTACGTACGGCTTACCGTCTCCACGTCGTGGTGTAATTGTTATTAAATATATTATTATTTGGGTGGGTATAATAATGATGTGTAACACATTTAAATAAAAAATTTAACATGATAATGATTCTGTATATATGATATACCATCCAATTATATATTATTTTAATATCAAAAGAATGATATTGTCGCTCGTGCATACGTATGGACTACTGTTTCCACGAACGCGATGAGATTCATTCTCCATCATATAAATTAAAGTATAATTATCATTTGATGATTTAAAAATAATTTTTAAGAACTTTATATCACTCTGGATATGAATAAGATACAACCTATCCATGAAAAACATGGCTTACGTAACAAAATATATAAAAGAAAACGAGTAAGTTAACACCCAAAACGACGATAATTCTAAGATATTATTAATAAAGCAATGTTAAAAGATCATATATGATATCATATTAATTTATATGATTCATGAATAATTTAATAACAATTATTTCGACATTATACAGGAGGTTAACCTACCCCTAACCAAGGAAATGTACAAGGTAAGGGGTTTATTATCTCACTTTTAATTCCGTGAGAATTCCATTGTTCACCACTTATTTATTACATGTTGTGTGTGTACTGCCCATGTTTGTATTCATTGTGTAATACAATTTAATTCATGTATATTTACATCATCATTGTATGATCCTTCTTTCATGGGTGTATATTTTGTATGTTACCAAATCAATAAGGGAATTTGAAATTTCAATTTCCACTCATTCGGCTTTACGCATACTTCATTGATTATTTTACTCCAAGATTATGTGTGGAATCACTATTCATTTGATTATGTCATAATTTCTACTCCCCTTTCTGTGGATATACTTTTTATACACATAATCACTCCATTGATAAATTCTCAAGTCATCGGTATGAACTTGATAAGAATAATTTTTACTCAATATTGATTTGTTGAGATAAACATCCAATTCATTGGTGTTGTTTTTACTAGAATATGTCTGAATGTCTCTTGATTTTTTTACACTGAATATCCAATAATATTTAGTGTATTTATATTTGTCACACATAATTATGTCATTGATTTATCCTTAACCTAAGGATACGGCCTTTATGAGAGATTTCATCTCAATTTACATTCCATTGAGACTTCATTGTTGTTATACACCAAATCACTTTTATGTGGTGTATATAATGTACTTTGACATAGTATATCATGAATCCCTTTATTCTCATGATATTAAATAGTTTTGATTACCTCAATTATTTGTATTCAAGTGTCTCTCTTTTGGTTAGAAACTCTAACTAAAATACAATTTTTAAATGTTTTAAAGACCTATTCTTCTAAATCTTGCTCATTAATGTCCATGTTTTAAAAAATGGTTTTAATGATTTATTTATATGGACATTAAATTTTTAAAATTAAAACACCTTTTTAAAGTTTCAAAGTGGTATGGGACACTTTGATTCAAAAATCAATTTTTAAACGGCTTCTTGACAAATAGTGTGACTTTTAAATGATTTCATGAAAAAGGGGGATATTTCTCTCAAATAGTTTTGATGATTATTTTCATCTATGTAAACATCCATCATTATTCTTGATTGAGGTTAATGTGATACAATAAAATCTTTCATATTGTATCGAATGAGTTATGTTTGAATATGGATACCATTCATGGTTTGTGGTTAAAGTATTGACATTTCGTATAATATGAATGTTTATGTTATGTTTAAACCTGTTCATATGAGGAATGAATTGGACTTAATAAGTGACGGGTGGATCCCTCTATAGCTCCTCAATGCATCGGTTGGTCTCATGATACAAACTAGTGTCTTGGCACAAGGCCTTGGAAAAATCTTATATGTAGTCTTGGCACGAGGCCTTGGCTATGTGGTTATGATAGTCTGGCATTATGCATTCCATCATTATAAAAGTGGTTATTGATATTGCATGTGATCATTCGACTATTAGAATATCCATGTGAGTAAGTAAATGGAATTAATTTATTTTATATTTTCCATTTTATGCTGAAGTTCAAGTTTAAAATGATTTTGTTTTAGTTATAAATTACCTTAAGTGTTTATGCTTATCTATGAAAGCTTATGCTATAATGTTATCCTTACTGAGCATCTGAGCTCACCCCTTTCGATGTTTTATTTTTCCCAGGATTATGAAGAAGTAATTTATGAATGACCTGTAGGGATAGTATGAGGGGATACGAAGACAAGATGTTTTTTTAGTTTTTTTTACCTTATGATGTAATGTAAGACTTATGAATATATCTAGTGTTTCCAAGACTACTAAACTAATCGGTCTTTCGAGACATGATCCTTTGTGATCATTCCAATGTTATGTAATAATGCACCGACTCTGGGTATCTAGGGTTAGGGTGTTACAGTTGGTATCAAAGGAAGTTTAGTACAAACCTTAGAAGCTAGATTTAGATAAACTCTGATTAGAGCACATAGACCTAAGATGAACTTTGAGGATTAGTATAAGAAGAACTTCCTAGAATTTTGGTATTGTAGAGGTTTTGTGAGTTTTCTGAGCAATACATCCATGTCTGGATACGAGCAGGTAGAGGCGGCTCTGGCACAGATGTACCTAGGGGTAAAACCCGAAAACACCGGTTTGAGCTAGACTCGAACGGGAACTGGTGCACAAAAACGGGCCTTGCTGCACTCTTGGTTACGACACTCCCGGGGGATATGCTTAGGATAATTTACCTTTTCTTTATAAACCGATTTAATGTATTATATATATAAGATGAGAGTAAATGACCTTTGTTAATCCTAATGTGTTTCAAATTGAGAATATGGTGACATGTTAATCTCTAAATGATTGTATGACTACTATTACTCACACAATGATTTTTGGTTTTAGTCAATGGATGGATTCCAAGAAAGCCATAGTGACTTTGAGAATGATGTACAAGGTGGGAACAGTGGTGGAAATGAGCAGCAAAATGGAATGTTGATAGGCGTAAAAGATATCGTCTTTATGCCAAATCAATTTTCCAAAAATATGATCAACAATATATATATTAACCAATTATCAGACTCAACAAAGAAGAGAAAGGTGATGAGTGATAAGAGCTCCAGTAGTGGAGACCATGGAGAAAGAAATCCTCAATTTCCATCATGCAGGAAATGTGGAAGGAGACACCCAGGAAAGTGTCTCAATGGGACAAAGAAATTCTTTACGTGCGGGAAGGAAAGACATAAAGTGAAGAATTGCTGAAGAAAAATGAAGAGTACTATGGAAGAAGATAAAAATGGTCCCAAGAATCCATTTGCAGTCATTTGCCGTAAATTTAGGGGACCTGGCCATTACCCGAGTGAATTTCCTATTCTATAGGATATTTTCGTGGTCAAAGAAGAAGCTATGTGGAAATAAATGGTTGGAGAAATGTTTAAAAAGTATTAGCGCTCCTTGTTGATGGGTTTACTTTGGAATAATTTTCTATTGTATTTTTAACCCTAACATTTTCCATGTGAGAATGATATTTATGGAAGAATTATCTTTTCTCTTGTGGATATAGTTATAAATAACCATTTGGTTTTATGTGATCATTGCGTTTGAGGAAATTACAAATTATTATAATTTGGGATGAAAATGAAAGGTATGAGATAACATTTGTTGTTAAATTATGTTATGGTTATTTTGAGGAATTTATCTCATTTTGGTAATGTTATAAAATATAGTTTTTGAAAAAGTACAAAACATAGACCGTGTGACAACCTGTCGCATCGGACAAAGCTGTGGGAGTCGAACCCACAACCAAAGTGCGATTGGGATTTATCGCCTACCACTGGACTACGTGAAGTCCCTGGTAAGTGTGACTATTATTTTTAGTTAAATGATTCTATTGATCAATAATAATTTGATTTGGGATCTTATGTCTTATCAAATGAATACCCTTAGTATAGGAAAATGATTTGGTGATTATGTGATAAATGTTATTTTAGAATTTGTTCGCTTTGTTGAGAAAACAATATGCTAAAGGAAAATATAGTAGTATGGGATTTCATTTGAGGAGTAATGGTGGATTTTTATTTATGTTTTTATTGTGGATTTATAATGATTTGGGTTATTTATGGAAATGATTAGGTTAATTACTTTTAAGTATGTGACTTTAAGAAGTAATTAATGTCATTTGGAGATACAATTTAACGTGGAAGACTACGTTCTTAATAAGTTTTGGTTTTCAATATTAGTTTTGATTATAGGATTTTAAGGACAATTGATTATTGAATGGTATTTATTTAACTTTGGGTTATTGTTGGTTTAATTTTGGAAATTAAGATTAGGGTTTATTTCTCTCAAGGAATTTCCTTTTGGGGGATCATTAGATCTTGTACTAACCATTTTGGTTTTGATTAATCTCTAAAGAAAAGTTAAATATATAGTTTATCCTACGCGGATCATGTATTTATATAGAAGTTTATTCTAGCTCTTCCATTGTGACCAAGTCTTCTTGAATACTCATTGTTCAAAAAAATGAGTTAGTGGTAAAAAGTTATTAAATAATGAAACTCTACTTAAAAAGTAAGTATATCTCTTTATGTTCTTAGTCAATATCATAAATTAATTCCTCATCCTTATGTAATGTAACTTAAAACAAAAAAAAATGTTGTCCGTTTACTTTCCTACTAGGAGACTAATGGTCATTTGTCCCAACACAAGTTTATGGTTTTCTTATTGTTAACATTCTCATGATCATGATTTCTATCCCTCTCCATCAGAACTTGACACTTAGTTTATCATCCATATCCATGTTTTCCTACATGGAATCTGAGTATGGGTTATCTTGGTTGACCTTTATACCTCTCTTTCTTTCTTTTAAAGTGATAGTTTTATTGACTCTTTTTCTGATGTGGGACTTTCCATTATATTCCCAAGAAAAATTCTAAAAATTGTGAGGACGCAATTTATTGAAAGAGTGGAGAATTTAACACCCCAAGCTTCCACGGTATGTTTCCCTTCGAATAATGCAATGGCGTGCATTGTACGCAACTTCGAGATTCTAACACACCACAACCAATCAAACTAGCCGTTATGAATAGTAATACCTACTTTTTGAAATTTTATAAATTCTATATCTCAAAATGGACTTCATTTTTGGATTCGTAATATCTAATTTATCCTAGGGTGAAATTTTGGAACTTTTCGGATAACACTTATATTTTTATGAATAGTGAAAATTTCTAAATTTTAATTAAAAACAACTTTTTAAATAAAAATAATTTATAGTGATAAATTATATTATTGAGTGGTTTTAAAGTATAATTAGAATATACATTTACCATTTTATTCAATGGTGTTCATTAGAATTAATTTCACTTTGAAATTGGACCTAAACAATTGTCAATCTTTTGATATATATTGTTTCTTAAAAACACGCTATTTGTTGTGATAGCGGGAATTAATTATAAAATTAATTAATGCAACTTATATGTTTATAATTTTGTAAAATAGACATAATTTTTGAATTTGGAATATCAATTATAGCTTAGGGTGAAATTTTGGCATTGTTCTGAAAAACATCAATTTTTGATGAATAGTGAAACTACTAAGTGGTAGTTAAAAAAACTGAATTTTTCATAAAACATAATTTTACCACTTATATGAATGGAATTTTGAAAATCTGAGAGATACGGTTAATATAAAGAAGTAAATTTTGGTTCAATGAGATGAAAATAATTTTTGGTGAATAGTAACTTTTTACTTTTATTTACCACAGTTAAAAAAAATAGGGTAATTAAGGGTAAAAATGATATTAATATTACCCTAACACATGTCATAATTCTATTGGACAAGTGTATCTCGACCAAAAAGACCTTAGGAATAAAGTATTATCAATTTAGGTCCACTTGGATTAGATTAGGACATTTATTATTATTTAATTCAAAGAAGAGTTAAAAGAGTTAAAATCAATGTTTATTTACTAAAACATTTTTAATATAGGGTTATACATAAGATAAATTAGATTGTAAATATTCATTATAAATATAATAGGATTTCCTAAATAATGATATTTTATTTATAATTTTTAGACAATAAATAATTTAATATATTTATGACACAATGATGATGCAGTAATTAACATAATAGTGAAAAATTAAAATAATTGATATTATAAATACCCAAATAAATATAATTTAAGACTTTTAATGAATTACACTAATTTTCTAGGATAATATGACATATTGGGATTTATTTAATTAACTTTTTTCGAATTAATCATTCTGTTATGAGTTTACAAAAATCAACTATTGAATAGTGTTAAAATTGACATAAAAGAGTTTTTAAAACAAATATTATATTATGAATTGATATTAAATTTCAAAAATTCTATGTTTCGGCAAAGAGACTTATATAATGATAGGTATATCATTAATGGACCACTTGGGGGTCTCTTGGATATATATATTATGTTTATTAACTATATAATATAAAAATACAAAGTGACATGGTAAATGTCAAACTAATTAACTAAGAGTTAAAACTAAATGATAAGGTTAATATAGTAACCCAAACCTGTCTAAATTCTATTAGTTGAATGGTTTTCTACCTATCCCCACCTTAACCTTGGAATAATCAACTTTGGAGCCTTTATAAGCTGAATATGAATTTATTATAAATTGATATTTCTAGCTTTTCCAAACGTGCCCCTCACCCCTCTTATAAAAGGGCACTCCTCCTTCTAATTTCTTCACACCTTCAAAGCCTTTTGGTTTGGCCAAACCCTGGACAAATACTCTCTCAACTTCCCTCAATACAACCTAGAGGTCTTAGTTTGATCAGAAAGCCAACCTAAGGAGCCCTTTTGATCAAATCAAAAGGAAGAACCTGAAGAAGAGGTAATGTTTTCACCACCCTCTTTCACGTTCCTTTCTTCTTCCACTTATTCTTTCTTTGTTATTACCATTATAAAATAATAACTCCAGTATATTATATATACTGTGATGTTATTATAAATATGGTACAACCATATTCAGTATTCTATCCACCCTTTTAATAACATGTCACCATACGTGCGTACGTACGGCTTACCGTCTCCACGTCGTGGTGTAATTGTTATTCAATATATTATTATTTGGGTGGGTATAATAATGATGTGTCACTCATTTAAATAATAAATATAACATGATAATGATTCTGTATATATGATATAACATCCAATTATATATTATTTAAATATCAAAAGAATGATATTGTCGCTCGTGCGTACGTACGGACTACCGTCTCCACGAACGCGATGAGATTCATTCTCCATCATATCCATTCAAGTATAATTATAATTTGATGATTTAAAAATAATTTTTAAGAACTTTATATCATTATGGATATGAATAAGATACAACCTATCCATGAAAAACATGTCTTATGTAACAAAATATATAAAACAAAATGAGTAAGTTAACACCCGAAACGACGATAATTCTAAGATATTATTAACAAAGCAATGTTAAAAGATCATATATGATATGATATTAATGTATATGATTCAGGAATAATTTAATAAAAATTATTTCAACATTATACAGGAGGTTAACCTACCCCCAACCAAGGAAAAGTACAAGGTAATGGGTTTTTATCTCACTTTTAATTCCATGAGAATTCCATTGTTCACCACTTATTTATTACATGTGGTATGTGTACTGCCCATGTTTGTATTAATTGTGTAATACACTTTAATTCATTTATATTTACATCATCATTGTATGATCCTTATTTCATGGGTGTATGTTTTTTATGTTACCAAATCAATAAGGGAATTTGAAATTTCAATTTCCACTCATTCGGCTTTACGCATACTTCATTGATTATTTTACTCCAAGATTATGTGTGGAATCACTATTCATTTGATTATGTCATAATTTCCACTCCCCTTTCTGTGGATATACTTTTTATACACATAATCACTCCATTGATAAATTCTCAAGTCATCGGTATGAACTTGATAAGAGTAATTTTTACTCAATATCGATTTTTTGAGATAAACATCCAATTCATTGGTGTTGTTTTTACTAGAATATGTGTGAATGTCCCTTGATTGTTTTACACTGAATATCCAATCATATTTAGTGTATTTATATTTGTCACACATATTTATGTCATTGATTTATCCTTAACCTAAGGATACGGCCTTTATGAGAGATTTCATCTCAATTTACATTCCATTGAGAATTCTTCGTTGTTATACACCGAATCACTTTTATGTGGTGTATATAATGTACTATGACATAGTATATCATGAATCCCTTTATTCTCATGATATTACAAACTTTTGATTACCTCAATTATTTGTATTCAAGTGTCTCCCTTTTTGTTAGAAACTCTAACTAAAATACCATTTTTAAATGTTTTAAAGACCTATTCTTTTAAATCTTGCTCATTAATGTCCATGTTTTAAAAAATGATTTTAAGGATTTATTTATATAGACATTAAATTTTTAAAATTAAAACTCCTTTTGAAAGTTTCAAAGTGGTATGGGACACTTTGATTCAAAAATCAAATTTTAAACGGCTTCTTGATAAATAGTGTGTCTTTTAAATGATTTCAAGAAAAAGGGGGATATTTCTCTCAAATAGTTTTGATGATTATTTTCATCTATGTCAACATCCTTCATTATTCTTGATTGAGGTTAATGTGATACAATACAATCTTCCATATTGTATCGAATGAGTTATGTTTGACTGTGGATACCATTCATGGTTTGTGTTTAAAGTATTGACATTTCGTATAATACGAATGTTTATGTTATATTTAAACCTGTTCATATGAGGAATACATTGGACTTAATAAGTTATGGGTGGATCCTGCTATAGCTCCTCGATGCATCGGTAGGTCTCATGAGACAAACTAGTGTCTTGGCACAAGGCCTTGGAAAAATCTTATTTGTAGTCTTGGCACGAGGCCTTGGCTATGTGGTTATGATAGTCTGGAATTATGCATTCTATCATTATGAAAGTGGTTATTGATATTGCATGTGATCATTCGACTAGTAGAATATCCATGTGAGTAATTAAATGGAATTAGTTTATTTTATCTTTTCCATTTTATGCTGAAGTTCAAGTTTAAAAGGCTTTCGTTTTAGTTATAAACTGCCTTAAGTGTTTATGCTTATCTATGAAAGCTTCTGCTATAATGTTATCCTTACTGAGCATCTGAGCTCACCCCTTTCGATGTTTTATTTTTCCCAGGATTATGAATAAGTAATTTATGAATAACCTGTAGGGATAGTATGAGGGGATATGAAGACAAGATGTTGTTGTAATTTTTTTACCTTATGATGTAATGTAAGACTTATGAATATATCTAGTGTTTCCAAGACTACTAAACTAATAGGTCTTTCGAGACTTGATCCTTTGTGATCATGCCAATGTTATGTAATAATGCACCGACTATGGGTATCTAGGGTCGGGTCGTTACACATATAACAATATTACATAATTTTTTATGAATATTCAGTATATTTAAAAAAATACATGACTGTGTGGAGTATATATTAGTGACATTTTAAACTTGGAAACAAAAACTTCGACCCTGGTGAATGATATTCATCATCTCCCATAATGATCTCTACCTTTTATACATCTAAATAAAATGTTTCTTCATAACCTGGGGAAAGTAAACATAGTAAAGGGGTGAGATCGGTTTCACAAAAATGATAAATAAAGGAAATACATAGTCATAACATGAAAAAAATTCTATGGAATAAAATCATAACATTTTAAGATCATACTATGCATATTAGATATCATAACATGGATTGGAAGTTCAGAAGACTTGATTCTTATGGAAATAAATAAAATCATAAATGAAATCATAAAATATGACTAAAACATGGAATTGTGGAAAAACATAAGAATATAATATGATTTCTACAGTATCCAAGGGTTCGTTGAAAAGGACATATTGGTACTATGGGTTCACTCCCCATAAATCTTTGTAGTCATGGTTCAATACCATGTCCATCTTAGTATCATGTGTACACTCCTCATACCATCATGATTGAATGAGTTCACTCCTCATACCATCTTGACAGTCATGGTTCACTACCGTAAACATCATAGTAGTCAATATCCATTCCCAAGACCATCTTAGTCTATCTCATAAGATATAAATATTTACACAATGCATTAGAGGAGATATAGGTCCCACCCCTCTCAAAATGAAATCATACACACATGTTCTTCTAAATCATAAATAATCAAATAATAACCCCTGAAATAAAATGGGTGTTATAACCATTTATCCATATCATAACCTAAAAAAGGATAGGTTACATAATAATTTCATCATTAAGAGAACCCGTTAAATGAAACAGGTTTTAAAGCCTATAACGCGTGAAAAGAAGTGGGATTCCAAATCATATGACCCATGAAAGCAAAAATAGTTTCATAAAGACCATGAAATTAAGCCTAACCCATTCATATAAGGAATATTAAGGGAAATTTAGATAATTTTATAAAAGGGAATGAGTAACAACAATGTATTTCATCTTCTATAAAAAAATAATTCTGAAATATCTATTATAAAAGTTTTTTGAAGAAAATATCCTTTTATCTTTAATAAATTATTTTTCATACATAAAATCATTTGAAAGTAATTTTTGTAGAAAATATAATTAAATATTACAAAGAAAATAAGAAATCCTTCTAAAATATATTTCCCTGAAAAATTTTAAAATATGCTTCAAAACCTTTTATAAACCATTTTCAATGAATATTGTTTGAAAAATGAAAAAGAAAGGATGAAACAAATTTAAAAAACAATTCTTGGAAAATAATTTGAAAAATTATAAATAATTCTTGAAAATTTTATAAATACCATTTCCTTTAAAATAATTTGAAAACATATTAATTAAGCTTTAAACCATTTTAAAACACATTTTCCTTGTAAATACTTTGAAAAATTATAAATCAAGCTTGATTACAATTTGGAAACCATTTTTTGAAAATAAATTTAAAGAAAAAACAATCTTAAAAATTATCTCATTAAACATGAAAATGAATCTTCTCTAAAATGAGTGCGGGTAAATCCTAACATGGCATACGAGGTTAAATAGATATTCCTTTTATATAGTATAATTGTTAGAAAAATTCCTTCATCAGAAAGTTATAATAAAACTTCATTGAAAGTTTTTGAAAGAAAAAAATGGTGAAAATATATTTTAATGATAATTAGATATTATTATAATATTCTTTGAAACACTTTTAAGATAATATGGTTTTTAATGAACAAAAATTTCACACCAAAGAGATGATAAAGATAAGATTTTCTAAAAATGATTGTTTAACTATAAAATGTACTAATGAGTAGAAATATTGGTCAAATACATGATTATATTTTTAATATTAAATGGATAATAAAATTCATGACTTTTCAGGGAATATGGATCATAATATTTCCTCAAATAATGCATAAATATAAACAATCTCGAATAGTGATGTGATTGTTTCAAGAAACTCTTATGACATGATAACTTGGGAGCATACTCTCCTGGTAAGAAAATTAAATTTAAATAATCTTAACATATAATTACTTGTACTATATTGAAGATATAACATTTAAAATTGAAATATATATAACTCAAAAAATACATCTGGTTCATAAAAAAACATGAGTCTTATAGAATGAAAATTGAGACAAAAATATTTTATGGATTTGGTAACATTTAAAACATAAAACCCATCAAATAAATATCATTGAATGAATATGTAACGACCAATAAATGTAAGTATATGAAAATTTTATTAAATACAAGGGAATTATACCCACCACACAAAATAAAGGGGTGGCGAATAAAGCATTTATCTAAAGAAAATAAAAAGTGAGAAGGAATTCCATTACATTGTGCCTTGAATCTCATTGTACTAGGTCTAAAATCCTGTATAATAAATATAAATTTATTATAAATATTTTATCAGACAATATTCTTATATATAATACAATATATGGTTTATTATGACCTTATATTTGTGTCTTGTTTACACTCCTATGTCAAGGTTTCACTTCGGTTAATATTCATGTTATTTTTTGTATGTGTATTAATTTTTTATTTCTTTGGTATTTATACTTATATAATGATTTCCATAATTTAGAAAATTAAATAAATATAATTTATATACTTTATATTTTTACAATAATAATCTATATAATATAAAGGTATGAAATGGAATGAACTGTTCATGGGGATGGTAGGTTGTATGTTTGCATTAACGCTAATTCTGTTTAATTATCATGTTTAAAGGATTAAATAAGTAAAGTAAATATATGTGTATTTATATATAATTAATCCAGTATATTTATGATATAATATTTATCTTATATATAAATATATTTACTAATACCATCCTTAATATAATCCATGTACTATGTGAACGAATCACATTGCTTTTAGGGGGTAGTACTTCCCACTTCCTCAAACAAAATTATCATATTAAGCCAAAATAGAAAGTAAAAAATATGTGTTCTTTCAAATGGATACCGAATATTAAATAACAAATAAATATATTATATGAAATATATAAATATATTTTCAACCATAATTCCCACAATGATCGGCGGTGAAGGAAGATTGAACAATAATCATTTTGTGAGGTTGTAGTTTTCCGTTCCCAGATACAATATGTTTGTTACCCCTTTTATGGAGGTGTATGTAAGTGTAGGTTAAAACCATAGAATAAAAAAATCCCATTATATTGAGGATACATGTTTTATTATACAATAAAGGAATATAGAGAATGGAGGGTTGGAGAACGAAAATAAAAGAAAGGAGATTGAGAGATGTTGGTACCTCTTAATTAGGTAACTCTTTTTGATATTAGACAAAAGGATTTGTTGGAAGAATTTTATACAAAAGGGAGTCTTTAAAGAGGAATAGAAAGGGGTAGTAATTCTATTGGGTATATAATTTCTGAACATAAATGGTTTTATAGGTGCGAAGAGGGGAGATAAATGGTGGTGTTTTATAGGGAAGTAAAAATACTCACATGTGAATTTTGAAAACAAGTTTGGTGTATGCATGTTCTTACCTAATAAAAGTCATACCAAACCAAAAACACATGAATTGGAGGATTATGTTTTAAATATTCCCATAATATCTATGTTTTAAAATGTTATAAGACACTTGGGACCCTAAGATTAAGGTTTTGTCCCTTATTAATCTTAATTTGACCTTAATCGATTTGATCAATTTTAATCACTTTTACTGATATCTTTGTTCAAAAATTAATATTATATTATTCAACTATAAATATCATACACATTAAAATGGATTATGTTAGTTTTTTTTAATTTCAATTCATAGATGCATCAAAATTAAGATGAATTCTAATCCAACAAACGTGATGAAAAACATGTTCTTAAAGTAGAAAATGTTCAAAATATTGTTATGTTTTTATATTTAATTTCAATGTGAAAATTATTATAATGCCAAAAATTTTCATAATAGATGTATAATTGATATAATGTGTCCTAAAATAAATTTAATGTATTATTTATCATTAATAATTATTTAATCAAAAAGTCATTTATAAACTAAAATGTAGTATTTTCCCTATTCATTAAAAAATATTGTTTCCTAGAAAAATATCAATAATTAACCCAAATATAATTAATACATTTTAAAATCGAAAATTAAGTTTATTTTATCAATTTTGATTTATAAATGTGTATAAAATTAATTTTATTATTTTTCATTGAGGAACATGAAAAGCAGTTCATTTGCGATTATAGTATTTTTAAAAAATATAGACTTTTACACAAAATTATATTTTCCTTATCAATTTATTTATTTATATAAAACCACTATATGTAATATTGGAGAAATAGTTATACTATTCATATTACTAGGTTTAATGGCTAGGTTAAAATACATCATTTAAATTATTATAATAAATTGATGCTTCTTAGAAACTCGGGGTTGTGTATAGCATAAGCCAAGTCAGTGTTGCGTGTAGCATAATCTATATTTCAGTTGTGTGAAAGGAATTTTTCACTTAATATTTTTATATATATTTATATAACTATTTTCAATGTCACATGTAATAAAAAATATAAAAAAAATAAATTAATTTGAAAAAAGTATTTCATGAAATCTCCGGGTGTTACAGATAAAATGGTTACTATAATGAATAATTTAATAAATATGACATGATATTTATTTGGTATAATTAATTATCTATTTAATTCCTTACCACATTACCATTATAGAGTAACAAGGTTTCTCATTTGTACCTAAGGCCTACCATGTTCACGATTCCATGAGATTCATCCTCCACGATAAACATTTAAGAATGATTATAAAAATTTATATGATAAATTAATATGATATTTATGAAAATCATAAAATTATGTAAGCGGATAAAATATATCCTATCCATAAGAAACAATACTTACATGACAAAACATACATAGTAAAATGAAACTGGTAACACATGAAATAATGGTAATAATGAAACATTGTTAACAAAACCATATAAGATGATAATATATGATATCATAAATATGGATATGGTTCTTGTATTATTTAATAACATGATTTAACCCTTATAAAAGAGGTTAACACAAACTCAACTATAGAAAAGTAAAATGTAAGGATTTATCTCACAATCTCATTATTAACTGGTATTATTAATACACATGTATTTACTATGACATATTTTTCATCCATTTATATGAATCTTAAAATTTTATTTCAAATTACTCTTACTATTATTCTAAAATTTCTTAAAGAAAATTTTACCCTTGTTTTTTTATAAAATGTTTTAAAAGGAATATGTTTTTATCATTTTTCAAATGAGGTACTTTATGTACTTTTCAATAAAAATATAGAATGAATGTTTTTTAACATAAACATCATGTTAAAGTCTTCCATTACAAAATTAAAATATTCATTTCACTAAAAATAGTTTTTTTATAATTTTATACACCTTTTAAAAAAAATTCAATACAAAAACAGGTTTTTCCCTATAGAAGATTTAAATTATTTTATTAATCCACTTTCATTTTTTATACATAATTTGTTGAATTTTATACATAATTTTTGTTGGAATCATAATATAGCATCAAGCATATTTTATTGAATGGTTTTATGATAGTTTTGACTATGGATGTTCTATTTTGAAACCATTCATAGTTTATGGTTAATGTATTAACATTTAATATTTTAATTTTAATACTTATATCTATGTTGGTTATGTTTCACCTTTTTCATATGAGGAATGAATTATTCTTAGTAATTGTTGGGTGAGGCCCACTATACCTCACGATGCATCAGTAGGTCTCATGAGACAAACTAGTTTGTGTAGTGTCTAATGTGTTCCCCATTTATATATGGCATCTTCGATGAATCCTTGATGGTATGTTTATGGTTTTATACATTATGAATTCACACATTATGATATTAGCTATTGATATTCCATGTCATTAATAAAATAGTGTAATACATATGTTTATGTATATTTATAATGTGGCTATTTATATTGAGTTATTTGATCATATTATATCCCTACAATATACTATATAATATTTTGTTTTAGTGGAATGTATTTTTATTTATTCACCTTGCCTTGTATTTTATGTTTATTTATGATAGCTTCCAATATATTTTTAACCCTTACTGGGAATCTCAACATAATTATTTCCTAACATTCATTTTCCCTAAGAGGCGATGATGGATATTCTGACTCACTTTTCAGGATGAAAAAATGGAATAAGAGTGTTTTCAAAGGATTTACAATGTTGTTTTTCTTTTCATGATGTAATTTAAATAAAAAATATGTCTTCTACCATCCAAAAAATGCTAAAATGATTAGTTCTTTAGGATTCAAATCTTGTAAAAATAAAAAAATAATAAAGTAATGCATCAGATCTAGGATACTAGGGTCTCAGTTATTACATTTGGTTCCATACAATGCTTTGTAGAAACCTTTAAAACTGGATTTAGAAAATAGTTATTAGGGAACATAACCCTATTATTGAATTTTTGGTATTTATATTATAAAATCAATTAATTTTGGTAATTTATATAGTATGATGGTCTTCGTAAAATACATCCCTCTATGGTTACTATAAGTGGATGTGGTTATAGAACAGATGTACCTAGGAGTAACCACTACGACAAGGTGTGTTCATCCTGAATCAACATAACATAGTACATGCCAATGAGCCTTACTACACACCTGCTTTGACACTCTCAGTGGATATGCTTAAGATAATTATCATTTTATCTAAAGTTCATTTTATATTATTTAAAAGTAAATATTTCCCCGAGGAAATAATTTTTCTGATTATGAAATTATCTATGAATAAATTTTCTATTTTTGTAAAGTGTTATACTAATTTGAAATTATGAATTTTGATTCATAACAAAATATATTATATAATATTTTTTATAAATGGTAAATTTTTGAATGAATTAAAACCATATCAATGTACATAATCCGTGTCGGAATTCCCCTCATATGAAAGATAATGATGTTAGATCTGGATCTAAAAATGGTGATGAACAACTTATAACTATATAAGGAAAACTAAAACATGTTATGAATAATATCCTTACCCGTATAGATAACCATGATCCAGAAGTAGAGGGACAATTTTATACCTCTTCATGAGAAACAACATCTATTATTAAATGGGAATAGAAATGAATTTGAATCCTAGAAATGGATAAGTACCTTAGAGAACATATTTATTTCTTTTGTATGTAATTCAATGGAGATGTTTGTTATGGAAATTTATCATCTCTCAAAAGATGCAGAACAATAGTGGTCATTGATTAAAAAAAGTAGGATGAAGAAATAGAAAACATAAAATGAAGATAATTTTAAGAACTTTTATAAGAAAAATATTGTACTCATTCATAGAGAGCAGAGATGGTGATAAAATTTCTCATTCTAACATAAAAGGAGGATGAGAATGTTACAAAGTGTGAATCCAACATCGCATGTTTAGAAAGTCAATATTAAGATTATGCACATAATCCAAATAATAATATTTATTTATTTATTTATGTTTTAAAACCATTCCTTTAGTGGGCACTGGTATCCAAAAAAAATTCATCATACACAGATATATTATTGTGCACAATCACTAAAGAAAAATAATATTCTAAGTATTATATCTTTTAAGTAATGCATAATAAGAAGATAGATGTTGAAAAATCTAACAAAATAAATAAGGAAAATGGAAATAATTGAAGAGTTTGCTTTCCATCCAATAATAATTTTGGGATGAAAAACCTCAGTGCATGTCTAAAGGGAATGTGATTTTGTTACATGTTTGGAGAAAGAGGCCACTAAGATTGAAATTGAAAGTGAAATAAAAACTATACAAATTATCAATTCCAAAATTTTAATGAAATGGGAAACTATGTAAATTATTTTCCCATGCTTCAAGAAAATATTCTCTAAAAAATCGAAGGGATAAGGTCTTAGCTTATGTGATCAAAACTAGTGAGGTTGGATTTCCTAATGATATTTTGGTAGGTACGTTAATCGACACATCAAACTTATCCAATTCATTATTTGATTTTGGATATTTTAATTTTTTATCCTATCATTCTTCCATGAAAATTATACATTTTCCATTTGATTTAACAGAGGATTTTTCATTCAAAACTCTTAAGGGAGGTCACATTGAAATAATGATATGTTTGGAAATCCCCTTTAGGACACATAAACGTACTTCAGGTGTTAAACATATCATAATACCTATGATTTACATCTTCATAACACTTGGTGTGGATTTGATTTCAAAATATGATGTCAATATTTATTTCAAGATGAAGGAAATTAAAAATTTTTATGAAGAAGAAGAACCACTAATATATAAATAAGAAACATCATCACTTTGTTATTATCTAGATCCATCCCCAATAGCTCGGCTGAATGAAATTCATTGGGAGGAAGGGAAAACAATAACTAGGGATGAAGAAGGGGATATTCCAATTAAGTATGTACCTATTGTGAAAAAATGTATTGTTGACTTTCTTGAGGAATCACATTAATATCCCATATAGCATGAAGTTTAATTCTCTATTTATTTAATCCTTGATTAATGTCCCATACGAAAGACTCCATATTGAATGACCCATGTGGAATTGGTGTAGTTGAAGAAAACATTGGAGTATTTTGGTAATAAGGTACTTATCCACCCAAATGTTTATACATGTCAAGCCCATTTCCTCTTTATTATGATGAAATATTGATCCTTGATGTTGTGCATTAATTATAGAAATTACATTCTTACATTAATACCATTTTTATTGACGAATGAACCCTCTGTTTTTACAAACCTAATAAATAGAGTGTTTAGGGAATATGTTGATGATTTTTTGGTGGAATTGCATTATGATATTCTGGTGTATTCTAAAATCTGTGAAGTTCATGAGAATCGCATAAGGATTATTAATAATAAAATCAGAAGAGAAGGTTTATATTGGAAATTTAGTATATATGATTTTGGATTCATGAAATTCATTTTCATGGACATATTTTCTCCAATTATATAATATAGTTAGATCATAAAAATATGAAGGTAGTCAGAGAACGACATACACTAACAAACATTACTAATGTGTGTAGTTTAATTTGATTTGAAGGTAATTAACGGTGGTTTGTTCATAATTTTACCTGAATGGATATGTTGTTAACTAAGCTTACACATAAAGGGTTTAAGTTTGTTTGGACAAGGGAGTGTGGAGAATTTTTTATCATATATAGTGATGATAATTAAATGCTCTATTTTTTAATCTACCTACTGGATGTTATGGGATTTTCATATATAGTGCTTAATTGAAGAGGGGACATGGTTGTGTCCTAATGAAATATTATTAATTCATTCCAGATGAATCATAGAAATTGAGGACTAATGAAAATAAATATCCAACCCATGGTCTGGAGCTAGCAGTTGTAATCTTCGATTTGAAAATATAGAGACATTATCTCTATAGTGATATTTATAAGATATACGTTAATAATAAAATATAGAAATGAATTTTCTTATATAGATCACTCAATATGAGACATGGGATATGTCTCGAGATACTCAAGGATTATAATTTCTCAATATAATACCACCAAAGGGAAGAGAATAAGGTAGACAATGCACTGAGTAGGAAGGATAATGGTGTTCTAAAGAATGTGAGGAATCAATCATCTTTAAAATTATTGAAAAATAATCTTTATTAGAGATGATAAATAATTCTCAATAAAACAATGAGGAATTATAGATAAGATTAAAAGATTAAATGATGGAATATTATCAGACGTTGTTTGTGAAGTTGGTGTTCTAAATTTTGGAAAGTGGAAATGTGTTCCATCTATACCTGAGCTAAAAATAGAATTTTTAGACAATGATCAGAACTCAAATTTATCTATACACCCTGGTATCACAAACATGTATAGGGACTTGAAGGAACATTTTTTTGGGATAACATGAAGTGTAAATTTGTTAATTATGTATTGAGAAGTTTTTTTGTCGACAAGTGAAAGCTATGGGACAACATCTTAAATGTGTCCTACAAACACTTCCTATTCTGAGGTGGAAAATGGATGAAATTATTATTGACTTTGTCATTGGACTACCAATGACCTCTAGAATGAATGATGCGTTATGGTTTATTATGGATCTTCTATCCAAATATACACATTTCATTTCTATAAGAGAAAAACATTATCTTGAACACCTTAAAAGACTCTAAATTAATGAGGTTGTAAGACTTCATGGTGTACATCTATTGATTGTGTCGGATAGTGATACCAATTTTACATCAAAATTATTGAAATGACATAAAAATTCCCTAGATACTGATCTTCATTTGAGTACTTCCAACCACCCTCAAACTGATTGACAATTAGAAAGAGTTGCCCGAAATTTAGATGACATGATGAGATCTTTCTCACATGACATTCAAGGTACATGGGATCGATATTTAACATTGGTAGAATTTTCCTATAATAATAGATTCCATTCAAGTATTCAAATAGAACCTTTTGAAGCGTTTTATTTGAAGATATGTCATACTCCAACAAGTTTTGATGATTTTGGGGAAAGAAAACTTATAGGCCATGAACTTGTTGAGGAAAAAATGGCAATATGATGACTATTCAAATGCATATTAATGAAGATCAATGTAGGAAAAAGATATTTTATGATAACTGAAGGATTTTGAATTTAAAGTGGGACAAAATGTTTTCTTGAAGTCAACTCCATGGAAGGGTGTTAAAAGATTTGGTATGAAAGGAAAATTAAATTCATGGTACATTAGACCTTTTGAAATCCTAGAATGAATTGGCATTGTATCCTTCCATTTAGTAATACTTCCAACTCTCTCAAAAGTTCATTATTTGTTCCAAGTATCATTGTTAAGAAAATACATGGAAAATATAATTCATTTACTCACCTATAATGAAATTGAATTAGAACTAGATATGTCTTACTATAAAGAGCCTATCGATATTCTTGACACTAAGAATCGGACGACACGACTGGTAATGGTTCTTTGGAGAAACCAAAAAATGTAAGATGCAATGTGGGATCATAAAGAATTTATGATCAAGAACAGAAAAATATTTTTTTGAGGTGGTACTCTAGAACTTTAAAATATAAAAATTTTGAATGATCGAAGAGAGTAACACCACATTATTTTACATTACATTTTGTTTTTAAATAAATATAGTAGCTTATGTTGCATCCAATAGTGCATGTGAGCAAAACACGATTTGTTAACCTCTATGTTTAAATTGAATTTATAAATAGTATCAACCACATTATTAAATTTATGTATATTCCATATAGATATTTTATTAATATTATATAATAAAAAAATGACATTTTCCTATAAATACTATATTTTTTAAAAAGGAGGAATTTTACCAACTTTTAATTGTGAATCTATTTAAATAATTAATTTTATAATTTTTTTTAAATTTTATTTTTCAAAATAGACTTCATTTTTGAATTCAATACATGAAAATTATATGAGGGTGATTTTTTGGTATTTTTCTGAGAGACTTTATTTTATATAAGAATTGTGAAAATATTGCATTATAGTTAAAAAAATTAATTTAAAATTAATTTAATTTTTTTAAAGTCAAAACTGATCAAAAATACATATATTTATATCTTTCAGGTTATTGGAAATATTTTTATATTAAAATTATATATAAAAACTAATTTATATTTTGAATGTCACTCTTACCCGCTGTCTCACCCCATATGTGGGATCAAGGTTAAACTTATTCTTGACACATTTGTGAATTGAATTTAGAGAAATTGACTTAAACAACTGTAATCAGTATGATATTTAGATTCTAATAGGGTCAATGGATTTTCTTTGGATATTAGAAATACTGACTGTAGTAAAAAAAAATTAACCATTGTTAGGGGTAAATCGTGTAATTAACTGTAAAAATGATATTATAATATTATAAATTTAACCTAAAACATGTTCTAATTTTATTTCATGATTGAATTTCTACTGAAATAAATCATTGGATGAAATTATATCATTTTCATACCACTTGGATAAAAATATTTTGTTTACAATATTTTATTTAAAGATAAGTTAAAAATTTCATAGTCATGTTTTCAATAACATTTATATTTTTAATTAATGGGTTTACAAAATAAAAATTACACTTTAAAATGTAATTTTAAATCTAATAAATTTATTTTCATCATGAAAATAGGTTTTTATTGTTTATATAATAAATAATTTATTTAATGTATTTCATAACAATGAAGCAGTAATTGTTTAATCAATTGAAATATCAAACAAATGATAGTAAAAACATTACAATAAAAATATTTTTACATAAATAATGACATAAAATAAATTTTTAGATAAAATATAAATTTTAGTGATATATTTAAATTTTAGTTCAAAGTTATCATGGGGTTATTATATTTTAAAAAGACAAATAGTGAATAGTATCAAAATTGGCAAAAAAATTATACATTAAAATAAATAATATTTTATTAAAATTTATAAAATTAATAAAAATTTATAAAATTAATAAAAATATGAAATTAGTCTAAAAAAGAATAAGGTTATATATCTGATCAATGATCCATTTTTGGTTCATCTAAAATTTAATAAAACTACATTTACCTTAAAGAGAAAAAAATCCATGTTTTGAGGGTAAAAGTTAAAGGGTTTAACTAAGTGTTGTAGCCCGAAGATAAAGTTAATATTGTGAACTAAAAATATCTAAAAATCATTGTTTTAGAGGATTTATACCCATAATCATCTTAAATTATAATTAACTTACTTTACATCTATTTTAAATTTAAAATCAATTTGTATTAATTTAATATTTTAATGGATTCCAAGAGTTCCCCTCCACTCTCTTATAAAAAGGAACCTCCATAGTCACATTCTCACACCAATTTGAGCATTCTTCCTCAACCAAACCCCTTAAAAATTCTACTCCAAATATTATTATAAATATTTTTGATGTTCTGGTAATCTAAAAATTTAATCCTAGTGTCTCTAAGAGGATAACAAAAAGAAATCCATCGACGAAGTGATGATTGTTTTCCCAACTCATTCAAGTTATTTTCTTTTCATGGTCCCATTATTATGTTATTTATATAATAATGTAATAAATCAAGTATAATCTATAAGCTTAGATATTAGTATGATTATGGGAAAACCATTTTCCTTCTTTTATCCACCCTACAAAACATAATATCACCATGTTGCGTACGCATGTATTACCGTCTCCACACTATGGTGTAAATTTATTTCTATCATAAATTTATTTAGATGGATATAATGATGAATATAATGGATATAAATAATTAAATATTACATTATAATGATTCATTATACTTAATATACCATCTAATTATTTACTAATTTACCATTACGGGATGATATTGTTTCTCGTGCATATGTACGACCGACCGTCTCCAGAGCGTAATGAGTTTCATACTCCATGATAACCATTTAATAATGATTATTAAAATGTATATGATGAATAAATATATTATTTATGAACTTAATATAACTATGCATAAGAATAAAATATATCATATTCATAAGAAACAAGTCTTACATGACAACACAATCACTAGAAATTGAAACAGTTAACATCTGAAACAATTGTAATAATTAAATATTACAAACAAAATGATCTAAGGGGGTCATATATGAAATAAAACATATAGATATGGTTTTTTTATAATTTAATAAAATTATTAAACATTTATAAATGAGGATAATTCACCCTCAACTAAAGGAAAGTACGTTGGAAGGATTATTTTTTCAATATCATTATTATACAAGATTGATTATGTGTAATTATTTACAAGGACTTATTTATCATCAATTTCAATGTTTCATAAAAATGATTTTAAAATATTATAACTATTCATATTCTATTTTAATGTAATTTTTAAACATCTTTACTTTTTATATAGTTTTTTTGAAATGAATCTTATTTTCGTTTTCCAAATGAGGTACCTTATGAACCTTTCGACAAAACAAGGTTGGAAAACTTTTTTAACTTATAGAACATGAGAAAAGATTCCATTAAATATTAAAATATTATTATCACTAAAAAATTTTTCTTTTAAAATTTCATTCCCCTTTTAAAATAATTACAATATAAAAAATGGAATTTCTCTTAAGGTGTTTTTAATGATTTTATTAAAATACATTAATCTATGTCAACATTAATTGTTTACTTTTATTATAAATTGAGGTTGGTATCTTAAGATACAATCTAACATATTTTACTAGAAGGTTTTATGATATGTTGGACAGTGTATGTTTTAATTTTATAACATTAATAGTTTATGGTTAATTTATTAATGTTATGTATTCTAGTTTTAATAGGTATGTTTTTGTTGGTTTTTTATCACCCTATTACATATGTGGAAAGAATTGCACTTAGTAATTGATGGTGGGGCCCACTATAGCCCCTAGATGTATCGGTATGTCTAATTAAACTAACTAGATTGGGTATTTGTTGATGTCTTAGCCATTTAGGTATGGTATCTTCACCGATGACATTATTATATGTTTATGAAGTCTGACATTACAAATTCCCTTATTATGAGATTAGTTATTGATATTTCATGTGAATATTTGACTAATAGAATATCTATGGTTATTAAAATTTGTAATGTGGATATTTTTTTGGAATTATTTGATCATCATATATCCCTTCCATATAATTCTCTATTTTATGTTTCAATGTCATGATTTTATAGTTATTCACCTTGAATTATTGTTTATGTTTTTATGATAGCTTCTATTGTATTTTTTCCCATCACTAAGCATTTGAGATCACCAATTTCTTATGTTTCATTTTCCCCAAGTTGCAATTATGTATATTATGACTAACATGAATGGATAAGAAAATTTAATAATTGTCAGGACCCATCCCCCGGGGCTCATATTGTGACTACCCCAAACCCGCCTTCCATAGGCCAGGGGCTGGAGACTAGCACCAAAGGTGTAAATCCCTAAAACTGGGAAGGCATTGACTTTATAACTGTAAACAAACACAACTAGATAACAAACGGAAGAAAACACTAAGTAAAAATTGCATAACAAGTATGTTAAAAGTAAAGGGACTAGAAATACAAGCCCAATAGTAAAGTACATGGAAAGGACAAACAGGTACAACTAAAATGAAAAATAGATAGAAGGTGTCTAGTAGCTCCTGTATCATCCACCACGGATCCTACCTGAAGGGTAGGTACAGATAGCCTCCTCAGTGCTACACGTCCATCCATTTTCTCTGGGTACTGACTCCTAGTGAGGTCCACCTCTGGGTACCGTCCAGTCCTCGTAGACTCTGCCTCGGTCAGCGCTGTCTGTCGTCCGCATCCAACACAAAAAGGTATGGGCATATCCTGTGTAGGGGTGAGTATAACGATACTCAGTAGGGACCCCTAGACCCTCAAGGTCTCACAAAATCCAACAAGTATAAACCACAAAGTATGATTTCAAAAAATAACCATTACTTAGGTATATTCCCATACATATACCTAAGTTACCATGTTACCCATCTCAATATTGAGGTAAACACAAAATTCATTGACTCATCTCAAACCATAATTTTTATTATCGAAACCATGACTGCTGGAAAACTCCTCCTCTGTCACGAACAGTGGGCATATCATGAAACTAAGGCCCTTCTCACAAACCTTAGACTGCTGAGGTACTCCTCATGTTGAGTACTACGGGTCTACTTCCAACTACTAGGTACCTCGTCCGCTGTGGGTCTGCCGCCAAATACCGGGCGCTCCCCCTAATAGCCTACAGAGGTACTCCTCCTGTCGAGTACCGCGGTTCTGCTTCCAACTACCAGGTGCCCCACCCACCATGGGTCTGCCACCAAATAACGGGCGCTCCCTACTGGGCTAGTCGAATCACTCTGAGTCGAATTAATCAAGAAGTCGTCAGGTCTATCAGCTACTAGGTCTCTGCACTCTCTCTGATCATCTCCAGGATGATTTTCTCCACAAGATATTGGTCGATACTCCAAGTGTCACGAAGTCTCACGTAGAAGTATCTCAAATGAACACCACGTCATAGGGGTCGCAGTGTGTAAGAACCCAGTTCTTATTCTTGAGGTACAAGTTTCTTGTTTTTCTTTTATCTTATGTGTTTTTGAGAAAATAAGGAAAATGGGGAAAAATCCAAAATTTTGTGGGTACACACCATGTACTTTTCCACACGCCATGTACTTTGGCCGTGTGTGATGAGTACACAGGGTGTGTAGCCATGCTGGCGATGAAAGGTGTAAAAACCGACTACACGTCGTGTAGTCAATCGGTAGGTGAATAGTAAGGTGATAAAGGTAGCTTCTAGTTGAGCGACAGTACACACTATATACTCAGGTATTACATGTCGTGTACTCATGTCAACAGATGAACAATGTCGCGCTGGTGAGGGGCCACCAGAGGAACAGTTAAAAAAACGAAAAGTACACACTGTGTACTTGAGAGTACATGCCCTGTAGTTTGTTTTTTTTTTTTGCTTAAAACGGGAAGTATCCTCCTCTATTCATAGAGGAAGCTTAGAATACTAGAGGAGCTTGCGAGGATGGCCCGAGCTTTAGAGATCTCCCAACCGCACATCGGGAATCTGTTTCCACTTCCTTCGATCACGTTGGGACCGTACGGTTAAGATATTCCTTCTCCTTGCACCATTCATACCAATTCATCCTCTAATGGATGTTATTTGAGTTTGAATGAGATTATGTTCACCTCAAATCTGTGTCGTTCTCATTTGTTTCGAAAGGATAGGTTCACATATACCGATCATGGGTGATCGAGGTAAGTGGTCTCGCATTTAAATTCCAACTACTGTGCGTTTTTGTGTACCATTGTGCTACGAACCCATGTTTGGGATGACTATGGATGATGCCTTTGCTGAAAAATATCTAGAATTGTATAGATAATCTAATAACAAGTTTAAACTACTATTTGAGATCACTACTTTGATCCAGGATGACCCCTATGGTGTGTTCTTATGTTTTTTTGTTTGTCCAGGTTACCTAAGGGTATAAAAAGAATTTTAGCATGTTTTAAATTGACTTGAGAGGAATTGTATATAAATTTCTTGCTTATATGTTGGGAATGTCCCGGTTACTTGTTTATCCTGAGGGCAGTGTTGTGATTAGCCTGTGGGCAGTGGTCTGTTTAGCCTGAGGGAAACTTATTCTGTGCCTGTGGGAAGTAGATTTTGTGTTTGTGGGTGACACC
This sequence comes from Viscum album, assembly GCA_963277665.1. NCBI lineage: Eukaryota > Viridiplantae > Streptophyta > Magnoliopsida > Santalales > Viscaceae > Viscum > Viscum album. The sequence goes on from OY728164.1 coordinate 996,388,708, forward strand.
TCGTACACTTGTGGGCATTATTCAATATGAATGTGGGAAGATTCATGTGGGTTTGGATTCTCTTTACCTGAGGGTAAGGGTTTTAATGTATGAGGAAACTGACTGTTTACTTATAATATTCACTATGGTGATTTTCCTAAATTTAATGATTAAATGAATATTAAAATTTTAGTATATCTAGTAGTTAGTTACTTTTGAGTACTACTTAGTTTATTGCATTTACCTTTGCACACTATTGTTGCTCATTTCCACGGATAGTTAGGCACAGGCCTTTGGTGGGTGCATACTGGGATTTATTTCTCACACCATGATTAGGTCATGTCTTCTGCCCAAATAGACTATATTGTTCCAGGTGTAGATAGGGGAATTGGTCCCTATACAGGTACATGATTGTGGTAGAGGAGTAGAAGAGCATGGGACCGAGCCTAGGTTTGCGATGCTGCTGCGTGTTGTGTACTCTTCTTTTGTTTTATTTGACTATACCTTTTACTAGACATGTATTGTTTTGCATTGCAGTATATCATGTTCTGGCTGTTTCTATAGAATAGTGACATGCTATATCTCATATATATGAATGATGGTTCTATTTTACATCAGTTATCCATTTTCGTTAACTATTGTTTACTGCTTTCACTATGGTATGTTATATAATTCTATTCCACTATGCTACACTTTGACAAATAAGGGCATAGTTTCCCCACTATCAGACCTAAGCCCTTGCTGCTAGTCGGCAACCTCTGGTGTTTGGGGAAATTCAATTGAGGTCATGTGACAAACCGGGTTTAGGGAACCTGTTGAGTGGCACCAGAATCTGGGACGTTACACAATGCAATAGACGGCGCGTCAATCAAATGCCCGGTCTGTGAGTTATTATCATTTTAGTCATGGGTTACCGGTTCAATTCATGTACGAACCAACCTGAACATGACTCAATTATACCCCGAACACTAGTGTGGAATACGCAAAGGGATGGCTATGCTCCAAAAATACCGTTGTCGCTGAGGGTTCGTCAAACGGATGACCGGTGCCAAAGATATGCCCAATAAGGTAATGGGTCAGTAATTGGCCCGTGTCCAATCCGACACGATCGGACCGACTCAGCCCAACCCAATCAAGAACGACCTGGTCTGGGTCGACCTGGTCAGACTTGCTGGGTCTGACCCGACCCATTAGGTGGGTCATCCCACTAAGTGTTGACCAGGTCTGCTGGGCCCGAACCCAATGGACTGTGAGGGCGGTTCGGCCCGGTAGTCACCACGTAGGCGGCTCGGTGACTCGGCTTGTGAGATCGGGCCGGTTCGGCCAGCGACACCGCGGGGGATGCCGCGGGTCGACTCAGGAGGCCTGTGGCCAGTAGGCCAGCAGGCAGGCCACGCGGGGCGAGGCAGGCCGGCTGGGCACTGGGCAGGGCGCAGCAGGCCGCGTGGGTGCCGATATGGCCATGGCAGGGCACCGGGGGTGCCGAGCAGGCCATAGCTGGGCACCGGGCCAGTCGCGGCAGCGCGCTGGGGCACGAGCAGGGCACCGGAGGGGCCGAGCAGCGCACCGGGGGAGGGGGGCAGTGTGACGGTGGGGCCCACAATGCACCGGGGGGGAGCATGCCAGCGGGGCGTGGGCACCACGTCGAGGGCGCAGTCAGCGAGCTGGCGGGCATGGGCAGCGCACCAGAGGCGCGGGCAGCATGCGGGGGAGCCGCAGGTAAGCGGGTCGGGCGCTGCGTGGTTGGAAACGTTTGGCCGGGAGCACCGGTGCGCCGTGGGGGCAGCGCGGTTCCTGGAGGCTACGGGTAGCTCGATATCATTTTTGCTGCCTTCGTCACCTTTCCATATAACACCATAAGAGAGAATAAAACGGTGGAGGATGTCAGGCTGTGTTAGGTCAGCCCGAATCCTCCGCGTTTAAAGTGATAACAAACAGCTCGCTAGTATGAAGCACAACTACCACCGTTCTTCATTTTGAGAGAAATGGAGAACATGAGAAGAAGTTCATACTTTAAATAAAATCATTCCCCTACCTTTTATTCGCCGGTAGTCAATCATTGACGTCACAGAAGGATGTTCGTCAATCCATGGTAGACAATCACGTCCCACTTTGAAGGGTTCCCTGGAAGAAGGTCGGAGAAAAAGAGCGTCGTCAGTATTATTCGCGTTCTTCGTTGGGTGAACAGTTCTTCAATGGGATATTTTTCTCCTTATCTTTCCTTTCCCCCATTCCACCAAAATGATATATGCCAATTAAAATAATAGGTAGGTTATCTTATTATTCCGTTGGCATAGAATTCGAATTGGTGATTTAATCATGAGGTTCCCCCTAACATATTCATGAATTTTGACACGAATTAATTAAGGGGTTTCGGTTCATTAAGGTGGGGAAAGGTGGAGAGGCTCTCCCTCATTAATGAGGGAGAGTAGAGAGGTTAAGGCTCCTCTCATTAATTAGGGGTCGGGAGGCTTCATGTTGTCCCCACCACATTTAACTTCACATGGGAGGTTGTGTGTGGGTAGGCCCCACAACCATAACCATTTTGGAGGGTTAGGGTGTGGTGGTACCACCACCAACTCCCATGTGGAGGTTCCAAATACCTGCACTCACATGGCGGTTGGAATAAAATAAATGTGGATACACTTTATTTTAATATTTTTTTTATAAAAATACAACAACTAACTTTTATACTCGACCATCCGCCATCGAGGTGAATGTCTCCTTATGTGAAAACTAGTGCTGCGAGTTCAACGGTTCCCTCGAATTTCAATTCCGAGCACCAGTTCAAAAGTTATAAAATCATGCTCATACGTTTACTGAACGTACCCGAAAAAAACTTCAAAAATTGATTCCGGACACACCGGGACTCAGAATCAAGCGCCGTCGGAAAATGTGGACTCGTAAAATTACCATGTATTTTAAAAAAAATACCATGGGAATTCCAGGTCTTTATATTCTCCCCACCACAGGGCTTTACATCCCTGTAAGATACAACTCGAACTAAGGGAACAAATGAGGGTACTGAGCACGCATCTGAGCCTCCCAGTCCCATGTGCTCTCTTGGAGGTTCCTGTGCTGCCAGAGAACACACACTAGAGGTATCGATCATCCATGTAAGACCCGCTCCTATAGATCCTCAATCTCCACTAGAACCTCCATGAAAGTCATCATGTCATCGATGTCCAACTCCCCGTGATGGATGATGTGGGAAGGGTCATGGACATATCTCTCCAGCTAAGATACATGGAAGACATTGTGCACCCGGTGCAACTAAGGTGGAAGAGATCAGTGGTAAGCCACATTTTCTACTCTGCTGAGGACCTGAAATGGTCCGCTGAATCGCAGAGATAGCTGTCCACCTTGGCCAAATCTCCGTAGACCTCATCGTGGTGAAACCTGTAAGAAGATTTGGTCGCCATCCTCAAACTTCAGAGGTCTCCATATCCTGTCAGCATATGACTTCTGTCTGCTCTGTGCAGTCTTCATCCGCTCCTGGATGATCTGCACCTTCCATGTGGTAGCCCATACCATCTCTGATCCCACTAATGCTGACTCACCTGGGTCTGTCCAGCACAGTGGTGATCTACAAGGTCGACCATACAAGGCCTCAAAAGGTTCCATACCTATGGTGGAGTGATAGCTATTGTTTTAGGAAAACTCCACCAAATTTCAGTGATCCTCCCAGCTACGACCGAAGTCGAGGGCACAGGCACTGAGCATGCCCTCGAGGGTCTGAATGGTCCTCTCAGTATGACCATCTATCTAAGGATGGAAGGCGGTGCTCAAGCGAAGCTGTGTCCCGAAAGCTTCCTACAACCCCTTCCATGGCCGGGAAGTAAACCGTGCGTCATAGTTGGAGACAACAGAATAACGTACTCCATGTAACTGCACAATCTCCTGCACATAGAGGTGTCCTAAGCTCTCTACTGAGCCATGCTCTCTGATCGGTAGGAAGTGGACCGACTTGGTGAGTCGGTCGACAATCACCCAAACCGAGTTGTGACCCCAAGATGTACGGGTAATACCCATCATGAAGTCCATGGATATCCCATCCCACTTCCACTCTGTTACCTCTAAGGGATGAACCAAGCCTGCTGGTACCTAGTGCTCTGCCTTCACTTGATGACAAGTGAGGCATCGTGGGTAAAATTATGCTACTGCCTTCTTTATACCTGGCCACCAATGCAGTCATGGAAGGTCCTGATACATCCTCACCACTCGTAGATATACCACTAGAGGGGAAGTGTTTAAATCCCGCAACACTTCCTCATGAAGTGCTACCGGTACCATGTTACATCCTTTGAAGAGAACTATGTGCTCCCCACCTTCATAAAATCCATCAGGTTCTTGCCCTATGGTTATCTGAGCATGTCACATCTCACAGTCAACGTCCCCATGCTGCACCACCCAAACTCATTGAAGAAGTGTGGGAGTGACTGTAAGAGACTGTAGATATGATGCTCCATCTCTATCCACAAAGGATATATATAAGGCATCTAGATGATCTGTCGCCTCTCCTAGAAATTGTATACCAGTCCTCCTACTAACCTCATCCCCAACAACATTCCCCTTCCTAGGAGTATAGACTATCTCAAAGTCATAGTTCTGGAAGAACTCAAGCCATCGCTGATGTCTCAGCTTCAGGTCCTTCTGAGAGAACATATACCTGAGACTCTTGTGATCAGAGTAAATGGTAAAATGTTCACCTATCAGATAGTGCCACCACATATTCAAGGTGAAGACCACTGCTGCTAACTCCAGCTCATGGGTAGCGTAGTTCTGCTCATGTTGTCTCAGTTGCTGAGAACCATATGCGATCATTTCATGCTCATGTATTAGGACACACCCATGTCTGGTCCCTGATACATCATAGTAAACTACATACCCTACGTCCTCCTCTGGAAGCCTCATGATGGGGGCACTTGTCAGCCTCTGCCTCAGCTCCTGGAAGCTTTATAGGAATATCACCGACCACACGAAGGGTTTCCCCTTCTTCTTCAAGGCTGATAGTGGTGCTGCAATTTTGGAGAAATCTGGAACGAATCTCTGGTAGTAGCCAGCCAAACCTAGGAAACTCCGTACCTCCATCAAAATCCTAGGTGGCTCCAAAAAAAAAGTAATGCCTCAATCTCTGATGGATCCACTGCAACTCCATCCTCTGAGATGACATGTACCAAAAAGTGAACCTCTAGAATCCAAAACTTGCACTTCTAGAGCTTTCCATAAAGCTGAGGCTCTCAAAGTGTGTCCAGTACTACCAGCAAATGGTAGGTATGCTCCTCCTCCTTGGTCGAGTAGATCAGTATGTCATCGATGAAGACTAAGATAAAGGGATCAATGTATGGATGGAAGATCTCATTTAGGAGACTCATGTACACTGCTGGAGAATTGGTTATGCCGAAGGGAATAACCAAGAACTCGAAGTGGCCATAACGACACTTGAAGTCTGTCTTCTGCACATCCTCATTTTGAACTCTGAGTTGCCGATAGCCTGATCTAAGGTCTATCTTCAAGAACCATCGTGCTCCTTTGAGCTGATCAAAGAGGCCGTCAATCCTCAAAAGTGAGTACTTGTTCTTCACTATCACCTGGTTCAGGCTACGATAGTCAACACAGAGCCTCAAGCTCCCATATGCCTTCTTGGAGAATAGAATTAGGGCTGCCTAGGGAGAAACACTGGGTCAGATGAATCCCTTTCCCTGCAAGTCCTCTAGTTGTACACGCAGCTCACAAAGCTCCGCGGGATCCATCTGATATGCTGGAGTAGATATCGATTCCTTACCGGGGTACATGTCACTATTGAAGTCCACCTATCTGCGAGGAGGTAGTCCTGTAACTTCTTCAGGGAAAACAAACGAGTATGGGTACACCATTACAGGATAAGTCAAACTCTCCACATCAACTGCTCCGAGGGTAAGGCAAGCCAACTGGTGAGTGATCGTCTGCACCCTCCTCCGAGTAAGTCCATCCTGTGCTGCAAAGGTTCCCTTCTCACTGGTGAAGGTGAACCTGTTCCCATCTGTGCGGACACTCCACATTTTTCGCCTAATACATTCGATCTGGTCATGGACTTTAGATAACCATTCCATATCCAAGATGACATCGTAAGGCCTCGACACCACTACTAAGAGATCCCAGCCGAAGCTATTGCCTCCTAGAGTAAGCTCGCACTTCCGGCACCAGCGTGTAATCATAGAATCAACTTCCGTAGGAGTCTCTAGACATAAGGATCAAACCAATAGATCCTTCAGAATCTCTGAGCTCCGAATGAGGGATGTTTCAATGAAAGAGTGACTATCACCCGTGTATATAAGAACTGCAGCTAAGGTGGAATAGAAACATATCGTACCTCGAATCGTCTCCAAAGAGCCATGATCGTAGGCCTTAGCTACCTGAAATGGTGCTCTACCCTATCCACCCACTCCCCGTGGTCTAGGTGGACCTCCTGGTGGTGGTGGTGGTAGCACCTCGTAACATCGTCCACCACCTGCTGCAGGACCATCTCCTCTTTCACGTCCACCTACGCCCTATATATCTCCTCGATCGAACCTCTGCCTCTGCCTAGGAGGTCCTTCAACTATCTTCTGATCATCAGAGCAGTGGGTCAGATAGTCCTGAGCCATATTACCAAGCCCGCAATAGAAGTAACACTGTCCTCTCCTAGCATGACTGGCTCTGTCTCCACTCTGGGTGCCCCGCACAACAGATCCTGAGTCGTGCAATCGACCACCTATGGGTCTGGTCATCTTGGACCTTAGCACCATCTGTCTTCTGCCAGCTGCAGAAGACTCCACTGCAAGTCGACTAGTGGTGGGTCTCACTGCTGGAGACTACTTAGCAAGGAAACTCTCTACTAGGAGGGCTCGCTCCAACACTCCCACCTACGTCGGGATGTTGTGGGAGATAACTGAAGCATAATCTCTTTCTTGAGTCCCTACTAAAAGGTTTGGGCCCTGAAGAATGTGTCCCGTACCATATCAGTGGAGTAGAGCAGGAGGTCGGTGAACCTCACTGAGTACTACGCCACCGTCATACTACCCTGTTGTAGATGTAGTAGCTCATGTACCTACACTTCTCATAGGGTCGCTGGAACAGACTCCGCCCAAAATAGGCTCTTCAAGTATGCCCATAGAAGTAATTCCTCATCATGCCTCTGAAGCATCAGGGTCACCCATTTTCCTGCTACTGCTTGAAGGAGGATAGCATCAAGGATCCCCATGAAGTTGGCTGGTGTCCCTACCAGTTTGAAGACTCTCACTACAGCCTCCAGCCAATCCTCAGCCACCTACGGGTCCGTCTCTCCCCTTAACCTGGGTGGCCTCTAGCACTGGAACTCATGCATTGTGCTCAAGCGGCGTGCACTCTCTACTATTGGGGTCGGTGGAATCGGTGGTCCAATGAGGAGTAGTACAGCTGGTGCCTCCTCTAGTGCCTAAACTGGAATAGGGACCTATACTGAGGCCTCATCGCTCAGCGGGCTGTCAGTACGTACAACTCTCAGAAATCTAGCTGGTCGTCTGCAGGAAGTCATCCTAGATGAAACAGATGTTACACATTCAATAGAATATATCTGGTGAGCTGACCTGGTTGAGATGACTTAAAGAAAAACATTTGAAAATACACACACAATCTGTGTTTTCTTCCAATGATTCGGAAATCAGAAGTCAAGTTCCTAGTGTATGGATACGTCGGCTGCCCGCACACACACTGGACTCCCTGAACTGAAAACCACACTTAGTACTCTTAACACTATTGCTTCACAGAAAGAAATATCATAGACCTATGTTCTGAAGTAGAACTGACGTTCTCTGATACCAATTTATCATGACCCATCCCCTGGGGCTCATATCGTGACTACCCCATGCCCTCCGTCCATAGGCCAGGGGTTGGCGACTAGCACCAAAGGCATAAATCCCTAAAAACGGGAAGGTATTGCCTTTATAACTATAAACAAACACAACAATAGAACAAGCAGAAGGAAACACTAAGTAAGAACTATATAACAAGTATGTTGTATGTAAAGGGGCTGGAAATAGAATCCCAATAGCAAAGTACAAGGAAAGGAAAAACAGGTAGAACTATAAAGACAAACATCTGGAAGGTGTCTAGTAGCTCCTAGATCATCCACCAATGATCCTACCTGATGGGTACGTACAGATATCCCCCTCAATGCTCCACATCCATTCTTCTGCTTCAGATACTGACTCATCATGAGGTCCACCTCTGGGTACCATAAAGTCCTCGTACACTCCTCCTCAGTCAGCATTGTCCGTCGTCTACATCCAACATAATGAGGTGTGGGCATAGCCCGTTCCGGGGTGAGTATAACGATAATTAGTAGGGACCCTGAGACTCTCAAGGTCTCACAAAATCCAAAAAGGATAAACCAAAAATTATTTTTTCAACTGATAACCAATACCTAGGTATATGCCCATACATATAACTAAGTTATCAAGTAAACCATCTCAATCATGAGTTAAACAAAAAAATAATTGACTCAGCTCAAACTAGTATTTTTATGATCTAAACCACGACTGCTAGAGAAATCCTCCTCTATCGAGAATAGTGGGCATCTCACGACACCAAGTCACTTATCACTAACCTTAGACTGCTGAGGTACTCCTCTTGTCGAGTACCGTGGGTCTGCTGCCAACTACCAGGCGCTCCGTCTGCTGTGGGTCTGCCGCCAAATACCGACCACTCCCCCTAATAGCCTACAGAGGTACTCTTCCTGTCGAGTACCACAAGTCTGTGGCCAACTACCAGGTGCTCCGTCCACCATGGGTCTACCCCCAAATACCGGGCGCTCCCCTCTGGGCTAGTAGAATTACTCTGAGTCGAATCGGTCAAGCAGTCATCGGGTCTGTCAGCTACTAGGTCTCTGCACTATGTCTGCTCGTCTCTAGGAGGATCCACTCCACGATCTACTGTTTTATATTACAACTATCATGAATTCTAACATGGAATTATCTCAAAGGACCACCACATCATAGGGGTCTCAACGCAACAGACTATGCATCAATCGGACGCTCGGTCTGTGAGTTATTAACATTTTTGTCATAGGGGCCCGGTTGGATTCATGTACAAACCAACATGACTGTGACTCAACTATACCTCGAACTCTAGTGAGGTATACTCAAATGTATGGATATGATCCAATAATACTTGTGTCGCTGACGGTTCATCAAACGGACGTCTGTTTCCAAATATATGGCCCAAGAAAGTAGTGGGTAAGTAATGGGACCAGGTCCAGTCCGACCCGGTTGGACCGACTCAGTATGGGTCAACCCGGTCTGACTTTCTAGGTCAAACCTATCCCATTAGGTGGTTCAGCCCGCTATGTTTTGACTCAGTCCGTTGGGCCTGGCCCAGCGGACAATGAGGGCAGTTCGGCCCGGAAGTCACCACGTAGTCGGCTCAGTGACTTGGCCCGGGAGACCGGGCCAGTTTGGCCAGCAACACCGTGGGGGATGCCACGGGTCAGCTTGAGAGGCTAGTGGCCGGGAGGCCAGCCGGCAGGCCGCGCGGGGCGCGTCAGGCCGGCTGGGCACCGGGTAGGGAGTGGCAGGCCGCGGGGCCGCCGGGCAGGCCGCGACATGGTGCAGGGGCGCCGGGAAGGCCGCGAAACGGCGTGGGTATGTCGGGCAGGCCTTCGGCAGGGCACGGGGTGCTGGGCAGGGCACTGGGGCACCACGGGTAGGCGGGTCGGGTGCCGCTTGGCCGACGAAATTTGGCCGGGAGCACTAGTGCTTCGCGGGGGCGGTGCTGTTCGTGGAGGCGGCAGGTAGCGCAACCTCGTTGTTGCTGACTTCATCGCCTTTCCATAGAACGCCATAAGAGATAAGAAAATAATGGAGGATGTCGCACCGTTTTAGGTCGGCCCGAATCCTCCATGTTTAAAGTGATAACAAACGACTCGCTAGTATGAAGCCCAACTACCACCGTTCTTTATTTTGAGAGAAAGGAAGAACATGGGAAAAATTTCATACTTTAAATAAAATAAAACCCCTAACTTTGATTCACCGGTAGTCGATTGTTGGCATCGTGGAAGGATGGCAGTAAATCCATGGTAGATGATCACGTCCCACGTTGAAGTGGTCCGTGGAAGAACGTCGGAGAAGAAGAGAATCACCGGCATTCTTTGCATTCTTCGTTAGGAGAACGGTTCTTCGATGGGAGCGTTTTCTCCTTAAATTTCCTTTCCCCCATTCCACCAAAATGATATATGACAATAAAAATAATAGGTAGGTTATCTTATTATTCTGTTGGCATATAATTCAAATTAGTGATTTAATTATGAGGCTCCCCCTAATTAATTCATGAAAATTGACACAAATTAATTAGGGGGTTTGGTTCATTAAGGTGGGGAAAGGTGGAGAAGCTCTCCATCATTAATGAGGGAGATTTGAGAGGTTATGGTCTCCTCCCATTAATGAGGAGTCGGGTGGCCTCGTGTGGTCCCCACCAAATTTAACCTCACATGGGAGGTTGGGTTCAGGTAGGCCCCCAACCATAACCACTCATGGGAGGTTAGGGTGTGGCGCTCCCACCACCAACTCCCAAGTGGAGGTTCCAACTACCCACACTCACATGGAAGCTACAATAAAATAAAGTGTGGATACACTTTATTTTATTATTTTTTATAAAAATACAAAAACTAACTTTTATTCCCGACCATCTTCCATCAAGGTGAAAGTCTTATTAAGCGAAAACCGGCGCTGCGAGTTCAACGGTGCCCCCAGATTTTAATTCCGAGCACTGGTTCAAAAGTTATAAAATCCCGCTCATATGTTTACAGAACATACCCAAACAAAACTTCATAAATTATTTCCGAACAAACCGGGCCTTGGAATCAAGATCCGTTAGAAACTGCAGACTCATAAAATTCCCATGTATTTTAAAAAAAATCCACTGGAATTTCAGGTCATTACAATAATTTTTTTTAAAGGGTTTAATATGTTTTTTTCATTTTTTGACGTAAGGTAAAACTTATTTATGTGATCTAGCTTCCAAAACATCTAAACTGACTTGTCATTTCGGATTCAAATCTTGAATCTATGCCAATGTAAAAAAACAAGGCACCATCTCTTGGATACATGGGTCGAGGTTGTTACAATACAATGGTTATAAAATATGATAAGTTAATCATATAACATATAATATATAATTGAATAGTTATAAAACATATTTAAAATAACTTATATTTAATATACACAACATTAGAACCCATACAAATGAATTCATACCAAAGATAAGGGTCTCTCGTCTCACTTTTACTTCTTTGAGACATATTCCATATTCAACACCTATTTGTATTGTATTATGTATATACTGACCCTTTTATATATTATATAATTAATATATTTTTTATGGAATTTAATTTTCAATTGATGTTATTTTATTCATATGGATTACGATTCAAATGAATCCCAAATGGTAATGGTTTATTTCACAATATCATCATCATTCAAGTCTTTTTATTTTTGAATCTCTAATGAGGAATATTTCTCTCCCATATAAATCTTTTCTAAAAATATTTAAGATTTTATACTATCCTATAATTTATTCACATCATTTTTACCCATGATTGACTTTTTAAAAAATGTTTTGCAAGGAATATTTTGGTCTTTTTCCAAATTTGGAACATTGTGAATTTTCTAACAAAATTTTAGAATAATCATTTTTAATTTATAGAACATGAGAGTTTTTTCCTTCTGTTATGATCCCCTAATGATTTGAATCATCATTTACAATTTCAAAAAGTTCTTTTGCATGAATTTTTTTCTCTAATATGTTCACATTTGAAAAAAAATATTTCCATGTGAAAATGATGTTTTCATCAATATTTTTCCAATTATATTTATAAAATTATTTTAATCGATGTCAACATTTTTGCAATATTATTTCATTTAAAAAGGCTATTATATTATATTACCATGTATCATATTTTATCGGTTGTTTTTTAGATTACTTTGATTTATGATATTCTATTTTAATGTCATTAACCAAATTACATTGGATGGGTTATGATTTTGATTATTAATTTGAGAAATTATTATCATTTCATGTGTTCATATCAATATAAATTCTTATATTGATTATGTTTCACCCCTTCAATATTTTGAATTAATTAGACTCATTAGGTGACAAACATGGCCCAATATATTCCCTCGATGCCTCGGTAGGTCTCCCAAGGAAAACTATAATGGGTATTTGATGAGGCCTTATCCATTTATATAATATTTCATGGAACAAGGAATCAATTATATGTTTAGGATATCAATTTTTATGATTTTACATCTGATATTTTTTTTGATATCCATCAAATTATTCGTTTAGTTAGAATATCCATAGAAAATCTTTAATCTCGTGTGATTAATTATATAGAATTATATGATCAGTATATATTCTTTCCATATTTTTATTTATGTTGATGTTATTTTTTAAATAAAATGTGTTATTAGTTATTTAACTTTCCATATTGATTATGAAAAATTTAATAATAACATATTCTATTTTATGCATACCCTTAATAAGAATTATATCTCACTTTTTTTTGTTTTCATCCCCATGGATGCCCGAATGCGTATTAAGATTGATATATAGGGATATACTAAAGGAACTAATGGGGTACTCAATGATAATATTATATTTTATTTACAATTTCAATTTGAATGTCAAATTCAAGTATGTTTTTATTTTACCAATACTACTAAATTATTCAGTCATTTGGGATGTGATTTGTTGTATCCAGTGCTAATGTAATGATGTAACCACTGATTCTTTTTAACACCATGAGATTTTAAAATATGAACATCTTATTTGAATCAATGTATGAAATGAAACACCAAGAGTATAAGGGAATATAAAAGCTTAATACATTATGATATATTTATTTCTCAATAAATTCAATCTCTTTGATAGCTTGCGATGTACACATTACTACAAGGCATAAGTTTTTATATTATTCAAGAAAAAAAACCCATAACAACATGGGAAATTCATACATAACATGTTCAAGGTGACCTAATATAATTAATACCAATATGGTCCCCCCTAATCAGGTTCACCAATTCCTAATTCATTTGAAGAGAACTAGAAAAACAAAATATGTTGGCATCATGATCATCCACTACTATTGATGCCAAATAATATTCTACTTTATTATCTTTACACCATGTATGAATAATTTGTCTGTTTTTATTATCGAGGATGTATTTACACTTCCGGATAATATAATAAATCGACCATAGAGGTGAAATTTTATTATTCATATAGTCCTATATGATCTTGGAATTAGTTTCTATTTGACTAAGAGATAAATTCTGCTGAGCACACAACACGATACCCGTATGCATAGACTTAGCCTTATCCTAGAAAAAAATCCCCCTCCATAAGATATAATAAACACATGAAGAATTTTTCTACTAAAATTCCGTACAAAACCACCACCTATAATGCTTCCCCCGACCCATGAACCATCATTGTTTGAACAATATCAGGTTTGAACAAAATGTGATACCCTATTAAATTATTATTACTTAAATATTTCTATTATAACCTAGATATTAAAATTTAGTGTATGGAAACTAATATCAAAATTAATAAAAGTATATAGTTCACAAATGTGTAAAACAAATTTAAGGGATATCTATTGGTTAGAGAAAATGTTTGAAAAATTCGAATTAAAAGGTAATGATTCTTGAAAAATAGCATTTTTCTAGAAGGCTATCTTGTCCCATTTTGTGCATAAAATTTATATTTAATTTATAAAAAAATTAGAATTGCTTTTGAGAAAATAAAATTATTTTTTGAAATAATTAATATAAATATTATCTTAGGGTTCTTTTTTGGGATTTTTCTAAAATGATTATTTATTTGACGAATAGTGAAAAGTACAGAATTTTAATTCGAAATGTCCTTTTAATTTAAATTATTTGTACTGTTTAATTAAAAATTATTTTTAAATTGATTAAATTTAATCATACTAGAAATATATTAATCCAATTTAGGACATTATAATCATTTTAATAGAGAATTTTGATATAAAATCAATGTAAACTTTTTATGATTTTTCCATTGAAAACTATCTTTCTCTTCACGTTTGTGAGATTTTTTTTAAATTAAAATATTCTATTTATAGGAATGTAATTTATAAAAAAGTAAACTATATTCGGAATAATAATAAATTATATAATCTAATAAGTTATTCTTGAATTTTTACTATAATTAATACTAAAAACATTAATATTATTTATCTCGATTATGTGAAAATTGATTTACTATAGGGAAAAATTGAAAAGATAAGGTTTAAAAGGAAGTAATAACATGTATAAAATATATTTTCTATAACTATTTGTATCCTATCATGTATTGTTAACTATTATACTTAATTTATAACCCTTTAGGAATTTAAAAAAAGTGGGTTCACCATTTTTGTTTCAAAAATTGAAAGGGTGCCACTCAAATCACATATAATGGGCCAACCCTATCATATTTTATTTAGTCATTCAAAAACATATTGGTTCAACTAATACAATTATAAATCACTTAAAATTAACTTATACAATCCAACATGACTTATTTTGGTCACGAATCCATCCTTGTAATGATTTTGGTGTAAACATAAAGAGGTTACTCAAGGATGTGGTAATATTCTTCATCGAGCATTATTATTTAATTAATTCCACCATGTCATTTAATTATTATTAATACATGATGATATAATAATATCATCATTTTAAATATAATTATATGTTTTTATTTTAATGTAATTACCCACAACAATCCCCACTTAAATCCAAGGGGTTATGGATTCATTATTCGTGTATACGGACGACTACAGCCTTGTGAACTGATGTCATTCGTTTTTTCCATTACCTTTTATCATGGTTGGGTATGATCATTCATATAAAGTATATATATATATATCTGATATTTATAATATAATTATACATATCGAGTAATTTTATCATATATACCATATTGAATTTCAATCCATAGGGGATACAACAATGTCGCTTGTGTGTACGGCGGACTACCGCCTCATGAAACAGTATGATTTATTTTTCACTAATTCTTTAGATAAAAGTATTTAGGATACAGATAATTATTATATTTGATTAAAATGACATAATAATTATTTTATATAAATATTTATCATTCTTAAAATATTCTACATCATTATATTTCTTAACTTTTCACACACTTAACGAAGATAGCATTGGTCGTGTATGCGTGGATGACTGCCTTCACGAAGTGGTGTGACTCTATTTACATAACCACGCCACTTAGATGATTTATATAATAAAATTTAAATAAATAAATGGTATATATTATTTTATTATCATTATCTAAAACTAAAATATTACTTAACTCTTTTTAATAATGATCGTTGAAAAATGGAATCATTACCCATGGGTACATATGACATATCATTTAAAAGATCGTAACATACCTCATTATTAAAAACCATATTTCATGATTCATATTAAAAAAATAAATGATACATTATAATTTAAATTATTTTATTATTATAATTAGGGATAATGTGGACTAATATAATATGCACTCGAACCAGGACATTCAAGACAAAATAAAAATGTAAAGACAAGGAAATTCACATCCTAATCAATGAAAATAGTGAAATATTATATATGAAAGGTAGATAATATGTTATAAAAATGTCATATATGACACTATATTTATTAATATGGATAAATTATAATATAATAAATTTTTTAAAACCACAATATATGAGTTTTAATGTTTAGAAAAATGGACTCATGAGGTAAGGGACATAAAAATGCCTTAGATACCGAGCTTCATTTGAGTACTTCCTACCACCCTCAAACTGATTGACAATTAAAATGGGCTGTTCAAAATTTACAAGACATGTTGAGATCCTTCTCACATGACATTCAAGGTACATGGGATCAATATTTAACTTTGGTAGAATTTTCTAATAACAATAGATTCCATTCAAGTATTCAAATGGAACCTTTTGAAGCGTTGTATTAAAAGAGATGTCATACACCAACATGTTGCGATGATTTTGGGGAAAGAAATCTTATATAACTAGAGTATGTTGAGGAAACAATGTAAAGGTCATGAATATGCAAACCCATATCAATCCAGATCAATGTAAGAAAAAGATATTTTATGATAACTGAAGTAAGTATTTTGAATTTAATGGGGGACATAATGTTTTATCGAAGGAAACTCCATGGAAGGGTGTTAAAAGATTTGGTATGAAAGGAAAATTAAATTCCATGTACATCAAATCTTTTGAAATTCTAGAATGAATTGAAGATGTATCCTTCCATTTAGTAATACTTTCAACTCTCTCCAAAGTTCATGATATGTTCCAAGTATCATTGTTAAGGAAATACATACCAAATATAATTCATTTACTCACCTATGATGAAATCAAATTTTAACCAGATATTTATCACTATAAAGAGACTATCAAGATTCTTTACACTAGAGAATATGTGTTGAGGAATCAGAGGACACGACTGGTAATGGTTATTTGGAGAAACCAAAAAATCTAAGATGTAATGTGGGATCATACAGAATTTATGTTAAAGAACAAAAAAAAATTATGAGTTGATATTCTAGAAATTTCAATGGTGAAATTTTTGAAGGAATGAAGAGTGTAACACTGCAATATTTTACAATACATTTTATTTTAAAAAAATTCAGTAGCTTATGTTTCATCCAGCACAGCATGTGAGCACAAAACAATTTATTAACATGTATGTCTAAATTGAATTTATGAATAGTATCAACCACATAATGAAATTTATGTATATTCCATATAGTTATTTTTAGAATAATATATAAGGAAAAAATATGAGTTTCTCCAATAAAAACCATATTTTTTAAAAGTGGAAATTTTAACTACTTTTAATTGTGAATTTATTTAAAAAATAGATTTTATAATTTTTATAATTTTTATTTTTCAAAATACACTTCATTTTTTAATTCAACATATCAAAATTATCTAAGGATGATTTTTTGGTATTTTTCTGAGAGGTTTTATTTTATAGATGAATAGTGAAAATACTGCATTGTTAAAAAATAATTTAATATAATTTTAATTTTGTTTAATGTCGAAACTGATAAATATAACATATATTTATATATTTTAGGTTATTGGAAATATTTTTATATGAAAATTATATATAAAAACTAATTTATATTTTGAATGTCGCTTTTACCCGCCATCTCACCCCATTTGTGGGATAAGTGTTAAACTGATTCTAGCCACATATGTGAATTGAATTTAGAAAAATTGAACTAAATAGTTGTAATCAATATAATATTTAGATTATAATTTTTTCAACAGAATTTTTTTGGATATTATAAATAGTGACTGTAGTAAAAAAAATTAACCACGGTTAGGGGTAAATCATGTAATTAATAGAAAAAAAAGATATTATAATATTTTAAATTTAACCTAAAACTTGTTCTAATTTCATTGCATTAGTGAATTTATACCAAAATAAACCATTGGACGAAATTATATCATTTTTATACAACTTGGATAAGAATATGACGTTTACAATATTTTATTTAAAGATATGTTAAAAATGTCATACTCATGATTTTAATAACTATTAAATTTTTAAGAAATGGTTATACAAAAGAAAAATTAGATTTTAAATTTTAATTTTAAATATAATAAATTTATATTCATCATGATAATTAATTTTTATTATTTATATAATAAATTATTTAATTAATGTATTTCAAAACAATGATGCAGTAATTGTTTAATCAATTGAAATATCAAATAAAGGATAGTAAAAATATTACAATAAAAATATTTTAACATAAATGATGGAATACACTAAATTTATAGATTACATAGAAATGTTTGTGATATATTGAAATTAGAGTTCTATTTTATATTGTGGTTATTAAATTTTAAAAGAGACTAATAGTTAATAGTGTCAAAATTGACATAAATGATAAATTAAAATAAATAATATTTTATTAAAATTTATAAAATTCATATAAATATAAAATTAGTCCAAAATAGAATAATAATGTTATATATTTTATCAAGGATCCATTTTGGGTTCATTTTAAATTTTATAATAACTATATCAACCATAAAGAAAAAAAGCCATTTTTTCGGGGTAAGAGATAAAGGGTTTAACAAAGGGTTATAATCAAAAGTTAAAGTTAATATTCTGAACTAAAACTTTCTAAAAAATTTTGTTTTATAGGATTTAAACACATAATCATAATAAATTATAAATAACTAATTTTACATCTATTTTAAATATAAAATCTATTTATATTAATTTTATATTTTAATGGATTCCAAGAGTGCCCCTCCCCTCTATTATAAAAATCAACCTCAACCGTCACTTTATCACACCAATTTGAGCCTTCTAACTCAACCAAACACATTAAAAATTCAACTAAAAGAATTATTATAAATATTTTGGAAGTCCTGGTAATATAAAAATACAACCCTAGTGACCCTGACAGGATAACAAAAAGAAGTCCATCGAAGAAGAGATAATGGTTTTACCAACTCATTCAAGTTATTTTCTTTTCTTGTTCCGATTCCTATGTTATTTACATACTAAAGTAATAAATCTAGTATCATCTATATGCTGAGATATTATTATTATTATTGGGAAACCATTTTCTTCCTTTTATCTACCCTACAAAACATAATATCACCATGCTACAAATGTATGTCTTCCCATCTCCACACTTTGGTGTAAATTTATTTTCATTATCAATTTATTTATATGGATATAATGATGAATATAATGGATATAAATAATTAAATATAACATATATTGATTCATTATAATGAATATACCATCAAATTCCTTACTACATTACCATTGCGGAATGATATTGTCGGTCATGCAAATGGACGACCGACTGTCTCCGTGGTGTAATGAGTTTCATCCTCTATGATAACCATTTAATAATGATTATAAAATGTAAATTATGAATAAATATAGTATTTATTAACTTAATATAATTATTTATAAGAATAAAATATACCATATTGATAGGAAATAGGTCTTACTCGACAACATAATCATTGTAAAATGAAACAGTTAACACCCTAAACAATGTTTATAATAAAATATTACTAACAAAATGACATAAGGGGGTCATATATGATATCATGAATATAGATATGGTTTTTTTATAATTTAATAAAATTATTAAACATTTATTAATGAGGATAATTCACTATAAACTAAAGGAAAGTAAGAGGGAAGTATTATTTTTTCAATATCATTATTATCCAAGAATGATTATACGTAAGTATTTATAGGGACATATTTATCATCCATTTAAATGTTTCATAAAAATGTATTTTAAAATATTATAACAACTCCTATTATATTTTAATGTAATTTTTACACATGTTGACTTTTTATATAGTTTTTTTGAAAGGAATCTTATTTTCGTTTTCCAAATGAGGTACCATATGAAACTTTCGACAAAACATTGTAGGAAGTTTTTAAATTCTATAACACCAGAAAAGATTTATTTAAATATTATAATATTCTTATCACAAAAAATGATTTCTTTTAAAATTTAATTTCACTTTTAAAATAATTTCAATATAAAAATTTGGATTTCTCTTAAGGTGTTTTTAAGGATTTTTTTAGAATACATTAATATATGTTAACATCCATTGTTTTATTTTATTCTTAATTGAGGTTGGTATATTAAGATACCATCTACCATATTTTACTAAAAGGTTTTATGATATGTTGGACAATGTATGCTTTAATTTTATACCATTCATATTTTATGGTTAATTTATGAACATTCCATATTCTAGTTTTAATATGTATGGTTTTTTGGGTTTTGTTTCTCCCTTTTTCATATGGGGAAAGAATTTCACTTAGTAATTGATGGGTGGGGCACGCTATAGCCCCTAGATGCATTAGTAGGTCTCATGTGACTAACTAGATTGGGTATTGGTTGATGTCTTACCCATTAAGGTATGGTTTCTTCACCAATGACTGTGTTTTATGTTTATGATGTCTGACATTATGAATTCCCTTATTATGATATTAGTTATTGACATTTCATGTCAGTATTCGACTAGTAGAATATCCATGTTTATGTAAATTTAAATGTGGTTACTTATTTAGAATTATTTGATCATCATATATCCCTTCAATATTATTATCTATTTTAGTTTTAATGTCATGATTTTATAGTTATTCACCTTGAATTCTTGTTTATGTTTTTTATGATAGCTTCTACTGTATTTTTTTACCGTTACTAAGCATCTGATATAACCTATTTCTTATGTTTAATTTTCCTTAAGACACGATGTTGTATATTATGTCAAACATGTAGGGATAACAAAATTGAATAACTATTTTTTCAAAATAGTTACTATGGTTTTTTTCATTTTTTGACGTAATGTAAAACATATTTATGTGATCAAGATTCCAAAACATCTAAACTGGCTTGTCATTTAAGATTCGAATCTTGTATCTATGCCAATGTTAAAAATCAAGGATCTGACTCTCGGATACTTGGGTCGAGGTTGTTACAATAAATTGATGATAAAATATGATAAGTAAATCATATAACGTATGATATATAAATGAATAGTTATGGAAAAAATTAAAATAAACATATATTTAATATGCACAATTTTTAAACACATACAAAGAAAGTCACGCCTAAGATAATGGTCTCTCATCTCACTTTTACTTCTGTGCGACATATTCCATATTCACCACCTATTTTTATTGTATTTTGTATATACTGACCTTTTTATATATTGTATAATTAATATATTTTTCTTTTTGGCATTTAATTTTTATTTGATGTAATTTCATTCATAGGCATTACGATTCAAATAAAGCCAAAATGGTAAGGGTTTATTTCACAATATCACCATCATTCAGGATTTTTTATTTTTCTATCTCCACTATGGAATATTTATCTCCCATATAAATGTTTTCAAAATATATTTTATATTTTTTACTATCCTATAATCGATTAATGTCATTTTTACCCATGTTTGAATTTTTATAAAATGGGTTGAATGTAATATTTTGATCTTTTTACAAATTTAGTATATTGTGAACTTTCTAACAATATTATTGATGAGACTTTTTTAATGTATACAACATGAGAGTTTTTCCTTACATTATTATGCCCTAATGATTTGAATCGTCATTTAAAATTTCAAAAATTTATTTTTCATGAATTTTTTTTATATGTAAACATTTTTATAAAAGTTATTTCCTTGTAAAAGTGAAGTTTTCATCAATATTTTTCCAATTAATTTTATAAATGTATTTTAATATATGTAAACATTTTTTTTATATGTGTTTATTTACCAAGTATATTCTATTATGAAACTATGTATCATATTTTATCCATTTTTTTAGATTACTATGATTCTGGATATTCTATTTTTAATTCGTTAAAAATATTACATTGGATTTGTTATGATTATGATTATTAATTTGTGTAATTATTATCATTTCATGTGTTCATATCAATATGAATTCTTATATTTTTTATGTTTCACCCCTTTAATATTTGGAATTAATTATACTCATTAAGTGATAAACATGGCCCAATATATCTCCTTGATGCATCAGTAGGTCTCATTAGAAAAACTAGAATGGGTATTTGATGAGGCCTTATCCATTTATATAAGATTTCATGGAACAAGGAACAAGGAATCCGTTATATGTTTATGATATCAATTATTATGATTTTATCTCAATATGATATCTTTTTGAAATCCATCAGATTATTCATTTAGTTAGAATATCCATAGAAACTTTTTAATCTCGTGTAATTAATTATATGGAATTATATGATCATTATATATTCCTTCCATATTTTTATTCACAATGATTTTATATTTTAAATAGAATGTGTTATTAGTTATTTAACTTTTCATATTGATTATAACTTATTTAATAATAATATATTCTATTTTATGCATACCCTTACTAGGAATTATATCTCACTTTTTTGTTTTCATCCCCATGGATGCCCAAATGCGTATTTATATTGATATATAGAGATATACTAAAGGGAATAATGGGGTAATCAAAGAGAATATTATATTTTATTTACATTTTCGATTTTAATGTTAAATTCAAGAATATTTTTTTTTTACCAATACTATTAAAATATTCAGTCCTTTGGGATGTGATTCATTGTATCAAGTGCTAATGTAATGATGTAACCACTGACTCTTTGTAACACCATGTGATTTTATAATATGAAAATCATATTTGAATAAATATTTGAAATGAAACACCGACAGCATAAGGGAATATAATATCTTAATACTTTATGATATATTTATTTCTCAATAAATTCAATCTCTTTGATAGATTGAGATGTACACTTCAAATCAACATAGAATTTTTTATGTTTTCTGAGACAAATACCCCTAACAACATGTGAAGTTCATACATATCATGTTTAATGTGAACTATCATAATTAAAACCAATATGGTACCCCCTAATCATGTCCAAAAATTACTAATTCATTTGAAGTGAACTAGAAAAACAAAAAATGTTGGCACCTTGATCAGCCACTATGATTAAGGAAAAATAATATTCAACTTTATTACCATTACACTATGTATGAATAATTAGTCTATTTTTATTATCAAGGCTATATCTACACTTCCTGATAATATAATAAATCGACCATAGAGGTGAAATATTACCATTCATATAGTCCTGGTTGAGCTTGGAGTAAGTTTCTATATGACTAAGAGATAAATTCTATTGAGCACACAATATGAAACCCATATGACTAGCCTCAACCTCTACCTAGACATAACTCCCCCTCCCATAAGAGTTAGTAAACACAAGAAGAATGTTTCCACTAAAATCTCATACAAAACCACTACCTCTAATTCTTTCCCCAACACATGAACCATTAATGTTTGAACAATATCAGGTTGGAACAAAATATCAAGTTTGAACAAAATGTGATACCCTATTAATTTTTTTTTATAAATTTCCATTATAACCCAAATATTAAAATGTATGGTATGTAAAGTAATATCTAAATTACTAAAATTATATAGTTCACAAATGTATAAAACAAATTTAATGGATATCTACTGGTTAGAGAAAATATTTGAAAATTTCAAATTAAAATGAAATGATTCCTGAAAAATAGCATTTTCTATAAGGATGTCTAGTCCCATTTTGTTCGTACAATTTATAAATAATTTATTAAAAAATTATAAATTTATTTTAAAATGAAGTTATTTTTTGAAATAATTAATATAAAAATTATCTTAGGGTTCTTTTTTGGGATATTTTAGAAATGATTATTTATTAGAAGAATAGTGAAAATTATGAAATTTTAATTCAAAAAGTCCTTTTAATTTTAAATATTTGAACTGTTTAATTAAAACATTATTCTGAAATAGATAAATATTATTCATACTAAACATATATTAATCTAATTTAGGTAATTATAATCATTTTAATAGAGAATTTTGATATAAAATCAATGTAAACTTTTTATGATTTTTCCATTGAAAACTCACTTTCTCGGCAGGTTTGCAAGATTTATTTTAAATTAAAATATTTAATTTATAGGAATGGAATTTATTAAAATGGACTCTATATTGGGAATAATAATAATTTATATAATATAATAAATTCTTCTTTAATTTTTACTATAATTAATATTAAAAACATTAAAATTATTTATCACGATTATGTGGAAAATTGATTTACCATGGGGTTAAATTGAAAAGATGAGGTGTAAAAGGAAGTAATAACTTTTATAAAATATATTTTCTATAAATATTAGTTTCTTATCATGTATTATTATCTATGATACTTAATTTATAACCCTTTTGGAATTTGAAAAAAGTGGGTACACTATTTTGTTTCAAAAATTAAAAGTGTGCCACTCACATCACTTATAAAAGGCCACCCCTATCACATTTTATTTAGTTATTAAATACATATTGGTTCGACTAATACCATTATAAATCACTTATAAATACCTCAAATAATCCTATATGACTTATTTTGGTCATTAATCCATCCTTGAAATGCTTTTGGTGCAAACGTAAGGATGTTACTCGAGGATGTGGTAATATTCTGCATCGAGCATTATTATTTAATTAATTCCACCATGTCATTTAATTATTATTAAAATGATATGATATAATAATATCAGTATGTTAAATATAATTATATGTAGTTATTTTAATTTAATTACCTATACTAATTACCACTTCCATCCAATGTGTTATGGAATCATTATTCGTGTGTATGGGGAACTACCGCCTTGCGAACTGATGTCATTATTTTTTTCTATTACCTCTTATCATGGTTGGGTATGATGATTCATATAAAGAATATATATATATATATATATTTGATATTGGTAATATAATTATACATATTGAGTCATTTTATTATATATTCCATATTAAATTTCATTCCATAAGTGTTACAATAATGTCACCTGTCTGTACGACGGACTACCGCCACATGAAACTGTATGATTCATTTTTCACTAATTATTTAGATAAAAGTATTAAGGATACATATAATTATTATATTTGAATAAAGTGACATAATTTTTATTTTAAATAAATATTTATCAATCTTAAAATATTCTACATCATTATATTTATTAACTTTTCACTCACATAACTAAGATAACATTTGTCGTATATGTGTGGATGACCGCCTTCATGAAGTGGTGTGACTCTATTTACATAACCTCACCACATGGATGATTTATATAAGAATATTTTAATAAATAGAATGGCATATATTATTTTATTATCATTATCTAAAACAAAAATATTACTGAACTGTTTTTCATAATGATGAGTGAAAAATGGAATCATTACCCATGGGGACATACGACATATCATTTAAATGATCGTAACATAGATAATTATTAAAATCTATATATCATGATTTATCTTAAAAAATAAATTATACATAAAAATTTTCATTATTTTATTATTACAATTCTGGATAATATGGTCTAATATAATATGCCCATGAACCAGGACATTCAAGACAAAGTAAAAATTTGAAAACAAAGAAATTCACATCCTAATAAATGAAAATATTGAAATATTATTTATGAAAGTCTGATAAGATGTTATAAAAATGTCATATATGACACTATATTTATTAATATGGTTACATTATAATATAACAAATTGTTTAAAACCACATTATAGTAGTTTTCATGTTCAACAAAATGGAATCGTGAGGTAAGGTACATTACCACAATTTCTATTCACTGAAGAATATTTTGATGATATGCAATAAACAACATTAATATTATGTATATACTATCCATTGGACATAAAATATCATTTTTACTATATAATTAATTTTTTTTATAAATTTTAATTATTTCCTCAGAGGGTATTTGGCTAAAAATTTAACAAGTGGTAAATAATTTTATAACTAAATTAATTTTCATTAGGCTTTATTTCTTCCTCATTTTCTTTGATACTCTATGATTATCTATATAATGAATTATAACAATATATTGATGTTTTTTCAAATGATTCATGTGGATATAAATTTCATACCCATAATATATTATTTGATTAATTCTCTCATCAACATTTTGATATTTGAAAGGAATTATTTCACACTCTCATTTTAATCAGGATTTTTATAATTGAATTTATATTGAATCAAATTGATGGATAATATTTAATAAAAAATTTAATTTTTTTATAATATAATTATTGATGAAATATTTTAGGAATTATTACCATTTTCCACTATATGGTACTTAATAAGACGGAAAAAATATTTTAGTTAAATATGAATTCATTTGTCACGATCTGTCCCCCGGGGCCCATGCCATGACTACCCCAAGAACGCCTTCTATAGTTCAGGGGATGGTGAATAGCACTGAAAGGTGTTTTCCCTAAAACTGGGAAGGCATTGCCTTTATAACTTATAAACTCATGAAACCAAGCACACAACAAGATACGAACACAGGAAAACTGTATAACCAAAAGAGTGATGAAAGTAAAAGGGGGTCGGAATACAAGACCAACAGTAATGGTACAAGTACAACTGAAATACAATACAACTGAAGAAATAGAAAAAGATAGATATTGGATCATCCTCCGAGGTTCCTACCTGAAGGGTAGGTACAGATCGCCTCCTCATCAATCTAGGTCCACCTGACTCCTCTGCATACCGACATGTCGTATGGTCCACCTCTAGCACTGTCCAGTCCTGGTACTCCCAAACTCAGTCAGCGTTGTACATCGTATGCATTGAACACAACAAGTTACAGGCATAGGTCGTGCATGGGTGAGTATAACGATACTCAGTAGGGACCCCGAGACCCTCAAGGCCTCACAAAATCCACCAAGGATAAACTATAAAGTATGAAATCAACAGATAACCCTACTTTGGTATATGACCATACATAATCCTATGTTATCAAGTAGTCCAACTCAATCATGAGGAAAACACAGAGATACTGACTCAGATCACACCAAGATTTATTCTATGGGTAGTAACAAGTAACATCTCCAGTCACATCATCAAACACATCAGCTGCTAGAGAACCCCAGTGGGCCTGCAGCATCACACAGAGGTGCTTCCCACTAATCTTGGACTGCTGAGGTACCCATATTGTCGAGTACCGTGGGTCTTACGTGTCACATAGAGGCGCTCCCAACTATGGGTCTACAGCATCACACAGAGGCGCTTGACCTCATGACTTGCTCAGTTACTTCTCCTGTTGAGTACTGTGGGTCTGCCATGTCACATAGAGGCGTTCCCCCCCATGGCCTGCTAAGGTACCCCCCCTATCGAGTACTATGGGTATTCCACGTCACACTGAGGTGATCACCACTTTGGGTCTACTGTGTCACACAGAGGTGCTCTCCACTAGACTTGTTAAGTCACTCTAAGTCAAAAAGGTCAGTAGTTTTCAAGTCTTAGTCAGGTAATTGGTTTCATCGCTATGCTCGCTCATCCCCAGGAGGATCTTCTCCATGAGCTACCAGTCGATACTCAAACTAACATGTAGTCCCACAATGAATAATCTCAAAGGTCTTCCATGTCATAGGGGTCTAAATGAAACAGACGACGCGTCAATCGGATGCCCGGTATGTGAGATATTAACCTTTTAGTCTCGGGGGCCTGGTTGGATTCTTGCTCGATCCAACCTGACTATTCCCCATCTTAATCTAGTACTCTAGTAGGGTATACTCAAAGGGACTGTCTCTCTCTAATATTTCCAACACCTTTTACGGTTCATTGAATGGTCATCCAGTTCCAAAGTTATGGCAAAAAAAAGTAAATGGATAATAGTGGATCCTGGCCCGGTCCGACTCAGATGGACTGACCTGACACTGGCTGACCCGCTGGGTCTAGCGCAGCCCGCAGTGCGGTCAGGACTGTTGTGTTCGACCAGGACTACTGGGTCCAACCCGGCCTCTTGGGCGGTCTGGCAGGCCGCGAGAGGCCGCGGGGGATTGACCGCGGATGGCGTGAGGTCGTAGGGAGACTCGGCTAGGGCAGCTTAGCCAGGAGGTCGGAGGGTGTGGGGAGGCTCCGCCAGAGCAGCTCAGGGCCATGAGGCAACTTGGATGGAGCTTCTGGGGGCCACGAGCAGTTCTGCTGGAGCGGCTAGGGGCTGCGGTGGCGCGGCTAGAGCGGCTCGGCCGTGGGTGGCTCGGCAAGAGCGGCGCAGAAGGCCACGAGCTACATGGCCGGGGCATCTCGGAAGGCCACGATTGATACGATCAGGGTGGCTTGGAAGGCCGTGGTTGGCGCAGCTTGTCAGACAGCGGGGGCGGCTCAGTAGATGGCGGCGATGGCTCGGCCTGGTTGGTTGTGACGACTTAGCCCGGATAGCGGCGATGGCTCGGCCTGGTCGTTGGTGGCTTTGGGTGGCGCGGTGGGGCCACAAGTGGTAGAGCCACAGGGCACGGTGGCCATGGGAGACGTGGAACGGCTCGGCCGTGGGGGTGCTGCAAAGGCATGGTGATCCCAAGAAGGCGGTGGTCGCGGGGAGGTGTCTTTGTGCTGTTACGTTCATCGCGTTCAACACCACAAAACATCACAATATTTTTTGGAGGGGTCAGACCATGTTAATTGGGCCCATGCCCTCCATGTTAGGGTGGTAGCATATGGCTCAATAAGAACTTGAAGAAGAACATCTAGTTTTACAATCTCCCACAATGATTTATTCCCAATCCTGAAAAATAATTCTATGGAAGAACATGAGAAAAGAATTAATACAAAAATAAACCCCCTACCTCATTTGATTCGTCGATGGAGTCATGAGGAAGAGGAAGAATCATTTACAAAAGAGGGACATCGGTGTCATTGGCATTTTCCTTGATTGCTAGTTCGTGCGTCATCCACTTGCTTGATTCTGAAGAACATTCTTCGATGGTGTTCTTTGTTCGGAGAGGAATTTCTTCATTGACGTTCTTTGTTAAAGAGAGTTGCTCCCAATTCTCCAAGATTCTCCCTTTTTGGCAAGAGTTTCCGCCAATTCCACCAGAATGCGGATTAGCCAACTTAATAGATTAAGTTGGAATAATTTAAAATTCGATTAATTAATTAATTGATGGGTGGCATAATAAAATAACGAGGGTTGGCACAATTAATGTGGAGGAAGCTGAAGAGGCTCCTCTATATTAAAGAGGGAGTTGGGAGGTTTCTCCCTCATTAAGAGGGGAGTTCAAGAGGTGTATACCTCAGGTGGTCCCAACCACCATAATATCCACAAGGGAGGTTAGGCTCGGGTGGTCCCCACCACCGAGCATGCAATTTGGAGAATAAGACATCTATGGTCCCCACCACCACAATATTTACATGTGGGTGGTTACAAAAAATAAAATAAAATGTGTGTTTTATTTTATTTTATTATATCCACAAAAACCCAAAAATTAACTTTCACCCTCGACCAACTGTCGTCGAGGTGAAAGTCTTCCTAAGAAAATACCAGCGCTAGGAGTTCGACGGTGCCCTCAGATTTCAATTATGAGCACTAGTTAAAAATTTGTAAAAACCCACTCGCACCTTTAATGAACATACCTGAAAAAAAGTTCAGAAATCCATTTCAGGAACTCCAGGCCTTAGAATTATGCACTGTCAATTTCCGCAGACTCGAAAAATTCCCATATATTTAAAAAAAATTACATAGAAATTCTGGGTCTTTACATTCTCCCCACCTAAGGGATTTACGTCCCTATAAGCCACAACTCCAACTAATGGAACAAGTGGGGGTACTGAGCATGCATCTGAGCCTCCCTCTCCCATGCCCTCTCTTGGAGGTTCCTATGTTGCCAACAAACGTGCACCAAAGGTATCGACCATCCACGAAGGACCCACTCCCGTCGATCATCAATCTCTACTAAAACCTCCGTAAAAGTTTCTACATCGTCAATGCCCAGATCGCCATGGTCGATGATTTGAAAAGGGTCGTGCACATATATCCTCAGCTGGGACACGTGGAAGACATTGTGCACCCAGTGCAACATAGCTGGAAGAGCTAATTTCTTTGCCACATCACCAACTCTGCTGAGGACATGAAAAGGTCCAATGAATCTCGAAGATAACTTGTCATCTTGGCCAAATCTCCGTAAACCTCATCGGGGTGAGGCCCATAGTAAGACGTGGTCACCATCCTCGAACTATAGAGGTCCTCGTCTCTTCTCGGCTTATGTATTTTGCCTACTCTGTGAAGTCTTCATCTGCTCTTGGATGATTTTCACATTCTCTATGGTGGCCCATACCATCTGTGGTCCCACGAGTTATAACTCCCCTAGGTCAGTCCAGCAGAAAGGTGATCTGCAAGGTCGCCCGTACAACGCCTCAAAAGGTGATATCCCTATGGTTCAGTTATAGCTGTTGTTCTATGAAACCTCTACTAAAGTCAAGTGATCTACCCAGAAATGACCGAAGTTGATGACATAATCATGCAACATGTCCTCGAGGGTATGAATGGTCCGCTAAGTCTGGCCATCCATCTGAGGATGGAAGGCAGTGCTCAAATGAATCTACATCCCAAAAGACTCATGAAACCCCTTCCATAGCCGGGAAGTAAAACATGCATCATGATTGGAGATAACTGTCGAGGGTACTCCATGTAACCATACAATCTCCTGTACATAGAGGCATCCCAAGATCTATACTGAACCCTCCTCTCTAATCGGTAGGAAGTGGTCCGACTAGGTGAGTCAGTCGAAGATCACCCAAATCGAGTTATGACCACTAGATTTATGTGAAATTCATGTCACTAAGTCCATGGATATACCATACCACTTCCACTCTGGGACCTCTAAAGGACAAACCATGCATGAGGGTACCTGATGCTCTACCTTCACAACATGACAAGTGAGGTAACGAGGGAAAAACTCTACTACTGCTTTCTTCATTACCGGCCACCAGTGTTGTCATCAGAGATCCTGGTACATCTCCTCCACTCCTGGATATACTGCTAGAGGGGTGTAACTTCCTCAACTCTTCCTCCTGAAGTGTCACGTGTACCATTCTACGTCCTCTAAAAAGAATTATGTGCTCCCTACCTTCAAAAAATCGATCAGGTGCATGTTATGTGGATATCTGAACACATCATGTCTCTTAGTAAGGGTCACCATGTTGTGCCTCCCTGACTCGCTGAAAGAGTGGGAGAGTGAATGTAAGAGACTGAAGAAAAACTTCTCCACCTCTATCCACAAAAGATATATGTAAAGAAGACAGCTGCTCTGTCACCTTACCTAGAAGCTGTATACCAGATCTCCTGCTGAGTGCATATGCAACAACGTTCCCTTTCCTAGGAGTATAGACTATCCTGAATTCATAGTCCTGGAGGAACTCAAGCCAATTTCATTGTCTCAGGTTCAGGTCCTTCTGAGTGAATATATACTTGAGACTCTTTTGATCAGAGTACACGGTAAAACGCTCGCCCATCAGATAGTATCACCACATCTTCAAGGAAAAGACCACTACTGCTAACTCCAGGTCAGGGGTAACGTAGTTATGCCTATGTTGTATCATCTGTCGAGAACCATATATGATCACTGCTTGCTCCTACATCTGGACACATCCGAGTCTATTCCCTGATGCTTTGCAGTAGACCATGTACCATACACCCTCCTCTGGAAGCCTCAAGATGGTGGCACTAGTCAGCCTCTGACTCATCTCTTGAAAACTCCACTGACATTTCTCTGACCAAACGAAGGGTCTCCCCTTCTTAGACATTTCTGATAGTGGTGCTGAAACTCTGGAGAACTCTGGAACAAACCTCTGGTAATATCCAACCAATCCCAGGAAACTCTGTACCTTCGTCACACTCCTTGGTAGATCCCAAGAAAGTACCGGCAGAATCTTCGCTGGATCCAATGCAACTTCAGCCTCTGATATGACATGTCCAAGAAAGTAAACCTCTCGGATCCAAAATTGGAACTTTGAGAGCTTACCATAATGCTGGTTCTCTCAAAGTGTTTTCAGTACTACCTGCAAATGATATACATGATCCTCCTTTGTATACGAGTAGATCTGAATGTCATCGATGAATACTTCTACAAAGAAATCAAGGTATGGATGAAGGATCTTGTTTATGAGTCCGTTGAACACTACTGGAGCATTGGTCATTCCGAATGGCCTAACCAAGAACTCATAATGGACATATCGACATATGAAGGCCATCTTCTGCACATCCTCATCTCACACACTGAGCTGGTGATAGCCTATTTTGAGGTATATCTTCGAGAACCATCATGCATCTTTCAGCTGATCAAAGAGGTCGTCAATCCTCAGGAGTGGGTACTTGTTCTTCATGGTTACCTAGTTCAGGCACCGATAGTAAACAAAAATACTCAATCTCGCATCTGCCTTCTTAGAAAATAAAACAAGGGATTCCCAGGGTGAAACATTAGGCCGGATGAATCCCTTCCCCTACAAGTCCTCAAGTTGTACCTGCAGCACAAGAAGCTCTACAGGAGACATCTGTTATGCTTGTGTGGATATCAGTGTCTTCCCAGGGTATAAGTCAATGAAAAAGTATACCTCTTTACAAGGAGGGAGACCTGGAACATCATTAGAGAAAACATCCGCGTACTGGTCCTCCAATACAGGATAGCTCAGACTCTCAACATCAACATTTTTGAGGGTAAGGCTTTCTAACTGATGAGTGATCAGCTACACTCTCCTCCAAGTAAGCCCATCCTGCACGGCAAAGGATCCCTTGTCACAGGTGAAGGTATACTTGGTCCCATCCATGAGGACACACCGCACTTTGCACCAAATACAGTCTATATGAGCATGGACTGTAGATAACCAGTCTATACCCAAGATGACGTCGTAATGCCTCGACGCCGCTACTAGAAGATAACAGCTGAATCACTCACCTCCTAGAGAAATCTCACACTACTGGAAGTAGTGCGTAATCATCGAATACCCTCCGGTAAGTGTCTCTAGCAATAAGGATCGAGCCAACGGATCCGTCGTAATCTCTGAGCTCCGAACAAAGGAAGTGGAAATAAAAGAATGTCTGGAACCTGTGTCTATAATTACTATATCTAAGGTGGAGTAGACATGGATCGTACCTTATATCATCTCCAAAGAACCATGATCATAGGCCTCTGGTTCTTGTAGATGAGCTCTACCCTGTCCACCTGCTCCATGCGGTTGGGGTGGACCTCCTAGTGGTGGTGGCAGTAATATCTTGAATCACCACCCACCTCAAGTTGCACGTCCAGCTCCTCTACCACGTCCGCCTACTACCTACGGACCTCCTTAGTCGATCCTCTATCTCTATCTGGGTGGTACTTAGACTGTCTATTAATCATCCATATGATGGGTCGGACAGTCACGAGCCATATGACCCTACTCGTCGCATGAGTAACACCGCAAGATCCCTGCCTGACTGGTTCTACCTTGGGTTCCTTGCACAACTGATCCTGAGTCATGTGGTTGTCATCCTGTAGGTATGGTCCTCTAGGACCTCTACGACATATGTCTTCTACTAGTTGCAGAAGAATCTGCTACATGATGATTGGAAGTGGGTCTCACCGCTGGTGATTGCTCGACAAGGAAAATCTCCACCAAGAGGGATCTCTCTAAAACCCCCTCCTTTGAAAGAATGTTGAGTGAGATCATAGAAGCCCTGATCTCCCAACTTAGCCCCTGCTCGAAGGTCCGGGCACGGAAGGATGGGTCCCGCACCATATCGGTGGAGTAACATGAGAGGTCTGTGAACCTCACTGAATACTGGGATACAGTCATGATGTAGATGAAGTTGCTCCTATATGCGAACTGCGCGAAGAGTCGCTGGGACAAAATCTGCCCGAAACAGGCTCTTGAAGACTACTCAGATAAGTGTAACCTCGTTGTGAACCTGGAGCATCAAGCTCCACAATATTCCCATTGCTGTTTGTAGAAGGCTGGATGAAAGGATCCCCAGGAGATCAGCTGGTGCCCCTATGAGTCAGAAGACTCTCACCACAGCCTCCAGCCAATCCTCAGCTTCCTGTGGGTCCATCTCTCCCCTGAACCTGGGTGTCCTCTGGAACTGGAACTCGTGCAACACGCTCAAGCGGCAGACACTCTCTACTACTAGGGATGGTGGAATCAATGGACCAATGGGTAATGGTACCACTGCTACCTCCGTTGGTGCCTCTACTGGAAAAAGACCATGCACCGAGGCCTCATCGCTCGGTGGGCTATCAGTGTGTAGAACTCTCAGAACCCCAGCTGGCTGTCTGTGTTGAGGAATCCTAAAAAGAAAAAAGTGTTCCACAGTCAGTAAGTTATACCTGGTGAGCTAACTCAAGAGATAATAAAGTAAACTCTTGGAAACACACATGCAATCAGTGTTTTCGTGTCCTGAGTCAGAAGTCAGAAGTCAGGGTCCCAGTGTATGGATACGTCGGCCGCCGCACCAATATAGGATTCTCTAAACTGATAACCACACTCACTATACTTAACACTATTTCCATTAAAAAGAAAGATCATAATCCTATGTTATGTGGTAGAACCGACTCCTCTGATACCAATTTGACACGACCTGTTCCCCGGGGCCCATGTCGTGACCACCCCTTGCCCGCCTTCCATAGGCCAGAGGCTGGTGACTAGCACCGAAAGGCATTTTCCCTAAAACTAGAAATGCATTTCCTTTATAACCTGTAAACTCATGAAACCAATCACACATCAAGATACAAACACAAGAAAACAGTATATCCAAAAGAGTGATGAAATTAAAAGGGGGTCTAAATACAAGCCCAACAGTAATGGTACAAGTACAACTAAAATACAATACAACTAATGGAAGGGAAAAGGATAGCAATTGGATCATCCTCTGAGGTTCCTACCTGAAGGGTAGTTACAGATCGCCTCCTCAGCACTCCATGTCAACCTGTCTGCACTGCGTACTGACATTCCGTATGGTCCACCTCTAGCACCGTCTATTTCTGGTACTCCCAACCTTTGTCAGCGTTGTCCGTCGTCTCCATCCAACACAACAAGGTGCAGTAATATCCCATACAGGGGTGAGTATAATGATACTAAGTAGGGATCACAAGAACCTCAAAGTCTCACAAAATCAACCAAGGATAAATCACAAAGTATGAATTCAACCGATAACCCTACATAGGTATATGCCCATACATATACCTAAGTTATTAAGTAATATATCACAATCATGAGGAAAATAGAGTGATAATGACTCATCTCATACCAGGATTTATTCTAGGGGAAGTAACAAGTAACATCTCCAGTCACATCGTCGAACACCTCAATTTCTAGAGAACCCCTCCTCTATCGAGTATAGTATGCCTACCGCGTCACACAGAGGCGCTTCTCACTAATCTTGGACTGATGAGGTACTCCTCTTGTCATGTACCATGGGTCTAATGCATCACACAAAGGCACTCCACACCGTGGGTCTTCCTCGTCACACAGAGGTGCTTCCCCTCATGATTGGCGAAGGTACTCCAACTTTCGAGTAATGTGGGTCTACCGCATCGCACGGAGGTGCTCCCCATTGTGGTTTGCTGAGGTACCCCTCCTATAGAGTACCACGGTTCTACCACATCACACAGAGGCTCTCCCCAACTTGGGTTTGCCGCGTCACACAGAGGTGCTACCCACTGGGCATGTCATGTCACTCCGAGTCGAAACGATCAGCAGTCGTCAAGTCTAATCCAACTACTGGGATCCCGCACTATGCATTCTCATCTCTGGGAGGATCTTCTCCACAATCTAATGGTCGATAATAAAACTACCACAAAGTCCCATGAATAAGCATCTCAAAGTTCCTCCATGTCATAGGGGTCTCAATGTAATAGAAGGTGCGTCAATTGGACGCCTGGTCTGTGAGGTATTTTCCTTTTAGTCCTAGGGGCCCGGTTGGATTCATGCTCGATCCAACCTAATCATTCCCCATCTATATCCAAAATTATAGTGATGTATACTCAAATGGACCATCTCGCTCCAATAATTCCAACGCTACTAACGGTTCATCGAATGGTTGTCTGGTACCAATATTATGGCCAAAAGAACTAAATGGATCGTAGTGGGCCTGGGTCCGGTCCGACCCCGTCAGACCGACCCGGCCCGTTGGGTTCAGGCCGGCCCGCTGGGTCCGGACCAGTCCACTAGGTTTTTCGGTAGGTCACGATGGTCCGTAGGGGTGCGGCCCCAGATGGCGCGAGGCCGTAGGGTGACTCAGCCGGGGCAGCTTGGCCATGAGTGCGGATGCCGCGTGGCAGCTCGGCCGGAGCGGCTCGAGGCCGTGGTCATTTTGGCTGGAGCTACTAGTCCTGGGTGGGTCGGCTGGAGTGGCACGGAGGGCCGCGGGTAGCGTGGCAAGGGCGACTCGGAAGGTAGCGTGCGGCGAGACTTGGCGGACAACAGCAGCTGCTCAGAGAACGGTGGCGGCGGCGTGGCCCGGTCGAAGAAGGCATCCCAGCGGATGACAGCAGTGGTGTGGTGGAAGGAAGCAACAGCTCGCCCCGGGCGGCAGCGGCTCGACGGATGGTGACGGAGGCGGCACGGCTTGGCCGACGGCGCTGCCCGGCCTACAACGGCAGTGGCGTGGCCCAGTCGACGGTTGTGTCCTGATAGACGACAGTAGTGGCACGGTGGATAGCGACAATGGATTGGCCTGGCCATCAGTGGCGTTTCGATGGACGACAATGACAGCTCAGCCAGGTCGGCAGTGGCGGCTCATCCTGGAGGGCAGTGGAAGCTCAGCCTGGTCGGCGGGGGCCTTGGGTGGCGCATCGGGGCCGTGGGTGGCGGATCCATGGGGCGTGGTGGACGGGGGTGCCGGGGAGTGGCTCGGTTGCGGGGGTGCCGCGAGGGTGCAGAGGTTGCAAGGCGGCAGTGGTCGTGGGGAAATGTCGTTGCACCGTCACCTTCGTCGTGTTCAACACCACAAATCATCTCAAGATTTTACGGAGGGGTCGAGCCATGTTTGTTGGGCCCGTACCCTCCACATTGGGGTGGTAGCCTATGGATCGACTAGAACTTGAAGAATAACATCAAGCTTTACAACCTACTACAATGATTTATTCCCAATCTCAAAAAGGAATACAAGGGAAGAAAATGAGAAAAGTATTCATACACAAATAAACCCCTACCTCATTCGATTCATTGACGAAGTCACAAGGAAGAAGAATAATCATTGGGAAAAGAGGGACATAGGTGTTGTCGGAATCTTCCTTGATTGTCGGTTCATTCATCGTCCTCTTTCTTTATTTTAAAGAACGTTATTCGATGGAATTCTTCGTTTGGAGAAAAATTTATTCATTGGAATTCTTCATTGGAGAGATTTTCTCCCAATTCTCCAAAATTCTCCCTTTTTACAAGATTTTCCCCCACTTACACTCAAATGAGGATTATCCAACTTAATAGATTAAGTTGGCATCATTTCAAATTCGATCAATTAATTAATTGACGGGTGGCATAATTAATTAATTAGGGTTGGCACCATTAATGTGGAAGAAGCTCAAGAGGCTCCTCCACATTAAAGAGGGAGTTTGGAGGTTTCTAACCCATTAAGAGGGGAGTTCAAGAGGTTTATACCTCAAATGGTCCCCACAACCAAAATATCCACAAGGGAGGTTAGGTTCGGGTTTTCCCCACCACCGAGCATTCAATTTGAAGAATAAAACATCTATGGTCCCTACCACCACAATATCCACAAGTGGGTGGTTATAACAAATAAAATAAAATGGGTTTTTTATTTTATTTTATTATTTCCATGAAAAACAAAAAAATTAACTTTCACCCTCGACCAACTGTCGTTGAGGTTAAAGTCTTCTTAAGAGAATACCAGCACTGCGCGTTCAAAGGTGCCCTCAGATTTCAATTCCCAAAACCGGTTCAAAAGTTATAAAAACCCACTTGTATGTTTAATGAAAGTACCCCAATAAAAGTTCAGAAATTCATTTCGGGCACTCCGGGCCTGAGAATTATCTATCGGCAATTTTCATGGACTCGTAAAATTCCCATATATTTAAAAACATTACATGGAAATAACGGGTCTTTACATCATTTATCTCTTAATTCAAGAATCTATTTTTATTTGAAACTATTTTTTCTAAAAATGATTTCAAAAATGTTTTTAACACATTTCCAAATTATTTAATAAATAAATTTCTGGACTATTTTGGATTTTTGAAAATATTTTTTAAAGGAATATTCCTATAGTTTTTGAAACAAGGCACTTATGGATTTTACTAAAAAATGCAATGTATCTATATTTTAATATACCAAATATGTATTAATTTTCTTCTATCATGAAAAAAAAGATGTTTTAAAACTATGATTATATTTTTAGATGGTTAGTTTTTGAAGAAAAGTGTTCTAATTTTTTTTAATTTTTATTTTTAATGTTTTATTTTCATATTGGAAAGGATATTTTCCTTAAGAAATTTTTTAAACTTATTTTTAGTGTATTTATATTCATCGATTGTAACATCCTTTTATTTTATATATAATCATATAAGAAAATTTATACCATTCACTTTTCTATGTATGGTTTATGACTATTTTTATTTATTATATAAAGTATTTAGATTTCATATACTAGATTAAATATGGATGTTTATGTGCATTATATTTCACCCCATTCATATGAGTAATGCATTCGACTCAGTAAGTTATGTTTCAGTCCTGATATTGCCCCTTGATGCATCGGTATGTCTTATGAAACTATCTAGATTAGTTTTTAGTAGATTATTTACCAATTTATATAGATTAGTTGGAAAAAGGAATAAACAATATTATATTTATTGTCACAAGGGCTCACTGGTATGTTTTAGATAACTAGAATTATTCAATCAATCATTATGAATTCCATTATTAAAATTATAGCTGATTATTAGATTTGTTTGAATATAAATGGTTATAATTTTATACTCATATAGTTATTAATATGGCATTATTTGATCAAAATTTATTCCTTATATATTATTCTTATGTTATTTTTAAAATATTATGTGTTCTAGTTATTTACCATTTAATTTTGATTATTCCATATTTATTCATATATTTTATTATATACTTACCCTTATTGAACAAATTATCTCACCCAATTCATATGTTTTATTTTCCAAGGGACAATAATAACTGTTTTTTGATTGATATCATGTGATGCTCTATGATGAAAATGGTGTTTTTAAAGAATTTTTTATTTAGTTTTTTCAATTGTAATATAAATTTCACAAATATATGAATTTTATTAAGACTAAAAATATAATTTATTCTTCAGGATGTTACTCCTTTGATCTTATACTAACTTAATAATGTAGTCACTAGATATGGGATACTGGTGTTAGGGATTATATAATTGGTATCAGAATAAGGTCTAGTAGAAACCTTGGGAACTAGATTTTGGAAATCATAGATTATGGAATATAACCATATGATATAATTTTACGATATTGATATAATAACATCTTAATGTTTTGGTATGGAAGAAATTATAATTTTTTTATTATAAAATTCATAACTATTTGGATATTACCGATGGTCATAGTTAGAGAATAGATGTACTAAGGGATAATAACTCTAAAAAGGGAACATTGGGTGTGAACAAATCATCACATGGTACACAACAACATGCCTTACTATATACCTAGTTAGAAACTTCCTAGTTGTATAATTAAGAGAAATCTTATTTTCATTACGAACCATTATCACATATTTAAAAATGAACATATCCCCCATGAAACTATGTTCATGATTACGATATTAGATATGTATAAGTTTCTTAATTAATATTATGAATCTTAATAGATTTGGGGTTAAATATTATTTTTCACAATGATTTGATATAATTTATTGTATAGAATAATTTATAAATGAAAACTAGAAGAATTATTGGGAACAAAATCAAAGAAAATAATCCAAATAGTAAAAATGATCATTTCATTGATGGTTTGATGCCAATGTTTCTAAGTGAACAAGTCTAAAAAAATATAATAACATAAGACATTGTGTCATATAATAAAATATAGTGAATAAATTCTTTAAGTACTATGGATTAAAATGTATGAAAGAGAAGAAAAAAATTACTAAGAAAAATATTGATAAAGTGAAGATTGGAATGAATTATTTTACCTAGGCTGATAATTTTAGAATGAATCACCTAAGTACATGCAAAAATGGATTGGAATTTTTATAACAATATAGATATAAAGGCCACTATAATCATGATTTCAAGGGTAGGAAAAAGGTTTCCAATGATTAATCCTTGAGCTATAAGGAGATGGGGCAATACTAAAATGAATACCTGAATTGTCAAAGGAATATACATCAAAATTATCTAATTGATCGAGGTATAGATAATTTTATTTCCAAAATCAAAGTGTAATGATAAATGTTATTTTGTTTATATTCAATAATTTTTTTGAGTATTTTTTTCAATGATATCCATTTTATAAGAATTATGAACTGTATAATTATTGTACTATAGTACATTTTCATTATGGATTTGATAGTGTATGTTGAACGATACCAATGACTAAGCAAAATGGTTTAGTGGAATATTTATCTTCATGGAGAAAAAATAATTAAAGGAAATATAACCATTAATATGTTCTAGATGGTGAGAAAATGATGTTGGGATAAATATATGACTTATATTGAAAAATTAAATTTTATCATAGTGAATACCTTGGGACAAATTAATGATTTGTTGACATAGTGGATTATTCTATCATTGATTCTGATTGATAGGAGAGATGAGCCTGTAAGGGGTGGTAAGCTAGGGTTTTCTCCCTGCCGCTACCTTCCTCCCCATGGCAGTTCAGCTGGAATATACTCTTCGTTGCCTCAGTCTAGAGGCTCATGGCGTGCAGTGTCTCTCCTATGGTGGCTTCCTCGAATCTGTGGGCTCGTTCCTCTCGGAGAATCTCTCCGTTTTCTAGCCTGATGCTTCACTCGACGGCACGGTGAGTTTGAGTTTCCACTATTGCGGTGAGGTTTGTGCTACGTGTCTAAATCAGCTGGGGGTGTTGGACGAATCTGATCACCATTTTCGGTTTTGATGGTGGCGACGTGATTTTACAGGCTAGTGGCAGGTCTTCTTCTTCTTCCCTCACAGGTTCTTCTTCAATAGTCCTTGCGGTAAGGGGTTTTGTGTTTTATGATTTGATGTTCAAATTTCGTGAGGTTTTTGTGCAGCGTCGTCATCGTTGGAGGTTCCATGATCGACCTTCCCGCTTCCCGTGCGCGATTCGGTCTCCGATGAGACTTCTGTTCATCGGGCATCTGCGACCGGTTGGGGTTTGGTTGGAGGTGGGGTTGCGGCCTTGATTCTGGCTACCGGTGAAGGTTATAGTTCATGATTCAGGTTTTGGATCTAGATCTGCTATGGTTTTTCTGCTCTCTGGCTTTTGGGTTCATGGTTTTGGCAGCTCGCGATTGTTTGTGGATTTTTTGAAGACTATGGTCATTCTGGTTGAAGCAGTGTTGTGCATCTGCGAATTTAGTTCTGGTTGGTCTGTGAGTTTGGATGATTTTTATGTGGTTCTTGAATATTTTCCTTGTATAAAGACATTGATTCCTACCTGAAGAGTTTCTCCGCAGGCATGAAAAAACGATATGCAACGGAATGGAAACGATGGACTCCGACTTATTCACTGGCTATCTGTGACGACGGTGATAACAGGACGACGATAATTTCAAGGGTAACTTGGATTTTGTGTATCTTGAATTTCAAATTTCAAATTTTGAACTCTGTTTCTGGCTTCTTTTAATCTGTAACCCGCACTTCCGGTTCCCGCTTTCCCATAAAGCGGACTATTTGAAAATCAAAAAAAAAAAGAAATTGTCAGTTAGATTATTCTATCATTGATTGAGTTAACAATATTTTTGGATTTAAGGAATATATCCAATATTATGTTTATTAAATAATGAATTGGGAAGAATTAATTTTTTCAATATGGTTTCATAGTAATAAAGGTTATAACTTCATTCAAAGAGAATAAATGATAAATGTATTCACATGTTTGGTATGTCACAATTATGTGATACTTTATATTGTTTAGGGGATTAATGATTAGTATATTTTGTAAATTTAGTGACCTTATTTATAATGATTTGGTTTTTAATCTTTTATAAGGGTAAAAAGGTTAACCATTTATGAAATGGTTTAAGTCGAACATTGGATGAGGCTTTAGATATTAATTTATCACATCACCATATGATGATTTATACATATTGGATAACCTTTACTAACCATTTTGTTAAAATAATAATTAGATATTGAAGGAATGAATTATCATTAAATTAAGGATATTATGATCTATAGAAAGTAAATTTTGATTTTTTAGGTATAAAAAAATTCAATTTATGGATCATTGTTTCTTCAATTAAGCAATAAATTGGAAATTGATCAAAGAATAGACAAAAGATGAAATTCTGTTTATGAAATATAAACATATCAAATAAGTATATGTCATTGTAATCGTAGATATTAAAATAATTCATCAAAATCAGGGAAATGATCCAGAAATAAAAATGATATCCTATTATATTTATGACTGATGAATTAGATGGTCTTTTAAATCATTATATATTTGTGGTTTTGATACCCTTTTCTTTACATTGATCTATCAATCTTTTCTTATCAATAACCTCTAGAACTAGAAATAATTATTTATGCTTCTCTTCCATGAACATATCATCATTTTACAGAAATTGTATCATACATAGAAACCTATTTATCTCTTATTCTATATGAATTTTTTTACCTAGTCTCTCATCAAAAGGATGTTTTAATATCCATTCTCACAATTTGGGATTTCAACAAGGGAATTTTCAAATGATAGACCCTTTATTAATGTGATCAAGATTAAGTTGTGTGGAAAAATTTTATTTTAGGGGGAAGAATATAGTACACAATGATTTTAAAATATGAAAGCCATATTTGATAGCATGTTTGACACACAACAACCCCAATATAAGGGAATATAATATCCAGATCTAGGATATATATTTTTTTAAATAAATTCTATCTCTTTAATATCTTATAATTCATGAAACATTAGGTTTGAAAAAAATTTGATACTATATTAAAATATTCAAAATTAAAAATTACCATTATAACAAATCCATTAATGTAATGCTTCCCGATCTGGTACTATCTTACTTTGACAAATCATGTTGGTTACATGACTATAAAGAATGGCTCCAAGTATGCTAGATATTGCTGACAAGAAGGGGGTAGGAGGAATATAGTGGAGATACTTTACCCTTGCTACATAGTTACAATATAGTAGAAATACCCAAATATTAGAGACCTAGAAAATAGAAGAAATAATGAAACATATAATAGGGAAGTAAAAGGAGGAACCAATCGACCAATACTAATGAATCATATAATTATTGGACGAAATGTATCTAAATTCCAAACTAAATGGAATTAAAATAAAATACCCCAGTGAAAAATATAAAATTAAAAGACCCTATTCTCAAACACCATGTCTGTCCCATATCCAAACTACATCAAATCTTCTATGAAAAACTAAAAAACAATGTCCCTCTACATGATCTAAAGTAGCATCCATCCAATTCTGTCAGGTTGAAAAAGTTGGCCTGAATATTGTGTGAATAAAGCACATTATGTTGAATCCATCGGGTCTAAACAAAACTAATCCTATAACATGTATTGAAATTTTAGTGATAAATATTTTTTTAATTAATAAAAATAATATAATACTATAATCAACCTACTTCAATGCTATGCCAGAGTATATGATATGTGTATTTCATGCATACATTTTATAGTATTTTAATGTGTTGATTAGTGAATTTTATTGAATAATCCTTCCAATTTTGGAGATGATAGAATTGATATTATCTTAAGATAAGAATCCATAAATATTTACAGAAGGAGGAAAATGGGTTAACTTTGGGAGTAAAAGACACTTCACACCGCCAGCTACGCTCGCAGTGTGACATCAGATTTTTGAGGATGTTTGAAGCTGGAAAAACATGATGAATTGAGATTACATGTCTCACCTTTATCATGTGAAGAAGAAATGTTTGGACAAGTCATGATGAGGTTACACTCTAGGAAAGTAAATTTCATGGCATGTGTCCTAATTACACATCGTGAAATGATTCAAAGTTCCAAATCTACAAATTATAATATTGTGAGATTCACACAGATTCAAAAATCAGGGAGGAACCTCGGTTCAGGATTAAAAGTCATGTAAACACATTAAACATCCTGAAAAGTGTTAGGCAGAGCACAAACAATGACTATGAAAATAGAATATTCTTG
This sequence comes from Viscum album, assembly GCA_963277665.1. Lineage (NCBI taxonomy): Eukaryota > Viridiplantae > Streptophyta > Magnoliopsida > Santalales > Viscaceae > Viscum > Viscum album. Next base: position 996,432,473 of record OY728164.1, read on the forward strand.
CTAATATGGAGGCATTCCAGATCTGGATGGAGGAACACTACCGGATGAAGGTGCACTTGCTGTGACATCCTACTTCACGACTTTTGTTAGGATTTTTCTTTATTATTTTTCTACACCCACCATGGCTAGATTGAGAGAGTTATTTATTTATGTCATGGACTTCGTTATGAATGGGGATTGAATATATGAATTATTTTATATTTTATTTCAATTAATTTTGGGATTTCATAATAATTCCTAAATTCTATCATTTCCCAGATTTCTTTTTGAATGACTAATGTGAGGGAGTTTGAGGATTGAGTTAATTTATTTTTTTGTTACCCCATGAAAATTTCTTAGATTGATATAATGCAATTGTTTAATATGTGATCTAGGGTTTATAATTCCACCATGACCATTGGTTTTTTCCCTTCCCTATTGTAAAATTAGGTTTTAAGTTACACATTCATTGCAATCCGATGTAACTTTTCATGAGAAAAGGAGAGCTTTAAATAGAGAGTGATTATCATGACCATTGGGATCAGTACAACCCATTTAAGACAATTACTAGATTTTTAACTGATTATTTCATACATTATCCTCTCATGAACATGGATTCATTAATGCTCGATACTAATTTTATATGTTATTCTCCCACATTATTCAATAATCCAATGCTCATCTGTTTATTTTCAATTTTATAAAATTGAATCTAGATTCAGTATTTGTTATTTAATTAAAATTTCTTCCAATACTACATATATCTCTTCAACCTCGGACTATCAATTCCTATAATACCATGTAGTTTAGATACTTTTGGATTCTTGTTTTTAAATTTATTAATTCAGTAAATCTCTGGGAATTAATTATGCCCTTGGAGATATCAGTATCTAAGATCATATATAATTACCACGACAACTGTAACAAAAAATCATAAAAAATAACATAACTGGGAAAATCCATATGTATAATTGTTTCAGAATTTAGGCATAGCCCTCTATATGAGCATTTCAACATCCATGATTATCCCTCTGTATATTCATTACAACAAGAAACTAGGCCCTGCCCGCAATATAAGCATAACATCATTAAACTAGTCCCAGAAATCTATATAAGCATTACAACTTCATGGAATATCCTTATATATTTGAATTAAATCAAGAAACCATGTTAATCCCTCTATATAAGCCTTAAATCAAGAAATTGGTGCAAGACATCTATATAAGACTTACCACAATATTCACATAAGAAACACTTCACCAAAAATAGGTGTTTAGTGATGGTTTAAATTGCCTCTTAATCATTCTGTGATGGTTTTAGGAAACCACTGTTAAATCATGTGTCAGCATTCATTTAGTGGCTATTATTTAAAATTTGGGAAATCATTTATCAGCTGTTTAAACCACCGTTAAATAATTTTTCTATAGTTTTTTTTAAATTTTTAATGTTTTTCAAATTTTCAGAATTAATTAACTTATTAATTTTTTAATATTTTATAATTATCAGAATTAATTTATTATTTTTTATTCAAAAGTAATTATTACCTTTTAATTATTTATTAATCATTTTTAAATTTTAATTCTGGTAATTTATTTATTTTTTATGTAGTAGTAATTACTATTAACACATAGATGTTTTTGCACAAGTATACATGCACCATATATAAAAATTATGAATTATATGTTATTTGACCCTATTACCTCTTCCTTATTCTCCAAAGACATTACCATTCCATTAGGCTATTTGTGTGGTGAATAAATAGAAATTAACATATGTATATATATTGACTAAGAAAAATACATAAAAAATAGATAAAAACTAAATAATTAATAATTGATAAGTAATAATTCACAATTATCATTTACTAATTAATAATTTATAATTTATAATTTATAATTTATAATTTATAATTTATAATTTATAATTTATAATCTTTAATTAATAATTAATTATTAATAATTAATTATTAATTATTAAACATTAATAATTAGTAAGTAATAAGTAATTATTAATATTTCAAAATTATGAATTACTGGTTAACAAAACTAATATAGACGAATAACAATTAAATAAAATATAAATGAGTAATAAATAATTTTATATATAATATGGTATTAAGTGGTAAAAAATAAATCATAAATAATCAATAGTACATAATAAATAGTAAATAACAAATATAAAATATAAAATTAATAAATAGTAAATAATTAATAGTAAAAAAACAAACAACAATATATATATATAATGAAAAAAATAATAAATAATGAATAATAAATAATGAATAATAAATAATATATAATATATAATATATAATATATAATATATAATAAATAAAGAATATAATATAATATATAATAAAAATTATATATAATATAGAATATATAATAGATTATAAATTATTAATTTATAAAGAATAAATTAATTCAAAAAATAATATATGATAAATTAATAAAAAACTAAAATATAATATATCATAAATTTTAAATAATAAACAATGGATAAATTAAAAAAAATTAATAATGAGTATAAATTAAATTAGTGATTAATAGCACCTTAATGATAAATTAACAATAAATTAGGCTTGATGGATTGGTTATCCCTTGGGGGTTGTGGTATGCCTTTCTGACATATATTTGTGGAGTGTGTGTGTTTAATATAATTGCACCCCCAAATAACCAAATATATAAATAAATAAATAAATAAATTATAAATAATAAATTAATTATAATTAAAAAATTATTAATTAAGAAATTATTAATAAATAGATACTAAATAAATCATAAATAAATAAATAATAAGTAAATAAATATTGAATAAGAAATAAATGATAAATGACTAGTAAATGAAAAATAAATGAGAAGTACGAAATAAATAATATATGAAAATTAGAATAATAAATAATATATAAAAATTAGAATAATAAATAATAAATAATAAAGTGTAAATAATAAATAGTAATTAATAATAAATAATAAGATAACAAAATAATAAAATTATCGATGGATATAAATATCGATAAACATATATGCAAATATAAAAAATTACAAAAATATTAAGTAACACAGAATAATGTAACATAATTATATATTATCATACTCATATGTATAATTTTATATTAATATTAATATATATATATATACAGATATAAATATATATATCTCTCAGTATATATATTTAAACATATATGATATAAAAATATATAAATATAAATACGTATAAATACTTATTTATATATATATACAAAAATATAAATAAATTCATATAAACTTATATATATATATATATATTTGATAATAAATTACCGAAATTGGGGAACGAATAATAATTACCACACCATAAAAAAAAGAATTTAAATAAATGGAGTAAAATCAGAAAATACATAAAACACATATAAATACACTCTAAAAAGTAGGTAAAATGTCATCGAATGTGTAATTACCATACCGTAGATGCTCGGAGCTGGTACATTACTATAATACATTAGCCTGATTACAATAAATCAAATCCTGATGTACCGAATTGTTTAGTTGTCTTGGAAAAATATATACATGTCTTAAATAAAAATTACACTTTAAACCTAAAATAAAAAAATAATATCATAGATACTTCAATTATTCCCTCATGATGTAATACCGTATATCAGTCATAATAAACATTATGGAATCCTAGGGAACATGAGACATATGAAATTGATGAGCTCAAATTCTTAGAAACAAAAACTGTACAACATAATCTATGATTTAATATGACATGAACAATATGGAAAGGTATATTACTAAAACACATTACATTTAAAATAATCTCCTAAACATGGAAAATTTATCATTGATATTAAACTAGTTGAATAATCACATGTAATATCAACAGCTAATATATAATAATGGAATGCATCATCTAGGATATAAGAAACATACTGTTGAGGCCCCATCCAAGACATATGAACATAAATGGTTATGGCCTCGACCAAAACCATATATAAAAATAAATAGGTCAGTCCTCAATTAAGAAAAGTAAATCGGTAATGTTTGTGTTTTAAAATCATTTTCCAAATCTAGAGAGATTATTTTATAGTTTAAATAAATAACTTAGTAAAATATACTTTATTTCTTTCCTTGTCCTAAAATCATCCCTTGGTTGTGCTTTGATCTATTTTCAATTCATTTCATGAAAATGGAGATGGATATTAAAGATGAATTTTTAATCCTAAAAGGCTTTTGATGGACTTGATGTATTTCCTTCATCCTGTAAATGTTTACCAAAATAAAACTGGTTACCACAAAGTATCCAATAAATCATACCTTAAACTAAATAAATAATATTAAAATGTCATCATAATCTATTCCATAAGTAGGTCCTTAATACTCATCCCAAAATACATCTATTCAGACTATCAGTCCAAAATTCTCACGAAATTTCTAAAATCAACTTAAAATTAGATTCCCTAGACCACATAATTCTGCTCTTATTGTCACATATAACATATATGAATACCTTGATCTCTTTAAAACTTTAATTAAATCAGGAATGCTTCCAAATACTTAAAGAGGTACTTCAGTAAAATCCTTATATATCTCATTATTCTAATAATCAAGTAAAAATTGAGTAAATAATTCTAAAATGAAGAAAAAACAAAATTTAATCATTCTAATCCAGTCTTAAACCATTAACTACGCTTCAAACTATTTTTACTTAATACCACCTTCCTTTAATTTGTCTTTTCTATACTCTTCATCATCAATATTATATCTTTTACATGCTTATTATCGATGATTCTAACCACTGACCAAAACCCAAATCATAATATAAGTGACACTAGTAATAGCGATATAGTTTAGAAGATTCATTTACAGGATGTCCATATCAAAACAATTTTTTCTCAATTTATGAGTAAATCAGTTTAACTCAGTTTATCCATTATCATTACCAAATGAATAGGATGATATCATATACATAGTATTATCCTCAAATTCATTTATAGGGTTTATTTCTCTAATGAATTATTTCATAAATATTGTTCCCAAGGTTTCTACTAAACCTCATCTATTACAAATTGTAACACCCAACCCCAAAATACCAAATCTAGTGAAATACATTATAAAATTAGAATAATTAAAAGGAATAAAATCATGATGGACCAAATAATTTAGTAGTCATGCTATACAAAATATATATATTTTTTAAAATTTCATTTTCAACAAAAAAATATAAAAAGAATTTCCTAGTGGCTTCCATTGTTCACACTTTTTGTAACCCAATATTTTAGTCAAAATAAAAATCATCAAATCATATGGAAAAATGAAACATATTAAAGGTGTGAGTTCATGTTCTAAATAAGGGAAAGCATATCGTGGATTCTATGAGTAAATATGGAATGAAAAACAGGGCAAGGTAAATAATTGAAACACTTTCCATTTAAAATAATTACATGAAATATGAAACATAACCATTGATATTATAATAATAAAATAATCTAATTGTATATAAATAACTAATATCATAATGATGTAATGGATAATTATGAAAATATGAAACATACAGTTGATTCCTCGAGGAATACATCTGAAAATAAGTGGCTAAGTCATCTTCCAAAGCCATATATGAAAAAAAAATGGGCATGTCCAATGCCAAGTCCATGTCTAGTTTGTCTCATGAGACCTACTTATGTATCGAGGGGATATAATAGTTCATACGCATCACTAAATAAGTTTAATACATGCCACATATGAATATGGTGAAACCTAAAGCACATAAACATTCATATTTAAAAATTTCTATTTTAAATATGACTAATTTAACCAGAAACCATGAATGGTATCAAAATAGAACATTCATGGTCAGTATGATCCGAAAATATTTAATAACATATGATAGGTGGTATCATAAAATAAAAAATTCTATGAAGTACAATATTAAACAATGAATGTGGACATAGATTAATATACTTTTAAATGAGTGCATAGTATTTTATTGATGAAAATAATATCTAAATATCCCAAAGTGTCCCATAAAAATTTAAAATATTTGAATTATAATACCCATGAAGAAATTAAAATAATTAAAATTATATTATCATGAGAATAATAATATTCATCATATAACATTTAAAAAAATAATTATATACACCACATAATAAAAACAAGTGATGAATAATGTATATATTTCCAAGAAGTAAAAGTGAGATGAGAAACCCATTACCTTATTATTTCATTTATTTGAACATTATTTTAACTCATGTATGATGTCTTAATGAATTTAATTAAATTATACCAAAACCACATTAATATATATAACATCCTATATTAACTTCTTATAATATCTCATTACCCATTTTTTTTGAAAATATTCCATTATTTTCATTAATTCTATTAGTTTTTTGAGTATGTTTTTATAAGTACAAGTTGTTTCTATTAATTAGACCTTGATTTAATCATATCTATAATTTAAATCATGATTTAAATAAAATATATTTCTATTATATATGTATTTATTAAAATACATAATATTTGAAGATAAAAAATGAAATCCATCGTTCATGCAGATAGTAGGTCCTACATATACATGAACACAACTTCCATTTATTTATCATATATTAGAAAATAAAATGTAAGTAAAATATTTATATATTATAATTCCAATATTGTATTTTTTTATAAATTTCATATATTTATATTTAATTCCATATATAATACATTTCATGTATTGTGTGGATGAATCACATCGATTGGCGAAGGGGTTAGTCCATACGTCCAAAAATGATGTGATTTTATTCCAGTAAATGAACTGCATAATGGTATGTGTTATATAAAAAGAACATAATTGTAAGGAAAATATAAATTATATATATATTTAATACAAAATATATAAATTCAATCACTATTCACAACTATGAATGTTTCCAATGAAAGAACGAGCAATATCTATTCATGAGGAAGTATATTTTCATACACACGAATGATGATTGTATATACCATTTGATGGAAGTGTGTAAGGGTGTTGGTTGAAAAAATAATATAAAAACATATATGTATATTTTGGATAATGATTATATAATATAAACATTAAATAAATATATTTTAAGGCATTTAAAAATGATATTAAACAAAAATGTATGTTGATGAACATTTACTCTTCTTGGGTATCTCTTATTGATTTGGACAAAAGGACTACTTTGGCTGGATTTATTCCCAATGAATGGATTAAAAGATGAAGGAAAGGAATATTTGAGTAGAAATTGGTAGTAAATGGTGGAGAAAGATAGAACAAATTGGTGTGGAGAAGTGAGGGGGGAGGTTCCCTTTTATTTATTTACATGTAATAGAATACACACACACACACATATATATATATATTTTACCCACACATGTTTATATATAAAAATTACTTGTTTAGGTATATATATATCTATATATATTAACCCATTTTTATAAGTTATATAAAAACAAAAAATAAATATTTTTAATTAAATAATATAATTATTTTTTCTATATGGATAATATGTTTCAAAATAAATTTCAATTTAAATATTTGTTTATAAAAGTCATTTATTATAAGTAATTATAAGACAATATTCATATATTTAACTATAAATAAAACTAAATTGTGAAAAAGGATAAAAATAAAAACCCATAGTATCAATATGAATGTAAACCCCTGGAATAAATATATCCCCCCTTAATAAAATACAATAAGCCCCCCCCCCCCTATATGAGGTTTAAATTCCATCAAATATTAAATTATTGGGATACAACATCCAAAAACATATTTTTTAGGTCATATTGACCATTTTTCCTAAAAACCCCGATCTAGGCTCCCTTTTTCATAAGGGCGTAGAAATCATCTTAGGCTCCTATTTGATAAGTAGTACATCCCCAATGGACAATTGAATCCAATGTTATGTTTGTTTGTTGTTGATGTTCGATTTCCTACCTTTTATGAAACTAAAATAAATTTTATTATTTTAATTATTACAAAATTTAAATCTTATTTTGTTATAGTTTATCTTATGAGCTTCAATATCATTGGTTTTTGAGCTAAAATAGACTATTGGATAAAAAGTTATTGTCATTTGTTGGTGAAGTATGTTTTATAACTTATTAGTGATTTTTTATGTTTTATAGTATAATTAAATAATAATTAAAAATATTTATTAATTAGAGCATTATAATTAATTTTGATTTTAAAGAATAAACTATATATGATAGTAAATAAAAAATAGAAAATCATAATTAAATATTAAATTTTAAATTTTTTGTTTTTAATATAATTTTTGGCTATTTTTTAAAAACCTACACTAAATATTAATTTATTTTTTAAAAAAATTAAAAATATACAATAATAATATAAAACAATTTCTCATATATTTAAAAAATCACCCAAAATAATTCCACTAAACATTTTCCCAAAAAATTCGTAGCTGTGGGTTTAAAACCCACCGCAAAATACGTTTTTTTGTTGGAGTGGAAGTCAAAAAATAAAGGATATCAAAATATAATATCTTAAGACATATTGGTTAATTTTTCAAATTTCTATTGTTTTTTATATTATACATTCATCTTTTATTTTATCAACTTTTCACCAGCAATTTCGATTTCTAAAATTCATGACCAATGTTATTCTATACCCTAAAATCCCCGGATGTACCTTGTCATCCTACAGAAACATTAAACCATTAGCCAATTAATTGTTATTTCAGGTAAGGCTCACACAATGGGTAGCCACAATCCCGGTTTTTCACAATTGAATCTGAAGGGATCTGAAAAATAATCCCACAACTGATTTATTAACAAATTTTTTTAGACTAATTAGTGCATATGTTTTATATGTGAAATTATAATATTTCTCATACTTAACAATTAAACAAACCACCTACTTTAAATTGGAGATCAATGAAACTATTCACATTGGTAACACCAATAATAATAAAGGAATAGAGGAATTCAAGAAGGAAGATAGATAATATGAGAAAATTATCAACACCCAAAATAACCATTATCTAGAGATTTCATCGCTATAATGAAGAACAATGGAAGAGAATAGAAATCATACACAAAACAACCCACTAGAGATTGATCACATGAATGAGATATCCAAAACAGAGGATGAAACTCTAAAATCAACTTGAAATCACCTACATAATGAGATAGGATAGACTCACATGGAATTAAGGAAATTATTAGTGAAAAACATATATTATATCCACTAATAATGATAAATAAACAATTTTTAATTCTCATTTTTTTATTATAATTAAACTCACATCACCTAAGGGGAAATTATCCCTACCAAGACATTAAATGTTGTGTAAAAGAGATTCAAATCATGTAATTGGTACATATTATGAACTAGTTCATGGCCTGTATTTATTTCACAACATCTTCTTAGAGATCGTTAATTGTCATGTAATTCAATTACACAGTGTGTAAATTTCATGTAAAAATCATTATGGAAATCATCCATAGAAGAGAATGAGACATATCCAAATCCTTACAAACTAATAAGAAACCCTCATTATCCCATTGAAACATTTATTCCCATATTAAATAAATTCAAAAAACATAAATTACTAATGTTAGGTTATTTTCCAAAGAAAACCCTCTCCATCCCCAAACGAGACTCAAAAACCAATGTTATAAGACAAGAAAATCCAAAAATAATAGGTTCAATGAAAAAATAATATAGTGATGTACCCAGAAAAATACACGATCTTACATCCTACCAACAATATAACCTCTCATCTCTGAGCTACACTAAGCATCAATGGGTGGTCATGATGAATAATTATGGATACTACACTCACATATTAGTTTCTCGCTCGCATGTATCTTCTAGAAAACACTCATGTAGCCACTACGATTGATCTAGAGTTATAGTATTTCCTTGATACACTTTTTACTATGGTCTATATTAATATTAGATTCTCTTCAATGGATGCATCAACAAAAATATCAATATACATAATTTCTACCACAGGATTAGGGTCAGGATAATATCATTGATGATACCACACAAGAAACATGTCATGCATGCACTATAGTGTTGTGGGAGGGATTAAAGGAAATGGGCCACCAAACCTAAGTACCATGTTTCATTGTTTTTTATATGGTGTTTCCACAACCTAGGAGATAATACAATAAAAATATGATGACCATACTCGACTACATAGGTCATTTCTAATGGTCATCACGTGAATTCTTCTTTCTTTGCATGATCACCAACCATGTCTTAATCAACATAACCATCTCAAGTATGTCATGCATGATACTATGTCTAACAAAAATTGAATCACCTATATCCAATAAAAAAAGTGTAAAAAATTATATACTACTATAAAAAGCCTCTAATGGATCCGTTTTTATCATTACATGGAAGTTTTTGTTATAGATAAGCTCCATGAGTTTAATTTTATGCTCCCATAATACACAAAAATCTAAAACACCTACTCAAAACATATACTGTAGAACCATAATAGTCTATTCATATTTATTGTCATTTGTGGATGATAGGATATACATTGAAGTACATGACTTTCCAGATACTTCTGCAGACCCTTCTAAAGCCAAGATGTGAAACCATGATCTCTATTAGAAATGATAGTCCTCGAAACATCCTGAAACAAAATTATTTTATGCACATGAACATTATCCATACCATCAATGGCAAGGTTCTCCATGATAAGGATAAATTTCATAACCTCTTTTCAGTTAATCCATGATCACCCATTCTATATCATTCTTACTAGGTTTCCTTGGTAAGAGTATCACAAAATCAATAGAGGAATCTTCCAATTTCCTCTCAAGAATGGGAAAAGGCTTCAACCACCCAGAAGGAATCTAATTCTTGGAATTCACTTGATTATTGGTAAAAAATCAATATGAATCCAGCTACCTCCTTATTAATCAATGGAAACATGTACTATATACAAAGGTCATGATATATCTTTACCAAACCTGGATATACCACCCTTCTTGAAGAATGAAACTCTCTCATCAACTCCACATGCAAGCCTATATGAACCAATACTCGGCCAAAAAAAAGAAGACAACTATCCTGGTCAAGAGGCCATCATATGTATTCTAGATCAATGTATTATAAAATATATTTCCCATTCTTGGTGTATATTCGAAATCAAATCCAAATATAGTAGATACTATACCCATCTCCTCTACCAAATTTGCCGACCCCATTGAGAAAAATATGTAATTGATGCTCTTATGGTCCATGTACAACAAAACCCTCTATCCTAAAGGCAATTTCTTCAACATCTCATGGAATGTACCACCACCAGTTATTGTAGAGTGTGAGTAGGGAAATTTCTCTTATGAGGTCTCAGTGGTGTGTATCTATAAGAATCCTAATTATCCATTTGCTTCAGAAATACTCTGAATCCAACTTCAGAAGTATCACAGTACATGGTGTATTATTTACCTAACATAGATACTATATGCAGAAGTGATAAGGCATTCCAACATTTTATATCTTGAAAATACCTCACTAAAAAATATATCCAAACAAAACATACACCTTTTATGGTAAACTCGGACATCAGTGCTTTCAAACGAGAGAATTACAGGTTGAAACACCAATAATAACCAAATAAACCCAAAAATCTATGAATCTTAGAGTCATACATGGGATTATACCTAGATACCACTACTACAACCTTCTCTGGGTCCAATGAAACTCCATCCTCTAAGATGATAGGGACTTTGAAGTGAACTCTATCAATAGTGAAACTAATTTTTGTTGGGTTGGCGTAAAGTAAATTCTTTCACAATGTATATAGAAAAATGTCATGATGTTGGGAATCATTTTCTGTAGACTGTAAGTATACTAAAATAACATAAAAAACTATGAAAAAGATATATAATAAGTGGCAAATGATCTAATTCATCAAGTCCATGAATTCAACAAGTTTATTCATCAAACCAAGGATCACCACTACGAATTCATAAAAGCCATACCAACATCAAAAAGTAGTCATAGGAATTTATGATGGTATCACTCTATACTATTTGTATCCTAATCTCAAATCACTCTTGGAGAAGATATTATAAAATCTCAACTAATCTATTAGATCAAAAATGCACAAAAGGGGACATCAATTCTTGACAGCCATATGGATCAATTTATGATAACCCACACATAACTGCAAATCCCAATAGACTTCCTTATGAAAATAACTAGAGAACCCCATAGAGACAAACTAGGTCCTATGAAACCTTTAGATTAAATATCATCCAACGAAAATTTCAATTCGCAAAGATATATTGGTTATATCCCATAAGGTAGAATAAAAAATGTCTCTTTTCTCGGCACCAACTCGATCATGAAATCAATCTCTTGCTCTATTTGAAATCCATAAAACACATTAGGAATGAAATAAAAAATGATATATCACTTTTTAGGGAATAAAAATGAATTCCACCATCATTCAAAATAAGTATTTCTATATGAGACATGAGGCAATCCAATATGTACTAAATTGGTTCTGCATGACCAGACTGAAGATCCCACTCGCCTTTGTGATAATAGATGGATCTTTTCAGAGAAAAAAATACTCTCCTCTGGTGGTAATTAGTAAGAGCCAGTTTAGAACTATCCAATCCATAATAAAAATTGAAATAAAATCATAACATCACCACTACAAATGGTTATTAAATGAAACAGTAACCACTATTTTTAGAGATAACACCTTTGAATGATTTTTATTCTCTGACTGCACCCTCAAAAATGAATCAATGGTTAATAAACTGACTAATATTTCTATAACCAAGACAAAAAAAATTTCTAAATGATTATATAAAATTGAATGTGATGATCGTGTATCATATCAGATGAAATAAAGTATAGATAATATAAGATTCATACCTATGATGGTATATGATCATATATCCACAGTAGCTCAAGTAGTCCCTATATTAAGAAACTGAAATATCCCTCCACCCAAGGTTCATGTTTGACTCCCCTAAGTTATTCCATCTTGATGGTGATACTACTCTGGCATAGGGATACCATGTCCCCTAGTTCAACCTGAACAACCTATGGAACTCCATATACCACTTTGTTAAGGAGTAGTTGAGTCCTTCCCATAATTTGGTACCTATCTTGATCCCCTACCACTCCACTACTAAAAATAGTATATAAAAACCAACAAAATATGTCCCACACAACTTCATGTATGGGGATCCAACATAGGGTATATACACATATGATTCTCATTGACCAATTTTCAATATTAATAGAACTATAATAGAATATGTTTCTAAGATGGATTCACATATTCCAAAAATATATTTCCATTATTTTCTTTGTGATAACTATCATTATGGTTCTTATTTCCACTAGAAGAAGGGCTCCCAGTTCAACTAGATAAAATAGCATAGTTACAACATGGGGTATATTTTAGAATCTTATCTATGATGAGTTCATTATTCATTACATATAAAAAGATCCTCGATAGAATGACATCCCATATGGCTAGATCTCATAAAGAATCCCATCTTGAAAATAAAAATACATGGGGATCTCATTAAAATCTAAATATGGAAAATTGAGCTACAGGTCAGTGAAGTGTCCTAAATTTTACTTCACTAACATTCCCACCTGTGTTGGATGCATGAAATCAGGATTCTTCTCATCCCTTAAAAACTAAGGATAGTTTTATATCTGGTAATTCACCTTCAATTCCTTCATAGATAACTCCTCTTAGAGCTCATCATGATCTAGAACATCTCACCAACACTTCAATGGTACATTAAGAATGTATGTATAAAACATCAACGGTCTATCTGTGTGTGTCTAAGTATTTTTGAATAACCTCTAGACCATCATGATCTATATTTTGGTAGAATGAGTCCCTCCTGCCTTAGTGAACATTGGTGGATGATGAAACTAAAAATCCCTCATTATATCATACATCACTAGAATGATACAAAATGTATCTGTATATATGAATCACCTGACCCGCCGGAATATTTCACAAATATTAAAATCTATATAAACCACAAAAACTATAGGAAGATTTGGTTCATCTACACTAGGAGTATAATTATAGGAACTCTCCTACCAATCAACTAAAATAATATGAGGAGGAAATTTCTATAAAATACAAACACACAAACCAAATAACACTAGATGAAAAAAGTTCAAACTCAATAGATAACAACAATACAGAACCAATAGATCATGAAAAAAATGGGGAAAAGAGGATGTTTATTTGTGGGGGTATTTTAAGCATCTAATAAATATTTGAAAATATTTATTGCTGTTTTTTATAAAAAAAACTTATAAATATTTTATTAAAGAATGATCGTTCCTTCTGTGAGAACCCCCTCTCCATTGATCCTCCCAATCTCCCCTAATCACATCACTTCTCTATCGCCCCTTATCCACTCCACCACTCTCTAACTCCCCTTCGTCACCTCCCTTTACCCTTGCTGATGTTTTTTGATCCCATCGGTAAATTCCTGATAAGAATACTATATCTTCTTCATTCATTTTCCTCTTCTCCTTCACTGCTCGCATTCCATGTTTGAACCCTAATGGATTAGGGTGTCTTTTAATTTTGGTTCATTTGGTTCTTCAGGAGTGATTTGAGTCTCCTTCTAGTGACATTTGTTGAAGGAGATGGTTTTCACCAAGGTTATGGTCAGGTTTTATATTGTTCTTACACTTTGGAATAAATTAATTTTTTCTGCTTATTTTTATGTATATTAGTTTTCTAGTGTGGTATTGGTTATTTTTGAGTAGAATTTCACCATCATTTTAAAGGGTAGTGAGTTTCTGTTAGGATTTATTATTTTAGGTCATTAAATTCTAGAAGATAGATTACATGTATTTTTAATCCCTTGTTTAGATAACACATTATTATGATAACTATGTCTAATGGATTTTTTATGGGGAAATTATGTTATAGATAATATGTAATTAAATTTAATGGGTTTCCCTAATTTATAGAAATTTTGAAAATGTATTATAATTCAATGTGTATAATAGTTGTCTTATAAAACCCTAATTAACATTAATTAATATGTAAAATAATTTAATGGATGTATTGGAAATAAATTATGAGTTCATTGAAATTTATTTTTAAACACATTTACATGAGTTTTTCATGTTTTTTCTATATTTTTTTATATTTTACATGTTTTATGGTGCTTGGGTTGTTATTTAATATTTTCATACCTCATTGATTTAATATTCCCACAAGATTTTTTGATTTTAATGTGTGTGAGTGTGTGTGGAGGGGTGGGGGGTTCTCCTTCAAGGATTAATTTTTATTACAATAAATGAGAACATTTATCTCATATCCCCAAAAACAATGTGATGGACTATATACATTCGAATAAAAATATATAAAAATGATTTTAATCTATAATGTAATAAAATTGAAATGAAAAAATTGTTTTTATATTATTGATTCTAAATAAATTTATAATTATTTTTAAATGGTGTAATATTTTTATTGTGTTTTAATTTTATTTAATGAAGTTTAGGCACAAAGGGTTATACTCATAAAAGCTGGATCACATTATCGAAGAACACAAATTAGTAAGATAATGGTTTTGAGTTGTTTTTAAAATATTCAATTTCCAATGGATATTTTGATAGGAAAATAATATGTCTAGACACTAAATGTAAATTTTTAATATTGCTGAAGATATATTAATATTATTAACTCTTTGATATATTATGAATTCCCTAATCAATATTATTTTTGGATTTGGAATAAAGAATTGAATGTTATAAAAAGTTTTCACACTAATGTTAATTAATACAATGATCTCCCAAATTCATCGAAAATGAACAATGAAATGATGAACCATATAAATGAATATTTTGGAATTGAAAGATAGAAAAATAAATATACAAACATATCTAGATATTTAGTTGAGGGTGATACAAATAGTAACTTGTAAATTGATTTTTTGGGACTGTAGGACAACTTGATCAAGATTGTGTCATATAAATGGATCATCCTCTTTGTGATATAGAGAGTAATTAAAGACAGAACTTCAATGAGAAGAAAAATTTGTTTCAAGTTTTAGTTAATGATGGATATCAAGTGGTGTATGGTGTATTTCTATAGTATCCAAAACATTATTTACTACTAAAATTATTTCATATCAAATGCTTATACAGAATTAAAAAGGAGATGTCCATGAAATTGGAATTGTTGTGTGCCCTATTTTTGAAATCTACGACACCCAAGTCATTTTATTATACGAATAACATTATTAACAATTTTTGATTGAGTTATACAAAATAAATTCTTATCCTAATGATTGTATTCTTTTTTGGGGAGAGGATTCAAGAAGAAAGGATTGAAAAAATATTTACATTCCTGATGGAAGTCAATGAACTATTTTGGATTTCTGATTCAGAATATTAGTATAAATAAGAAGAAACAAACACAAATTCAATGGGTTTTCCTTACATCCGTTTAAAAATCGATTTCCAATTTTGATCATATCATTTAAAGAAATGAAGAACAAGAAGTTGAATTATAGAGATAATAAAAATGTTGGGTTATTGCGACATCCAAGTGATTCAAAGTCATAGAATATATTTTATTAATTAAATATAAATTTATTCTCTAATCCTTGGAATGTGCGATTGGGATTGAATTTTGATGTATTCGATCCATTTGGTACTTTGGGTTCTAGTTATACCATTTGGCTGGTTGTTTTGATCCATTACAATCTACCTCTGTAGATGTGTATAGAACAAACAAATTTTATCATTATTATTATTATTATTAGAAAAAAAAATCATGTTAATGATGTTGATGTAATCATGTAAGAAATAATTAATGAATTAGAGAAATTATGGAGAAAAAATGTTGATATTTATGATGTATCATCTAGGACAGTGTTAAAATTGATCACTGCTCTAATATAGACCATTAAAAACTACCCTCTACATGGGAACATATCAAGATAGAACTCATTCATGGTTTTGTATTTTCCAAATGGTATTTTTTACATTATTTTATACCATATTATAAAAAATGTTTATATTTATGTCATCATTGATTTCATGATGCATCTCATAGATTTTGGTAGAACAACTAAAAAATTAATGGTTATATTAATAATAGACCACCTACAAAGGTGTTGAAAAGTTATAAAATATTTTAAGAACATTGAAATGTTGAAAGAGATTTTGGGAAGGTGAGTAATTTGAATGATAGAGGGAAATGAGTCCTAAGTGCATCATTAATTGAAATCAGAACACAAAAATGGAATAGAAAAGGTATAAAATACAAAACATTGGTTTTGGTAATTTATTTTTTAGCATTATAATCATAATGTTATTAATATTGGTAAGAACTTTTGTAACAATTTTATATTCACATATCATAATGAGAATAGAAAAATGAAGTTCCATATCAGTGCTCAATGGACATATAAAAAATGAATATAAAGCATGATCTATAGACAAATGATAATGGAATGTCTACTCTAACAATTTTGGTAATGAAATTAGGGATAAAGATACATTCATTGAAATTTTAAAACATGTGAAGGTATCTAATTTTTATTAAATTAACATCTAATGGTGTGTCTAATTAAATCATCATAGGTTACATTAATTTAATATTTATTAATCATATATTTTGAAACAGGTGTTACAATAGTTGGAATTATGTATATTTTTATCGGAATATGATATTGTAGGTATAATCCGATTTTTTAAATTCATCATACAACTATGTGGGAAAACTATACATTCTTTTAACTGTGAAAACCCTCATGAAATATTTTTACTAACATTGATTGCAATGGAGTTCATCTATCTAACAACATTTTTCTCTATTAGTATATATTTGACAATGAATTTGGTTAAGGAAACCAAATTAAGAGGTCTCGTACACTATCAATGGATGTATCTAATTTTGAGTTAGTTTATTTGTATTTTTTTCATCTTAAATATAAAATTCCAAGAACGCAATTAAATATGTAATTTTGTTTTATTTATTTTAGTTCATAAACATCTTGTCCATTTGAAATCATATGTGATAAATAATGATAAACCTAAAGGATCTATTTTGAATGATATTTTGTAGAGGATTATATTTCTTGTTGTTCTAGATAATTGGATTTTTTTGAGAAATGATTTAAATGAATTAGAAATGTTGAAAAAATCAACTAATTCTCATTTACATGAGAAATCAAGAGTTGTTACTACTATTCTCTGATCAGTTAGAAGGATCTCAAATATTATATTGATATAAATTTAATTATTACAATCACATAGATATGTTATAATGAATAATGAAGTTTTATATCCATTTATTGAAGACTTTTGAAGTCAAAAAATAGTGAAAAACATAATGTCAAATATGAAATGAGAAATATATACCAAAAGATTTTAATAAATAGCTTATAGAATGGATTACACATCATATATGTTCATAAATATTGAAATCAATATATACATTCGATTGAAAAAAATATTTTGTAAATTTAATAATATATTTTACATTTTTTTGATCATGAATACCAATAATCAGTTGAGTTGTTAAAAGATTTGATGTTTCTAGCTCAAGGTCCACTGAAACATGATAGAAATTTTGATTCTTATAATGTGAATGGACTTATATTTCATATAGTCAATCAATAAAAGTGTTTAAAAAATAATAGTTATATTTAAATTTTCTAAAATTGTATAATTTGTAAAGATGATAGATATTAAAAAATTAAACTACCATGGTCATTTTCTATTTGTTTTATTCAAATTTATGTTGTTTGATTTTATAAGGGGTATTATAAGACATTCCCTACTTTTTACATCTATAAAAATCTCCCACTTGATGGATATCGGGGACCATGAATTGAATAGTCTATATATCTTGCCATAAAAATAGGTAATGTTATATTATGTGGAAGATGTCATAGTTGAATTTTGGGAAGTGGTCTTTCACATTAAAATAAGAGACCAATATGATATGAGTGATGATGTAGAATATTTGAAATCAGTCAATGAATCCTATCAACAATGGGTAGTAGATTTATTTTTCCATCATGATATTGAAAATTCTAATCTTGAAAGGGTGGATGAAATAGATGATGTGATGATAGAGTAGGATAATAACATGATTTAAGGGATAAATGATTTTCTATGCACTTATCCATTAACTTATCAACCACCGATATTATATGTTATTCATTTAAAATATTTTTTATCAGTTATCATATTAAAATTTATTTCGATGCATGTGTTGTTTTTTTTTTTAAATGTAATTGTTAAAATTTTTGCATATGCAGCCATTTATTATTATACCTATGTATATTTTGATTCTGTACTGTGCATATATTATCATTTCTAAATATTTATCTGCATGAATTTTTGAAATATATTTATGATGTTAATTTTACTTGTTTAAAAAATAGGAATGTCAAAGTTAATGCATTTCAATTATCTAAGTTAACTCCCAGTTGACATTCCCATGATCACATAGAAACCTGATGAGCTATTATAATCCCTCCTGATAGCCTCCGAGACACCCTCTATCTTCCCCAATCGGCATCTGGGACACCATCCTTATCATTTCCATCATTATCAGGCATACCATCTTTATCCGCCCCATCATTATCTAAATCATTTCCTCCCTATTCCGTAGGTTCAACACATGAATACTTTACAAAGCGGGAACAAGTCATCCCTCCTATTTAATAACAAGAATATTAGAGGGTTAAAGTTATAGTTAGAAATTCTAATATGAATTATGAAATTGAAATATTTTATTCTAATAAATATTTTTTCATCAAATATGAAAAAAAATTACTCATAAGAAAAATATTAACTGTTTAGATGTTTTTTATCTTATAAGATTGAATATATTTTCCCCATGGATTGCTCTGGGTTATCCATGGATGATTATATATGATTAATTATCAAGATTCTAGGTCATTTGGTAGTGTATACAGTTACCCTTCTGATTATATATTTTTATTGGAGGAGTACACCCCATTCATAGATAAATGAAGTCTTTGATTTCCAGATAAAGGTAGTTTTGATACATTATGGATCAATTGAATTTTATTATTTAATTAAGTTCTAATATTTAAAAAAATAATATCCTTGTAAATATGTTATTCCAAATTAATATTTATTCATTTTATTAATACTTTGAATTATAATAGAGGATCACTGGATGTGTCCCTGGTGATATTGAGTTAATGGATGGTTTGAGTGAGTAGTTAAATGACACAACGTCATGATCATTTAGTACACAAACAATAATATCTAAATACTTTTATCAATGAAATTCCATTATTATAAATATTTTATATAGTATAAACCACATAAAATAACATATAGAAAATAATAAAAAATGTATAAACGATGAATCAATGAAATAAAAGGTATTTCTAAATGGAAAGTAACCTATATCATGGACATAGTAAGGTGAACATTAGAATGGTAATGTGTAAATTATAAATATAAAAAAATAATATTGAATAGTAACTTTACTCATGAATATATAAATAAAATATTTCCATCTTATAAGTTACAATATGATACAATTATATCATAGTATAAGTAAATGAATATTTCAAAATTTATTAATCAATTGTTAGTATTTTTGTTAGTCATAAATGATTAATTACTATTGTATGATTAATTTATTAATTTAAATGAAATTCTATTTTCATAAAATGTATTTGTAAATTAAAAAATTTATTTATTATTATTTTAGGAAAATTTTATGAGACCACAGTTAATTTCTCAAATTTTTCTAAAATAAGTTATAATTTTAAAATCTCTATTTTTTAAGTAATATATAATTTTTATTAAAAATTAAATTTTTCATAATTAGAAAATTATGTTAATAAAATGGATTAAATTTTTTAATTCTACAAAATAAAAAATGGTTAGGGTTATTTTTTTTAAATAATAGAATTATTGGTTAATAGTGAAACCTAGTTATTTACGGTACATATTAAATATAATTTAAATACACAATTACTTGATTAATTGATGATGTAATTACCAAAGTATAAAAATAAAATTCATTATTTCAATATTTTTTATGATATTTCTCGAACTATTCAAATTATTCAGCCGAAATAATAAACTAATGATAAAAATAATGTGAAAACACATCTCTTATCCACTATAAATATCACCCCTCACCACCTATTATCCTCTATCATATCAATCCCTGAGAGATATAAAAATTATTCTAAAATATCCTCTCAATCCCCTCCCCCACATATAAGAGCTATTGGTATTAACAAAATACTAAAACCAATCCCATAATGTGGTTCTCAAGAAGATGGAATAAAGAGGAAAACCCCTTTTCCTTTTCTTTTATTTTCTTTTCATGTTACTTTATTTTATTTTTCTCTCTTCACCACCATTCATCCAAATTTAATGATAACTCTAGTACCTTCCATATACTGTAATTTTATTTTTATAATGGATTAATTCATCATCATCACTCTTTCCCGTTCAATTTATACTAAAAATGAAAACATTGTCTGTGATGTGATAATTTATTGCATTCAAGAAAGATAATGATTTCATTTCCTATTACTATAGTCCCAGATGGTCATTAAACCATTTTTATGGTTTATGCAAATTGTAATATATGTATTTAATTTTAGGTAATGTAATGGAATTATATTACAGTAATTATATTAATTCATAAAATAAAATTAGTGTGTTGTGATTGAAAACTACCAAAATAAACCCAAATGATTATCAGTAACTATTTATCTAATGATTCATCATAAACAAAAAAAATACAAATGATTTATAAGGGAAATTTAAAATAAAAAAGATCATTAATAACATATATGTTCAATTATATAAAATCAACTCCACTATTCCTGACATTTCATACAAATATAAAAGTAAACTGATCATTAAAACCATCAAATCCAGCACTCACGAAAAAATAAATTTAACACTATAAATAATCAATATGGTAAGGAATAAACTTCTTAAAATTATAATAAATCAATTACATGCAGAAACTTTTCTGTTATTAGTTATTAATGAATCAAATTTTATTATTCTGGACATTATGACCAAGTTAAGAACACATTTGTACATAAGGTGTGAGATTATACCTAATCCTCCATTATTCCTTCAGGTTATTCCTTTTCTCTATTTTCGCAAATAAAATAATATTTTTATGTAAATAATATAAATGATCTGTATATGTTCTAAAATCATGTATCAGGATTCGTTTACCATTATTTTTTCAGGAATATACATGTTTTTAAAAGTTTCACTACTCAATTCATCCCATTAAGAAATATCATTTTAAGGGAACTTCTTAAATTATGATCCATTTTAAAGTGTGTTCTATAATATGTTTGATGAAACCATTATTTTTATAAAATCACACATATTTTATTAAAAAATTCACATTTCTATTTTGGTTTTATATAAAATATTTTTCCCTTTTATGCTTTGAATGGACATTAATATTTTCCTTAATCCACACTAAAATTTTTTATTAATAAAGTTTTTTAAAGACCATTTTACATGTATCCACTTTATTTTTAAATAACTTATCATGATCTATGACACTTTTCCATTATGAATGTCCATGTATGGTCTATATCATTTCATTCATGGAATCCTTTGCGATATTCCCTTATATAATGCCTTTATTATAAGATTACGATACCAAATTTATAAAATGGGTAAAACTCATTTTTATGTATGATTCATTATGTATGATTATTAATGAAGAACACATATTCATGAACATGTTATGATGGTTGTGACTAGAGAGCCCTCTAATGATTTGGTTACTGTTTATTCTCATGATAAATCATGTGCAATGGTCTCGGTGGTTAGCCTTGACTATTTATCCATGAGCAATGGTCTTGGTGGTTACCCTTGACTTGTGCTTCTTTATATGTAATGAGATTGACAAAATCTTATGTCATGGTGTATATTTTTGAAACATCTCATATGATACCATGATTAGATATGTTATGCTTTCTTTATATATATCTATTCCATTAATGTCATATTAATTTTCCTAATAACTCATGTATTATGATTTACTCTAATGTTTATTTCCATACTAGACTCTTTGGCACATCCCATTGTTCAAGTTATCCATAGGGTCTCCTATAAAGTTTTAAAGGGTCAATGGAATTTAGGATCTCATAATGAATGATAAATAAATAAATTTTTTATGTAGTTCTATTTTTTCATTTTTATGTACCAATTCTTCCAAATACACTAGGAATTATGATCCTTGTCTTGTAATTTTATAGTTAATTATGTTTGAAATCATGTGATAATATGTGAAAAATGATAGGGTCTCTACAGTTGGTATCAGATCAAGGATTAGTTATTTCTATAGATTAAGAGTATATAGAATTATTAAGAACCTTATGGATAAAACTATTTATTGAAAAACATACATAAAATTTGGTAAGTAAAAAGTAAGTGGTTTATCAAGGAAATAAATCTTTGTCCAGATACTATAAGGGGAAGTCATTTTGGAACATATTTACTTAGGCGTAACAATATCGACAAGGTTTTCCAATCCCAACTCAGGGTAACCTGGCACACCACAACAGGCATTACACTACACAGAGTTTTTACTCTCTTGGGGGATATGCTTTAGTAAATTTATAATCTAATTATGAGCCATTTTAAAGGGAAAAATATAATCTCATAAATATATATGTTAGGAAATAAATAATGGATATACTAGATTGAATCCAAGGAATCAGATGCTAGGATATCCTTTTCATTTAAATGATTACCCTTTTTATGTTCTGAGTTTACTATTTAAATATATTAATTGTATGCAACTCACTCCTTATATAAACAAAGAGAATGTTTCCAACAATTCCTTCATGAATAAAAGGCCTCCCATTTTTTTAAAATCTTCTGATCTCCTCCCCATGTAATAGTGAATCAACTCCATTGAAAAGACATTCAAAATACTCTAGTGCTCAGAAGAAGAGAAATTCATGTTAGTGGTACATTATTTTGATGGGGAAGATGATAAATGGTGGATATTGATAAATATAATATGATTTATAAGTAGGAAATTGATTCCATTGATTGGAATAAATTCAAAAAATGTTTTTCAACAAATATTTCCCCCAAACCCACAATCTCGTGATAGAAAGGGTGTTCCATAGACATATGTAGAAGGAAGTTGAGTCTTTTGGGGAATATAAAGAAAATTTTACAAGGCATTCAAGATATGCCTTCAAATTTTTCATTAACACGTAATTAAAGATATATATCTTCATTAGTGGAATAGATATTACTTTATAAAATGTTTTAGTGATTGGAGACTTCGACATTTATGAGAAGAATGTATGTTGTTCCCTCATGGTTGAAATGTAGATTAGAGACTCTCAGTGGAAACATGAGCCCAATGGGAAAAAGTATAAAATGGAGATTAATATTGATTGATCAACAAATAAATCCCATGATAGAATTACTACTGAATACCCAACGTGTCAATATTGTGGGAAGAAGCATTCTAGGAACTATCTATAGGGTACCATGAAATGCTTCAAATTTGGAAGAATGAGAAATCTGTTAAGAACTGTTGAAGGGATATAATGAATTCCAATAATGCAGAAGAATAAAGTAACATTTAGATCAACTCTCATCTTATAGTATAGTGTTTCAACTACAAGAAACATGTGAATTTTTCAAACTAATACCCTATGCGTAGGGTTATCGGAGGAAATCCACTACAACCTACAATATAACAAGGAAGGGAATTTGTTATAAGTATTGATGAGGTGGATATGAACAATGATATGGTGACATGTACATTGGTTTTTCATTCAAGAACAGTGAATGTACTATTTCATTCTGATTCTAAACATTCTTTCATTTCATTCATGTTTAGTAGAACTATTCAAACAACACCTTAAAATATGAAGTTTGAGTTATATGTTAGAATGGAAAATAGAAAATTTATTATAGTAAAGGTATATAAATCCTCTCCAGTTAATTTTTGTGGACTTAAAATTCTAGAAAATATTATCATACATCCCTTGGTGGAGTTCGATGCTATATTGGGCATGGATTGGATATATTTATTCAAAATTAACATAAATTTTAAAGAAAGTAAAATCACTTCTCACATCCTGAAGCATCCTCCAATTATATATAAGTGTAAGGAGGATGATAAATATCAGTTTGAATCATTTTATCTAGTGTGTAAATTACTACATTATGAGAAAGAATATGTAGATCAAATGAATGATACAAATGAGAGAATCATGCTTTAATACATGCCCATCTTGAGGGACTACACTAATGTGTTCCCCAAAGTGTCTCATGGTCATTCTCCTAATCAATATGATGATTTATCAAGTTAACATAATCCTAGATCATTGAATATATCTAATAAACCATATAGAATGGCCACCATAGAGATGGAAGAGATGAAAAAGAAGTTACAGGATAATCTAGACAAGTGTTTTATATGCCCGAGTTCTTCACCATGGGGTGCACCTATCCTGAACATTATGAATAATGATGGATAAACGAATCTCTACATTAAATTTAGTGAACTAAATAAAATATAGATAATTAACATGTGTCCTTTTCCTCAGATAGATGATATTTTTTGTCAGCTACATGGATCCAGTTATTTCTCTAAGGTGCACCTTTATAAGGATATACTCAATTAAAGCTGATGAAGAAAGATATTCCTGAGGATTCCATTCAAACAAGGAATAGACACTATGATTTAGTATTGATTCAATTCAGACTCAATAATGGTCTTGAAATTTTCATGGATTTAATTAATAGGGTCCATAGAGATTACATCGACAAATTTCTGGTAATCTTTATTGATGATATTTTGATATACTCCATGTGCAAGGAGGAACACGATGAGCATTTCAATAACGGGATAAATAATTTACAAAGGCAAAAACTATATGAAATGTGTAGTAAATGTTAGTTCTATATGGATGAATTATCATTCTTGGGTAATTTTATCACTATTAAATGGATATATATTGACCCTTCCAAGACAAATTCAATTGTAGTGTGGCTCATGCCAACATCTATAAAAGATATTTGTAGTTTCCTTGTCCATGATGGGTATTAATAATGATTTGTGAATAACTTCAAATGATTTTAAAATTCAATAACCAAACATCCATGGAATGGAGTGATGTTTTTCTAGACTCATGTATGTGAGGAACACATTAGGGATATCAAAAGAGGATTATTATTATACCAATACTCACACTCTCGACTAGTGGTGAAATTTTTGTCCTGTAAAATAATTTTTAAAAGAAGGTATTAGGCAATGTAATGATGAAAAATGATAATATGATATCCTAAAAAACAAGTTAGTTGAAACCAATGAGAAAAACTATCTGACACATGATCTGGAGTTGACACCTATGATTATTTCATTGAAAATATGGTGGCATTATCTCAATTTGGAGAACTTTGAGATATGTACTAATTATAAGATTCTAAAATATATATTTAAATAGAAAGAGATTAATATTAACTAGTGAATATGGTAGGATATCATCAATGATTATGAATTATCTACCCACTAACATCCCGGTAAATCAAATAAGGTGGCAGATTTTCCATGCAGAATGGATCATGAATCTTTATCAATTATAGGAATTGAGAAGGATTAAAGCTTATTACACTTGAAAAAGATATAAATGGGAAACATTAAGGTAGTAACATCATCAATACATTATCAAAGGATTTTTCAAGCATACCTTATGGATACAATAAAGGATACCAAAATAATTGATATGGAAATTCAATAAAGGGTGGAAGTGATCAAAAATATAAAAAACTCTAAGATCAAGATCGATGAAGATGGTTTCATTAGATCTGGGTCACAACTATGTGAACCATCAAATCCGGAGATGATAAAAATGATTCTAAATGATTATCATAGATAAAATTTCTCTATTTACACTGGGAGCACACATGTGTGTCAAGATATATGAGAGAACTATTGATGGGTCAACATGAAGAAGGATATATCTGAATATACATCAAGGTTTCCAGTATGTTAGAAAGTGAAGGATGAATGGAAAATTTATAAGGGGATGATGAAACCACTACCCATACATTCATGGAAATGGGAAAGAATCACCATGGACAATGTCACTGGACTTCAAATGACATCCAGAGGGAACACTACTATTTGGGTTATTGTGGATCATCATATAAAGACCACTCACCTAATAAAAATTTGATATTAATTATCATGTATCATCATAAAAAATTTACATAAAATAAGTGGTAAGGGTAAATCATGTGCCATTATTGATTGTATCCAATCGATATCAGATATTCATATCAATGTTCTAGAAGATTATCCAATATGATCTAAGAACTGAGTTAAACATTAGTAGGACCTATCATCCTCAAACAGATTTCTACTCTTAGAAAACTATTCAGACACCATAATACATTTTGAGAGTGTGTTAAATGGATGTGAAAGGTGGATAGGACCAAAATATTCATCTATTTCAGTTATCTTACATCAATAGATCCCACTCGATCATCCATATGGCTCCATATAAAACTCTTTTTTGGAAGAGATGCAGAGCACCAGCATGCTGGGATGAGGTCGGTGGACGCATGCTTCTAGAATGGGAAATAGTCGATGAAATGGTGGAAGAGGTGAAAACCATTCAACAAATCGTCAATGTATCCCAATGTAGAAAATAGATACATTCATAAAATCATCAATGATACCTTGATTTTAAGGCTATAGAAATGGTATTCTTATTCATATTTCCATGGGAGAAGGTCATGGGATTTGGGAAGAAAGAAAATATAAAATCTAAGTACATTGGACCCTTCGAGATTCTTGATCATGGTGGAGTTGTGGATGAACAACTTGAACTTACACCAACCATGTATCAACTTCATGATGTATTCCATGTATCCATATTAAGGAAGTACATACCATATCCCTCACTTTTTCTAAATTCAGAGGTGATACTATTGGAAGATGATCTATAATATGAGAAGTAGTTAGTGAAGAACTTGGATTGTAGAGATAGAGTCCTATGAAAAAATATTATTCACTTGGTTCAAGTAATATTGTGGAACCATAAGTATGAATAGGTATCATGGGAATCAAATAAATTGATGAAACAAAAGTACCCACACATGTTGTCAACTTATAATTTAAAACGAAATATCAAGGGAGAAATTTCATAATGGGGAAGAATGTATGACCCAAAAATTTTATCAATGAAATTACCCTTTTATAATTAAGTGAAATACTATAAACCACATAAAATAAAAATGAGAAAACCAAAAAAACATTATAAATAATGAATGAATGAAATAAAATTTATTTCTAGAAGTTAAGGAACTTATACTCATGATATATTAAGTGATATTTGGAATAGTTATGTGACTCTTATGAGTAATACACCAGAAAATTGAATAGTAACCTCACCAATGAAATAATAAATAAAATTTATCCATATTTTTTGTGGAAATATTATATAATTAAATCATATTATAAATAAATAAATATTTTAAAAATTATTAATTAAGTGTTGGTATTACGGGAAGTTATAAATATTTAATTACTATTTTAAAATTAGTTTCTTAATTTAAAATAATTTTTTTTTCTTAAAAAGTATTCATAAATGAATATTTTTATGCCTTATGATTTTACAATAATTTTATGATACCTTAGTTAAATTTTCAAATGTGTTATAAAATCAGATATAATTTTAATATCTGTATTTTTCGAGTGAATTATGATTTTAATTTAAAAGTTAAATTTACCATATTTAGAAACAAATTTTAATAATGTTTCATTCGTTTTTGAATTATTAATTTCAAGAAATGGTTAGGGTGAATTTTTACATTTTTCTGAAATACATGAATTTTTGGTAAAAAGTAAAATACAGTAATTTACGGTATATATACATTATAAGTTAAATACACTATTCCTTGAGTCATCATAGATTTAAATACCATAATCCCAAACTCTCCATAATTATTTAAATATTATTTATGATAATTAGAAAATTATTCATTATTTTGAGCCAATATAATTAACAAAATATTAAAATATTTAGAAACCACCCCTCTTCTCCACTATAATTACCACACCACACTAGATATTCTCGTTATTACTCTAAATCCTTGATCTATGAAAAAACTACTCAAATAACCTCCAAATACCCTCCTCCATGTTAAGGTGTATTTGGGAATAGAAAAATACCAAAACCAATCCCATAAGGAGGTTCTAAAGAAGAAGTGATCAGGAGGTAAAATCATCTTCCTTTTCTTTTATTTTCTTTTCATGTTTGTTTCTTCTATTTTTTCTCCTAAAATCCCTTCATCTAAATGGTATGATAACTACCATACCATAAATATAATGTAATGTTATTTTATAATGGAATAATTCATCATCATCCCTCTTTACCCTTCCTTTTTGACTAAAAATGAAAATATCGTTTGAGATGTGTTAATTTATAACATTCAATGATGTCAAAGATTTCAATTTATGTTACCATCTACATGAATAGACATGAATCCATTTTTATCAATGAAATAGATTATAATACTAGTATAATAACTCAATTATTTTTCTAGAATCATTTTATACACATTATATTAATTTATAAAACAAAATTAGTTTTTGTGTGATCGAAGACAGCCAAAATAAGCCAAATCTATTGTAATTAACAATTCATCTAATGATTATTGTTTATTATATAAGAACCTCGGATCTATAAGACCCATTTAACCTCTATAATATAATTCATAACATATTTTTTCAATTCTAGGCAATCAAATCCACTTTACATGAATATTCGTATAAGTATAGAAGAAACCTAACAAGAAAACCAAGGAAACCAACCCTCCCGAACAAAGAAATTGAACACTATAACTCATCAATAAGGCCCTTAATGAACTTCATAATACTATAATAAATAAAATACATGTATAAATGGTTCTATAATAATTAATTAATTTATCAAATTTTCTTATTCTATACATTATGATCAAGTTAAAATCACCATCGAACATAATGTAAAGGATTCAACCCAAACCTCCCTTGTTCATTCGTGTTATTATTCTCCACTTTCTACCCGAATGAAATTATATTTTATATAAATCTTGAAAATTTTTTTATATGTTCCAAAATCACATATCAAGAAATTTTCATCCTAATTTTTGAGGATGTATGTTTAATTATAAGGTTAGCTACTCAGTTCTTCCCATCAAGCATGCTTGATTTAAGGGGACTTATTGAATTCATAGCCATTTTCATGTGCACTACAAATTATATTTTAAGGAACCTTTAATTTTCCAAAATCAATAACTTTTTATGTAAAATATCTCGATTCAATTCTAGTATTATATGAAATATTATTCCCATTCAATCTTTAAATACTCATTAATATTTTCCCTAAACCATACAAAAATGTTTTATTTCTAATGTTTCTTAAATATAGTTATTACATTTATTCAAATATATTTGAAAAATAATATCATGTTGTATTCCTATTTTACCTTATAAATGTGAATGTATGATTAAAATAATTTTATTCATGGACACCGTTTTGATATTCCCTTATATTATTTCTTTTTGAAGATATTATGATACCCAGTTCCTACCATAGGAAACCCTTATCTTTATGTTTGATTCCTTATGTATTATTTTTCATGTGAAAAACATATTCAAGATCATTTTTATGTGTGTCCCTATATAGTGATCAATTTTTTTGGGTAATGATTAGTCTCTTGAGATATCATGTGAAATGGTCTTGGTTGTAATCCTTGAATCATGCTTCATGTGGAACAGTCTTGATTATTAACCATGACTCTTTCACCTTCATCTACAATGAGCCCTGAATGATAATTATTTCTTCTTGTACGTTGTTGATACATCTCCTATGAAACCATGATTATATACATTATTCTTACTTATGTATATATATTTCTTTTATGTCATATTATTATGCCTATTAACCCAAGTGATATTCTTTATTCTTATGTCTACTCCCTCACTTGTATTTTTTAGTCATCAATTTGTTCATGTAATACCCGGGTTATCCTATACATATGTAAGGGATTAAAAGATTTTATGAGATCATAATTGACGATAAATAAAGAAATATTTAATTTATACCCTTTATTTTAGTTTTATGTAACTAGTCTTCCAAATACAGTAGAAATTATTTTCATTGGTTTATAAATTTATAGATAATTGTGTTTGAAATCATGTAATAATATGTTAAAAGACTATTGTCCCAAATAAAAATTATATTGGTTTTAAGTTTAAATTCAAATATATTGGTCTTTCTTATCTTTCAATAGAATTTTAAAATTGGTTCTCGTATTAGGGAGTGGAGATAAGGATAGAGATGATGTCGATCCTTGTTTATCGTGTAGTTATTAGGGATGACTCTGGATTCAGTGGTTGTGATGTGTAACTAAACTCTTCACATAATTATGCCAATATGGTGATTGAGAAACTGTGTTTTGGTTTGAAATAAAGGACATCTAGTTTTCCTTGACATTGTATGAAATCTATTTTCTTGGTTAATTTTCTATGATTTCATCCAATGTTTACCATGTAATCATCATTCTTAGGCTCTTAGGTTTTTTCTATGCAACTGATTTCCTCACATTGAGGTTTCCACAAGAATAAAAAATTTAATCAGTTTCATAATTCTATAAAACTAATATTGTCAACATATTCACTTATAAATAATACCATTTCCATTCCAAACAACATATGGGGTCCAAAAGTTAATTCGATATGGTCTAATTATTCTTAATGATTAATTTTTCATAAGAAGTCTTAAATGTTGTTTATTGAGTATGTGTTTGTATTTATATGTCATATATTGCATTTTGTTGGTTTAAAGGGATGTTTCCCCTTTAGTTCTATGGTGGTTTCAAAAATACACTAGAAGAATGTATCTAAATTACATTTTTTATAATGTATTTTTATAGGAATGTTTTATATGCATGGTTATTAGATTTAAAAAATTCATGTTTGACTGATTGTGAAATATTTAGTTAAACAAATGTGTAAAACACTTGGTAAATTCCTTAATAGAACATTGTTTTATATATGTTTTTTTACCATACAATATGATTTTCGTTACTATTTCATTTTATGTGAACTATATATGGTTAACTAATAAGAATGTTTTGTGGGGGGGGGGGATGAGTTATGAAATTTATATGATTTCCCTTCGGGATTGTCATTGATGTGTGACTGATATGTGATACATGTGACCCCAGAATCAGTCTCTATAATCATGGAAACTCTTGAAATATATGTTGGAGATTTAGAGTTATTTTATATGGTAGTCATGAGGAGATTCTGACTACGGACCTATGTTATATTATTATTTTTACTATGTGGGATTCCATATAGTGAGGATTTCTAGAGTAATATGAGACGTTATTGTCATGGAAAATCATTAATAGGATGAAAGGTAGTTCCGCTTGAGAATATCTAAGACAGTATCACTAGTACCATGGGAGTTTCCTATGAAAACATATACATTCTGTGATTAACTAATAATATTCTTGATTATTATTCTTCATCTTTATTTTCCGTTACATATTAATTCCTTATATATGATAGTCATACTTATATCATTTATGGTTAGGTTTAATTGTATTTACCTTTTTTGGTATAACTACGTTTGGTAATGGGTTTAGATGGTTCCCTTGGGTAAAATATAGGGTTATAATTTGAAATTTTCAGTTTTCTATCTTATCTTATACAACATATGTTTTGGCCCATCATGCTTCTCTATATTATGGGATTACAGTTTAGATTTATTATTCACCATGGTAATTCTATTATGTTGGTATATAAGATGGATGGTTGTTTTTTTTTGGTATGATTTATTGATTTTTAGGGCTATAATTTCTAAATTATTTTAACATCACTATATTGTTGTGATTTAAACCACAAATAAATATAGTCAAAATGTTTTAGCGGCCATTTCAACCACCTCTTTATATTATAACATTTAGAATACGTTTAAAGTAAAACTGACTCCTCAAATGTTTTTTAAGGGACACCCATCTCTAAAAATGATATTTCCACTAGTAAAAATAATCTAATGACACTTACCTGAAACTACTTCTAAATGGATGAAACTTATGCAGGATGGATGATAACATCAAATTTTTCATTGACTTTTAAAAACTATTGCATAAACATTTAGAATCTATTTATATTGTATCTGAATTAAAATAAAAAATTTGTATTTCTATATTTGTTTCTACTGTGGTCTCTCTAAACATGGATTACAAGTGTTTAAACTTGAAATCATAGTTCTTTTATTTAATTTATTAGATATAAAAGGTATCTTATTTTATAGTTCATTAAAAAAAATATGTATCACATTAAATTAATATGTCCCCATCATGAGAAATGCATATCAAGATACATTCCTCTATCCCTATCACGATTCATTCATAATCATCTCATTCCATAATAGGCCATGATAATCAATATCAATATGTATAACATGACACAACATATGAATCACCCATGGATAAATAACAACAACCATAACATGAAGACATGTTGAACATCAATCCAATCCCTATGAACATGGATTTTTTCCTGTACATGGTTCATATACTCTCATGAAAAGTATCCTTACCAAGTATTGAATCATCCCAGTATCCTTTATATGTTTCTCTAATTGTAAACAAAAATTATATGAAAAAAATGTACCTCTTATACCACTTTGTAACTTTCTCTAATCAGATACTCTCTCACATGACCATGTAAGTTTGGTTATGGGACCACAAGAATACTTCTATGTATACTCAAGGATTCCAATTAGATGTGGGGGTGGGAGAAATATAGATGGGAGATTATACCGCCTTTTACAGAATTGAAATAGAATAGAAATAAGAAAATATAAAAGTAATAGAAAATTGGTGAAATAGTGAAACATACAACTGGAAAGTAAATGGAGGAACCAATATAACGATAATAATGAATCATGTAATTATAGGATGAAATTTATCTATATTTTACACATCAGGTAATAGAAATAAAAGAAATTTCTGACACACAAAAACTCAAAAGACGTTGATCTTGAAATCCCTATTTGTCTCAGCAATAAACACCTAGAAATATATCATGAAATAATTAGCAACAAGTACCCTTTCCCTTTTCCTTACCTA
Organism: Viscum album; assembly: GCA_963277665.1. Lineage (NCBI taxonomy): Eukaryota > Viridiplantae > Streptophyta > Magnoliopsida > Santalales > Viscaceae > Viscum > Viscum album. The sequence continues at coordinate 996,466,613 of OY728164.1, forward strand.
TATCCTTGATATATAGTCAGGTACCAAATGGTTTCTTGGATATGGTGTGTGTAAAACATAGTAGATTGATACCACCATGTCTAAAAAACTATTTGGATAATAAGTGATTGCAATGAAGAGATAAAAATGTGTATTAATTAATTAAATTAATATAATAAAAAAATAAAAATTATTTTTAACTATTATGAAATATCTATGAACATATAACATAACCATTCCAATCATAACCACAAACCATCACATATCACATAATTGGAAAAATTCCAATGTATAATAATTTCATCACTTGGTAATAACCCTCTATATAAGAATTTATGTATCCATGAATATAACTTTATATAATAATTACATCATTAAATGAGTCTAGTATATCTATATAATCATCACATCACAAAACTGGTACAATCCTACTATATAAGAATTGTGTCACTCAGGAAATTAAATCTATATATGAATTAGAGCCTGAAACTATTCAAATCCATATATAAAACTACTGCATTAAGAAACTGGACCAATAACCCTATAAAAAATTTATAACATGAATCAAAATAGAGGTCATAACAGAAAGGATATCATAATATCATATTATATTCCTCTATTGTCAATTTATAAAATTACAATTTTTCTTTCAATTAAACATTCATATTTATTTATCAAATTGTTTCCATCCATTTAATTTTCATAAATCAATTACCAAATATATTCTATATCAAACAATCCCATAATGTCTCATATCATGCCAAAATGTTTTAATCATTTATCCAATACATTATTATTTTAGGGTAGGCTCACCCAATTGGTAGCCAAAAGATAGGCTGCATCACCATTGAATCCAAAGGGATCCAATAAATAATACCACTGTTGATTTATCATTAAAAATAAGTCAATTAATTATGGATTATGTTTTTTTTGTGAAATCTCAATATTTTATATTTTTATGAATTTAAAATATAACTAGTTTAGGTTTCAGTCCACCTACCTTAAACTGGTGACGAACACAATAGTTCCAACTAGTAATTCAAACAAGATAAAAGGAATAGAAGTTTATAACAATAATACTATATTTCAAAAGATCAAGATCAACCTCCAAAAAAATTCACTATATTCTACCTATACCATGAGGGGTGATGGAATTGGAAGGAAAACATAATAAAAAACACCTCAAAGATTGATCTCTTCAACATGATGTCTAAAATGGAGAAAGGTGCTACAAAATCACATAGGAATATTCTATGGATTGAGAGAAGAGGGTTTCATACTGAAGGAATGAATGTATAAGAACACAAAAAAAATTATATACATTGATACCAAGAAATACAATAAATGTTAATGTATTAAAAAACATTTAATTCTAGCACTATGAGTGTGCCAAAATTATGTCACCTCGGGTGAAATTAACCAAGCCCAAATGTTAAAAACAATGTAAAATTTATTCAAAGCACCCAACCAGTTCACATCATAAACTAGTTAAAAACCTATATTACTTTCAAAAACACTTCCTAGAGATAGTCACACATCGTTTATTACATTTAAAAGGTGTTAAATTTTCATGTATGCAACATTAAATCCAACATACATAGAAGGTCCTGAACCACCTCTAAATCCTTCCAAATTCAAAAAAACCATCTTAATCCAATTAGAAATTAATACTAAAACTCCATTTATTAAGAAAACATAAATTCTTGGCCATTAAGTTATTATATAAATAATACACTCTCAATCTCCAATTGTAAATCAACCACAATGGTTATATGATAAGGAAAAAAAGATTTAATAGAAAATCAAAGAGAGGCATACCAGAAAAAAGATGGGATCATATAGTTAAATTAAAGGGTATAAATAGTTTAAATAAATTATTATAATTATATTTCATTCTAATGTATAAAATAAATAAAATGGATATGTATTTATTAGATATAGAATTTTAACTATTTTATTGAAAATGTAATCTTTTCCCAAAAAAGAATTTCTATAAAATTTTCGTTAGTTGTGATTATTCCAGATAATTTATTTATAATTTTTAGTAGTATTCAAAATTTTATTTGAAAAAATAAAATTCAATTTTTAAAACAATATATAAATGATAAAATAGTGTGATTTTTTTTTTCTATTTTTCAAAAAAGATTATTTTTTAAATAATAGTTAAATATACAATTTATTCTGAATACCACCTTTTGGTTTTAAATATTTATATTGTTAAATTATAATTTTAATTGGTTATAATGTAAAATTAATTTAATTAAAAATATATTAATCCTTTTTAGTAAATTTTTATTATTTTCATATTGAATTTTTAAATAAGAACAATGCATAATTTTTAACATTTTTTCTTTGAAAACATACTTTCTCATCGTGCCTACAGGATTAATTTTAAATTAAAATTTACTATATCAATGATTGGAATTTGAAAATTTTGATTCAGTATTTTGAATAACGATAATTTAAATTATATAATAATACCATCCTAATTTTAGACCATAATTTTTCAAAAAACACTACTAGAAACAAAGGTTATACAAATGGTTTTAAACCATTGGTATAGGTTAAAAAACCGTTTGTATATCCTATACTAACGGTTTTCCAAACTGTAGGGTAGTAAGCCATGAGGAAAGCCCTATAGCAACGGTTTGATCTAAATCGTTAGTATAGCACACTATATTTATTGATATACCAATGGTTTTATTCTAACTATTGGTATATGTTTGTTGTCACGACCCGCCCTCGGGGTCCGTGCCGTGACTACCCCAAGCCCGCCTTCCATAGGCCAGGGGCTGGCGACTAGCACCAAGGCGTAAATCCCGGTAAAAAGGGAAGGCATTGCCTTTGATAAGTAAACACACACCACAGAGTAAACAAGCGGAAAGTAAACACTAAGCAAGCAGAGTACAAATGAAAGTGCGGAAAAGTAAATGGGCCAGTATACAAACCCAAACTGAAAGTAAAGTACAACTCAAAAAGGGAAAAACAGCAACTGAAAAGTAAAAGCCGCTACTCCGAGCTGTCCACTGGAAATCCCACCTGAAGGGTGGGTACAGAAAGCTCCTCTGCTCCACGGGTCCCGCCGTCCGCTCCGAGCACGTCCCGCCCAGTGGTCCACCTCCGGGTACCGTCCCGCTGTGCAAGCCTCAACTAAGGTCAACGCTGTCCGTCGTCTGCAACCAACACAACGTAGTGCGGGCAAAGCCCGTGCAGGGGTGAGTATAAGCTACTCAGTAGGGACCCCGAGACCCCTGAAGGTCTCTCAAATCCACAAAGGATAAACCACGAAGAAAAGTACAATCACGAAGTAACAACCGACACTGCTTAGGTATATGCCCATACATATACCTAAGTCATCAATTAAAATACGCTCCAACCTCCGAGCCCAAGTACAACTCAGTCCACGCAGGAAAGTATACGTATTCCACATAGGAAAACAAAACATAATCCACACAGGATTGCACAACACAATCCACACAGGAAAGCAACAGGATTCATCTCACACAGGTATACTTCTTCAAGGATGATAAAGATGATCACTGATCCATCTAAGTCGTCGGACCCACGAAGGATCGATAGGTAACTAACCCCCGCAGAAGACCCACACAGGATCGGGCTCACACAGAACCTGTAGGCGCTGGCTCACACAGAACCGCTGAGCGCAAGGACCCACACAGGATCGGGCCCACACAGGACCTGTAGCACTGATCCACGTAGGATCGCTGAGTGCTGAAGTCGTCGTCGTCGAATCCACATAGGATCTCTGTACTGTCGTGTCGAATCCACACAGGATCTCTGTACTGTCGTCGTCGCAGTCACAGCAGAAGAACAGTCGCAGCCAGCACTAGGGTTCCCGCACACAGCTAGTTCGTTCGGAGCGTCCGCTCCACGAGCCGAGAGGCTGATACATCAACTGTCACAAAGACCAGATTTGATGTATCCAAAAGTTCCGTAACGTCAAAAGGAACTCAACGCAACAGACGGCGCGTCGATCGGTCGCCCGGTCTGAGAGTTATTGGCATTTTCGTCTCCGGGGCCCGGTTGGTTTTTAAGGCAAAACCAACCCGACCGTACTCCACCTGCGTCCAAACCTCGGGCGGAGTATGCCAAAAGATCCGTCTCACTAAGAGGAACACTACGCGACTGACGGCACGTCAATCGGATGTCCGTAGCTCAAGATATGAGCGTTTCCGCTCCGAAAGCCCGGTTGGTTTCGTGAACGAACCAACCCGGCCGAACTCAAAGTTAACCGAAACCTTGAGTGCGATATATCGAAACGACCGTCTCGATCCAAGGATCGCGTTGCCGCAGACGGTTCGTCATTCGGAGGTCCGAGGCTCAAGTTATGGTCCAAAAACCAAGTCTGGTTCGAAACGGGGGGGTCCGGGTCCGGGCCGACCCGGCCCGACCCCCCCCCCCCCCCCCCGGGGCGGCGGCGGCGGGCGGCGGCGCGGCGGCGCGGCGGCGCGGGGAGCCGCGGCGGCGCGGGGAGCCGCGGCGGCCGGGCGCCGCGAGGAGGCTGCGCACGCGGGGGCAATCAAGCCCCCGGTTTTTGGATGGCGGCGCGGCAAAAAAAAACGCCCCCCACCACGTGGGGGGCTTGCTGGAACGGAACCGGGGGGCCGGCTGCCCCCCCCCCCCCCCCCCCCTTCTTCAAAAAAAACCGCCCCCCTCTTAAAGAGGGGGGTTTTTATTAGGTGGCCGGGGGATTAATTTCCCCCGATTTTAAAGCCTTCCGGCCGGCCAGCTGGCCGGCCGGTTTTCTCAAACGGGACCGGAAGTTCCGGTCCCCCCTTCGGCTTCCGACGCCGGCGGCCCGGCCGCCGGTCTTCTCTTCCGCCGCGGCCCGGAACCGGCCGCGGTCTCCTCGTCCCGCAGCGGCCCGGAACCGGCCGCGGCGTTCGTCATCCGGCGCGGTGCGACGGCACCGCGCCCCTTCGTCGTGCTTTGATTCTTTTCAACGCGGCGCGACGGCGTCGCGTTCTTGAAGTTTCTACCCCGGTGTGGCGCGACGGCGCCGCGTAAAAATAAACGTACGGTAATCCGCGTGGTGCGACGGCACCACGCCACTTTGCTTCCACCGCAAGAATTAAACAAGAACGATGGAGGGGGGGTTCGGCCGTGTTCGTGCGGTCCGGCCCCCCTCGCGTTAACTATAACTCTTAAATAAATTAATTCAAAGCCTCACGTAGACATGCGATCCACGAGCAAGAAATGGAATAATTAAAGAATTAAACAACAACCCCTACCTTTATATAAGGTTCGAAGATTGAGAACGTTCCGCGGAAGACGACGTCGCGGAGGTCGGGCGTCGCGGTCGTCGTTCGTCAAATCCGTTGACGAAGAGTTATGCCCGAAGAGATACGTCGTTGGCGAATCTTCGTATGCCGACGAAGAAGGTCCGAGGAGGGTGCGGCGTTCCTTCACGTTGACACCGAGGACGAAGAAGAGAGGCGCCGTTCTTCGTCGGAGTTTGAGCGTTCTTCGTTCTTCGTCAGAGCTTGAAGATGAAGAAGAAGCTCTCCAAAAGCTCTCAAGGAGACAAACAACAACCCATAATAAAATAAGACAACTTCTTATTTTATTATTACAAAACACAAAAGAATTTCAAAAGTTGAAATTCAAAAAGGCTTAACTCCCAAAATTAATTAAGTAACTTAAGCCATTAAAGAGGGGGGTTAAGGGAATTTGAAAAGACTAGGGGTTCGTGTGGGCCCCACCACACTTAATCCTCCCAAGGGAGGTTAAGTGGGTGTGGGTCCCACTTCCAACCCCCTTTGGTAGGATTTTAACAAACTAAAAATAAATTTGTCTTACACAAAATTTATTTAACTCAACTGAAAACCCCAAAACTTAACTTTCAACCCGCAACAAACGCAACTCCCAAAAAGGTCTCGTTAAGCGAATATCGACGCTGCGAGTTCATCGGTGCCCTCGGATTTCAATTCCGAGCACCGGATCAAAAGTTAGGAAATCCCGCTCGTTCGTTCACTGAACGTACCCGAGCCAAACTTCAGAAATTAATTCCGGGCACTCCGGGCCTCGGAATCAGGTGCCGTCTGAAACCGCGCTCTTGTAAAATTCTAAAGAAAATTAAGAAAAAAATTTCCCTTGAATTTTACGGGTCTTTACATTACTCCCACCTCAGGGATTTACGTCCCCGTAAAGATACATCAAAAACTAGGGAAACAAATGAGGGTACTGAGCACGCATCTGAGCCTCCCGCTCCCATGTGCTCTCCTGGAGATTCCCGTGCTGCCATCTGATGCGCACAAGAGGAATCGATCGCCCACGCAGGACCCGCTCCTTTCGATCCTCTATCTCCACCGGGACCTCCGTAAAAGTCGCCCCATCGTCAACGTCAAGCTCCCCATGGTCAATGATGTGCGTCGGGTCGTGCACGTATCTCCTCAGCTGGGATACGTGGAAGACGTCGTGCACCCGGTGCAACTGAGGTGGTAGAGCCAGGCGATAAGCCACCTCGCCAATCCTGCTGAGAATCTGGAAGGGTCCGATGAAGCGCGGAGATAACTTGCCGCCTCGGCCAAATCTCCGAATACCACGTCGAGGTGAGACCCGCAAGAAGACGTGGTCGCCATCCTCGAACTCCAGTGGCCTCCGCCTCCTGTCAGCATATGACTTCTGCCAGCTCTGAGTTGTCCTCATCCGCTCCTGGATGACCTGGACCTTCTCTGTCGTGGCCTGGACCATCTCCGGTCCCACCAGTGCTGACTCCCCAGGGTCTGTCCAGCACAAAGGAGATCTACATGGTCGGCCGTACAACGTCTCGTACGGTGCCATCCCGATGGTGGAGTGGTAGCTGTTGTTGTACGCGAACTCCACCAAGGGTAGGTGGTCCTCCCAGCTACGACCAAAGTCGAGGACACATGCGCGGAGCATGTCCTCGAGAGTCTGAATGGTCCTCTCCGTCTGACCATCTGTCTGAGGGTGAAAAGCTGTGCTAAGACGTAGCTGCGTACCGAACGCCTCCTGTAACCCCTTCCAAAGCCGGGAAGTAAAGCGGGCATCTCGATCGGAAACGATAGATGATGGCACGCCGTGGAGCCGCACAATCTCCTGAACGTAGAGACGTCCCAAGCTCTCCACTGAGCCCTGCTCTCTGATGGGTAAGAAGTGTGCCGACTTGGTGAGTCGGTCAACAATCACCCAGATGGAGTCGTGACCTCTGGAAGTGCGTGGAAGTCCAGTCACGAAGTCCATAGATATGCCGTCCCACTTCCACTCCGGAACCTCCAAGGGTTGTACCAAGCCTGCTGGTACCTGATGCTCTGCCTTCACCTGCTGACAGGTGAGGCATCGAGAAACGAACTCTGCTACAGCTTTCTTCATGCCCGGCCACCAGTGCTGTCGTCTGAGATCCTGGTACATCCTCGCCACTCCAGGATGTACCGCCAAAGGAGAAGTGTGAAACTCCCTCAGCACTTCCTCTCGCAAAGCGACTGGTACCATGGTACGTCCTCTGAAAAGGATGTCATGCTCCGCTCCAAGGGAGAAACCATCAGGTGCCTGTCTCGAGGATATTTGTGCACGCCGTGTCTCACAGTCAGCGTCCCCATGCTGTGCCTCCCTAACTCGCTGCAGTAGTGGAGGAGTGACTGTGAGAGACTGAAGAAAGGCTGCTCCATCTCTATCCACGAAGGATATTTGCAAAGAGGCTAGCTGCTCCGTTGCCTCCTCAAGTAGCTGAATGCCCGTCCTCCTGCTGAGGGCATCGGCTACTACGTTCCCCTTCCCAGGAGTATAGACTATCTCAAAGTCATAGTCCTGGAGGAACTCGAGCCATCGTCACTGTCTCAGGTTCAGGTCCTTCTGCGAGAAGATATACCTGAGACTCTGATGATCGGAAAAGACTGTAAAGCGCTCGCCCATCAGATAGTGTCGCCATGTCTTCAGAGCGAAGACCACTGCTGCTAACTCCAGGTCATGGGTAGCGTAGTTCTGCTCATGCGGCCTCAACTGTCGTGATCCATAGGCGATCACTGCCCGCTCCTGCATCAGAACACATCTGAGTCCGGTCCCTGATGCATCGCAGTAGACTACGTACCCTACTCCCTCCTCAGGCAACCTCAAGATAGGTGCGCTAGTCAATCTCTGTCTCAGCTCCTGGAAGCTCTGCTGACATCTGTCTGACCACACGAAGGGTTTCCCCTTCTTCGTCAAAGCTGTGAGTGATGCCGCAACTCTAGAGAAGTTCGGCACAAATCTCCGATAGTATCCAGCTAGTCCCAAGAAACTCCGAACCTCTGTCACGCTCCTGGGTGGCTCCCATGCTAACACAGCCTCAATCTTCGCGGGATCCACTGCAACTCCCGCCTCAGAGATAACGTGTCCCAAAAAGAGGACCTGACGTATCCAGAACTGGCACTTCGAGAGCTTACCATAAAGCTGGTGCTCTCGGAGTGTGTCAAGGACAACTCGCAAGTGATAGGCGTGCTCCTCCTCTGTCGTAGAGTAAATCAGAATGTCGTCGATGAAGACCACGACAAACCGATCGAGGTATGGCTGAAAGATCCTGTTCATGAGAGCCATGAACACTGCTGGAGCATTGGTTACACCGAAAGGCATAACCAAGAACTCATAGTGGCCATACCGACATCTGAAGGCCGTCTTCTGCACATCCTCGTCTCTAACTCTGAGCTGATGATAGCCTGACCTGAGGTCTATCTTCGAGAACCACCGTGCTCCCTTGAGCTGATCAAAGAGGTCATCAATCCTCGGTAGCGGATACTTGTTCCTCACTGTCACCTGGTTCAGGCGACGATAGTCAACACAAAGTCGCAAGCTCCCGTCCGCCTTCTTGGCGAACAATATCGGGGAAGCCCAGGGTGAAACACTAGGTCGGATGAACCCCTTGCCCTGCAAGTCCCCCAACTGTACCCGTAGCTCTCGAAGCTCGGCGGGGGCCATACGATATGCTGGAGTGGATATCGGGGTTGTCCCGGGGTACAAGTCAATATAAAAGTCTACCTCTCTGCGAGGAGGTAGCCCTGGAACGTCGTCGGGAAAAACGTCCGCAAACTGATCCACCACTGCAGGAAAACCAGGACTCCGCACGTCAACTGCTCCAAGGATAAGACTAGCCAACAGATGAGTGATGGGCTGTCCTCTCCTCCGCGGAAGTCCATCCTGTGCTGCTAAGGCTCCCTTCTCGCCGGTGAAGGTGAACCTGCTCCCGTCGGTGCGTACACATCGCACCTTGCGCCTAAAACAGTCAATCTGTGCATGGACCGTAGACAGCCAATACATGCCCAAGATGACGTCGTAAGGCCTCGACGCTGCTACAAGAAGATCCCAGCCGAAGCTCTCGCCTCCTAGAGTAAGCTCACACTGCCGGCACCAGTGCTTAATCGTCGATTCTGCTCCCGTAGGAGTCTCTAGCCGTAAGGATCGAGCCAACGGCTCTGTCGGAATCTCCGAGCTCCGAACAAGGGCAGCGGCTATGAAAGAGTGACTCGCTCCTGTGTCTATAAGAACTGCAGCAAGGGTGGAATAGACACAAATAGTACCTCGAATCATCTCAGGTGCGCCGTGGTCATAGGCCTCTGCTGCCTGGAGCTGTGCCTGTCGCTGCCCGCCAGCTCCCTGTGGTCGGGGTGGACCTCCTGGTGGTGGTGGTGGTAGAGCCTCAAAGCGTCGGCCACCACCAGCTGCTCGTCCAGCTCCTCTGCCTCGTCCGCCTCCTCCCTGCGGACCGCCACGGTCGACCCTCTGCCTCTACCTCGGTGGTCCATCAACTGACTGCTGCTCCTCGGCACAACGGGTCGGGCAGTCGCGAGCCATGTGGCCCTGTCCGCCGCACGAGTAGCACTGTCTGCCTCTCGTAAGACTGGCTCCGCGCTGTGTGCCCCGCACTGCTGAGCCAGTGCCCTGAGATCGTCTGCTCGAAGGTCTGGTCTGTCTGGACCCCTGAGTCATCCGTCGACTGCCTGCTGCAGATGACTCCACCACGTGCCGCCCTGCGGTGGGTCTCTGTGCTGATGTAGACTCAGCAAGGAAGCTCTCGATCAGAAGGGCCCGCTCCAGTACTCCTGTCTGAGTCGGTATGCTGAGGGAGATCAGCGATGCCCTAATCTCGTGTCTCAAACCCTTCTCGAAGGTCCGGGCCCGGAAGAATGGGTCTCGTACCATGTCGGTCGAGTAGCGCGAGAGATCGGTAAATCTCGCCGAGTACTGAGCGACCGTCATGCTGCCCTGCCGCAGCTGTAGAAGCTCCTGGATACGCACCGCTCGGAGGGTGGCCGGGACGAACTCAGAGCGGAAGAGGCTCTCAAAGTCCGTCCAAAGTAGAGATGCCTCATCGTGCACCTGGAGCATCAAGCTCCACCATCGTCCAGCTGCTGCGTGTAATAGGCTCGCAGCGAGGATCACCATGAGGTCTGCTGGTGTCCTCACTAGCCTAAACACTCGAACTACTGCCTCCAGCCAGTCCTCTGCTGCCTGGGGATCCGTCTCCCCGCGAAACCTGGGTGGTCGCTGGCGCTGAAACTCATGCAGTGCGCTGAGGCGACGTGCATCGTCAGCGGCTGCTGCTGAAAGCATCGGGGGCTCGGCGGGTAAAGCTACCGCCGGTGCCAATACTGGAAAAGGGCCCTGCACCGAGGCCTCGTCGCTCAGTGGGCTGTCGTCTCGCTCGACTCTCGGAACCCTAGCTGGCTGCCGTCGTGGGGCCATCCTGAAAAGGAAACAGGTGCGCCACGGTCAGAACAGTATACCTGGTGAGCTGATATAAGTAATCACAAAGAAAACTTTGAAACACACACGCAATCAATGTTTTCGTGCATTAAGTCGGAAATCAGAAGTCAGGGTCCTGGTGTGCGGATACGTCGGCCGCCGCACCAACACTGGACTCCCTGGACTGATATCCACACTCAATACGCTAAACATTATTGCTTCACATAGAAAAGATCAGAGTTCGCGGTAGAACCGAACTCCTTTGATACCAATTTGTCACGACCCGCCCTCGGGGTCCGTGCCGTGACTACCCCAAGCCCGCCTTCCATAGGCCAGGGGCTGGCGACTAGCACCAAGGCGTAAATCCCGGTAAAAAGGGAAGGCATTGCCTTTGATAAGTAAACACACACCACAGAGTAAACAAGCGGAAAGTAAACACTAAGCAAGCAGAGTACAACTGAAAGTGCGGAAAAGTAAATGGGCCAGTATACAAACCCAAACTGAAAGTAAAGTACAACTCAAAAAGGGAAAAACAGCAACTGAAAAGTAAAAGCCGCTACTCCGAGCTGTCCACTGGAAATCCCACCTGAAGGGTGGGTACAGAAAGCTCCTCTGCTCCACGGGTCCCGCCGTCCGCTCCGAGCACGTCCCGCCCAGTGGTCCACCTCCGGGTACCGTCCCGCTGTGCAAGCCTCAGCTAAGGTCAACGTTGTCCGTCGTCTGCAACCAACACAACGTAGTGCGGGCAAAGCCCGTGCAGGGGTGAGTATAAGCTACTCAGTAGGGACCCCGTGACCCCTGAAGGTCTCTCAAATCCACAAAGGATAAACCACGAAGAAAAGTACAATCACGAAGTAACAACCGACACTGCTTAGGTATATGCCCATACATATACCTAAGTCATCAATTAAAATACGCTCCAACCTCCGAGCCCAAGTACAACTCAGTCCACGCAGGAAAGTATACGTATTCCACATAGGAAAACAAAACATAATCCACACAGGATTGCACAACACAATCCACACAGGAAAGCAACAGGATTCAGCTCACACAGGTATACTTCTTCAAGGACGATAAAGATGATCACTGATCCATCTAAGTCGTCGGACCCACGAAGGATCGATAGGTAACTAACCCCCGCAGAAGACCCACACAGGATCGGGCTCACACAGAACCTGTAGGCGCTGGCTCACACAGAACCGCTGAGCGCAAGGACCCACACAGGATCGGGCCCACACAGGACTTGTAGCACTGATCCACGTAGGATCGCTGAGTGCTGAAGTCGTCGTCGTCGAATCCACATAGGATCTCTGTACTGTCGTCGTCGAATCCACACAGGATCTCTGTACTGTCGTCGTCGCAGTCACAGTAGAAGAACAGTCGCAGCCAGCACTAGGGTTCCCGCACACAGCTAGCTCGTTCGGAGGGTCCGCTCCATGAGCCGAGAGGCTGATACATCAACTGTCACAAAGACCAGAGTTGATGTATCCAAAAGTTCCGTAACGTCAAAAGGAACTCAACGCAACAGACGGCGCGTCGATCGGTCGCCCGGTCTCAGAGTTATTGGCATTTTCGTCTCCGGGGCCCGGTTGGTTTTTAAGGCAAAACCAACCCGAACGTACTCCACCTGCGTCCAAACCTCGGGCGGAGTATGCCAAAAGATTTGTCTCACTAAGAGGAACACTACGCGACTGACGGCACGTCAATCGGACGTCCGTAGCTCAAGATATGAGCGTTTCCGCTCCGAAAGCCCGGTTGGTTTCGTGAACGAACCAACCCGGCCGAACTCAAAGTTAACCGAAACCTTGAGTGCGATATATCGAAACGACCGTCTCGATCCAAGGATCACGTTGCCGTAGACGGTTCGTCATTCGGAGGTCCGAGGCTCAAGTTATGGGCCAAAAACCAAGTCTGGTTCGAAACGGGGGGGTCCGGGTCCGGGCCGACCCGGCCCGACCCCCCCCCCCCCCCCAGGGCGGCGCGGCGGCGGCGCGGCGGCCGGCGGCGGCGGGCGGCGGCGATGGCCGGCGGCGGCGGGCGGCGGCGGCGGGCGGCGGCGCGGCGGCGCGGGGAGCCGCGGCGGCCGGGCGCCGCGAGGAGGCTGCGCACGCGGGGGCAATCAAGCCCCCGGTTTTTGGATGGCGGCGCGGCAAACGCCCCCCACCACGTGGGGGGCTTGCTGGAACGGAACCGGGGGGCCGGCTGCCCCCCCCCCCCCCCCCTTCTTCAAAAAAAACTGCCCCCCTCTTAAAGAGGGGGGTTTTCATTAGGTGGCCGGGGGATTAATTTCCCCCGGTTTTAAAGCCTTCCGGCCGGCCAGCTGGCCGGCCGATTTTCTCAAACGGGACCGGAAATTCCGGTCCCCCCTTCGGCTTCCGACGTCGGCGGCCCGGCCGCCGGTCTTCTCTTCCGCCGCGGCCCGGAACCGGCCGCGGTCTCCTCGTCCCGCCGCGGCCCGGAACCGGCCGCGGCGTTCGTCATCCGGCGCGGTGCGACGGCACCGCGCCCCTTCGCCGTGCTTTGATTCTTTTCAACGCGGCGCGACGGCGTCGCGTTCTTGAAGTTTCTACCCCGGCGTGGCGCGACAGCGTCGCGTAAAAATAAACGTACGGTAATCCGCGTGGTGCGACGGCACCACGCCACTTTGCTTCCACCGCAAGAATTAAACAAGAACGATGGAGGGGGGGTTCAGCCGTGTTCGTGTGGTCCGGCCCCCCTCGCGTTAACTATAACACTTAAATAAATTAATTCAAAGCCTCACGTAGACATGCGATCCACGAGCAAGAAATGGAATAATTAAAGAATTAAACAACAACCCCTACCTTTATATAAGGTTCGAAGATTGAGAACGTTCCGCGGAAGACGACGTCGCGGAGGTCGGGCGTCGCGGTCGTCGTTCGTCAAATCCATTGATGAAGAGTTATGCCCGAAGAGATACGTCGTTGGCGAATCTTCGTATGCCGACGAAGAAGGTCCGAGGAGGGTGCGGCGTTCCTTCACGTTGACACCGAGGACGAAGAAGAGAGGCGTCGTTCTTCGTCGGAGTTTGAGCGTTCTTCGTTCTTCGTCAGAGCTTGAAGATGAAGAAGAAGCTCTCCAAAAGCTCTCAAGGAGACAAACAACAACCCATAATAAAATAAGACAACTTCTTATTTTATTATTACAAAACACACAAGAATTTCAAAAGTTGAAATTCAAAAAGGCTTAACTCCCAAAATTAATTAAGTAACTTAAGCCATTAAAGAGGGGGGTTAAGGGAATTTGAAAAGACTAGGGGTTCGTGTGGGCCCCACCACACTTAATCCTCCCAAGGGAGGTTAAGTGGTTGTGGGTCCCACTTCCAACCCCCTTTGGTAGGATTTTAACAAACTAAAAATAAATTTGTCTTACACAAAATTTATTTAACTCAACTGAAAACCCCAAAACTTAACTTTCAACCCGCAACAAACGCAACTCCCGAAAAGGTCTCGTTAAGCGAATATCGGCGCTGCGAGTTCATCGGTGCCCTCGGATTTCAATTCCGAGCACCGGATCAAAAGTTAGGAAATCCCGCTCGTTCGTTCACTGAACGTACCCGAGCCAAACTTCAGAAATTAATTCCGGGCACTCCGGGCCTCGGGATCAGGTGCCGTCTGAAACCGCGCTCTTGTAAAATTCTAAAGAAAATTAAGAAAAAAATTTCCCTTGAATTTTACGGGTCTTTACATTTGTATAAAATTTTCACCAATGGTTTCAAGAAACCGTTGGTATATATTGAATACTAAACACTATACCAACGGTTTTAAAACTGTTGGTCTAGTATTTAAATTTCTCTCAAAGTATACCAACGGTTTAAAACCGGTGGTATTTTTTTTTCAGAACTATTATACCAATGGTTTAATACTTTTGGTATTTCATTTTATAGAACTGTTTCATAACAGCCCTCCAGTATACCCTCCAGTATACACCTGCATAAAAAATATCACAAAAACCACATACAGACTTAAAACAGCATAAAAACGCCTAAAATAGCACAAAAAACACATAAAACCATCAAAATCTTTCAACCATGTCATTTAATACAATTCCCTATTTCAATCTTCATATGACAATAATAATCTAGTAGAGTTCATAATAGTTTCAATAACTCAAACATTATTTACACCCATTTCAATCTTCATATGACAACCACTCTTCCTATAGTAATTCACCTCACCCCAGCACAACCCCCCAACCAACATAGCCCCCCACCTCCCCACCATATTCAAATAGGCAGAATAGTATGAGAAATAATTATTAGTGTTGAATAAGAGTTTGAAATTGGCTCAAATCCCATTTTTTTTTTCTGATCCTAGATTTGGGTATGTAATGATTTGTGATGCATTTTGCATTGAACTTCTATTTTTTATAATATATGGTGAAAAGGTATTTTCTTAGGAGTCTCGTCTCTTATGACCCCATGAGTGAAACTACCAAACTCATGAAAAAGAGTTTGCGACTATCGTTGATGAGTGTAAATTTCAGTTGTTGTATTCACTTAAAATAATGTCCTTTTAAAACAAAAGAGAGACACTTTGAGTGGTTCTGCCCACACCACGCCTCATATTGAGGCAGGGTTGACTCGTACATGACACAAATGACTCATGGATCATTTTTCTAAAGTATCAACAGAATATGAATGCATTTGGTCCATTTTCCATATGTCAGTTGTTGTTTTCACTTAAAATGTTGTCCATTTCAAAGAAAACTGAGACACTTTGAGTGGTGCTAGTCACACCACACCTCTGATTGAGGAGGGGTTGACTCATACACGTCAAAAATCACCCATGTATCGTTTTCCTAAAGTTTAAAAGGAACTTGAATGCATTTGGTTGGTTTTTCGTATATCAGTTATTGTTTTGACTTAAAATGATGTCCATTTTAAACAAAAGAGAGACATTTTGAGTGATGTCGGCCACACCGCACCTCAGATTAAGGCAGGGTTGACTCATATATGTCACAAATGACCCATGTATCATTTTCCTAAAATATCAACACAATATGAATGTGTTTGGTCTATTTTAAGTATGCCAGTTGTTGTTTTCACTTAAAATCTTGTCCATTTCAAACAAAGGAGAAACACTTTGAGTGTTGCTGGCCACACCATCCCTCGGATTGAGGCGAGGTTGACTCATACACGTCACATATGACTCGTGAATCATTTTTCAAAAGTTTCAACACAATCCGAATGTCTTTGGTCAGTTTTCCGTATTTCAGTTGTTGTATTCACTTAAAATGATGTCCTTTTGAAACAAAAGAGATACACTTTGAATGGTGCCAGCCACACCGCTTCTTAGATTGAGGTGGGTTAACTCATAAACATCAAAAATGACCCATGGATACTTTTCCTAAAGTATCAACACAATCCGAATTCATTTGCTCAGTTTTACGTATGCCGGTTGTTTTTACTTAAAAGCGTATCCATTTAAAAAAAAGACACTTTGAGTGCTACCGGCCACAACATTCCTCAGATTGAGGTGGTTTTGACTCATATACGTCAAATATGAACCATGGATCTTTTTCTAAAGTTTCAACAGAATCTGAATGCATTTGGTTGGTTTTTCGTATGCCAGTTGTTGTTTTCAATTAAAATGTTGTCCATTTCAAATAAAAGTGAGACATGTCGAGTGATACTGGCCACACCGTGCCTCAGATTGATGTGGGGTTGACTTGAAAATGTCACATATTACCCATGGATCTTTTTTATAAAGTTTCAATAGAATTCAAATTCCTTTGGATGGTTTTCCATATGTCAGTTGTTGTATTTACTTAAAATGTACTTTTGAAACAAAAGAGAGACACTTTGAGTGGTGCTGGCCACACCACGCCTCAGATTGAGGCGGGGTTGACTCGAACACGTCAAAAATGACCCATGGATCATTTTACTAATGTATAAACACAATATTAATGTGTTTGGTTGGTTTTCCATATGCTGGTTGTTTTTACTTAAAAATGTATCCATTTTAAACAAAAGAAAGACACTTTGAGTGGTATCGGACACATCGTGCCTTAGATTGAGGCAGGGTGACTCATACAAATCACAAAATGGATCCTTTTCCTAAAGTATCAAAAGAATCCGAATGATTTTGGCTGGTTTTTTGTATGTAAGTTGTTGTTTTCACTTAAAATGTTGTCCATCTCAAAGAAAAGTGAGACACTTTGAGTGGTGTCAGCCACACTGCACCTCAGATTAAGGCGAAGTTGACTCGTACACATCAAAAATGACCCATGGATCATTGGGTTGCAATATAAACACAATCTAAATGTGTTTGGTCAGTTTTTCGTATGCTAGTTGTTGTTTTCACTTAAAATGTTGTCCATTTCAATGAAAAGTGAGACATTTTGAGTTGTGTCGGCCACACCGACCCTCGAATTGAGGAGGGGTTGACTCGTACACATCACATATGACCCATGGATCGTTTTCCTAAAGTTTCAACAGAATCCAAATGTGTTTGGTCAAATTTTTGTATGCCAGTTGTTGTTTCCACTTAAAATCTTGTCCATTTCAAATAAAAGTGAGACAATTCGAGTGATACCGACCACACCATGCCTCGTATTGAGGCAGGGTTTACTCTTACACATCACATATGACCCATAGATCCTTTTTAATAATGTATCAACAGAATCAGAATGTGTTTGGTCGGTTTTCTGTATGCTAGTTGTTGTTTTCACTTAAAATGTTGTCCATTTCAAAGAAAGGTGAGACACTTTGAGTGGTGTTGGACACACCATGCCTCATATTGAGGTGAGGTTGACTCTTATATGTCAAAAATGACCCATGGATCATTGTTTTGTATTATCAACACAATCCAAATATGTTTGGTCAGTTTTCCGTATGCGAGTTTGTTTTTCACTTAAAATCCTGTCCATTTCAAATAAAAGTGAGACATTTCGAGTGGTGTCGGCCACACCAGCCCTCTGATTGAGGCGGGGTTGACTCGTACATGTCACATATGACCCATGGATCGTTTTCCTAAAGTATCAATAGAATCCAAATGCATTTGGTCAGTTTTCTGTTTGCCAGTTGTTGTTTTCACTTAAAATCATGTCCATTTCAAATAAAAGTGAGATAGTTCAAGTGATACCGGCCACACCCTACCTCGGATTGAGGTGGGGTTGACTCGTACACGTCAAATATGACCCATGGATATTTTTCCTAATTTTTCAACAGAATTTGAATTCCTTTGTTCTGTTTTTCGTATGTCAGTTGTTGTATTCACTTAAAATAATGTCCTTTTGAACCAAAAGAGAGACACTTTGAGTGGTTCCAGCCACACCGTGCCTCGGATTTAGGCGGTGTTTACCTTTACATGTCAAAAATGACCCATGGATCCTTTTTCTAAAATATCAACACAATCCGAATGCGTTGGGTAGGTTTTCCATATGCCGGTTGTTTTTACATAAAAGCATATCCATTTTAAACAAAAGTAAGACACTTTGAGTGGTACCGGCCACACCGTGCCTCGGATTGAGGCGGGGATAACCCATACACGTCAAAAATGACCCATGTATCCTTTTCCTAAAGTATCAACATAATCCGAATGATTTTGGTTGGTTTTCTGTATGTTAGTTTTTGTTTTCACTTAAAATGTTGTCCATTTCAAAGAAAAGTGATACACTTTGAGTGGTGCCAGCCACACCGCGCCTCAGATTGAGGCGGGGTTGACTCGTACACATCACATGGTAGATTTGATTGCCGTTAAGTGTGAATTGAAGATCTGATTGAGTCTAATCCTCTCCTTGCTTCCTCTTTTCGTTTAGGGTTTGCACTCTTGTCTCATGTTCTTCTGATGCTCTAAAACCCTCTTTTCCATTGGGATGTAGGGTGAATCTTGAAGAGATGTTAGATTGAGATCCAGGGTACAGGGAGGAGGGTTGGAGGGGCTATCCGGGGTCCTGGGAGGATGGTGGGGGGGCTGCCTGGGGGGCTGTTTGGGGTCCAGGGAGGAGGGTGGGGGGGCTGTCCGGGGTCCAGGGAGGAAGGTGGATAATGTATCTAAAACTCTATATAGGTATCATACATATAATTCTAACAGGACTGCAAACCACCAAAGGGTGTCATCCTAGAGAAGGGCCAAATCACGGCATGACCGCGACATGACCGTGGCGTGACCGCGACGTTTTCGCCCGGTCCAGCAACATCCGCAGGGCAGCAGCTTCTGGACATGATTCCAAATAAATCCTATGTAGTTTTCCTTCATATTATAGAAACTGATCTTATGTTATAAAAACAGACTCTTGATTCTGGATTGTGGTATGATAAAGATATATATTTTATATTACTTGTTTTTAAAAGTGGTACTAGGTAGTTGAAACTACTGATTGAGAGTCAAATTATCACACCCTAAACAATCACTGTGAGTTTTCGTAGACAGCGCACCTCTATTTGATGGGTTTTATTATAAAAACATGAAATTATTTATCAAATGAAACAATTGTATTAAATAGAACTTATTCAAGATATTCAATTCAATATAATTAATTATAATTAAGGAAGAAACTAAATTCAATTTAAATCATTCTTAAATTAAAGAGGCTACGAGAGGGACTCTACCTCAAGGGATGTATCCCATGGGTGTCTTGTGGTGTGTAGTGTCTATCTATGATTTTTGTGGGGATTCCATATTTTGGGAAATGTGTATTACATGGTCATTTTAATAGTTACATTAGTCAATTAGAAAATACACCCATAGTCACAAGAGATATACCAACTTTTGATAGAGAATACCATCCAAATAACCAACTCAGAAATCTGAGACCAGCATTTTACTTTACCAATTCCAATTACTTAATTTATGCAGCACCAACTTATGTTTTATGAACCAATCAATTAAAGGGAAATAAACTCCTCACAATAACCCATAAAATCTCATATATCACCACTCACCTCCAAACCATTATAACATCATTAGGCTTCCATATTTGGTCAAAAATAAAGAGTTATACTGAACTCAAAAATATATCCATACTAGAGTGATAAACCAGGTACAAAAATTAAGAGTTATATAGAATTAAAAAATGTAATGGATCAATCTTCCCCTTATCACCATCACCATCACCACTTTCATCATCGACCTCATCCTCACTTCCATCTCTATCCTCGTCATCATCCTCATCATCATCCCCATGCTCATCGTCGGCCCCATCCTCACCCTCGGCCCCATCCTCACCCTCGTCCTCATCCTCATCCTCTCCCTCATCCTCTTCAGTATCCTTGTCATCACCAGGAACATAATCATCTCGACCTCCACTAGAACTTCCACCTGGTTCATTGGATAATGCACCCATCGATGACATAAATGGATGACAAGCCACGCTGGCCTATGGTGGAAGTGATGAAGATAAAGCTTTCACCAGTTTCATAAATTCTTTGTCCCTCATTTGAACTTGTACTTCCAATTATGTGACCCTTTTATCAGACTGTCTTGCATGATCCTTGACCTGTTTTAACTTGGTGGTACTATAATGGATTCCTGGAGATGACCAATACCTTGTCGGAACTATATTCTTACCAGGTCGGCAGCTTACTCAACCAGAGTGCTCATCTCCCTAAACCTGATATAAATGATCATGTGGCCCTAAATTGTCAGGTTCTTGGGCATCAAGGGCCTATAAAGCATCCTTTTAGAAATATCAATAGATTATTAAATTTTTAAATAGTTATTACACTTTGAAATAAACAAATTAAAACTTATAAATATTTTCTTGTGTCGGTTCATTAATCGCAGTTCCATCTTTTTTCCTTCTACTCGAGCAAAACAATTTTTCTCGAGGGATACATCCATAGATATTCAATTTTTTATTCTGTAACGACATTGAAACAATATAAAGTTCAAGTATAATAATATATTCAATATTCAATAAATCAAATAATTTAAGTATGAAACCATAAAAAGGGCAAGTCCAAAAGAAAAATTATAAACAACTATATCATAACAGATGCCTCTCATGATCAGACGTAGTCGTGCGCCCTAAAGTGTGGAGGTATTGCTTTGAATCAATGTTTTATTTGTTTTTTCAGAAGATTCCTAAATATTTTTTTAATAATAAATTAGATAATATTAATGAAAAATATGAAAATTGTCATTTAAATACCTCAAATGGGATTAATAAATTAAATTTGGCAGTCACCCAATGGGTAATCATTTGGTGATGTTGCTCTATCGGGATGTCATTCATGATAGGTAATGTCTCTAACTCCGTTCCCACTCTATCACACCAGCCAATATACATCTCATGCTTATATGCTCTCCAAAGATCTCCTAGCTTCTTTAAACACGCCGGTCGTACACCTTCACCATCAGGGAAGTTATATCGATGCCGAAACCCAATAGATTAATTCATATTAATACAAAAAAATACTACCTTAAATCCAATATATTTTTTAACCTTATTTGTGCCCACGTATTGTCCTTGAATTCGTGTGGAAGATGTCTCTAAGAGAGAGGGCTGACCAGAATGATGTCGGAGTATTTGTCTAGCGTCGCCAAAAAACCCCAACAATCCTGCCCAGATTTATCAATCATATGTCCATCATCATTGTATTCAATGATCAACTGTGTCAGGAGGTTCCATACTTCATGAAACTGAGTACACCCTTCCCCAGCTTCATATCAGTAGATGAATCTATTATTAAAGAAAAAAAATAGCAGTACAAGTTATAATAAAAATAAATTTTTCTATAAAAATTTGTTAGAGTTATATAAATATTCTTGTGGTAGTCTAATAAATGGGCATCACTGGATGTGAAAAATCCAAAGGAATATCTTGTACAGGTGGAGTGTCCCTCAATGTACCCTCCTCATCCACATATTGTGTCAGAGCAGGAGTCGAAGAAGGTTGAATATAATAGCCCAAAGATAATGAACCAGAAGCCAAAGATGATGGCACAGTCGTCTGGCCAACTGGTAGTGTAAACATCAGAAGCCTAAATATCCCATGTGTCCCTAAAGACACAACACGATCCAAATGGGGCGTAGAAGATATGTCTGTGGTACAGGCATAATCCAATCAGGTACGACCAGTGGATCATCTAACTCTCTCACCATGAGACCTCATACCACCGACCTCTGTACCGGGACCACCAGATGGACTTCTAACTCTGACACCACCCCCATCCTACCACCAATCTCTGTACTGGGAGAAATATCAGGCTCCTTGTCGGATATCTCTCATCTAGTGGGTGGATCCTGAGAAAACGTTTAACACAAATGTAAACACATGATATTATAAGTTATTGAAATATATATATTTGAAATAAAATTCTTACAATAGGTATGAGTGGAATAATGCCCATCTGTGTCAGGTGATGATTATTCTCTGTCATCTTTTTCCACCGCCCCTCTTCAATGGGTGTCATTTCTTGCAATTAAAACAAATATGGAAGTAATTGGAAATAGATAACTAATGTGTAACCCAAAAAACAAAATATATAAAAACCATTCCGATAAAAAAACATAAAGAAACCGAAGTTTTATGGTGGTTTGAAGGTAAGTACTATGATACACACTCTGAATGATGTAGGTGAAACATGTAGGTGAGAACACGACTATATGATTCTTTATATTTCCCACCCTAACTTTGGGTTCACAAATAACTCTAAAAATTGAGCTGTTGGAGTCATCATAAGTAATAAATGGATTGCTTCCAATTCAAGTAGGGATAGTGTCAACTTCATTATCACCATCATCAAAAACATGTCTGGGATTTACTTCAATAATTAACCCAAATTTAGGATGATGATGATCTTTGAAATCAAAAAAAAAATCACCATTGATGCCAATACATATGGTTCATCGGTGGCAAGAGTGCGAGTCATGTCAATATCTCGAAAACCACAATCATCAATAAAGGTTCCTTGCCTTGTCATTGATTCAAACCATTGAAATTTTATCATCAGGACTCGACCATGAGAGTAATAATCCAAAATTATTATTTTATCCATGACTCCATAATAAGCTACATTTTTAGAACGAGGTCTGTTATCTGATGATCTGGCATAACAGTCTGCTATGGAAGTTAGCATAACACCATCATGTTGTGGTCTCATGTTTCTTTCTTGTTTAATGATAATAAATTTGTATCTATTGATCACAACTGATTTACATGCATGAACCATGGTATTAGGACCAAAAGCCAAAGATCTTATTTCCTTAAAAATAGAGCTTGCAGGCAAACTCGATACCTGAAATATAATCAAATAGTAAAATTAATTAAATATTATTTTTATTTAGTAATTACAAAAATATTTTTACCTTCAATTTCAACCAAGAAGAAAACCCTTTGCTATGAAAAGTCACCTTCCTTCTCAAAGATAAAGAACGATTCTTTCTATATATCAATTATTTATGTTACTTGTAGATAAAAATAATTATAGTTTAAAAAATATATAAAATTACAAGAGATAAGATAAGAGATAGATGTACAATTTACTTGATATACTCATCAAACAAATCACAATTGAAAAACACTGTGTGATGTGCCATCTCTCGCTCTTCAAGGCTTAATGTCGTTAATGTATATGATCCCAGAATTCCTCCTGTCTGAGGAAGTGATGGAAAACTGGGTTCAATTTTCTCATACTGTTCTTCTTCATTTCTCATTGGTCTGTTTATTCTCGTAGTAAGATCAAACAAATACATTGAGTAGAAATCCATACATTCTTGAGC
Organism: Viscum album; assembly: GCA_963277665.1. NCBI lineage: Eukaryota > Viridiplantae > Streptophyta > Magnoliopsida > Santalales > Viscaceae > Viscum > Viscum album. The sequence continues at coordinate 996,489,970 of OY728164.1, forward strand.
CAAGTAACCATTCATAATAGAACCTTTGGGATAATTTATATTCCGAACATATGATTTCAATGTGCACATGTTTCTTTCAATTGGATACATCCAACGGAAAGAAATGGGTCCTCCAAGAAGTATTTTGGTCGGAAGATGGACAGTCAGATGCAACATGCATGTAAAAAATGATGGAGGTAATATTTTCTCAAACTCACACAAAATTAATGGTGTCATTGCCAACAGTTTTTTCAAGAAGGATTTGGACAACCTCTTAGCACAATGATATCTAAACAAATAGCACAACCGAATAACTAAGACTCTAACATTATTGGACAATAGATGATAGATTTCTATTAGAATCAACTCATGTAAAAGGACGTGATAATCACGAGTCTTCAAATATTTCTGCTTCAACTCTTTTCTATTGACCCATTTTGATATATTTCTTAAATAGCCATTAGGAACTTTAATAGTCTCTAGAACTTCTAGAAATTGATTTTTTTCAGTAGGTGTCATCACATAAGAAGCACATGGAACTTTCCATTCATTTTCACTGATACATATAGAATGCAATTCTGGTCTGATCCCCCAATCTACCAAGTCACGCTGAGATCGTAAATCATCTTTTGTCTTCCCCATGACATTTAGAAGAATCGAAAGAAACATTTCACATATATTCTTTTCAATGTGAATTATGTCTTAGAAATGACATAACAAGTTGGTTGACCAAAACGACAACTCAAAGAATATAATCTTCTTCTTCCAATTGTAACATGTATCATTGGAAACATTTTTCCTCTTTCTATATTTCATTACACCCTTCCCAAATGAATAACTGAAATCTTCCAATTCATTAAGCACATCAGTTCTATACATACACTGAGGTGGATCGTCAGTCTCCATGGTATTGTCAAATCTTAGATGATTGTTTCTATATGGATGGTTCATTGGAAATAATCGTCGATGTCCCATAAAACTAAAACTATAACGATGTTTTAGTCTTCACGATCGATTATTCTACATACGAACAGGGCATGAAAATTTTCCTTTTGTGCTCCATCCAGACATCACTGCAAAAGCAAGAAAATCATTGATCGTCCACATAAGCGCAACACGCATCTGAAATATGTCTTTCGAACATGCATCGTATGTGGGCACACTCACATCCCAAATAAGTTTAAACTATTTTATCAAAGGTTTCATGTATAAATCTATATCATTGCTGGGATTATAAGGGCTAGATATCAGTATACTCAAGAAAGTATAAGGATTTTTCATACACAACCATGGGGGAAGGTTATAAATGTGTATGAAAACTAGCCATGTGCTATGTGAAGTAAGAATCTTCCCAAATGGATTAAAACCGTCACATGAAAGACCTTGTCTAACATTACGCAAGTCAGCTACAAATTCAGGATATCGAGCATCAAATCTCTACCCTAAAAATCCATCTGCAGGGTGAACCAAATCTTCATTATTCTTTTTTCTCTCGGTGTTATGCCATCACATTTTTACAGATATTTCATCAGACATGAAAAGGTTCTATAATCTAGGGATCAAGGTAAAGTGCCACATTACTTTTTGTGGCACACGAGATGGTGTTCCATCATCTGTTAGCTTCCATCGGGAGGTTCCACATTTGATACAATCGTTTCTTTCATCATTTTCATCCCAAACTTAGCTACAATCATTCGGTCAAGCATGATTTTTTTTAGAATTTATCAACTAACTTCCATACCATATAGTGGTTTGAGGGAATATCTACATCATCTAGAAGTAAGTCCTTCAAGAAGGTAAGGATGTAATAAATTGCAGTATTTGAAATCCCATACATAGTTTTCCCATGAAACAATTGGATTAAAAATTCCAACTTTTTCATTTTACAACATTGCTGATATACTGGAGTTGTCGCAGCATCATTCTATTTTTCAACCTATTAACATCATCATTTTCATTGGACACATCATGTGTGATTGTATTGAAGTCTTGTTGGCTAGAAATCCTTTCCTTCTCATGATGCTGAATAAATGGAAACCGGTCATATATCAAACTCTCATATTCAGTCCTATCATTTGGATCATCAAAATTTTGATATTCCATTTTCTCTCCATTTTGATACCACACATAATAGTTTGTTTGGAAACCATATTTGGTTATATGATAGATAACTTCTTCATGACTCAACCAAGGTCTTCCAATAGAATTAGAACATGGGAAGTGTATGTGACTACTATCTGAAGCCTTGTCAAAGGAAAAATCTAGAAAGTTGTTCAAATTATTTTGAAAATAAGTTGAAATCTGATCAGTTTCGTACATCCAAATTTTATCCAGTATGTAAAAAAATTGCAATAAGTAATTTCAGATAAATTCAATAATATTGACGTTCAAACAAAAAAATATTTAGGTAAATGATAATTATTTACTTTAAATAAAAGCATAACTTACACATTACACTATAATAGTATCATGTTAAGAAATACAACAAAATACAATGTATATATGAAAATAAGAAACATAATTTATAAAGAATATATTCAAGGACTGTGTTTTCGATGCTCTCTCTGGGGCGCACGCGCTCATCCGTCTGCGGAGGAGGATGCGTTGCACTGTTTCCCCACATTCCCGCTTTCCAAAGGAGGGCGGCATTCGCTCCTTATTCAGGGAAGTCTTCTCCTTGATCGAAACGGGATGATGGGATGTCGGTTCTTCCTTCCATGGATTCTTCCTCAGAACTCATCACCTAGTCCGGGTCTCCCTTATAGATTTAATACATTGTTCATGAAACTCTTCCCAGTGCCATGTTTCCATGGACGCCGGTTAATTACACTGCTTCTGTCGGGACATTCCAAAGGGTCCGGTCATAGAAGTAACCTTCAGTCGGGGGAGTAGTCATGTCAAGGCATCAGTAGCGTGTCTGGATGCTGGGGAACTAGCATGTCTATCTTTTATCCCTTGTCATAGGGCTTCTCGAGGGCGTGGAAGCCTGAGGTATCCAACATCGAGCGCGGGGAATTATATTCCATAGACATATATATGAGGTTTTCCTCAGCTTCCTTTGTTTAACACAGGGTATGTCGCAGATTTAACATCCAGCCGAGACGGATCCGCCCGATCAGAGCATTATCTGGAATGGATCGGATCGAGGAATTTCTCTTGAAGGGGTGCCGATACCGGGACCATCCCATAGGCGGCTGCGAAGAGGAGCGAAATGGTATGATCCTACCGGGATATGGTAGTCCAGGTGAGAATAAGGATGGGTGATGGAGAGTTGAATGAAGTGGAGGGGGAATGAATACGGGACCATCGCAAGGGTTTCAGTAAAGTTGGGCTTGAGTCTCGAAGAGACCTCCTACGTATCCCCATGGCAGGGAATCAAAGTCCGCGTAGTTTGAGATGGTGTCGGCGGACCGACGTGAAGGGGGACCTTGGTCCGATGGATGTCGTTAGAAAACCAATGTGAAGGTGAAGCTGGGGGTCCACTGGTAGTGGTCTTGAACATCGTGAAGGCTTCCTACGTACCACGCCTTGAAATGGATCAAAGTCCCCATAGTTCGAATGGAATGTGGAATACAGTTTAACGTCATGCGGGATGGGGGTGAACCAACATGAGTGAGGTCAGGACGACTGTGTGATGGGATAGAACCTTATGGGGGATTCCTACGTACCATACCTTGACATGGATCAAAGACCACATAGTTCATAATGGTGTGTCGGAGAACCAACACGAGCAAGGATCTTGGTCCAGATGGTGTGGGGCTTACAAACTAGGCTGCCCGGGTGTTGATGAACCGACATGAAGGTGGGTCGGGATGACCAACGGATGGTGGGCTTGAACCACTGGGAGGCTTCCTACGTACCATGCCATGACATGGATCAAAGATCTCATAGTTCAGGTTGGACTCTGGCAGGCCGACGTGAATGAGGAGGACCATGGGGGTCCTAGTGGTGGTGGGCTTGGACCTCGTGGAGGATTCCTACGTACCATGACTTAGCATGGATCAAAGGCCACGTAGTTCAGGTTGGTCACAATGACTTTCTACTGGACCGGAATGCAGTTTAGCGTCGTGCAGGACGAAGGTGGAACCTGACGTGAAAAAATGATGGATGGGCTTGAACCTCGTGGAGGCTTCCTACGTACCATGCCGTGACATGGATCAAAGACCTCTTAGTTCAGAGGGGCTTCATCGGAGAACCGACGTGAAGGTGAACCCGGGGGTCCACTTGTGGTGGGCTTGAACCTCATGAGGCTTCCTACGTACCATGCCTTGACATGGATCAAAGACCTCGTAGTTCGGGGTGGTCACAATAGCTTATCGTCGGACTGGAATGCGGTTTAATGTCATTCGGGATGAGGATGAACTCAACATGAAGAAATGACGGGTGGTGGGCTTGAGCCTCAGGGAGGCTTCCTACGTACCATGCCTTGACATGGATCAAAGTCCTTGTAGTTCAAATGGGTGTGTGTTTTAATGTCATGCTGGACGAGGGCATGCAGTTTAACGTCATGCTGGATGAAGGTATACAGTTTAACGTCATGCTAGACGAGGGTATATAGTTTAACTTCATTATGGACGAGGTATTGTCATATCCAATTCCAACTCTAAGCCCACGTGAGTCATGCTCGGTGTGAGAAACAAGAGGCAGCAAGGACCTAACGATCACGCCGCGAATAATGCGTCCGTGAGAAGCGAAGAGGGGCTTATGCATTATGTGGCCCATGGTGCTGGGACTTACTCCAGGATGGAGGCCCGAAGTGGGACAAAGCGCAACAAAAGAGGGATTTGGGACCAATTATGGGATGTGCTTCGTTCCCTATCGTGCCCTCCACTGACCTTGGTAGTGGGGAAGTACGGAGATGCAGGGGTGCAACCATCCGTTGGGGGTCTAGGGGGGCTTACACCAAGGTGGTTTCCCTTCTCTCGTGGACATATTCTGCTCTAATAAGAAGGATATCATCCCTTGTGGGGGGAGTGATTTCGCTCCCATGGAGACGAGTGGCGTAAAGAATGTCCGAGCTGGGGGGACCCTTCGTGCGAGGCACGGGGTCAGGTCACAGTTTAACGTCATGTGTTGAGGACATGGTGCTTGGCAGTTTAACGTCCTGTAGCTCGGACGATGTGGGTTTACTCCACCCCCCTAGGACTTACATGACCGGCACCCTTTGCTCCTTGGGGGAGGGAAGATACCAGTAATGCCGTGGTCAAGGGGGGTCGTAGAACGAACCATTGAGGGGTCCATGTTAGCGTGGCTATGCGAAGAAGCAATAGCCATTCGCGTGCCTATGTGAAGAAGAATTAGGAGATGCGACTCTACGATTGGTGTGGTCCGTGGGACTTTGAGATTACATCGTGCAAACCTGGAGGGTTGCACGGGGAGAGTAATTGCCAAGCGGAGGAGTGTGATTCGCGAAGTGGGGTGCCTTGGCCTTAGCATGGGGCAAAGGTGTGAGTGGAGAGTGCTTCGTGAAGTGGAATAGTATTCGCAGAGCACTGCCTTGCGAAGAGGAGGTGCCTCACGAAGCAAGGTACTGCGAAGTAGTGTGCTTCGCGATGTGTAGCGATCCTGCCTTAGCATGGGGATCGCTTGTACAGGATGGGTGTTTCGTGAAGCATAAACGCTCCGTGGCTTCCCGGGTTCCCTTGAGAATCCCCCTCCTTCGCGAATGCCCTTGAGCTTCATGAAGGGCATACCTCTCAAAAGAGGGGCTCAAAACAAGACAAAGCGAAGGCGTCACGTGATGTATAAGTACCTCGCGGAGCTCAAGATTACCGGGGCGAATGGTGCTTCGCGATTCGAGTGTGGAGAAGCCGAAAGGTCGGATTTTCTATCCTCCCGGACTCAGGGGGAGCCCAGTATTTATAGGCAAGGGGTGCCGTGAAGAAAAACTCTCGTGCTGCCTCCGGTGATTCGCGGCGCACTCGTGAACGTCATGCCGTTCACGGAGAGGTACCGCCTCCAGGGCTTCGCGGCGGGCTCGCGAACGTCAGGACATTCGCGGAGAGGTACCACCTCTGTTTCTTCGCGGTAGGCTCGTGAACGTTAGGTCGTTCGCGGATAGGTACCCCCTCCATTTCTTCGCGGTTGGCTCATGAATTTCAGGCCGTTATCGGAGAGGTACCGCCTCCGGTGCTTCGCGGGACCGCGATGCTCAGGGGGTGCTTTGCGTCGGGGCTTCACGAGTCAGCGTGCGGGGCATCTTTTTCATCCCTTCCTTTCAGGCAATATTTTGGCACCAACAAAGGGAAAAATATTTTCTTGACTTATCCATTAATAACATTTCATTCATGGCACACCCAACATACCCTACATTCTACCAACATATATAATGATAGTTGTCATCAGCAAATCTATGTGCATAACTCATGACATGCCTTAATGATAATCATAAAATCTATGTACCATTACATGCACTTGAAGATAAGAATATTTGATGAAACCAAAACATGTATAATTCTTATTGAATGCTCTATTTTCATAATCTCTCATCTTAGATATTACCGAGTGTGAACTTCATAAGAAGAAGTCCCATCTACTTATGAGTACTTGTACCTGACAATCTTTATACTATGTGTCCCATCATAGTGTGTTATCCAACTGTAGAACTTTATTAAGAATATTTTCATAGAACTTGAAGGTTCTCTTTTTGACGGGGAATAACTATGACCTTACAATGAGACAAATAATCTAGGAAATTATTACATTAAATTCATGTAAACTATGAAAAATATGTAATAAGATGATTAATTTAATATTTAATACATAAAATATTGATTTAATCAATGTAAAAAACAATTCTTTCTAGGATAATAACTCTAACATCTACATGGTCAATCAAGGATCTACACCATTTGAACTTATTAGAACCAATCTTCTTTTCTAGGAAATATGTCATATTTTCTTCATTGTGAATTTTATTCATATACACACTTCTTTCCTCCACCATATCTTGAAAAAAATGATATTGGACACCAATTTTGGTTTTCCTTGAATAAAAATTTGGATTCTTTGCAATGTGGAAGGAACTCTAGCTATCACAAAACTATTAAATACACTCCTTTTTGTGCTCTAAGACCTCTAACAACCTTTTTATCCAAATTTCATCTTTGAAAGCTAGTGTAGCTTCCATATAATCTACCTCATTCATGGACATGTCCAGAATATACTGTAATTTGGAAATATAACCCACAGCTCCCTCTATAAAAGTAAACACATAACTAGTGGTGGATTTACTCTAGTAAAAATCACCATAAAAATCTGAATCAACATTGCCTCTGATAGAAAATTTTGATCCTTCATAACAAAAAGAAACATTTGAGGTCTCCTTGATGTATATAAAGATCATCTTCATCATGTTTCAATGATCTTATCCTATATTCACTGTGTACCAACTAACTACTCCCACTGCATGTGCAATGTCAGGTCTAGTACAAACCATATCGAACATCAGACTCCCAATTTTTTATTTTTATGACACTTCTTGGACTCATTATCTAGGATAACTTGAAATTAATGGCAAGAGGGGTAGAAATTGTATTATAGTCTTTCATTTTAAAGGGTTTCAAGAAATTCCTCATGTAATTCATATATGATATCTAAATATTCTCATTATTCCTATCTCGGTGGATCTGTATCCCAAGAATCTTGTTTGGGTGCCCCATGTCCTTCATATCAGACACCCTAGCCAATTGTGCCTTTTTCCCAGATTTTATCATTTTTGTGTCATCTAACCAACATGTCATCCACATATAATAGTATAATGGTAAAATCATTACCTTCTCGATGCTTGAAATAATTATAAGAATTTAATTAAGTCTGTTGTATCTGAGGATCGTGATATAGGAATCAAATCTATTATACAAAAACTTCAACATCTGTTTGAGACTGTATAATTATTTTTTAAACTATATACCAAGTTCCCTATACCTTCTAAAGAAAAACCATTGGGCTGGAGCATATAGATTTATTTATCATGATCATCATAGAGAAAATCTGTTTTCACATCTAACTGATCTATATGTAAATTGTATATAGAATTCATCACCAGGACTACCAAAATATTCATCAATCTAATAAAAAGATAAAATATTTCCTTGAAATAAATACCTTCATTTTGATCATATCATTTTACCACCAGTATCGCATTAAATCATTCCACATGGTCTGTTTTATCCCGCTTGATCTTGTAGATCCACTTGTTCCTAGTGGCCTTTATCCTAGTAGGTAATGGAACAAGATCCCAAGTATTGTTTTTGTGCTGGAATTCAAGTTCTTCCTTTATCTTCGTCATCTATGAAGATACTTCTAGACTCTAGGTAGCCTCCACCAAAGATGATGGATCACCATCCTCTATTAATAATTAATATAAAACATTACTCTCAGTTACATAATCTAAGATCTATATTGGTTCTTTGTTCTTTTGATTTGACCATTATAGTATAGGATCATCCAATACTTGATAATAATTCTTTGATAATTCTTCATAGGAAATTGGTTCTTCCTTTATTTCATCCTCTACCTCTATTGTTGTAGTGTTTGTACTCAATTTATTAGTGTCTTTATCTATAATAATTTTCACCTTTTCTATGAAAAATAGCATCCCTTATGATAATAAGTTTTTCTAAAGTGGGATAACAAAAAATATACCCCTTCTTACTATCATCATATCCCAATAAGATACACTCCCTAGATCTCAAGTCCAACTTCGATCATTCCTAACCATTAAAAAGTTTAAATACAGGACTTCCAAAAGTTTTCAATTGAGAATATACCATGGGTTATCTGGTCTACATCTCCATCAATATATTTAGATTGATTTCTACTAAAGGGGATTGATTGATAATATAGTAGGATGTATTCAATGCTTCTTCCTAGAAAATCATTGAAACTCCTATAGTCTTCATAATCACCCTTATTTTGTCTTTTAGGGTTCTATTCATCCTCTAAACTACTCCATTATTCGAAGGAGTGTATGCCACCATGAACCATGTATTGATTCATTCATGTTGAAAAAAATAATCAAACTTATTTCTTGTATATTCTCCACCATTGTTATCCCTCAAACAGTTGATGGTATTTTTAAATTCAATCCCCTTCTCCGATATGAATATTTTGAATACTTCAAAGGCATACACTTTCCTCTTGATTGTAAACACCCAAAATGTTTTGGAATAGTCATAAATGAAGAAAAAATGTTCCTTTCTCCTCCCAGGGACATAACTGGTGCTTACCAAACATCATAATGAATTAAATACAATATCTCCTTGATCCTTGTCATTGATGTTCCAAATTTCAACCTATGTTGCTTACTCAAAACACAATGCTTAAAAAATAGTAAGGAAGCCTTCATAATCCAAGATAGTAACTTTAAATAAAAAATAATCTCTAGGAATAATTCATACATATGTCCAAGATTCTGATGTTATAACATCATCAACACTTCTGTCGAGGTAGTTGAGGCGGAAACCATCACTTCTTCCTTGTACATTTCACCCATAAGCACGTACAAGTTTTATGAGATCTTATCTACATTATTCACCACATGTGATCCCTTCAAAATCCTCATCATCCCTTTCTCGGTGTGTTACTTTGTTATAATATCATCAAATTGTCCCAAGGATTAAATTTTCTTCTTTAGGCCCTGCACATAGAGTACTCCTTGAAGGGTTTGAACTGTGTTATCGTGCATCTTTAGTTTGATGGTGTTGATTCCAATGATATTCAAGGTATGATTGTTCCCAAAGAACACATGTCCTTATCGGATAGTTTCATATCAATCTAACCACTATCATTGATATTTTATGTTCCATGTTTCTCTAAATTCTATAATCCATGCATCGTCCTGATGTTGTCTACCTTCAATATTTTTCACTACTTCACTGATTAGTATGTCTCTATTTCTAGATATAATTTCCAAATTTCCTTGATAGTTCTTATCACCACCATTGTTATTCCAAAATTATTTTCTTACATGACCCCTCTTACTATAATAATAACATCTAGTGTTTTTTTTCTTACTTCTTGATTTATACCTATGAGGATTCTGGATCCCATTGGAACCATGCTCTATTATTCATCCTCTTTCCGTTGAAAGAGCGTCTATATGGTGTGAAGTTGTCTATATACCTTCCTTGATCTTGTGTTGAATTTATTCTTCACAAACTATATCTACAATATAGTTAAAATGAAACATATCCATTTGGATATTATTGGTGAGGATGATGATAAGCTGATCCTAGGAATCTAGAAAACTCTCGAGCCGAATCTCAGCATGTTTAGTATGCAAAATTTTATAACACAACGTCATAAAATGAGAAAATATATTATTGAGGGTGTGGATGTGTTTGGTCACCGATTATGAAACCAATATTCTAATACTGTATAATTTTATATTCCAGAAAATTTTGTTGTGGTGTAGATTTTCCTCATACATCTTTGTCAGAGTATCCCAAACTTCATTTGAGATATTTTTCTTCGGAATGCTTGATTGGACCCTATCTTCTAAAGCTTTCATTACCATACATTTCATTCCATTTTTCTTATTTCACACCCATTAGTTTTTAAAACATATCATGTAGAAAATTATGTCTCTATATAACCGCTTACACATTCATTTTCCAAAATGAAATATTATTTCCATCGAATTTTTTTATCTTGAATTTCACCGCCATTTAGAAATTTTTGTAGTCCAGAATCTCCTAGATCCAAAACCTTGTCTTTGATACCACTTGTTAGGATTGAAAATAATTATCCCTTTGGTATAATGATAATTTCAAGATAAAAATAATGTGGAAAATTGTGGAAATAAAATTAATACCAGATATAACATAGAAAACCCCACTAAATGAAAGCGATAAAAAACCACAAGAAAATAGAAGGATATCACTATGATAAAATGTGGGTAAAGACTAACTCTAAATTATATGGAGAAAAAATAATCAATAAATTATCTCTTGAATTTTTGGAGAATCACCTTGCAAAATACTACACTCAAAGCTAAAAATCTGATTCCTGAGAACCCAATGATGAAAAATGTTTGGGGATATCCCATTTTATATCCTTCCCTCACCCCCAATTTTTCTCCCCTTAATTAAATTACTTTAATAAAATTAAATGGGTTAATAAAGCTAGTGTCCCACCCTCTATGAATGAATTGAATGCAGTGGACCTTAATATAATTTTCTCTCTTCAAAAGTATTCCAAAAAAAATCTCTTTGGATTCTATATTGGAAGATTCAGTTGAGTCCAGATGACCCCAACTATTCTCTAAACAAGATTAGTGGGGATTAATTTATGATTTGGTGTTGTGTGGTGATATTTCTTCTCCTCTTGTGCATGGTATTTTGTTTTATTTTTTATTTTATTTTTTTTTTATTTTCTTTTAATTATTCATCCAATATTCTCTCATTAATATCTTCTTCGATATTGATCTGAATTACGCATCGTCTGTGTTGTTGGATTTTTTTGGAAGAGTTGACATTGGATCCTAATTTTTCTGGAAAGAGGAAAGGTATGATAAATTTGATTTTTCATATTTTATATGGGATAATTTAAAAAAATATCATACGATAATTTTAAAATAAATTATCAAAAGATGTTTACTATGAAATTATCTTGAATAATTATTTAAATTATTAATGATAATTACACTAGTTATTTATTCCAAGGACATAAAATATAAAATTATCAAAAGTTGATTTTTCTAAATAATTTATAAAAAAAATAATTATCAATCAATGATTAATTATGTGAAAATGATGAATAATAACTATGAATAATTATCAAATAATAATCTAATAAAATTATTGAATGAATAATTGTTTAGAATTATCAAACGATAATTATTTTGGATTATCAATAGATAATTATTCGAAAAGTTATCAATTAATAATTGTGTGAATGTTTCAATGGATAATTTTTAGAAAATTTTCAAATGATAATTTTTTTGAATTTATCAAAGGATAATTTATAATATAAAAATTATCAAAGGAAAATAAATTATCAGATATAGTTATCAAATATAATTATAACATGGAAATTTTTAATAAATTATCAAAATATAATTTTAAGGAATAATTTATAATAAATTAGTAAAAGATAATTATAAAATAATTATTTTTATTAAATTATCAAAGATAATTAAAAATGATAATTTATAATAAATTTTCAAAATATAACTATAAATGATAATTTAGGATAAAATTATCAAGTGTAATTATAAAAGGATAATTTCTATTGAGTTTCCAAAAGAAAATTATAAAGGATAATTTATAATAAATTATCAAAAGATAATTATAAAGGATAATTTAGAATAAATTATAAAAATATATTTATTCTTGTGGAGAATATAGAGGGTGCATGCGTTAAACTAAACAATGATTTTGAAATTATCCAAGAGAGAGAAAGTATCATTGCATGTGATATTTTATTTCTATTTGAAATAAAATAATTGTTTTTGGTTTTAAGGACCCTTAACGAACCTCGAGTTTTGATGTTGTAAAATTTTTTGATAATAAGGATGAAAATTGGGATCTTGACTGGTTTATTCTTTCATTTTTACATCGATGACTTTAAAGGTAGGAAGTTCATTACCTTTTGGGATTTTTTACCCATGTTTATTTAATATGATTATGCATAGACATATTTTGATTAATGTTCCATATTATGATCAATGTGGGTGTGTGTGTAGCCCTGTAAACCTTATGTTTCACTTGATTCAATGCTTAATTTGCATCTTGTTATTCATGTTTGATGTTGATCCCATGTATTGTGTGTGTTACCTTACTTAATATGATATGTTATGATTGTTCATGTATCCTACCTTTCTATGTGTATTTTTTTATATTTTTCTTGGATCCAAAGTAGGTGGACCGTCATGACATGTTATCCCATAGAGGGGTAGTTTGCATGACTTGTAGTAATAACGACAATGGACCTATGCCTAGGGTAGATATTTGATGATGCCTCAAGGATGTCGTTTGATGAACTCGATGGATAAGGGGAGATGATTAGATCTTGATATATATTATATGTTACATGATGACTAAGGGATGTTGAAATCTCTCGATCTCTAGTATATGCTTTGATGACTAAGGGATGTCGATTGGATCTCGATCCCTAGTATATGATGAGAACATAAACTTCTTGATAATTAGTGATGTCGAGTAGCATGATCACACAATTCCATGTAGAATAATTCAATATTTTCATGGATAATCCTTGATTCTTCCAACTCATTGATTATTCGTCCAGCATAAAGCCGAAGTAGGTATGACTGGGGGTTTGTGGTGGCTTGGTGAGCAAAAAAACGCACTACTACAGATATTCCATTTAACAGTGTGTAAAAAGGATTTTAACAATGCTAAAAAAATCAATGTCACTCTCATCATTGTTAAAGGGGGTACCTTTTATCAGCGTTTGTTTAATGTTGATGAAGGCCCCTCTTTATCAGCTCTATTTTTAGAACTGATAAAGTCTCAACCTATTGCAGGGGACTGTTTATATAATAGAACATATTGAAAAAACCTGTAATGTAACACCCCAAGCTTCCTCGGTATGTTTCCTTTCGAATAATGCAATGACGTGCATTGTACGCAACTTCGAGATTTTAACACACCACAACCAATCAAACTAGCCGTTATGAATAGTAATACCTACTTTTAGAAATTATATATATTTTATATTTCAAAATGGACTTCATTTTTGGATTCGGAATATCGAATTTAGCCTAAGGTGAAATTTTGGTACTTTTCGGATAACTTTCATATTTTGATGAATAGTGAAAATTACTAAATTTTAATTAAAAACAACTTTTTTAATCAAAATAATTAATAGTGATAAATTGTGAATTTGAGTGGTTTTAAAGTATATTTAGAATATATTTTTACCATTTAAAATAATGTTGGTCATTGGACATAATTTTACAATTAAACCGAACATAAACAAGTGTCAATCTTTTGATAGTTATTATCTCTTAAAAACACGCTTTTTGTTTTGACAGCGGGAATTAATTTTAAATTAATTTTTGCCACTTCTGTGTTTTGAATTTAGAAAAATTGATTCCATATTTGGAATCAGGATGTCCAAATTGTGTAAATAGGTAACTTTTATTTTTAGACATTTTGAATAATTACTGCGGTAAATATTTTATTTACCATGGTTAAGGGTAAATCCGGTAAATAAGGGTTAAAAAAATAATATTATAATAATACTAAATTACCCTAAAATGTGTCTTAACCCTATTGGTTGATACATGGTCAACCATGGGCATCTTTGGGTCAATTTTGGGACCCCATAGATCCACTTGTAAGTGATAATGACACTTTATATTAATTAAGTTAAAATGAATACAAAATGACACAAGCATATATCTTTTAGCAAAACAATTGTTACATAGGGTTATATATGCTGTATTTTAGATTATAAATATTCATTAGAAAGCTAAAAAGATTTCATACATAATTATATTTTATTTATAATTTTTTTGACATTAAATAATTTATTTTATTTATGACACAATGATGATGCAGTAATTACTAAAATAGTAAAAAATTAACATAATTGATATTATAAATACCCAAATAATTATAATATTAAACTTTTAATGAATTAAACAAATTTTCTAGGATAATATGATATATTAGTATTGATTTATTTGACTTTGCTCGAAGTAATCAATCTGTTATGAGTTTCACAAAAATCAACTAGTGAATAGTGTCAAAATTGACATAAAAGAGTTCTTAAAACAAATATTATATTATTAATTGATATTAAATTCCTAAAAATCTAAGGTTCGGCCAAGAGACTTATATTATGATAGGTTAATCATTAATGGACCACTTTGTGGTCTTTTGGATGTATATAGTAAGTTTATTAACCATATTATATAAAAATACAAAGAGACATTATAAAAGTGAAACTAATTAACTTAGAGTTAATACTTAAAGATAAGGTTAATATAAGCACCCAAACCTGTCTAAATTCTATTGGATGAGTTGTTTTCGACCTATCCCCACCTCAAACTTTGAATAGTAAACTTTGGAGCCATTGAAAACCGAATATGAATTTATTATAAATTAATATTTCTAGCTTTTCCAAAGGTGCCCCTCACCCCTCTTATAAAAGGGCACTCCTCCTTCTCATTTCCTCACACCTCTCAAGCCACTTGGATCGTCCAAACTCTGCCCAAATAAGCTCCCCACATCCCTATCCTCCTCCTTGAAGCTTCCCCTTAGGCAGAAAGCATTTCAACAAGTCCTTTGGTTCCAACCAAAGTGAGTTACCTAAATTAAAGGTAACGATTTCTCTTAAATTATTTTCATTTATTTTGCTTCTTCAACCCCCAAACTCTTTTTATTTCCCTTATTTTGTAACAACACCAGTATCCTCAATATACTAGGATGTTGTTATAAGAAGTATTCAAACTACACATACACACAACTCCATCTAATGGATGATGAACATAATGTTTCTGTGGATGGCAAACTAACGCCTCACGAAACGATGATTGTTCAAAAACATCTTACCACCTCTCATGGTGGCCATTATGATGGCACTGTAATTAAATATGATATTAATGATATATATTTTATATATAAGCTTCTGTAATTCCATTTTATTTCATACCATTATTCGTTTCATGTCATATATACATACGATAATTTCATTTGAGGAAGTGCGGACTACCGCCCCCTTAAAATGATATGACTCGTTCATACCACATATGGAACGTATAAAGGATGGTGTTAATGAACTTAAGTAACATATATAAAATATTATATTATACTGGAATAGTAATATACCTATGTATCATTTGGATTCGATTCTTTTAAAATAAAAAATTAAAAAATTAAATGGAAGTAGCGTTCGTGCGTACGTACGGACTACCGTCTCCACGAACGCGATGAGATTCATTATCCATCGTATCCATTCAAGTATAATTATCATTTAATGATTTAAAAATGATGTTTAAGGACTTGATATCATTCTGGATATGAATAAGATACAACAAACATGACTTATGTAACAAAACATATAAAAGAAAATGAATAAGTTAACACCCGAAACGGCGTTAATACTAAGATATTATTAACAAATCAATGTTAAAAGATCATATATGATATCATATTAAAGTAAATGATTCTTGTATTATTCAATAACAATTATTTCACCATTATACAGGAGGTAAACCTACCATCGACCAAGGAAAAAGTACAAAGTAAGGGATTTTCTTATCTCACTTTTAATTCCGTGAGAATTCCATTGACCACCACTTAATTATTGCATGTGGTGTATGTGTACTGCCCATGATTGTATTCATTGTGTTATATACTTTTATTTATGGGTATTTACATCATCATGGTATGATAATTCTTTCATGGGTGTATGTTTCGTATGTTACCTAATCGATAAGGGAATTTGAGATTTCAATTCCCACTCATTTGGCTTTACGCATATTTCATTGATTATATTACTCCATGATTATGTGTGGAATCACTATTCATTTGATTATGTCATAATTTCCAATCCCCTTCCTGTGGATATAAGTTTGATACACATAATCACTCATTGGTAATTCTCAAGTCATTGATATGAATTTGATAAGAGTAATTTTAACTCATTCACCATTTGTTGAGTTAAACATCCAATTCGTTGGTGTTGTTTTTACAAGAATATGTGTGAATGTCCTTTGATTGTTTTACACTGAATATCCAATCATATTTAGTGTATTTATATTTGTCACACATAATTATGTCATTGATTTATCCTTAACCTAAGGATACAACCTTTATGAGAGATTTCATCTCAATTTACATTCCATTGAGACTTCTTTGATGATATACACCAAATCACTTTTATGTGGTGTATATATAATGTACTTTGACATAGTATATCATGATTCCCTTTATTCTCATGATATTACAAAGTTTTGATCACCTTAATTATTTGTATTCAAGTGTCTCTTTTGGTAAGAATCTCTAACTAAAATACCATTTTTAAATGTTTTAAAGACTTATTCATCTAAACCTTTCTCATTAATGTCCATGTTTTAAAAATGGTTTAAAGGATTTATTTATATGGACATTAAAGTTTAGAAATCAAAACTCCTTTTAAAAAGTTTCAAAGTGGTATGGGACACTTTGATTCAAAAATCTACTTTTAAATGGCTTCTTGACAAATAGTGTGACTTTTAAATGTTTTCAAGAAAAGGGGGATATTTCTCTCAAATAGTTTTGATGATTATTTTCATCTATGTCAACATCCTTCATTATTCTTGATTGAGGTTAATGTGATACAATACAATCTTCCATATTGTATCGAATGAGTTATGTTTGACTGTGGATGTGCTGTTTTTATACCATTCATGGTTTGTGGTAAAAGTATTGACATTTCGTATGCTAGTTTTAATACGAATGTTTATGTTATGTTTAAACATGTTCATATGAGGAATGCATTGGACTTAATAAGTGACGGGTGGAGCCCGCTATAGCTCCTCGATGCATCGGTAGGTCTCATGAGACAAACTAGTGTCTTGGCACAAGGCCTTGGCAAAATCTTATTTGTAGTCTTGGCACGAGGCCTTGGCTATGTGGTTATGATAGTCTGGCATTATGCATTCCATCATTATGAAAGTGGTTATTGATATTGCATGTGATCATTCGACTAGTAGAATATCCATGTGAGTAAGTAAATGGCATTATTTCATTTTACTTTTGCCATACTATGTTGAAGTTCAATTTTAAAAGGCTTTTGTTTTAGTTATAAATTGCCTTAAGTGTTTATGCTTATTTATGAAAGCTTCTACTATAATGTTATCCTTACTGAGCATCCGAGCTCACCCCTTTCAATGTTTTATTTTTTCCAGGATTATGAAGAAGTAATTTATGAATGACCTGCAGGGATAGTATGAGGGGATATGAAGACAAGATGTTTTTTTTTATGATGTAATGTAAAAATTTATGGATGTATCTAGTTATTCCAAGGCTACTAAACTAATCGGTCTTTCGAGACTTGATCTTTCTCATGATCATGCCAATGTTATGTAATAATGCACCGACTCTAGATAATTAGGGTCGGGGCGTTACAGTTGGTATCAGAGGAAGTTTAGTACAAACCTTGGTAGCTAGATTTAGATAAACTCTGATTAGAGCACGTAGACCTAAGATGAACTTTGAGGATTAGTATAAAAGAACTTCCTAGAATTTTGGTATTGTAGAGATTTTGTGAGTTTTCTGAGCAATACATCCCTGTCTGGATACGAGCAGGTAGAGGCGGCTCTGGCACAGATGTACCTCGGGGTAAAACCCGAAAACACCGCTTTGAGCTAGACTCGAATGGGAACTGGTGCACGACAACGGGCCTTGCTGCACTCTTGGTTACGACACTCCCGGGGGATATGCTTAGGATAATTTACATTTTCTTTACAAACCGATTTAAGTAATATATACATAAGATGAGAGTAAATGACCTTGGTTAATCCTAATATGTTTCAAATTGAGAATATGGTGATATTTTAATCTCTAAATGATTTTACGACTACTATTACTCACACAATGCTTTCTGGTTTTAGTCAATGGCTGGATTCCAAGGAAGTCATAGTGACTTTGAGAATGATGTACAAGGTGGGAACGATGGTAGCGATGAGCAAAAAAATGGAATGTTGATAGGCGTAAAAGATATCGTCTTTATGCCAAATCAGTTTTCCAAAAATATGATCAACAACATATATATTAACCAACTCCCAGACTCAACAAGGAAGAGAAAGGTGATAAATGATAAGATCTCCAGCAATGGAGACCATGGAGAAAAGAAACCTCAATTTTCATCATGCAGGAATTGTGGAAAGAGACACCCAGGAAAGTGTCTCAATGGGACAATGAAATGTTTTACGTGCGGGAAGGAAGGACATAAAGTGAAGAATTGCCGAAGAAAAATGAAGAGTACTATGGAAGAAGATAAAAATGGTCTCAAGAGTCCATTTACAGTCATTTGTCGTAAATGTAGGGGACCTGGCCATTACCCGAGTGAATGTCCTATTTTATAGGATATTTTCTTGGTCAAAGAAGAAGCTATGTGGAAATAAATGGCTGGAGAAAAATTTAAAAAGTATTAGCACTCCTTGTTGATGGGTTTGCTTTGGAATAATTTTCTCTTGTATTTGTAACCCTGCAGTTTGCCATTTGAGAATGATATTTGAGGAAGAATTGTCTCTTCTCTTGTGGATATAGGTATAAATAACCATTTGGTTTATATGATCATTGGGGTTTGAGAAAATGATAAGTTATTATAATTTGGGATGAAAATGCAAAGTATGATATAACATTTGTGGTTAAATTTTGTTATTTTGAGGAATTTATTTTGGTAATATTATAAAATATAGTTTTTGAAAAAGGACAACACGTAGACCGTGTGACAACCCATCGCGTCGGACAAAGCTGTGGGAATCGAACCCACAACCAAAGTGCGATTGGGATTTATCGCCTACCACTGGACTACGTGAAGTCCCTGGTTAGTGTGACTATTTTTTTTTTGTTAAATGATTTTATTGATCAATAATAAGATGATTTGGGTTCTATGTCTTATCAAATGAATACCCTTGGTATAGGAAAATGATTTGGTGATTAAGTGATAAATTTTATTTTGGAAGATGTTCATTTTGTTAGGAACACTATATGCCCAAGGAAAATAGAATACAATGAGGTTTCATTTGTATGAGTAATGGTGGATTTTTATTGTTGATTTATAGTGATTTGGGTTATTTATGGAAATGATTAACCTATAACAGAGAATATGTTATGATGTTAATCACTTTTAAGTATGTGACTTTAAGAGTATTTGATGTCATTTGGAGATACAATGTAACATGGGAGACTACATAATCAAATTCTTCTATGTTTTGGGTTTCAATATTAGTTTGGATTATATTAAAGGATTGTAAGGACAATTCGTTATTGAATGGTATCTATTTAACTTTGGGGTATTGTTGGTTTAATTTTAGAAATTAAGATTAGTGCATATTTATCTCAATGAATATCCTTTTGGGGGATCATTAGATCATTCACTAACCATTTTGGTTTTGATTAATATATGGTTTATCCTGCATGGATCATGTGATTCTATAGAAGTTTATTCTAGCTCTTCCAGTGTGACCAAGTCTTCTTGAATACTCATCGTTTAAAAAAAAATGAGTTAGTGGTGGAAATTTATTAAAGAATGAAAATATACTTAAAATGTAAGTATATCTCATAATGTTCTTAGTCAATATCATAAATGAATTCCTCTTCCTTATGTAATGTAACTTAAAAAAAATGTTGTCCGTTTACTTTCCTACTAAGAGACTAATGGTCGTTTGTCCCAACACAAGTTTGTGGTTTTCTCATTGTTAACTTTCTCCTGATCATGATTTCTATCCCTATCCATCAGAACTTGACACTTAGTTTATCATCCATATCCATGTTTTCTTACATGGAATCCTAGTATGGGTTATCTTGGATAACCCTTATACCTCTCTTTCTTTCTTTTAAAGTGACAGTTTTATTGACTCTTTTTCTGATGTGGGACTTTCCATTATATTCCCAAGAAAAATTTTAAAAATTGCGAGGACGCAATTTATTGAAGGAGGGGAGAATGTAACACCCCAAGCTTCCTCGGTATGTTTCCTTTCGAATAATGCAATGGCGTGCATTGTACGCAACTTCGAGATTTTAACACACCACAACCAATCAAACTAGCCGTTATGAATAGTAATACCTACTTTTAGAAATTATATATATTTTATATTTCAAAATGGACTTCATTTTTGGATTCGGAATATCGAATTTAGCCTAAGGTGAAATTTTGGTACTTTTCGGATAACTTTCATATTTTGATGAATAGTGAAAATTACTAAATTTTAATTAAAAACAACTTTTTTAATCAAAATAATTAATAGTGATAAATTGTGAATTTGAGTGGTTTTAAAGTATATTTAGAATATATTTTTACCATTTAATATAATGTTGGTCATTGGACATAATTTTACAATTAAACCGAACATAAACAAGTGTCAATCTTTTGATAGTTATTATCTCTTAAAAACACGCTTTTTGTTTTGACAGCGGGAATTAATTTTAAATTAATTTCTGCCACTTCTGTGTTTTGAATTTAGAAAAATGGATTCCATATTTGGAATCAGGATGTCCAAATTGTGTAAATAGGTAACTTTTATTTTTAGACATTTTGAATAATTACTGCGGTAAATATTTTATTTACCATGGTTAAGGGTAAATCCGGTAAATAAGGGTTAACAAAATAATATTATAATAATACTAAATTACCCTAAAATGTGTCTTAACCCTATTGGTTGATACATGGTCGACCATGGGCATCTTTGGGTCAATTTTGGGACCCCATAGATCCACTTGTAAGTGATAATGACACTTTATATTAATTTAGTTAAAATGAATACAAAATGACACAAGCATATATCTTTTAGCAAAACAATTGTTACATAGGGTTATATATGCTGGATTTTAGATTATAAATATTCATTAGAAAGCTAAAAAGATTTCCTACATAATTATATTTTATTTATAATTTTTTTGACATTAAATAATTTATTTTATTTATGACACAATGATGATGCAGTAATTACTAAAATAGTAAAAAATTAACATAATTGATATTATAAATACCCAAATAATTATAATATTAAACTTTTAATGAATTAAAAAAATTTTCTAGGATAATATGATATATTAGGATTGATTTATTTGACTTTTTTCTAAGTAATCAATCTGTTATGAGTTTCACAAAAATCAACTAGTGAATAGTGTCAAAATTGACATAAAAGAGTTCTTAAAACAAATATTATATTATTAATTGATATTAAATTCCTAAAAATCTAAGGTTCGGCCAAGAGACTTATATTATGATAGTTTAATCATTAATGGACCACTTGGGGGTCTTTTGGATGTATATAGTAAGTTTATTAACCATATTATATAAAAATACAAAGAGACATTGTAAAAGTGAAACTAATTAACTTAGAGTTAATACTTAAAGATAAGGTTAATATAAGTACCCAGACCTGTCTAAATTATATTGGATGAGTTGTTTTCGACCTATCCCCACCTCAACCTTTGAATAGTCAACTTTGGAGCCATTGGAAACCGAATATGAATTTATTATAAATTAATATTTCTAGCTTTTCCAAAGGTGCCCCTCACCCCTCTTATAAAAGGGCACTCCTCCTTCTCATTTCCTCACACCTCTCAAGCCACTTGGATCGTCCAAAATCTGCCCAACTAAGCTCCCAACATCCCTCTCCTCCTCCTTGAAGCTTCCCCTTAGGCAGAAAGCATTTCAACAAGTCCTTTGGTTCCAACCAAATTGAGTTACCTAAATTAAAGGTAACGATTTCTCTTAAATTATTTTCATTTATTTTGCTTCTTCAACCCCCAAACTCTTTTTATTTACCTTATTTTGTAACAACACCAGTATCCTCAATATACTAGGATGTTGTTATAAGAAGTATTCAAACTACACATACACACAACTCCATCTAATGGATGATGAACATAATGTTTCTGTGGATGGCAAACTAACGCCTCACGAAACGATGATTGTTCAAAAACATCTTACCGCCTCTCATGGTGGCCATTATGATGGCACTGTAATTAAATATGATATTAATGATATATATTTTATATATAAGCTTCTGTAATTTAATTTTATTTCATACCATTATTCGTTTCATGTCATATATACATACGATAATTTCATTTGAGGAAGTGCGGACTACCGCCCCCTTAAAATGATATGACTCGTTCATACCACATATGGAACGTATAAAGAATGGTGTTAATGAACTTAAGTAACATATATAAAATATTATATTATACTGGAATAGTAATATACCTATGTATCATTTGGATTCGATTCTTTTAAAATAAAAAATTAAAAAATTAAATGGAAGTAGCGTTTGTGCGTACGTACGGACTACCGTCTCCACGAACGCGATGAGATTCATTATCCATCGTATCCATTCATGTATAATTATCATTTAATGATTTAAAAATGATGTTTAAGGACTTGATATCATTCTGGATATGAATAAGATACAACAAACATGACTTATGTAACAAAACATATAAAAGAAAATGAATAAGTTAACACCCGAAACGGCGTTAATACTAAGATATTATTAACAAATCAATGTTAAAAGATCATATATGATATCATATTAAAGTAAATGATTCTTGTATTATTCAATAACAATTATTTCACCATTATACAGGAGGTAAACCTACCATCGACCAAGGAAAAAGTACAAAGTAAGGGATTTTCTTATCTCACTTTTAATTCCGTGAGAATTCCATTGACCACCACTTAATTATTGCATGTGGTGTATGTGTACTGCCCATGATTGTATTCATTGTGTTATATACTTTTATTTATGGGTATTTACATCATCATGGTATGATAATTCTTTCATGGGTGTATGTTTCGTATGTTACCTAATCGATAAGGGAATTTGAGATTTCAATTCCCACTCATTTGGCTTTACGCATATTTCATTGATTATATTACTCCATGATTATGTGTGGAATCACTATTCATTTGATTATGTCATAATTTCCACTCCCCTTCCTGTGGATATAAGTTTGATACACATAATCACTCATTGGTAATTCTCAAGTCATTGATATGAATTTGATAAGAGTAATTTTAACTCATTCACCATTTGTTGAGTTAAACATCCAATTCGTTGGTGTTGTTTTTACAAGAATATGTGTGAATGTCCTTTGATTGTTTTACACTGAATATCCAATCATATTTAGTGTATTTATATTTGTCACACATAATTATTTCATTGATTTATCCTTAACCTAAGGATACAACCTTTATGAGAGATTTCATCTCAATTTACATTCCATTGAGACTTCTTTGATGATATACACCAAATCACTTTTATGTGGTGTATATATAATGTACTTTGACATAGTATATCATGATTCCCTTTATTCTCATGATATTACAAAGTTTTGATCACCTCAATTATTTGTATTCAAGTGTCTCTTTTGGTAAGAATCTCTAACTAAAATACCATTTTTAAATGTTTTAAAGACTTATTCATCTAAACCTTTCTCATTAATGTCCATGTTTTAAAAATGGTTTAAAGGATTTATTTATATGGACATTAAAGTTTAGAAATCAAAACTCCTTTTAAAAAGTTTCAAAGTGGTATGGGACACTTTGATTCAAAAATCTACTTTTAAATGGCTTCTTGACAAATAGTGTGACTTTTAAATGTTTTCAAGAAAAGGGGGATATTTCTCTCAAATAGTTTTGATGATTATTTTCATCTATGTCAACATCCTTCATTATTCTTGATTGAGGTTAATGTGATACAATACAATCTTCCATATTGTATCGAATGAGTTATGTTTGACTGTGGATGTGCTGTTTTTATACCATTCATGGTTTGTGGTAAAAGTATTGACATTTCGTATGCTAGTTTTAATACGAATGTTTATGTTATGTTTAAACCTGTTCATATGAGGAATGCATTGGACTTAATAAGTGACGGGTGGAGCCCGCTATAGCTCCTCGATGCATCGGTAGGTCTCATGAGACAAACTAGTGTCTTGGCACAAGGCCTTGGCAAAATCTTATTTGTAGTCTTGGCACGAGGCCTTGGCTATGTGGTTATGATAGTCTGGCATTATGCATTCCATCATTATGAAAGTGGTTATTGATATTGCATGTGATCATTCGACTAGTAGAATATCCATGTGAGTAAGTAAATGGCATTATTTCATTTTACTTTTGCCATACTATGTTGAAGTTCAATTTTAAAAGGCTTTTGTTTTAGTTATAAATTGCCTTAAGTGTTTATGCTTATTTATGAAAGCTTCTGCTATAATGTTATCCTTACTGAGCATCCGAGCTCACCCCTTTCAATGTTTTATTTTTCCCAGGATTATGAAGAAGTAATTTATGAATGACCTGCAGGGATAGTATGAGGGGATATGAAGACAAGATGTTTTTTTTAAGATGTAATGTAAAAATTTATGGATGTATCTAGTTATTCCAAGGCTACTAAACTAATCGGTCTTTCGAGACTTGATCTTTCTCATGATCATGCCAATGTTATGTAATAATGCACCGACTCTAGATAATTAGGGTCGGGGCGTTACATGTAAACTGTGTATGAAAAATATATAACTTAATTGAAATAAATTTGACAAAATGAATATAGAAAAAAAAATATTATATACATTTCAAACAATTTTTTGTATAATTACATTTACAATTATCCAAAAATATTTAAACACATTATTGTTTCATCATCTTTGGCACCCACAATCCCCTATCAAAAAGTTCGATCATGGTATCAGTTGCCGAAAAGATCACCTCAAACCAAGAAAAATAATCCACCTATATAAGAATATATATATATATATATATATATATATATTCAATACTATAAGAAAATAAGTTAACCATTAAAATGAATGACTACATTAATAAAATACCAATTTTAAATAATAAGACACACATTGAGTTATTTTGGTCACATCGTGAATTGTATTGAGGTGGGTTTCATTCATACTAGTCACAAATGACTTATGGACTATTGTACTGAAATTTCAAAAACAATATGTATGTTTTTTCAGGGTTTTGACTTTTTCACTTATTGTTTTTACTAAAATTAATTTCAATTTTAAATAATGACACACATGGAGTTATACCGGTCACACTGTGCATTAGATTAAGGTGTGAATGATTCCTACGATTAAAAATTACTTATAGATTTTTTTTCTAAAGTATCAAAACAATTAGAATTAATTTACTTAATTTTTAGTATATCACTAGTATTTTTCACTAAAATTCCATTTCAAACTATAAACACACACTTTGAGTTATATCAGTTTCAACGTGTATCGGTTTGACATGAGACAGCTTCATAGAAATCTAAAATGACTTATGAATCACTTTCCTAAATTATCAGGACAATCAAACTGTTTTTTCTTGGTTTTTAGTGAATTACATTCATTTTGAACTAAAATCTCAATTTTAAATTGATAATAGGCACTTTGAGTTACTAGTCACATCGTTCATTGTATTGAGGTGTGGTCGATTCCTACACATCACAAATGACTCATGGATCATTTTCATAATTTATAGTAATAATTATGATGTGTCTTATCCATTTTCAGTATGTCACTTGTTCTTTTTAACAATTAATTCCACGTTTAAATAAATATATACACTTGGAAATATACCAATCACATCATGCATCAGATTGAGGTGATTCTGATTCTAACACATCAAAAATGACTTATTGATCATTTTCTTAAAGTATCCAAATAATCCAAATATTTTTTCTTGGTTTTGAGTATGTCACTTCAGCATTTTATTAAAATTAATATCAATTTTAAATAAAAATACACACATAGAGTTATAACGGTCACACTGTGTGTCAAATTGAGGTGGGGCTGATTATTTCATTTTATAAAGGAATTATTAATCATTTTCTTAGAGTATCAAAACAATATGAATCTGTTTTCACAATTTTCAGTATGTCACTTGTTCAACTTACTAAAATTTATGTCATTTTTTTTAAAAAATAGACACTTTTTGAATTATAATGGTCACACCATTTATCATATTGATGTGAAGATGATTAATACATGTCACAAATTATTTATTTTTAATTTTAATAAAGTATAAAAACAATCTAAATCTTTTTTCTCATTTTTGAGTATGTCACTTGTGTCTTTTATTAAAATTAATATCAATTTAAATAAATAGAAAAACTTGGAATTATATCAGTTACATTGTGCATCAGATTTAGGTGTGGATTATTCCTATACAAAAAAAATTACTTATGGCTTGTTTTCCTAAATTTTCAAAATAGTATGAATGTGTTTTCTCAGTTTTTAGTATGTCACTTGTGTTTTTTATTAAACTTAATATGAAATTTAAATAAAAAAGACATAATTATAGTTATAATGTTCGAAACATGTGTCAATTTGATGTGGGGTTGATTTATAAACATTTTAAATGACTTATGTCGGAATTATATTTCTCGGTTTCAATATATCAGTTGTTCGTTTTAATAAAATTAATGTTAATTTTAAATAACTTGACACACATTGAATTATACTGGTCACACCATGAGTCTAATTGAGGTGAAATTGATTCTTACACATAAAAAATTACTTATTTATCATTTTATTAAATTATAAAAACAATTCAGATGGATTTTATCAGTTTTGAGTATATCACCTGTGTTTTTTATTAAAATTAATGTCACTTTTAAATAAATAGAGAGACTGGGAATTATACCGGTCACACTATGTGTCGGATAGAGGTGAAAATGATTCCTACACATCATAAATGATATATGGATCATTTTACTAAAGTATTGGAACAATCTTAATGGTTTTTATCATTTTTTATTATGTTGGATTTTGTTTAATAAAATGTCGTTTTTAAATAAAAATGAAAACTTTGACTCACACCGGTCACATCGTGTATCAGTTTGACATGAGACCAATTCCTATATGTCAAAAAATATTTATGAATCAATTTACTTAATTATTTAGAAAATATGAGTTCATTTCCAAGCTTTTCAATGAGTGACACTTTTGGAACAAAAATGTCTATTTTAAACTAATAACGAGCACTTTGATTCATACGATCATGTATCAGATTGAGTTGAGCATGATTACTACACATAAAAAATTACTTAAAGATAATTTTATTAATGTATAAAAAAAATTTAATATGTTTTATCAGTTTTTTAGTATGCCAATATTCTTTTTTACAAAAATTAATGTCAATTTTAAATAAAAATAAAATCATTGATTCGTACCGATCACACCATGTATCGGATTGAGGTGTGGTTGATTCCTAAATGTCTCAAAGTATCAAAAAAATCTTAATTTCCAATGTTGTCATGAATTCCATTTTATTTCTCTGTCTAACTACCAACATTGCATATTGACTAGATTGTTTTAGCTGAAAAATATTTCTCATTGTTAAAATTTGTAAGAATAGAAAAATCTCATGTGCCCTCTACTCTTTTGGACTTCAACAATGAGAATGGTTTTTTGGATAACAACATCGAATAAATATGTAGTCTTGGTAGTTAAATAAAAAAAGTTAATTGAAATAGAAATAATTTTAACATTGGTAGAAAGAAACATTTTATCTCTTTTGTGGCTTGTTGTAGATTATTGAAAGCAAAATATGACTTCCCAAAATATCTATGAAAAAAAACTAAATAAGTATTAAATAAAAATGATAAGGAAATTAACTTAAAAATATTAGATAAATGATAGCAAAATTAATTAATTAAGTGGTATGAACTCACCTTTTCATAATGGTTTTATGCATTCTTGACCCATTTCCTTGTTTTCTTTATCTTAGTTGCAAGATCCATGTCTAATCTCTCATGAGCATGATTAGCTTCGAACAAACCACCCCATATTGAACAAATAAATCCACATGTACAATTAAACAATTATTATATTATTAATACTAAAAATATTTATATTAAATGTAAATATGAAAAAATACATTACTTCTATGGAAGTCACATCTTCATGCTATTTGTGTACTTTCTACCATCAGGTATACTGTAAATGTCATTATCTGCAGAAGTATGTTAACATTTAGTTTTGATTAAATTAATTTAGAATAGAAAAGATAATAACCTGACATAATGAAATGTATATTAAAAAAAATATAACATTATTATTAAAATCTCTTTCTTTTAAAGGATGAAGAGATTTGACCCCTCTATCGAGTATCCAAATCCATTCATTGTGGTCTCCTCTGACATACAAAACTCCATCTATATTGGGATCACTGTGAAATTATTTTGGCATTCCAATGAAAGGGTCATCCTTAGTTGAATTTTCATATGACCCTTTAGTGGTTTTGGTCGTTAACAAAACAATTGACCTTTTTCAGCTAGTGGGATCTAGAACATAAAATACTTTTACTTCCTATGATTCTATTATAAACGGTTCATTGTTGTACCCTTCCTTACTAAAATCCACTTTCATAAATCTAAATTCACATATTTTAACAAAAATCATTTTATCAACCAACTTTCATTGATAAATAAGCACTTTGAATGATTTATAACCCATATCCTATATTTTTTTATGATGCTAAAGTATAAAATATTAGCATAAATTGGATTTATGTCCTGAGTACAAGAAACATACATCGCTTCACCCACAATTGTAACTCAAGTATTTTTCATGGTAATGTATTAATCATGTTCATTTGTATAGAACATATAACCATTAATTACATAACCATTATAAGATAATACATACACACTTGGTCCTCAAGCTATCCCTCAAAGATGTTTTGAAATTGAATCAATATTTTTATCTGAATCCTTAAAAATATGGTCCTAGAACCATCCTATAAACTGTTGATTATGTGAATTTTATATCCATATTTCAACCCTTGATGGATTCAAATGCCTAGGAATTTCTTTGTTGGTTTAAACATATGATGAAACCTCTAAACTATTATGAAAAATGTAAAGGTGGTTCTGCACCTGATCATTAATATTGATTTTCACAACATATCTTCTAGAAATTCCATCACCCATAAGCTTCCTAGTGTGATGAGATATCGGTAAACCAATGTTTTCCGCACTACATAGGTAACCAGTACAATATAAAATGGCTTCCTCAATAATATATTGCTCTGCAATAAAACCCTCTATATGACTTTGATTTTTAACATACCCCTTCAAAAAATTCATAAACTATTCAATGGTGTACATCCATCTATAGTGATAGAACCACATAGTGGAATCTATCTCACCAAGTGAACCATTAAGTGAACCATCATATCAAAAAATGCATATGGGAAGAAAATTTCTGATTCACATAATATGATGGAAATATCCCTTTCCATAGTCAGAAAATTTTTCTGGTCTATATCTTTGCTGCATATAGCTTTCTAAACTAAACATAGATTTGTTAATATATAATAAACATCATTGGGGAAAATAAATGTAAAGCTATAATAATTAGATCTTACATAAAAACATGGAAGTAATGTGATTTTAAACCCTTTAAAATTAAATCATTCATTGACACGATATAGTTTATATTTAATGAATACCCCTATGGAACCTTTACATAATTCAAGAACTTTCAAAACTGATATCTCTTCTTCCTAGAAAGAGTGTAAAAAGATAGAGGAATAAAATTTCATTTTTCAGCCTTCACTGGCACCAACTCTTCTCGTATTCCCATGTCCACCATGTCCAACCTAGCCTTAATTCCATCCTTTGTTTTTTCAAGTGCATTTTTTAATGTCCTCTTTACACTATCACGTACATTTTTTTCAACATGAATAACATCAAGAAAATTTATGGCGTACAGAAAATTCTAGTATGGTATGTAAAAAAAACTAATCTATTTTTCCAATATTTTTTCATAAGGTTTTTCATAAATGTTTTACCAAAATCAGTGTCCACATTTTTACTTTCTCAAATATTTGATCTTCTATTAGTGGAGATGGTGTTGTATGTTCTTCTGAACTTCCATCAAATGATGTCGTCAAAGATCAGTACTTATGTCATCGAGGTAGAAATATGTGATGTCTAAGAAACATATTCTTAGATGAATGTTTCAACCAAATTGATTGTGTACCTTTCTCGCAAATAGTACAACCTTGAGTTCCTTCAATGGTATATCCTAACAAATTTATATACGTAAAAAATGTCATTTATCTTATAATACAACATGCTCTCAATGTGAACTCTACATTTTTGAAAGAATCATACCACATAACTCTTGAATCCAACCTTAATTTCAAGTCCTTGATCAATGGAGGAAAATAAACATCAATATTGTTACCCAGTTGTTTTGGTCTAGATATAATAATAGATAACATGATGTATTTTCATTTCATGAATTACCACAATAGAAAGTTATAATTTAACAACATAATCGGCCATGCACTGTGAGTGCTTCTTTGAAAACCAAAATGATTAAGTCCATTTGTAGATTATGCAAGATGAATATTTTTCAGCTCGTTTCCAATTTCAGGTTACTGATGATAGATTCTCTTCTAATGAGGAGAGTTTGTTGGGTGTTGAAGTTTCCCATATTTATTTCTTGTATCTGTATGCCACATTAATTTCCCGACAGTCTCCTCATATCCATATAGGCATCTAAACCTTGGAATTATTGGAAATTACTAAAAAACATTCTTCGGACCAGATTTATCTTTCTTGTATCAAGAGGTATCACACTTTGGGAATTATTTATGTGATTTATGGTCTTTGAGAAACAATATACATTCATTTTGGTAGGCATGTATTCTTTTATAGATCATACCCATCAAATATATAATTCATTTGGCACTTTATGTTCGGCTATGGAACTCATTATGTTTTGGGATAATATCATTCAAGAGGGAAAGTAGTTCAGTAAAACTAGTTTCACTCCATATATTTCCTTCTTTCAAATTATATAGTTTTAGTATGGATGATAATGTTTTATATTTAGAGAAACCATCAAAAAATGGTGTCTTTTCACAACTCTTTAACTTCCTAGACAATTTTGGGAACTGATTAAGTTAATCTTCAACATTCCTTTTCATTCCCTCAATAATATATTCATCATCATTCACATCTATAATCACATCCTTCATACATCCATCTTTATTATCCACCCTCTTTTTTATATCTGATGATCCATAAAATGCTGTGTTTTCCTAGTCACAATCTACATTCACTTTTTCCCCATGTTTATTCTAATATTAATAACTTCGATCAATTTTTTGATAGATCAAGTGTTCTTATAACTCTTATAGAGTAATTAGTATTGAATAAAAATAGCATAAAAACAAACAAAGGATTTGAGAAGGTATATATGCATGATCTTTTACAAAATTGATAAACTCTTTCACTCCATCTTTATACTCATTTTTCATACAATTGGAATCCATCCATTGTTTATTCATATCCACCTTATTTGATTCAGTAATATTAATATTTAACAAAATAAATGTTGAGATGGTATGGAGAATGATATTCTCCTTAGATATAAAATGTAGGATCCAAATAATAATGTAGATACTCAATATACAAGAGGGGGTGAATTTTATACCTTAAAAATTCATTGGGAATTTTTAAAGTTGGTAAGAAACCTTTATATTGTTTAACAAGGCCAAACAAATTAATTCACAAAATCTCTAGTTCTAAACACTTGCTTGAATCTGGAAATATGATCCTGAGAAAGAAATTCCAGAAAAGTGAATCCAGAAATGAAACATAACAAAAGTTTACAAAGATAAATATTCTACCTTAAAGCGTATAGAATCTTACTAAATCAGAGTGTACAAGTTTAAGGAAGTATAAGATAGTTATGCATTCCTTAACAAACAAAATGTAGTGGAAAACAAGAAATAAACAAGTAACAAGTAGTAAATATTTTAACTCGAAGAGAAGAGTATCCAACAACCTTGGATAAAGGTCCCTTGATTTATACTTTCAAGAAAGAATGTCTTACCCACACCAGGGTAAGCTCTCGATACGAAGATCGGAGTCTGTCTTGTTATCCCCTCAAGCCCTCAACTTCAAGGTAGTCGGTACCTCTGTCTTCCTCAGCAAGGAAGTACTCCAACTTTAAGGTAGTTGGCACCTCTGTCTTCCTATCCCAGAAAGCCCTCGAATGTAAAAAGAAACATTCAAAGTTGTATGATGAAATTATGAACAAGTTGTTTAGTATGCACAAAGAATGAGATTATCTCTCTATAAATCACTTCAACAACATGTAATCTCTAGAGTCGTAGAACAGTGTTGATATCTTTCAAATGAGATTGTATTTATAGGCACAGCTTAAATGGTCGTCTCCCTCCTCCAACGGTCATATTTTCCTTGAATTTCATAGGGACTTGTACAAGTGTCACTCTAAAAATGGTTAGTTAGTAACTGAATGCACGATATCATTTTGTCACCAAAAACATGAGTAAGAAAAAATATGGGTATATAAGTAAATTCATTTTTCGGAGTGTATGAAAAAAAAATGAAAGTTCAGAGTCTAACCAAAAACTATTCGGAGTCTATAATATATGGATATTCGGATTCTATTTATCATAAGAATTCAGAGTTTGAATTTTGTTGAATTCTAGAGTCTGCATTTCAAGGAAATTCATAGTCTTTAATTAAATAGAATTCAGAGTCTGAATTCATAAGAGTTCAGAGTCTGAACTTACAAAGTTTGAAGTCTGAATTAGTAAGAGTTCAGAGTCTGAACATACAATGGTCGGATTCTGAATATAGAGTACTCAGAGTCAGAACTCAAAAAAGTTCGGAGTCTGAATTTAGAAAATTCAAAGTCAGAACTCAGAAGAGTTTGGAGTCTGAATCCAGGGAACTCTGAGTCAGAACACAGAAGATTTCGGAGTCTGAATTCAGAGAACTCAGAGTCAGAACTCAGAAGAGTTCAGAGTCTGAATTCCGAGAACTCGGAGTCGGAAAATAGAAGATTTCAGAATATTAATTCAGAGAACTTGGAGTTAGAACATAGAAGAGTTCAGAGTCTGAATTCGGAGAACTTGGAGTCAAAACTTATATGAGTTCGGAGTCTGAATTTAGAGAACTCGGAATCTAAATTCGGATCCTGAAAACATAATTCTTTATATATAAGTATATATATGATTCTGAGGTTTTGGATACGAAACCAAATTTTATACTTAGACCAAATTAACAATGAAAAATATGGTAAGGATAAATTTCCTTGGGGAATTAAAATTTTCCTTATGAAAGCAAGACATAGGGTAAATGGAATTTTCCATAAGATAAGGTGTTTGTGATTTTTAAAACATGAAGAAATGGTAAAGTTATAAAGAAACCTTATTGACTCAATCAATCTCCCCAAACATGAAGGAATGGAAAAGTCATAAGGACACCTTATTTACTCAACAATCTCCCCATTTTTGGAATGCACAAACATCCTTACGAAAAATAAAATAAGGACTTTAGAAAATATTTTTCTAAACTCTGAAAGTAAAACTTATCTCCCTTAACACATGGGCACAGTTGAATATAACTAAATTCCCCTTAGGCTATGGAACACTAAGGATCGTATTCTTTATTTTTGGAATGAGATTTTTCATTATCTTGAATACGAAAATCTTTGTAATGAAAACTCCCCCTTAGATGAACACTCCCCCTTACTTAGGGAAATTTCTTTTTTACATAGAATTATTTTTCCTTTATCCCCCTTTGTGATTTTCAAAAAGAAATATAGGGAATGGAAAATATAATATGGTACCTGAAATATTAGTACAAAACATACAAACAAAAATGAGCAACCAAAATTTCATTAGGATTGGAAAAAAATTTACAAAAAGTAAAATTCAACAAAATATCAGATTAGGTCTAATCATCCTTCCTTTTCTATGGGCATAAACTTCCTGACAATGGTTTTGAGCTTCTTGAGCTTCTTGTTGTCTTCTTCTTCTTGTTTGAGAATCTGATCCTAATCCTCAGCTTTCTTCTCTAAAGCTTTGATTTTTTCTTCCTGAGCCTTGAGAGCCTCTTCCTGACCCTTCAACAATTCATCTTGATTATCAATATTTTCTTCTATCTCAATCTAGAGATCTCTTTATCTCTTCCAGCTTTGAGCTACTGAATAAATTTTTCCATTCAAATCCTTCACTTCTTCAATCTGGTAATTCTGTTTAAGAATCATATTTTCTTCAAAACATCTTCTGAGATCCTTGATCTTACTATCTTCGATGTCAAAATTATCCTTGACACTTTATTGAAACTCATCAAGAATATATATATCTTCTATATTTTTCTTATACCAAGTGGTCATAATCTTGCAGGATATCTTATGGGATTCATAGTTAATGAAAAAAGTCTTGAAATAACCCTCAAGGTTTACACATTTATCCATCACCATGGATACTGAATCTGACTTTTGATTCAAGGTGTGTTAGAGAATTTGGTATCTCGAGTCAATACATGGAAATATCTTAATTGTCCCAACATTCTTCTTCAAATATTGGACTACAAAATCATTTCCAAGGGATGATGATTCTGAATCTGAAACATTTCTAGGTGAGAGATCTTTCTCTAGCTCAGCAAGTTTCCTCTTTAAAGATCCAGCAGCTTCCTTCTTCTTTATAACAGCTTTAGTAGGTGTATCAACAACCACCTATTTACCCTTATTGGTTTTAAAAATGGCTTCCTCATCAGGAGATTCATGTTCACTATCAGATAGTTGAAGAATTGTGCCTTCATATAGCTATTCCTTCTCAGCTCTTGCCTCATCATCCTCAGGATGAATGAAGTCGTGATTAGAACTTTATTCTTCAAAGAACTTATTTACTTCATCTTCATCCATGTCATTTTCTCCTTTCTCATATTTCCCTGGTGTAGCCAACTTTTAAGATTCTTCTTCTGAAGTATGGATTGACAACTTCTCAGATGGACTTTCCTTCTCATGAAAGTCTTCCACTTGATTAATCTGATCTTCGGTATCGCAACTCCTTTCTTCTTCTTCCAATTCTTCCACTAATTTTTATTCTTATTTTTCATTAAATTTTTCCGGAGTCACATACATCTTTCCAGGAGTTTCAGGTAAGGATTCTACCTGGAAGTATTATTGTACCGGAATATTTTCATATACTTTCTCAGAAGCCTTGAGAAGATATTATACAATCTCTTCTTCAGCTATCTTCTTATATTAATTCTTTTCCTTCTCTTCCCTTTCCAGATACTCAGTTGTCTTCTCCTTAAGAGATTTTGCTACAGCACGGTCTAGTCCAAACTAGGGATCCCCTTCTTTCATGTTATTCTTATCTTCCCTTAAATTAGCAACTACCTCATCTAGATTTGATTTTTTCATCATAGGTTTTAGGGGTGTGGATTGGATTTCCTTAGGCTCTGGAATTTTTCCTTCCAATGCTACTTCCTTCAACTTCCTCTTTCTTCCTACCTTTTTTGATTGTTTAGCCACATATTGTTTTCTTGGAACAGATTTAGCTTCTTCCTATGGTAAGTCATAAAATTCTCCATAGTTTGTAGAAAAACCAATGTTCATCCTCTTCAGGGTATCATCACTAACTATCATGACTTTTAAATTCCTTGGCTTCGAGCTGCAAGGAATTTTAAAAGATTCTAAACACCAAAAAATTAACTTTGAGAGAATAACTAGATACATAATTATCCGAGCCTTCAAGTTTCTATTCTTAATATTCTCAATCATAATGAGAATATGCTTAACCAAGTTGATCTTCCTTATATTTACCAAGAAATCCAAGATATACATGTCACTCTTCTTCAAAGTATCCTTGTCACCTTTTCTCGGAATGATGAATCCTTGAACCCATAATTTGAGAATTTGATAATTTGTAGACAAGTGGACGATCTTCGGAGTCTTCACATCAGATATTCCAAAACATGACATATCCTTCTCCTTAATAAAACTTCTTTTGACATCAGGAAACTTCTGAGAAAAAAACTCAGATTCCCCTTCGAATGGAATACCAACCAAACTAGTTGCCTTAGTATATGAAAGAGCATAATTTTTTCCATATATCTTGAAAAAAATCTTTTCTCTACCTTCTTCCTTAAAGAAATGGACTGATTCATAAAACTCAACAAGAAAATCTGGATACACTAAGTCTTGATCTCCTAGCTTCGATATAGAAATGATCTACCATCCATTCAGATTTTTTTTTAGATAATCGAATTATACTTGTTAAAGAAGTTTGGATGCAGCAACATTTATCTATAGACCTGCCACTCTGAAATAGGCTTGATATTAGACATATCTTTCTGAGAATATTCTTTTATAGACATTCGGAATTGAGTGACCATTGAAAATCTAGAATGAGCTTATGTAGAAGGGCAGAACTTCAGCACACGAGAGCTTGATAATCGATGTGGGAAAACCATCGTGGGATCCTTTATATAGGTTTTTGATACGACGGTTCATCTTCCAAACCCAATACATTGGATGAAAATCTTTCTGATTAGATATGATGGTTTATATGATAGCCGCAAGGAAATCTTGGATCCAATCTTTTGAGTTTTTTTTTTTAAAAACATTCAGATTTAAGGAAAATAGAATCTGAAGTGTTTAAAAACAAAAGAAAGTACCAGCAAGTAAAGGATGATTATGAAAACTCAGGAAAGGAAACATACCTTTCAGATTTATAGGAAGATTATTTGTAGTGATGGAAATTCTTCTTGAAGAAATTTAGATTCTGAAAATTTGATCATGAAAAATTTAAAAAAACTGACTATGAAAACTTTTTAGAAAATCTTCATTATGAAAATTTAAGTACAAAAATATTCAGTATGAAAATTTAAAGTATAAAAATCTTCATTACGAAAATATTAATTATGAAAATTTAAAGTAAAAAAATCTTTATTACGAAAATTTAAAGTACCAAAATTTTCATTACGAAAATTTAATGTACAAAAATATTCATTACGAAAATATTCATTACAAAAAATTAAAGTACAAAAATTTTCATTATGAAAATTTAAAGTAAAAAATTAATTATTATGAAAATCCTCATTATGAAAATTTAAAGTAAAAATATATTCATTACGAAAATTTAAAGTACAAAAATATTCATTACAAAAATATTTAGTCAAAAAACAATTTTAGACATCTAACAAACAAATGTACCCCCCCCCCTATGAAAAGGATATTATTACTATAAGGAGATTGGTTTCAAAAAAAAGTTAAAAAGAAATATTATCTTATGGTTATCATTCCTAACTTCTTTTTAATGTATTCAAATATATCGGTGGGTAAATATTTTGTAAAAATATCAGCAAGTTGATCTTGTGTTCTGATAAATTGAATAACGATATCCTCTTTTGTGTGTGATCCCTAAGAAAGGGATGCCTAATATCTTTGTGTTTTTCATGATAGTGATGTGCGGGGTTTTTACTTGGGATAATTGCACTAGTATTATCATACAAAATTTTTGTTTTCGTAAAACTCATACCATAGTCTGTGAGTGTGTGTTGCATCCACAACACTTGAGCACAATAACTTCCAGCTGCTATATATCCAGCTTCAGCAGTGGAAATTGCTACTAAGTGTTGCTTTTTTCATGACCAAGAAACTAATGAATCTTTTAAGAAATGAAAAGTTACTTATGTACTCTTTATATCCATTCTACATCCACCAAATTCAGCATCCAAAAAACTTTTTAAAACAAAATCATTTCCAAAAGTATAAAAGATTCCAAGATCCATGGTTCCCTTTAAGTAGAGAAAAATTCTTTTCACTTCCTTTAAGTGAGATTCCTTAGGATTGTATTGATATCTTGCAAATAAGAATACCAAAAACATTATGTTTGGACGACTAGCTATCAAGTAAAGTAAACTTCATATCATACCTCTAAAAGAAGTTTGATCTACTAGTTTCCCAGCTTCATCTAGATCAAGTGAATTTGAGGTACCAATGGGAGTACTTATACTATTAGTGTTGTCATATACATACTTTTTAAAAATATCTTTAATATACTTATGTTGGGATATGTATATTCCTTCATGGTTTTTGAGAGATTTGAAAACCAGGGAAAAATGTTAACTCACCCATCATACTCATTTCAAACTCGGATTTCATTAGATCTACAAATGAATCAGTTAAATATTGTTGAGTTGAACCAAATATAATGTCATCAACATAAATTTGAAAAACTAAAACATTTTTCTTATATTTATTTATAAAAAGTTTTGGATCTTCATTTCCCTTAACATAATTATTTTGGAGAAAAAATATTGTAAGTCTATCATACAAATCTCGAGGGGCTTGCTTAAGTCCACACAAAGCTTTGGTAAGTTTAAAAACATGTTCAGGATGTTTTTTATCATCAAAACCATAGGTTCTTCAACAAAAATTTCCTCTTGAACATAACCATTTAGGAAAGAACATTTTACATCCATTTGAAAAAATTTGATGTTAAAGAATGCTGCAAAGGCAAGTAGAATACGAATAGATTCAAGTCTAGCTACTGAAGCATAGGTTTCTTCATAGTCTATTCATTCTAGTTGATTATATCCTTTAGCAACCAATCTATATTTATTTCATACTTTGATTCCATTATCATCACACTTATTTCTGAAGACCCATTTTACTCTAATAACATAAGTTTCCTTAGGCCTTTCAACCAAGGTCCAGACTTTATTCCTTTTGAATTCATTTAGTTCATCTTGGATAGCTTTTATCCAACAATCATCATCTAAAGCATCATCAAGGCTTTTTGTTTCTAATTGGAAAAGGAATTCTAGGTGTTCTACTTCATTCCTTAAGGGACTTCTAGTCCTTACGGGTTTATTTACATCTTCAATGATAATATCAATGGGATGATACTTTAGAAACAACTGATTTGGGTTTTGTAAAACCTGTTAATCAACATTGGGTAGGAAATCTTCTGGGGTAAATGCTTCAGAAAGATATTATTGGAAATTTTTATTATCAGAAGGATCCTCTATAAAAGGTTGATAGTCATTTTTTAAAAACACATCTGAAGATGTAGGTTGAGGTTGTTTAAAAACAAAGGGATTAGTTTCATCAAATTTGACATGCACTGTTTCTTCAATAGTACATGTGTTTTTATTAAAAACTCTATAAGCCTTAGAAGTTGTGGAGTAGACTAAGAAAATTCCTTCATCATATTTTGGTGCGAATTTGTGTAAATTATGTTTAGTATTCAGAATGAATACTTTGAAACCAAAAACCTTAAAGTAGAAAATTCTAGTTTTTCTACCATTCCATAACTCATAAGGAGTTTTTTTAAAAAAAATTCTAACTAAAACTCGATTTATAATATAACAAGAAGTACATACACCTTCAGACAAAAAAAAATTTGGCTACATAAGCATGTTTCTTGTTATTTCTTTAAGAATTATATTTCTTCTTTCAATAACACCATTTTTTTTGAGGTGTTCAGGGTGCTGAGAATTTATGAGTAATGCCTTTTCTACTACAAAATGTTTCAAAATCGGAATTTTGATATTCTCCTCCATGATCACTATGAATAGTTATAAAAGGATGGTTTTTCTCATTTTTAACTTGGGCTCTAAAACTTTTGAAATAAGAAAAGGCTTCATATTAATTTGCTAGAAAATAGACCCATGTAAATCTAGTGTAATCATCAACTAAAACAAATACATAATATTTTCCTCCAATGCTTCTAGTTTTTGTTGGTCCAAAAAGATCCATATGCACTAACTGTACTAAATCAGTGGTTGAGACTTCACCAACTGATTTAAAACTTGGTTTATGTTGCTTTCCATATTTATAAGGATCGCAAACTTTTGAAGAATCAAATCTAAGCTCCGGTAAATCATTAAATAGTCTTTTTTTAGAGAGTTTTCATGGGTTTCTAAGGTTACAGTGTCCTAAAATTATATGCCATAACCAAGAATTATCTTCCATTGAAATAAGGAAAGGTAGATCTTGGATCATAAGGTATTCTAATTTTAGTGTATAGACATTCTCTTGCCTATTGGCAGAAAGAATAAACTTTTCCTTGGAATTGTGTACTAAGCACTTGTCATTACTGAAATTCACAAGGTAACCTTTATCACATAATTGACTTATGCTAATGAGGTTGTGCTTAAGACCCTTAATAAACAAAACATTCAAAATCAACATTTTTCCAAGAATAATGATATTACCTATACCAATGATCTCTCCCTTAGCATTGTCTCTAAAAGTTACTTTTCCTCCTTTCGTCTTGGTAATCTTTTCAAAGAAGTTTTTGTTACTAGTAATATGTCGAGAACATCCAATATCCATGTACTATGTATTGTTGTTAATACTTTCTTTACTTTCCTGAAAATAAGAGTTTTAGAATTTTGGAACCCAAACATTCTTGGATCCTGAAATTTCAGAAAGAAAAATTTTAGGCACCCACATTTTCTTAGAAAAATCGGCTTTATGAAATCCTAAAGACTGGGTTTTGTTTAAAGAAAAATTTCATGCCCAATTTCCACCACACTGACACTTAGTGCAGAATGGGGCACTTTGAAAAATAAATTAAATGCTACTAAAAATCGGTTTAGAATGGGTAAAACTAAATCCATAATTATTCCTTAGATGTCGGATTTGAGAATACATTTTATCAAAATTTTCTTTACCTAAGGTAATGTTTGACAAAGACTTCCTCAAGGAAAATATTTTGGATTTTAGTCTAATAACCAAGTTCTTATCTTCTAAAACATTAGCACTAGAGTTAGGCTAAAAAATTTTCTTAGAAATTAGTTTTTCTAGATCCTTAGAAATTTTATCCTTCTAAGAATTTACTTCCTCAATAGTTTTAAAAATACTTTCAAAATCAAGGATTTTCTTATCAAGATCTTTAGAAAGATCTGATATTTCTTTAGTAATAATAGAAATCCTAGAATTTTCCTTATCAATATTTTTCTTGAGTTTTTAATTCTCATTCTCAAGAAGCTTAGCAAACCTAGAAACTTATTTATAGGTAGGTAAAGTATTATCCTCATCAGAAAAAGATTCTTCATCAGAAGAGTTATAATATTTACTATCACTATAATTGGCATTTAGGTATAAATTGGTAATAGATTCAGAATTGTGTACCTTATCCATTAAGTAATGATTTTCAATAGTTATTCTTCCTATTAAACCAAGATTTTTCTGTCCAGAAGATTCATAATCTGATGATTCATTTGAAGAGTCTCCACCACGGGCACTCCTGGTGTCTTTAGATTTCAAAACGTTCTTAGATTTAGCTTTGTAGTACTTCTTTCTATTTCTCTCA
The DNA here is from genome assembly GCA_963277665.1 of Viscum album. Classification (NCBI taxonomy): domain Eukaryota; kingdom Viridiplantae; phylum Streptophyta; class Magnoliopsida; order Santalales; family Viscaceae; genus Viscum; species Viscum album. The sequence continues at coordinate 996,531,748 of OY728164.1, forward strand.
GAATGATTTTCCTTTCTTTCCTTTCTTTTAAGCATAGAACAATCAGGTCTTACATGTCCATCTCTTTTGAACTCATAACATGTGACTTTTGAGTCTTTCTTATCTTTCCTTTCTTTCTTCTTCTATCTGGATTGAATGTTCTTCTATCCAGCAATATTGTTCATCCTTCGAGCAGGATTGGATAGTTCATATATTAAAGATTCACTTTCACTATATTCATATTGAATAACAATCTTCTTAGATTTAGATCTAGTAACTCTCTCAGGAGTCTTGGATTTCATATGATTTGATTTTGTAGTAAAAGAAACACTACCATTTCCATTATTTTTCTTAATATTATCATCATCTCTCTTCATTCTAGTCTCACGTTGAATAAGAGTTCCAAAAATTTTATCAAGTGAAATCTGAGTAACCTTTCTATTCTCATCTATATTTGTTATCTTAGATTCTCACTTATTCAGCATGATGTTTATGATCTTATCCACAAGAGATTCATCATCTAATCCTTTCTCACCCATAGATTGTATACTATTAACAATAGTCATGAATCTTTGTTGCACATTACATATGGGTCCTCCATAAGGAAATCAGAAACCATTATATTCATCGTTGAGCATGGATCTTCTAGTTTCAATAACTATGGAAGTTCTAAAGTGTGTAACTTCAATCTTTTTCCAAATACAATTTGCTGCTTCAAAAGATGAAATTTGGCTATATATATTTCTAGTCATGGAACAAAGAAATGTATTGTATACCTTATAATTCAGTTGATATTCATGCTTTTCTTGGTTGGTGAAGGTACTAACTTCCTTTTTAGGGATTTTATATCCTCCATTAAGCATAAAAAAATTATCTACATCAGTATTGATAATGAATGTCTTCATACGATCCCTCCAATATTTGTAATCATTCCCATAAAAAATAGGTGGTCTAGTTGGATTTAAGTTGTCGATGGAACCAACATTGATTCTTTCCATCTTAAAGAAAATCTTTCCAGACAAACTTGTTAGTAATAAAATTTTTCAAACAAAGAAAATATAGAACAAGAGTATATTTAAGAAAATGAGTCCATACTTATGAGTCCAAAAATCTAATTCTGACAATAAGAAGAAAAAGAAAAATTCTCTTCTGAATCTAGTCATGAGATTAATTCAAATTGAACCAATCCTCTGATACCAATTGTTGAGATGGTATGAAGAATGATATTCTCCTTAGATACCAAATGTAGGATCGAAATAATAATGTAGATACTCAATATACAAAAAGGGGGTGAATTGTATACTTTAAAAATTATTTGGGAACTTTTAAAGTTGGTAAGAAACCTTTATATTTCTTAACAAGGTTAAACAAAGTAATTCAAAAAATCTCTAGTTCTACACACTTGCTTGAATCTAGAAATATGATCCCGAGAAAGAAATTCCAGAAAAGTGAATCTGAAAATGAAACTTAACAAAAGTCTACAAAGATAACGATTCTACCTAAAAACGTATAGAGTCTTACTAAATCAGAGTGTACACGTTTAAGGAAGTATAAGATAGTTATACTTTCCTTAACAAACAAAATGTAGCAGAAAACTTGAAACAAACAAGTAACAAGTAGTAAATCTATTAACCAAATGAAAAGAGTATCCAATAACATTGGATAAAGGTCCCTTGATTTATACTTTCAAGAAAGTATGTCTTACCCAAACTAGGGTAAGACCACGATACAAAGATCAGAGTATGTATTATTATCCCTACAAGCCATCAACTTCAAGGTAGTCAGAACCTCTGTCTTCCTCAGCAAGGAATTTCTAGAATTTTAAGGTAGTCTTCACCTCTGTCTTCCTATCCTCGGAATCCCTTGAATGTACTCAGCAATATTTGGAGTCTCACGAAGAAATTCTGAACAAGATGTTTAGTACGCACAAATCATGAGATTCTCTCTATAGAAATCACTTCAACAGCATGTAATCTCTAGATTAGTAGAACAGTGTTGAGCTCTTTCAAATGAGCTCCTATTTATAGGCACAGCTTCAATGGTCAGCTCCCTCCTCTAACGGTCATTTTTTTCCTTGAATTTTGTTGGTACCTGTACACATTTCAATCAAACAATGGTTAGTTAGTAACTGAATGCATGACATCATTTTGTCACAAAAACATGAGTAAGAAAAATTATGGTTATATATGAAAATTAATTTTTCAAAGTGTAAGTAAAAAATGAATGTTCAGAGTCTAATAAAAAACAATTCATAGTCTATAATATATGTATATTCATATTCTATTTATCAAAAAAAATCAGAGTTATAATTCTATAGAATTCTAGTGTCTGAATTTCAAGGAAATTCAAAGTCTCGAATTCAATAGAATTCAGATTCTGAATTCATAAGAGTTCGGAGTCTGAACTTACAAAGTTCAGATTCTGAATTCATAAGAGTTCGGAGTCAGAACTTACAAAGTTTGGAGTCTAAGTTCAGAGAAATCAGAGTCAGAAGTCAGAAAATTTCAGAGTATAAATTCAGAGAATTCAGAGTCAGAACTCAGAAGAGTTCAGAGTCTGAATTCCAAGAACTCGGAGTCAGAACTGAGAAGAGTTCGGAGTCTGAATTCAGAGAACTCGAAGTCAGAACTCAGAAGAGTTCAGAGTCTGAATTCAGAGAACTCGGATTCAGAACTCAGAAGAGTTCAGAGTCTGAATTCAGAGAACTAGGAGTCAGAACTAAGAAAAGTTCGGAGTCTAAATTCAAAGAACTCGGAGTCAAAACTCAGAAGAGGTCGGAGTCTAAATTCAGAGAACTCGGAACCTGAATTGGGATCCTAAAAACAGAATGCTTTATATTTACGTATATATAAGATTCCAAGGTTTTAGATACGAAACCAAATTTTATACTTAGAAAAAATGAACAATGAAAAATATGGTAAGGATAAATTTCCTCGGGGAAGGAAAATTTTCCTTATGAAAGTAAAACATAGGGTAAATAGGATTTTCCTTAAGATAAGGTGTTTGTGATTTTCAAAACATAAAGAAATGGTAAATTCATAAGGAAACCTTATTGAATCAATCAATCTCCCAAAACATGAAGAAATGAAAAAGTAATAAAGAAACCTTATTGACCAAATAATAAATACAAAAAATATGTTCAATTAAAGATGGATCTCATTAATAGATTGAAGGAAAATGGAAATATGGAAAATGGTTTATCATCCAACATGATCGAAAAAAACTTATTGAATGAATTTTATAAATATAATTGAGTACTCACCATCTATCTACTTCACATTACCAGCTATAAATGGATATCCATTTCTTCATAACAAGTTGATCAGAGGAACCCAAATTGTTTGATGGCATTGTCGCATGAATAAAACCATGGTGAGTTGTTTCATCCTTAACATTTTTAGAATTTTTAAATGGTTCATATTATTATAATTTATATGCATAAATCATGAATCAAAACTCCTTAGAATATATATCCTTTATATATATAGGGGAAACAGAATTTGAATCATTAATAAAGTTTTTATAAAATATTTAGAACATTTTCATAAAAAGACAATGTTAAGAGTAACTTTAAAAAATTATTTTTTAGATCATGATGTTTAGAAATAAACAAAATTTATAAATTTATATATATTTTAATAAAATATATATAATTTCTAAATGTATATAAATTTATAAAACTATATAAAAGGACATATAGGTTATAAAATTATACATAATTTATAAAAGTATATAGTTTTACAAATTTGTAAAATCATAATATTATAATATATAAATTAAAATTTATGAAAGTATAATATTATAATAATTTATAAAAAATAAAAATATAATTTTATATTAATTTATAAATCTATAAAACTATAAAAGTATAGATAATTAATAAATTTTTATATTTAAATTATATATGTATAATATGATATAATATAAAATTTATAAAAGTATATAAATTTATAAACGAATAAAACTAAAAAACCATAAATATTAAATAAAAATTATTATTAAATTATATTAGTAAAATACAACATATTATAAAATTTATAAATGTGTATAAATCTAAAAATGTCTAAAACTATAAAATTATAAACTTGAAAAAGTTTGAATATTTAAAAAGACATTTGCATACAATGCATTTTTAGTTCCTCCTATAATTTAAAAAATATATCTGATAGAGGGTCCATTGACTAATTATTAATGATTTTCATTATTAAATGAATATAATATACTTTAATAGAAAACTATTTGTTCTTTCAAATTCTAGAATAAAATTCAATATCAAATTCAAGAGTCTCCTCCATAGGTGTTCAACTTGTTGCAGACTGGAGTTTAGGTGTGTGGGCTATGATGTTCACAACATTCATTAAAATGAGGCTAAGAAAGAGGTGATGATGTCAAGTTTTCATGGTTTATGGTGTGCAACATGCAGAGAAGACCATTATGGGTGTTAAGAGTAGTTAGCATGGAAAATGATGTGTGTGTGGTGCATGTAGGGAATATCGTTGTGAGTGGATAAGATTTTTAAGCATAGACAATATTTGTAGGGCATGTCAGCATTCATTGGATCATCATATGGATAAATCTGGAAAAAAAACTCAATTGCGTAAGGTTAAATCCAAGTGGTGTGAGATTAACATAGAAAAAAACAATACCTGTGTAAGATTTAATGGTTGAGTTGTGTGATATTAAATCAGGAAAAAATTCAAAGGACGTTTGCTGTGTTGATTCACGTAAGATTGAACCAAAATTACTCATGAAGAACAAACTAATAGAGTTTCATATAAGAAGAAATTAGACTCTGACAAAATCAAAGTGGTTGAATTTTAAAACCAGTAGTAATGAAGGGAAGTGGAAGTAGATTTAGATGTCCAATTAAAGATGGAGGATACACCAAATCCCCTCAATGTCGATTGAAGGTGTCAGATGAACTATTAAAGATAAGTAAATATTAAACAAACATCAAACAATGGGAAGTCCTTGGTGAACTGAAATCAGTAGAGATGAAGTGTATATTTTAATGGAGGTTGTTCAATAGTTGATCTAAATCTTAAAATTGGAAGTTGATTTATTGATCACCATGAATTGATCCACTGATGTAAAACAGGAAGATTAAGAAATGTCGATAAGTGGAAATGTCAACTGAATGAATTTCGAAGTCATGGATGGCACGTACGTGCGAGGCTGAGGGTGAGAACAAGTGAGGGAGTGATCTGGCCGAGGGTGTGAGTAAGAGATAAATAAATGGAAGGGGAGGAACATACCTTAGATGTGGAGAGGTTTTGGCGATACTAGTAGTGTTTGGTGACAGTGGATGCAGTGATCGGTAGTGGTAGTGGCAACGATAGTGTTCGGTGGCGACAGTCAAGTTCCACAAAATCTTGAGGGTGTGAGTGAAGGACTCTATTAGGGTTATATTTATAAAATTAGGAAAGTCTTTTATCAATGCTTTCAAAAACACACTAATGAAGTGCAATTTTATCCACACTAAAATAGAAAGCACTCATAAAACTTCTATTTATCAACATTTTTTAGCACTGATAAAGAACCAATGTTAATAATTAATTTATATTTTTATATATTTTAAAAAAGTATATATATAATTATTATATATATATTTATTTATAATTATAACTATAAATAAATATTTATTTATTTATAATTTTAAATATAATAAATATATTTATAAATTTTTTTATGTATTTATATAATTATATATATTTATAAAATTATAAACAATATAAATAAATATCTATTTATTTATAATTATATATTTATAATAAATATATTTATTATATTTTTAATTATAATTATAAATATAGATATATATATATTTAAATAATTATAAAATTATAAATAAAGTTATACATATTGAAATAATTATAAAATTATAAATTAATATAGATATATTAAAATAGTTATAAAATTATAACAAATATATTAATTATATATATATATATATAATTAATATATTAATTATATGTAATTATAAAATTATAAATATAATATATATATATATATTATAATTTTATAATTGTAAAGAAATATATATTTATTTATAATTATAATTATAAATATATATATATATATATTATTTTAATTAATTATAAAATTATAATAAATATATTTATTATATTTAAAATTTTATAAATATATATAATAATTATAAAATTATAATAAATAAATTTGTTATATTAATAATTTTATAATTATAAATAATTAATATAATTATAATTATAAATATAAATAATTATATTTTTAAATATTTTTAGATAATTATAAATTTATTTATTTATTTAATAATATAAAAATATATATTCTTAACATTATAATAAATGTATTTATTGTAATTTTATAATTATTTGTAAATATTTATTTATTTATTAAGTTATAAATATAATTATAAATAAATATATTTAAAGGTTTTAATATATAAATAGAAATTTATAATTATAAATATAATAAATATATTTATTATTTAAATATATTTTTTGTAATTTTATAATTTTTTATTAGAACATAATAAGTTCATGGTCTATAACCTGAATGAATCATATACCTAGTAAAGTATAAATCATAAAAAACGAGTCATCAGATATATATTGAAAGCATAATAAATGTGTCAAGGTATAAATAAACATTCATGATGAATATATAACATATGCATCATCATAATATAAGAAATTTTTACATTTGGAGAATAGAACCTACAATCATATCTACAACTAAACTCATGTGATATATATATATATATATATATATATATTGATCAAATTCATTAGAGACATATATTTATTTGTATAAATATTTATAATTATAATTATAAATAAATATATCATTAAAAAGTATTTATATATAATTTTAAATATAATTAATATATATATTATTTAATTCTTTATATATTTATAATTATTTAAATATATTTATTTATTTACAAACTTATTCAGATTTTTTTAACATTATATATATATTTGAATTATTAAAAAATATATATTAATATATCATATTTATATTAATTATAAACATGAATTTTTTAATTAATGTATATAAGTATGTATTATTTTTTAATGTAAATATAATAATTTTCAATATATTACTAATATTTTTTATTAAAATCATTTATCAGCGGTATGAATAGCGCTGATAAAAGTAACATTTTTAAGTGCTTTTAATTAGTGTTGATAATGGTTAAGCTTTTATTAGTGTTTTCTACTTAGCGCTGATAAAATTCGGTGCTTCCCTTTCCATGATATGTGGTAGTGCCACTTAGTTTTGAATTGTATGTTTATATTTGTTGTGCATTGATCATTATTATAGAATATACTATTATACTTTAGAACATCAGGTTAAGAACACATAGTCGGTGTCTTATTGAGTCTTATACTCACACCCTACTTGGGAATTTTGATGTTCTTGTAGATTGCATGAGGGATCGTAAAAAGTGCAAGGGCCCTATGGTGGATAGATGAGTGAAAGTGCATGAAGCTAACAGCAGACTAGGTTGGACTCCAAAGGATCCACTATTTATTTATTTACTTTATCTGCTTTATTTCCTCTGTACATGCTTACCACTTATGAGAGTTTCTTTATTTGTATTACATGTATGACATCTTTAATTTTTCACATGAATACTCTGATTATTTAGTATATTTTTTATTATTGATTGTTGATCAAATGACATGATATTGAGTGTATAGTATCCCCACTAATGGACTTAGATCCTCACAGATAGTCGACAGCCTCTTGCATACAGGAGAAGCACATGAGATCACGTGGAATTCCAACTCGGACCGGGTGGATCAGGTCGGGATGTTACACCCATCCCTTTTAACAGTTATAACATCTCCCTTTATTAGTGTGTGGTGCCCCCCCCACCCTAACAGTGCTAGGACCTCTTGCTTTACTCGCACGCACGCACGCCCCTACCGAGTTTCGATCCTGAGAACCACCCTTCTGGGATCTGCACCGTTACTATTCTATATTTTGTTTGTTATGTATTTTCAAATATATTTATTTATTAATATATATTTCCTTATATTTTTTATCCATATACTTATTTATATTTATTTATATAATTATTTTAAAATATATATATAATTTTTTTGTATATTTACAAATACATACACACATGCATGTATATATTTATATATGTGTGGGTGCTTATAAATATAATTATAAATTTTTATCATTATTTACATATATTATATATTTATATTTATATACATATATTAAATTTTATTGATAAAAATATATTTTTTTGTTATTACACAGACAAAAATATAATTTTTTATATATATATTATATATACATTAATTATATTGGTACATAAATATTAATATATTTTATTTTAAAAAAAATGGTTATTATTATTATTTAAATGTGATTTATATATATAGAATGATATTTTATATGTAAATATGATTACATATTTATTTAAAAAATTAAATATTTATGTGTGAATATATAAAAATATGTATACTGGTGTATGAATTTAATTATAAATAAAACTACATTGTGAAAAATGATAACATCTCAAAAACATAATATCAATATGAATGTAAGCTCTGAGAATAAATTCAATCCCCACTGAAAATGGGTAAAAACAACCATAAACAGGGCTTCAATTCCATTGAATGTCAATAAATTGGGATATCCCAACTAAAAACTCGACTTTAAAGGCCTTATGATCGTTTTCAGCCTTGAAAAATGTAATTAGGTGTGTAGAGATCATCGGAGACTTCTATTTGATATGTGGTGGAGCCTAAAATGACCCCCAGATCAAAAGTTATGGTCATTTGAAGTTCAATTCATTTTTTCAACTCATCTAAGACCGTTGATTAATTCATTTAATTTTTATGTCATCTAACTATTATTAAATGATTTACTCAATAATTATTATCAAAATATTAATTAATAATGTTAATTTATTATTTTATAATCTATTTTCATCAAATATCTTATATATTAAGTGTAAATGCATATTTTTCTTTATCAAAAACATTTTCAAAAAATATATATTATATTTATATCAACATACATATATTTATATATTTATATATTATTTTTAATGTTTTATACTTTTTATCAGTGCTAAAAAACTGCGGTTTTAGTTCTGATAAAAGGTATACTTTTATTAGTGATAAAAAACTAATAAAGGGGACATGTTTATCAATGCTAAAAAAACAGTCATAAAGAGTATAACAACCCAAACCAATGATTCTGGATTCAGTGCTTAAAATTTTGTGTATATTTTTTTATAAAAGACAACTAAAGATACACATAGAATTTACATTTCCAATAAGTTTTAATGGTCTAGGTTCTGGATAATTAGATACAAATCTTACAAATTAATAAAACACTACAAAATAAAAAGAGATAAACAAAAACTTCAAATGTGCTAACTTCTTAATCGAAATGAACACCATCAGAAACACTAATAAACATATAGGAAATAAATTTAAAACATAGGGTGAGCATTAAATTTACCAGTAAGGAATTTTAAAAAAATTCTAGTGAAAATACTCTTGTAAAATACTTTTATAAAATATTTTAATACAAAGAAGATAATTATAATTTGAAAATTCTTTAAATATAGGAAAAACACTAACCAAGATTTTCAAAACAAAGCCATGTGGCCACATGAAACATGGAAGGCTATCTGGGCCAATACACTTTCTTGATGGATGGGTTCACTCCCCACTCCCTATCATGTTTACCATGTCCAAATTCCAATTTTATAAAACCATTTGGATCTTGCATTATATATATATATATCATTGGGATTTTGTATAAAAACATAACCATGTATTAAAAACACACAAACTTATATATATATATATATATATATATATATAAACTTTCCTTGAAAATCTCTAGTGAGTTTTGATATCACCAAAGCTCATGTCACTTATCTTTTGAATAAACATCCATGAACTCAAATATTCATTCACTAAATCATGAAATACATTTTTATGTAAAGTTATAGCATCAACCATTTTAAAAAATCAATATTGAATAAAAATATCAAGGACATATTTTTTCAATGATTTTATCTATGAAATAATGACATGAATGCATAAACTCTTCACTTGAAATAATTTAAATATAAAATATATAATTTTTCTTTCTTAAAAATAATCATAATCAATAGTTAATTATGCATTTCACATAAAATTATGAAAGTAGAATTTTTTTAAAATACACATTCATCAATTCATATATATATATATATATATATATAAGTTTTGAATAACATTAATATGTAAATATATATACTTATATATACAAAATCGTAGACCTGAAATTAGAATTTAATGATCTTGAACATTGAATAAATCATTTTTGTATATATGTTTGAATAATTTGCACACATGAATATACACCCATGTAAGATACTTACATGATTTAATCGAAGTGTATGTAAAATAACACTTCAATATATATATATATATATATATATATCAAAAATAAAAATAAAAATTAAATATATATTATGCATAATATAAAAAATTTACATAAACATATATTCAATTCTTGAATTAAAAGTATAGACTTGGAATTCATAAAAGTATAAAACATGGAATAAAAATATTTAAATAATTATAAAACCTTGAAGTAGACATTCTTGAAGTTTGTAAATAATTCTCATATATATATATTGAGAAATATAAGGATTTGAAAATTTAAAAAAAATGATTTTCATATAAATAATAAATATAGATAGATATCCTTACTAATTTGAAAATCAAAATCCATAAATTTAAAATAAATTCAATATAAACTTTAGGAAATTAAAACACTAATGTGATAAAATTTTAAAACTAAAAATTTGATTCAGAAAATAAACTCCCTTCACAATAAAAAAACATAATAACCCTCAATACAACTATGAATTATAAATTGAAAGATTAAAATAATATAATTACCTTACCTCAGATAAATGAACCACCATCACTTCTCCCTAGGAATTGGACACACCAGATTATCCAAAAAGGAAGTAATAGTGAAGAATTTTTCATCCAAAATGATGGCAGTTCCATAGTGCACCCCCCATTCCCTGAAAGTATTCCTGAGTTTTGCTTTATATAGATGACTCTTTAATATCACATTACTGATATAAATAAATTTTTATAAATATGTAATCAAATATCGATGAATAGGATCCCAAAATATGTGGTTCTGATGAAAATCATGTTGAGGAAATCTCATATTGATAATGTATTATAAACATTTATGCAAAAGTCAAAATCATAAAAACTGGAAGCAAAATCGCACTGTATGATACAAAAATTTCATTAAATTAAAACAATATTTTTTGCGAAGCTTTAAAGGTTCAATATAAACCACATAAATTTTTGAAAAAATGATCGTAAATCATTTTCAGAATTCATTACAAAAAAAATTAAACTACATGGGAACAAGGATATAGGGTGGAAGAAAAACAAGAATGATGAAAAACTGGGTAAACTAAGAATAGATACATTGATGAAGGAAATAAGAAAAGGAAGTGGAGATCAATGTTAATCCAAGATTGACAAAGTATTCAAACAAAAACAAAAACACACCCCACCTAGATCTCCAAATGATCCGAGCACACCTTAACCCGGGTCAAACCCTAACTGTGGATCTCCATCATCAGTGCTTGGTACCAACTTCATCGGCCTCCATCTCTCACGAAACTCCCAACCACACTCAGTATACCCAAAGAAATCATCATTCGATTCTACAGTGCTCGATCCCCCTCCTTGCTGAGACCAGCACTAGACCCTTCGGAACTTGAGCTCTACCCTTTCCATAGACTCCTAAAACCCCAAATCAAGACCCTGGATCCCCAAAATATTCAATCAGACGTATCCCCCCAATATTCATAAATCCTTCATTTTTTTATATATTAGTTTTATCAAATTTTTTTATATAATTTCATTTTTTTAAAGCGTTTCATATTATTATCATTTTAATATAATTTCTTTAATAAAAATAGAATTTATAAATTATCTTAAAAAAATTAATATAACTTATAATTTCACAAAGAAAATATAAAAAATATTTTATAATGAAAATAAAAAATATTTCTTTTAAATATAATTAATCTTGTGATTATTTTTATTTTTATTTTATTCAATTCAAAAAATAATTTAAGTGCATATATTAATTTTTTTTTAAAAATCATTTTATTTATGTTATTAATTTAAAACTAATTTAATATGAATTTTATTATTCAAATTCTTTTATTATTGTTAAAAAATAAAATAAATACATTTATATTAAAATATTCTTCTAAACAAAATTAATACTATAAAATAGTATTTTTTTTAAATCAAATATGATTTCTTAAAAATTTATTTAATAATATTATAACATAAGTTTTGAAAACTATATTTTTTATAAAATCATAGTTTAGTATAATTCATTTATTAATTACTTAAAATTTCTGGGATGTTACAATATTAACTCCTCAAAAGAATTGTGTCTTCACAATTCAGTCGTCGGACTCTAAAAAATTATAAATTTTTGTTTTCAGAATTAAGAAAATTAGGACTGATAAACTCTTATACTCTACCACTTAGACGACACCATCTTATCTAAAAAGTTTTCTAGACTATTTCTATAATACCAAGTATAAAAAATCGAACCCACACATATGGGTTTAGCGCTTAAAATTATATGTATATTTTTTATTAAAGATAACTAAAAATACATATAGCATTTACATTTTCGGGAACTTTTACTGGTCTTGGTTATGGAGAATTAGATACAAGCCTTACAACATAAAAAAACTATTCAAAATAAATAGATATAAACAAAATGACTTTACATTTGCTAACTCTTTAATTGAAGCGAACACCATAAAAACTTTACTAAACCTATAAAAAATAAATTTAAAACATAGGGTAAGCATTAAATTTCCTAGTAAGGGGTTTAAAAAAATACCAGTGAAAATAATCTTGTAAAATATTTGGATAAAATATTTTAATACTTGGAAAATAATTCTGATTTGAAAATAATTTAAATATAATCTAGTTATTTTCAGAAAATCACTAAGAAAGTTTTTTAAAATAAAACCATGTGGCTACTTGAAGAAAGGAAGGTTGTTCAGACCTACCGACTTTCTTGAGGGGAAGGTTCTCTCCCCACTCCCTATCATGTTTACCATGTCCAAGTGCCAATTTTATAAAACCATTTTGAGAATGAATTAAATATATACATTTATCACTGTGTTGTTGTTTTAAAACACCACCACCTATTAAAAAGCACAAAATTTTTTATTTATATATATATATGTATATATAAATATAATCATTGTATGAAAATACCTAGTGAGTTTTGATGTCACCAAAACTCATGTCACATAAATTTTCCATAATCATCCATGTACTCAAACTTTCATTCGTTAATTAATGAAACATGTTTTTACATAAAGTTATAAATTCAACCATTTTAAAAACTCAATCTTGAATAAAAATTTCAAAGACATATTTTTTTAATTTATTTTATGTAATAAATAATGACATGAATGCATAAACTCTTCACTTAAACTAATATAAATAGCAAATAAAAAATTTTTTCTTCTTAAAAATAACCATAAGAAATATATAATTATGTGTCGCACATAAAATTATCAAAGTAGCATCTCTTTAAAAATATACATTCATCCTTTCATGTACATATATATACATATATATGTGTGTGTGTACATAAGTTTTTAAGAACATTAAGAAGTACATATATATACTTATATATACAAAATCACAGAATTGAAATTTGAAGTCGATGATCTTGAATTTTGAATAAATCATTTTTTATATATGTTTGAATAATATGTAAAAAGGTATCATACACCCATGTAAGATACATACCTGATTTAATTAAAGTGTATGCAAAATAACACTTTAATATATATATATATATATATCAAGTATAAACATGAAAATTAAATATATATCATGCCTAAGATAAAAAAACTTACGTACACACATTCAATTTGTGAATTAAAAGTATAGACATAGAATTCATACAAGAATAAAACATGTAATCAAACTACTTAGTAAATTATAAAACCTTGAATTACAAATTCTTGAAGTTTGGAAATAATACCCATATATATATATATATTGAGAAATACAACGATTTGAAAATTATAAATAAAGGATTTTCATATAAATAATAATCTATATAAATCTACTTAATAATTATAAAATCAAAATCCATAATTTGAAAATAAATTTAATATAACCCTTATGAAATTAAAACACTAATGTGATTAAATTTTCAAAATAAAAATTTGATTCCTAAAAATAAACTCCCCTCAGAATACACAAAACATAATAAACATAAATAGAAATATGAATTATAAATTTAAAGATAAAAATAATATAAATACCTTACATCAGAAAAATTACCCAATATCACTTATACCCGGGGATTGGCCACACTAGAAAACCAACAAGGAAGGAATAGTGAATATATTTTTATTACAGAAAGATGGTCGGGCCATATTGCACCCCCTATTCACTGGAAGTATTCATGAGTCAATATTTATATATACAATGATTGAATATCACTTTACTGATATATATATATATATATATATATTTATATATATGTAATCATATATAAATGAATTGGATATGAAAATATGTTGTTCTGATGAAAAATCATGTTAAGGAGATATCATATTGATAATGTATTATAAAAATTTCTTCAAAAGTAAAAATTAGAAAAACTAGAAGCCAAAAAGTATTGTATGATGTCATCATTTCATTAAATTAAAGCATGTTTCTACGTGAAGGTAAACAAGTTCAAGATAAACCGCACAAACTGCTGACAAAATGATCGCAAATCTATTTCAAGATTCTTTAAAAAACCATATGGAAAAAAAGACATAGGGTGGATGAAAAACCAGACTAGAAAAAAATCACGTAAATAGAGAAAAGAGACATTGACGAAGAAAAGAAGAAAATCATGTGCAGTTCAATATTAAGCCAAGATCAGCAAAGGATTCATACAAAAACAAAAACCTACCTCACCAAGAATTCTAATGAATTATACCGCACCTTAACCAAGGTTGAACCTTAACCATGGATCTCTATTTTCATTGCTAAGGTCCAACTTCACCGGCCTCCATCTACCTCTGAAAACCCAACCACACCAAGACAAACCAAAGAAATCATTAGCTGATTCCATAGAGCACGGTCCTCCTCTTTGCTTGGATCGGTACTCAACCCTTCGGCACTCGAGCTCTCCCCTTACTGTAGACTCCTAAAACCACAAATCTAGACCATAAATCCCCAAAAACATCAATCATATGTCTCACCCCCACTATTCATGATTCCTTCATTTTTTATATTATTTTTATCAATTTTTTTAAATTTGATTTAGTTTCTTAAACATTTCATATTATTATCATTTTAATTTAATTTCTTTAATAAAATAGAATTTATAATTTGGGTTAAATAAAATTAATATAACTTATAATTTCTCCTAAAATTCTTAAAAAGATATTACATTAAAAATAATAAATATTTCTTTAAATATTATTAATCTTATTAATCTTATTATTTATTTATTACCTTCAATTCAAAAAAATAAGTGCTTATATTCATTTTTTAAAAAATAATTTTATTAATATTATTCATTTCAAAATAATTTGTTATAAATTTTATTATACATATTATTTTATTATTGTTAAATTAATAAATTAAAAACATTTATATTAAAATATTCTTTAAAAAAACTATAAAATTTTATTTCTTTTAAAAGAAAATATTAATTATAAATTATTTATTTAATAATATTATAACATAAATTTTGAAACTATATTTTTTATAAAGTAGTTATTTAGTATAATTTATTTATTAATTACATAAAGTTTATGGGATGTTACATTATTCCCCCTTGAAAAGAATTGTTTCCTCACAATTCGTTCTCCAAACTCTAAAAATATTCTGAATTTTTTTTCTTAAGGATTAATAAATGTAGAACTAATAAACTCATATATTCTACTTCTTAGATGACATCATCTAATATCCAATGTTTTCTAGACCATTTCTCGGATACCATGTATGACAACCCGAACCAATGCTTTCAGGTTCAGTGCTTAAACTGTTGTGTATATTTTTTTATAAAAGAAAACTAAAAATACAAATAGCATTTACATTTCTAGGAACTTTATCAGCCTAGGTTTTAGAGAATTAGATACAAACCTTACAACTTAACAAAAATGTACAAAATAAAAAGATATGAACAAAAGGTTTTCATGTGCGCTTACTCCTTAATTGAAGAGAACACCATTTGAAACTCTACTAAACCAATAGAAAATGAATATAAAACATATTATGAGTATTAAATTTCCCAGTAAGGGGTTTTAAAAAAACTATGAGTGAAAATAATCTTGTAAAATAATTTTTTAAAATATTTTAATGCTTGGAAAATTATTATTATTTGAAAATAAATTAAATATAATCCTGTGATTTTCACAAAAACACTAAGAAAACTTTTGAAAACAAAACCATGTAGCCACTTGAAACATTTAATATTTTCAGAGTCTACCCACTTTCTTGTGAGACATGTTCTCTCTCCACTCCCTATCATGTTTACCATGTCCCAGTGTCAATTTTATGAAAACATTTTAAACTTGTGTTATATATATATTTATCACTAGATTTTTTTTAGACATAGAAATGTATTAAAAAACACACAAACATTAATTTATATATATATATATATGTATAACTTTTCCTTGAAAATATTTAGTGAGTTTTGATATCACTAAAACTCATGTCACTTAGATTTTTCATAAACATCCATGTACTCAAACATTAATTTTCTAATTCATGAAAAACATTTTTACATAAATTTGTAACTTTAACCATTTTAAAAACTCAATATTGAATAAAAATATCAAATACATATTTGTTTAATTGATTTTATGCAATAAATAATGACATGAATGCATAAAATCTTTACCTAAAATAATTTAAATATCCAACATATAATTTTGTCTTCTTAAAATTAATCATAAGGAATAGATAATTTTGTGTCGCACATAAAATTATCAAATTAACATATCATTAAAATATACATTCATCTATTCATGGATATATATATATACACACATATGTTTTAAATAACATTAAAAAGTAAACATATATACTTATATATACAAAATCATAGAACTAAAATTAGAATTCAATTATTTTGAGCATTGAATAAATAAATTTTGTATGTATGTTTGAATAATATGTACACATGTATCATACATGCATGTAAGATACTTAAATGATTTAATTGAAGTGTATATAAAATAACCCTTCAATATATATATATATATATCATGTTTGAACATAAAAAATTAATATATATCATGCATAAACTAAAACAAATTCACATACACACATATTCAATTCAGGAATTAAAATTTTAGACTTTTAATTCATACAAGTATAAAACGTGGAATTGAAATACTTAAATACTTATAAAACTGTGAAGTATACATTCTTGATGTTTGGAAATAATACCCATATATATATATATTGAAAAATATAAGGATTTTAAAATTAGAAATAAATAATTTTCATATATATATAATATTCAAAATAAATATCCTTACTAATTTGAAAATTGAAATCCATAATTTGAAAATAAAATTAATATAACCTTTATGAAATTAAAACACTAATGTTATAAAATTTTTAAAATAAAAATTTCATTCATAAAAATAAACTCTGTTCTAAATATAGAAAGCATAATAAACATAAATACAACTATGAATTATAAATTGAAATATATAAATAATAGAAATTCCTTACATTGTATAAATTACCCAACATCCCTTTTT
The DNA here is from genome assembly GCA_963277665.1 of Viscum album. Taxonomy (NCBI): domain Eukaryota; kingdom Viridiplantae; phylum Streptophyta; class Magnoliopsida; order Santalales; family Viscaceae; genus Viscum; species Viscum album. Next base: position 996,549,554 of record OY728164.1, read on the forward strand.
CCCGGGGATTAGACACAATAGAAGAACCAAAAAAGGCATAGTGAAGAATTTTTTTTTATAGAAAGATGGAAGTGCCATAGTGCACCCCTTATTCATTGGAAGTATTCAAGATTCAGGCTTTATATAACCAAATCTTGAATATCACTTTACTAATATACATATATTTATATATATATGTAATCAGATATAGATGAAATGGATCCAAAAATAGGTGGTTATGATGAAAATCATCTTGATGAAGTCTCATATTGATAATGTATTATAAACATTGTTGCAAAATTCAAAATCAGAAAAACTGGAAGCCAAAATGCACTGTATGATGCCAACATTTCATTAAATTAAAACAAGATTATGCGTGAAGCTTCACATGCTCAACATAAACCGCGCAAATTTTTGACAAAATTATTGCAAATCATTTTCAAGATTCGTTAAAAAAAATAAAACTGTGTTGAAACATTGACATAGGGTGGAAGAAAAACAAGACTAACGACAAACCGTGTAAACAAAGAATATAGTCATTGATGACGGAAAGAAGAAAAGGATGTGAAGATCAATGTTAATCCACGATCGACAAAGGATTTAGACAAAAACAAAAAACCTACCTCAACTAGATCTCCAAAGAATCAGACATCACCTTAACCTAGGTCAAAACCTAACCACAGATCTCCATCATCAGCGCTCGGGTCCACCTTCATCAGCCTCCATCTTGCTCAGAACTTCTGACTGCACTCGGCCTACCTAAAGAAATCATCAGTCGACTCCACCGGCTCGGTCTTCCTCTATGCTTGGACCTGCACTTGACCCTTCGGCGCTCAAGCTCTTCCCTTACCGGTGACTCCCGAAACCCCAAATTGAGAACCTAGATCTTGAAAATCATCAATTGGATGTCTCCCACGCTATTCATGATTCCATAATTTTATATATTAGTTTTATCATTTTTTTAATTCATTTAATTTTTTAAACATTTCATATTATTATCATTTGAAATTAAATTGTTTAATTAAAATATAATTTATAATTTGGGTTAAATAAAATCAATATAACTTATAATTTCACAAAAAAAATTCATAAAAGATGTTACATTGAAAATAATAAATATTTATTTTAATTGTTATTAATATTATTATTATATAATTATTATTATAATTATTATTTTATTAGCTTCAATTCAAATCAAATAAGTACTTCTATTCATTTTTTTAAATTTAATTTTATTAATATAATTCATTTCAAAATAATTTATTATAAATTTTATTATTCAAATTAGTTTATAATTGTTAAAATTATCAAATAAATACATTTATATTAAAATATTCTTTTAAACAAAATTAATACTATAAAATAGTATCTATTTAAAATAAAATCTTATTTCTTAATAATTTATTTTATAATATTATAACATAAGTTTCAAAAACTATATTTTTTTATAAAATCATAATTTAGTATAATTTATTTATTAACTACCTAATATTTCTTATATGTTACAAAGAGATAATTTTATTTGTACTTTTTTGAACCTTGATGAAATGTACTTTTATCAGTGTGTTTTTTACAATGATGATAGTGGTTATAAAAGGGATTTTTTTTAATTTGTTTTCTAAAAAAATAGTAGGTTATTTTTTTTGAAATATATTCCTTAAAGGTAGCATCGGCAATTCCACCTTCCATCCCCCACACCCCCTTTGGCCTGGATTGATGACATGCAAAAGTCGGTGGGGGGATGTTGCATTTCCCTCATCTCCCTATAAAAGGGCATCCCCCCCCCCTTCTCCTCAATTCAATTTTCTTCCATCTCTCATAAATACAATGCTTCTATCTTTAAAAAAATATTTTTCTATGCGGTTGATTCGGTGGTCCAAAAGAAGGCGGTTTTTTAAGAACCATTTAGAGGTATTTTTTATTTAATTTAATTTTTTATTTTTTTAATTGGATTCTTTTTAGTTCTAAATATTTCTTTTTTTAAGTAGTTTAGTTAGTTCTAGATATTTTTTTATTAGGTTGTTTAATTATTTATATATAGTTTGGAATAATAATTATTATTAGTAATGATTAAGTATAGATTAAGTATAGAACAACTTAGGATTAAGTATTATGAAATTTTGGTTGCATGAAGATTATGTGGTTGTCTAAGAAATCAAATCTCCATCTGGATACAAACAAATGGATGTGGCTTTGGAACAGATGTACCTATGGGTAAAACAGAAAACACTACTTTGAGCTAGACTTGAATAGGAACTGGTGCATGACAATGGTCTCTGATGCACTCCTGGTTTGACACTCCCAATAGATATACTTAAGATGATTCATATTTTTTTTATAAACTACTAAAATACCTAACAAAAGAAAAATAAAATCAGTATATTTATCATTGATAAAATGATAGTTATTATGATATATAATGAAATGGACAATGACAAAGGCATTAAAGAAAAACAGTTATTATTAGTAATTGAATTATTTTTAGTTAGTTTTAAAGACGTTATTTATTAAGTTGATTAATTAGTTATATATAGTTTATAAATAGTGCTTATTATTTGTAAGGATTAATTATAGATTAATTAATGATAACTTAGGATTAAAAATGAATACATATGATTTGATAATTATAATTAACTAATCAATATCATATGATTAGTGATTAATGAATAAATAAATAATTAAAGAATAACTTAATAATGAAAAACTAGTGATTAAAGAATGATTGATTAGTTAAAAAATGTACTAAGAAACATTAGTATCATTGTTTTTTATATAAAAAGATGTTGTAAAATTTTAGTATCATAAAGATTATATAGTTATGAAATAATATTTTTTATTAGTAATGATTAATTATAGATTAATTACTGAATAACTTAGGATTAAAAGATGAATACATGTAATGATTAGATAATAATATTTATCATTGATAAAATTACAGTTATGATTATATAAAATTAAATAGATAAGAACAAACACATTAAATTACACATGAATGTTTTACAACATACAAGAAATGCCATGACATTTTTCAATAAAACATGGTTTGGATGAGATGACTGTGACTTCGGAGGTGAGGTAAAATCCAGTTTATTTTTATTTGGTGGCTTAATGACATCATATAAAGATATGTACTTAATAAGTTAATTATATAATTGTAGAATATGTTATTAAGCTATAAAATAAAAATCATTTTGGTTTTACCTCACTTTCGAAGTTAGGATCATATCATCCAATCAATGTTTTGTTGAAAAATGTTGGTATTTCTTGTATGTTTTAAAACATTCATGTGTTATTTTATGTGTTTGTTCATCTCTATTATTGAGTGATTGAATAATTATTAACGAATTATTAATTGAAGATTAACTTAGTAATGAATAACTAGTGATTAAAAATTATCAACTTAGTAAAAATTGTACAAAGAAACATTAGTCCCATAGTTTAGGATATAAGAAAATATTTTAAAATTTTAGTATCATAATGATTATATAGTTTAGAAATAATATTTATTTTTATAAATTTTTAATTGTAGATTAATTAATTAATAACATATTATTAAAAAATGAATCCATATAATGATTGGATAACGATACTTATGATCATATAAAGTGAAATGAAGAAGAACAAACACATTACAAAACACATGAATGGTTTATAAAATACAATAAATTCATTGAAATTTTTCAATAGAATGTGGTTTGGAATAGATGAGTGTCACTTCGTACATGAGGTAAAATCAAGATTATTGTTAATTGGTATATTAATAACTTCTTCAAAGGACATGCACTTCACTTTTGAACTTTCAAAAGTTTTTGGACTTCTAATTACATCTAAGAGGACATCATGGAGACGTCATTAGAAGGTAAAAATCTTTTGAAAGTTCAAAAGTGAAGTACATATCTTTCGAAAATTTTATTAAGATGTTAATAAAAAATAAGTTGGATTTTACCTCATCCGATGTGAGACAAATCTCATCCAAATCACATTTTATTGAAAAATATCAACGAATTTATTGTATGTTATAAATAATTCATGTGTTATTTAATGTGTTTGTTATTCATCATTTCATTTATATGATCAAAACTTTCATTTTATCAATGATAAACAAACTAATTATAATGTTTCCTATTCTTTTTACCTCAATTTCCAAACAATTCTATGACTTATATTCTAATAAACTTTTTTATAATGAAACATTACAAGAATATTTTATTGTATAAAAAGGTGTCCTAAAATTACATTCTAATAAATATTATATGGTCAACCATCATTGTTAATATTTTTTACGCTATAATAATTTTGATTAAAGAAACATTTTTGACATAGAGAGTCATGTTTGCCTTTGTGTACTTCTACGGGGAGGTTATTCAAATTGAGCAAGGAGATTCCTATAATACACAACCAATAACAGTGGTTAGTACAGATGATTGTGTAACCCTAAGTGACCTTAAAGATAGATTTTGTGGCTCTTTAAATCTGGGACCCGATCAAGAGATCAAGTCTATGTTATATAGAAATTTTCAATTCCCAGCAACATTGTGGCATCTAGCTTGTCAATTGGTTGCTGATGCATATTGGGTCTAAGAAATTAATTTATTTTCTCAACGGTTGGATGGTACCATGATAGAGTTATATGTTGATGTTTCTACTGTATGAAAAAAATATTCAGTTGTACGAAGTTGTATACTTACAAGAGTTGTTAAAGATAGTCCGCCCTATGAAATTGAGCCTTTTCCAAATGATGCAAAAGTGGAAAGTCTAGATGATCTCTTGGATATACCTGTCAATCTGACTTCCAATGAGAAGTTTTGAAATGATGGAACAGTTGGTGATAACAGTGCTGATTAGGGATTGGTGGAAGTTAGGGAGGAGGTTTCGAGAAATACATTAGTTTTACAATAGCCTCAACCAACAATAAATCATCCACCACTTCTTGCATCATGGTCAGAAGCAATGACATGTGTGCCTGAATTCGATAATAATGTTCTTACACCAGCGACTGAGTTTCTCGGAGTTGTACCAGATAGGATTAGTGATTTTGACAAAACGTTATATGTTGGAAGGAATTTTCCAAGTAAATATGTTTTAAAAATAATGTTAAAGAGATTTCACATTGAGAGGAATTACAGCTATATAGTTCATGAATCATGTCATAGTAAATATCTCAAATGGTGTGAGAAGTATGGGGATGATTGTAGATTTTTCTTGAGGGTGATTCCTAACATTTCATTTGGAGGTTGGAGAATCTAGAGGATTGAGGCAACTCATACTTGCGTTCAGCCAAGCCTGACACAAGATCATACCTCATTAGATGTAGAATTTGTGTCATCCATTGTTGTTGAGATGATTAGTACATGCCAAGATGTTCCAATAGACCTTGTGCACGAGAGAATACAACTGATATTCAGTTATAATATTTCTAATAATAAGTCATGGATGACGAAACAGAAGGCAATTAAGAACGTCTATGGTGATTGCGATGACTCATATCGGGTGTTTCCACAATTGCTAGTGGGGTAAGGATCAGGAGGGTAGTACGATATGCAGTTGACAACTCCTCCCACTGACACACAGGTGGAGGATATGACAGTTGACGTTCCAGTGCCCAAGGATCATCCATCTCCAAGTTATCAGACTCCACAGCGAACTCGAGGCGGACATCCTATTCCCAGACCATAATGTGGGATAGAATCTCCTCACCATAGACATAGATATTGATTGTACATGTTCATTTATATGTCTTATGTCTATTGAAATGAAGATACTATTATTATTATCATCCCTTCTAATACTTTTATCCAGTGTTTCGGTTTTCATTAATATTTTAGGAACAATTTATATTTGACAATGTTCAAATTCGACTACTTGAAACATAGGAATAATTATTAAATTTTATGTAGATAACTTTAAAAGCTTATAAAATATACAGTATAAAAACAATTTAAATTAAATTTAAAAGATATCCTAAAAAAATATAGATAAAATTTTAATCTTAGATTACTTCTTATATGTTTAATAAATGTTTAAATTTTCATTTATATTGGTCTTATAGTGTATATTTTATAGGCTAGCAAAGTCACGTGTTGGAAACATTTTTACGTTTCAAGTAGGTGGATTTGAAATATTATAAATTATTTTTCATCAAAAAATTTTAAGAAATTCATTTTATTTTAGACTACTTCTTATATGTTTACTCAATGTTTAAATTTTCATTTATATTGGTCTTATAGTTTATATTTTATAGGCTAGCAAAGTCACATACTTGGAACATTTTTAAGTTTCAAGTAGGTGGATTAGAAAGATTATAAATTATTTTTCATCAACATTTTTTAAGAAATTATTATTATGTTATACTATTTCTTATATGTTTAATCAATTTTTAATTTTTCATTTATATTTGTCTTATAGTTTATACTTTATATGCTAGCAAAGTTGCATACTTAAAACATTTTTAAGATTCATGTATGCCGATTAGAAAGATTATAAAAAAATTCATCAATATTTTTTAAGAAATTATTTTTATTTTCAACTAATTCTTATATGTTTATGCAATGTTTAAATTTTCATTTATATTGGTCTTATAGTTTATATTTTATAGGCTAGTAAATTCACACACTCGAAACGTTTTTAAGTTTTAAGTAGGTGGATTAAAAAGCTTAAAAATTATTTTTCTTCAACATTTTTTAAAAAATTCTATTTATTTTCGACTACTTCTTATGTGTTTAATAAATGTTTAAATTTTCATTTCTATTGGTCTTATAGATTATATTTTATATGCTAGTAAAGACACGTACTTGAAACATTTTTAAGCTTCAAGTAAGTGGATTAGAAATTTATAAACTACTTTTCATCAACATTTTTTAAGAAAATCTTTTTATTTTCGACTACTTATATGTTTAGTCAATGTTTAAATTTTCATTTCTATAGGTCTTATAGTTTATATTTTATAGGTTAGCAAAGGCACGTACTTGAAACATTTTTACGTTTCAAGTAGGTAGATTAGAAAACATATAAATTATTTTTCATCAACATTTTTAAGAAATTCTTTTTTATTTTCGACTAATTCTTATATGTTTAATTCATTTTTTAATTTTTATTTATATTGGTCTTCTACTCTATATTTTATGGGCTAACAAAATCACGTACTTGAATAAAAGATAAATTATGCTGAAACATTTTGTTATATATGTGTATATATATATATATATATATATATAGTCATAACAAAATAATAATAAAACATTAAAATTTTAAATATATAAAAAAGAATAATTAAAATAGAAAAAAGAATTATTGTTGTATGTAAAAGGCGGAATCGCCGATGCTGCCTTTGGGCTTAACCGAAAGGCGGCATTGGAGATGTCGCCTGGAAGGCATATTTTTAAAAAAAATACAACCTACACTTTTAAAAAAATTAGAAAACCTATTAAAATAACTCGATTAAGGTGGCACTTGAAGTCTAATCACGATTCAACTCGGGAAATCGTACGGGTCTGCGGGATACTCTCCTCTGATTCCACTCGCAGCAAGAATCATTTTTGAGAAAAATCATCCAATTCTAGGTAGACTCGCAACAAAAGCGCTCAATTTTACAGAATTGTGGAGTCGGATGAGTGTCATCCATACGCCCCCTTTTTAAATCTAAAAATGCTAACCGCAGACCCCGATTGCATTGTGCGGCCTAGGGTTTCTATGAAATTAGTTATGTTAGCTTGAATTAGAATGTGATTAGGGGTTCTCAAAGAGCCTTCAACTACTTGAGAGATGAAGTTTTAAAAAATGGATCTACATGGGAGTATATATCCGACACCTTTTTTCCTCTAGTGTATTTTTTTTAAGTACTCTTATGAAACTGCGAGTCGAGCCTATTTCTTGCAGTACACATATGTCTCAACATCCGGCCTGCACAATTGTTGGAGAATTGTTATTTTTTATAATTTGTTCAAGCTGTTAACATCTTTCAAAAAAGTACATATAATTAAACACAAACATTGAAAGCGGGTCTAAGATGGGATCCCGCCAAAGGTGCCGGCCACGCATCAGGCGGCTCCTTCGGCAGGCGGTGGCGCAAGCGGCGGGATGCCGCCCTGATGCTCTGCTTCATTAATCAGTTGCAGAATGGCTTCCCGTTTCTCCACCAATGGCTGCATCTTGGCGTCGATCTTCTCCAGCCTCTGCTTCAGTTTGGCCGGCTCGTTCTTCTCTTCAGGGCTCTTCTTCTTCTTCGTCTTCTTCTCCTCCTTCCCCCCATTTTCCTTCTCCTTCATCTTCTTCTTCTCCTTAGGATTCTCCTCCCCAACTTCCTTCTTCTCCTTCTCTTCCTTATTTGCATGACCCTGGTTCTCGTTGTTGGCTTCTGCTGCGGCTTCCCCCCCTCCCATGTCTTAAACGAGTCTTTTGAAAGACGCAAGGCATTCCAAGAAGCCGTGTATTTATACAAAAGGAAATGTTCCAAAGGCCACATCTGTGTTGTTCCGTCACGCGCGGACCCTATTTTGGGCCACCAAACGAACGGTTCTAAACCAGTGAAGGATAACCTCATTCTCGTTTGACTTTTTTAAAAATAAAATTAGTATAAATATTTGTGCATATATACATACATACAAACACACATATATACATATTGCCTAGCGCGATACGATGAAGTTATGACATACCACCGGACACCAAAACCGCTCTAACCAATCGGCCACCCCCAGGGCAATTGTAATATATTTAGTTGTTAACAATATAATTAATATAAAAAATAATTATTTATTTAATTAGCAATTAATATTAGAATTAGTAATTAATTAGTTAAGATAATTAATAACAATTAATATAATTAATTGATACAGTTAACAACTAAAAATATAATTAATTAATTTATAATGTATTTTATATATTTAGTAATTACCATTATTAAATAACCAAATTAAATGAAAAAGTAAAAAAATTTATTAATTATATAATTACTAATACATAATTAATTAATAATGACAATTAATTATAAAATAATTAACATAAAAAATATATAAGTAATTAATTAATTACCTAATTAATATCATGATGCAGGTTTGGGTGCTCTCGATGTAGGGTGATCATGGAATATAGGGTTCTTCTTCTTGATTAGTATTTTGATCCGAAGGATGTTTCTGTTGGTCCCTCAAGGATCACGAGTAACATAGGTGCTGTGCGTGATGAGATTTTGAATCGTCCTAAGGAGGTTCCTGTAAGAGATGCGACGACATGTTCGAATTAGGAACTAAATAGAACATCTCCTGCTGGTAAGTCTCTTAATCGTCGACTTTTCTCTCATTCAAAGGGAGAGTCAAGTGCAGTGAATAAGAAAATCTTAAAAAAAATGGATCGATGGCCATTGTTGAGGCGAATCATAGAATTCCGGAGGACCTTCTTGAAGAATGTAAATTCAGGATAATTGGGCGGCTCACGATGGTGCCTAACGATCTTGAGGATTTGCGTATGAAGCTTCAAAAGGCCCAAGGATGTGAAGAGCATGGTCTCGATCAATAAGGGTTTCTTCCACTTTGTCTTCCCTTTAGATGATTTGAAATTTTGGGCATGGGGTCATGGTTCTGTCTCTCTTAAGCCGGGAAATCTAAGGTTTGATGGTTGGGACCCTCTCTTTGACCCTACGAAGGTAAAAAACTCGATCACACAATTATGGATTTGGATTAGGGGACTGAGCTGGTTCTTAAAGAATTCTCAAATTCTATGGGATATCATATCTTCAGTTGAGATCCATATTAAAATTGATGATGAAACTGAGTGTGTGAGGTATGGACACTTTTCAAGGGTCTTAATTGAAGTGGATTTTTGTGCGCCTCTTAGAGAAACTGTCATTTTGGTTGATGGTGAACACAAACTTGAGTCGTCTGTTGATTTTGAAAAGAAACCTCTATTTTTTTAAGTGCTTTTTCATTGGACACTCTGGACAAGTGTAATATAAATATGATTTGTGGTAATTGTAAGAAGATTTCTCATGATGTGGATAACTGTAAATTTAAACTGCCTGTTGCGGATCATGTAGACATGGACAATGGAAAGCAGTATGATACAGGCAGGGCTCTTCCAGGTCAGGGACAACTCTCTTATGCTGATACAGTTGGTGGCTGAGGTCATGGACTGCAGGCAATGGGAGAATGGTTTCCTCTTGCTGATATCTGGATCCACAGGGAGGTCTCTTTATCTAAATGAGGTGATATTGCTAAGTGTTCGGAGAATCAGGAACCGAATAGTTAACTTGATGGTGATTCCACTTTCTTATCGGAGGGAAAATTCTTCTCAACAAGCAAGGTTAATGATGGTGATGTGCAGGTTAAAGGGGCTCTTATGTCTAATCAGATGGAGGATGTGAATCAAGCTAGGGTGGGAGCTAGTGACACTCGGCCGGTTGAGTCCTCTCAGGGGGTGCAGTAGGATCTGACGGCTGTGCAGGGGCAACATCTAAATAAAGTAGAAGTTGTTGCTCCCTCCACTCTCAAACAGACTGGGTAAAATAAATTCAATATGATTTTTTTAATATGCTTGATCATCTTTATGGTACTGCTAGCAAGGAGTCCTATCTACATAAATTGGATAAAGCCAAAGAGCTTATTAATAGGCCTCAAACCCTCAAAGGCGCCTTGATCACCTCTAGAAAGGAGAGTATGGGGGTATCCCAAGCAGTGTTGCAAATTGATCAATCTAACCATGGAGAAACTAAAAAAGCACTTGTGGCAATTGAAGTGGAACCTAGGAGAAGCAAAGAGGTTGTGCTTGACGTTAATGAAACCGACACTAACTCAGAGGCGACTGAAAAAGAACCATTGATTGAAGTAGAGATGGTGGATCCAAAGCCATGGATCACTTCGAAGTGGAAAAGATGTCGGTATCCCCAAAGAAGGGGAGGTAGTAGAAGATGAACAAGTGCTTCCTGTTTTTGGTTACTAACTTTGGGCATGTTTTTCCTTTAACTACTTCATCCTTGTATCATGTATTTTATCATTTTCAAAAAAATTGGGGATCTTGGGCTTGCATATGGTTCACACCGTTTCGAGTACAAAATTAATATAATTATTTATTAAATATATATTTAATAATTCAAATTTTAAACGATAATAATAACAATTAACTTACTAATATAATTTAAAAATAACTATAAAATTAATAATTAATAATATATTTAATATAATTAATTTGTAATAATATAATTAAAATAATTAGTAAATATTAATAATATATTTAATAATATTAATTAATAATATAATAAACATAATTACCAAATAATAATTAATTAATTAAATAATTATTATAAATAATTACGTAATTAAAAAATCATAATATTTTTAGTAATAATAATTAATAATATAATTAATTATCAATTGTATTATTAACCACAATCATTAATTATATTTTCAATTTTATTATAAATTTAAGTCATAAATAATAATAATTATAAACAATTAAATAAATTTTTAATTATTTTTATTAAATATTTGTTATTATTATTTATTAATTATATTAATTAATAACTATTTATAGTAATTATTTTATAAATTTTTAATAAATCTCATATATTATTAGTTATTACTCATCTGATTAATACTATTAATTACTAATTATATAAATTACCTACAAGATGTATTTTTTAAATTAACGTATAAGTTCAAATAAGACAAAGATATTACATAGATTTAATGTCACAACCCAACCTCCAAGTGCCTTGAATCTAGTCATTTGACCCCATGGGTCTCTTATGATACATTAGTTGCATTCCTAGCACATCATAGACTATTATTAGCCAATAGGGTCACTATGAGACTAATAATTATCCTCACAATCCAACATATGTTCATTCAGTGTATTTTTATCCTCACTCACACACACCTAGTGAAACTTACCTGGAGGTCACTCATCCAGACAATACTCCAGACCAAACAGACTTAACTATGGAGTTTGAATCAAGTCAGCTCTTGAAAGGAATAGATCACCTTATTAACATGGGCAATACCATTTAGTCTTTTAAGTCTCACTTTTTCAAGGGTGTTATACTCCCCCCCTTTAAAGTACAATTTCCCCATTGTGGACCCCACACCACAAACCCAATTAGTGCCATTTCACTTCTAGCTGAGTATTGGATCTCTTACCATTTTTCATGACCCGACCACTTTGATCCATGAACATTGAAATTTTACCTCTTAGGTTTCTATAATACATTGGTTTCCATCCCAACACCCCAAATACTATTACCCACCCACATAACTTATCAAAATAATGATTATCCCCACACGCCAATACATGTTTTTAGTATGTTTTTATCCTCATACACACTATGCGAAACTTTTTAGGATATCACCCATCCTGACACTACTCTAGGCCAAGCATGATTAGTTGTAAAGTTCCAATTAAAAAAGATTCTGAAAATAAAGGTGCACCATGTTAACATGGGTAGTACCATATTAGAGAATATCTCACTATAATCAGTACCTTCACATTGAAGGAAGCCTTTAGTAAACATCCATGCTTTAAATTTGATTTTATTTTCTCCGACAGTGTATTCCTTTTTCTTATATATCTACTTAGAACCTATAATCTTATGGTTATTAGGTTTGGAAACAACAACCCAAGTGTTATTCTTAAGGATTGAATTCATTTCTTATTGCATAACACCTAAACACTTAGTTTCTTCTTTTTATTTAAGACCCTACTTATAAGATTGAGGTTTATCATTAAACAGATCCTGAGAATCATTAAATACAAAGGCATCAATATCAGCCTGATTAAAGTGGGATGAAGGCTTAATTACTTTTATCTCTCTATATCAGGTGAGCTAAAAATCTATTAGATTATATGGTTCCTCTATTTCAAGTTCATAATCTGAATCAGAATCGGATTCACCATGATTTTGGGGAATAGAAGGAGCAGAATCTGTCCCAGATTGGGATTGGTCTTTAGTTTCTAAAGGAATTTCAACACTTATAGGTGATAAAGAACTAGAGGATTTTTTATACATATAAAAATAATATATATATTCTCTTCCTATATCATTGGAGAGATCAGGCTCATGAAACACAATATCTCAAATAAATAAACACTTTGGATAAACTAGTTTATCTATGCACAAACGATACCCCTTAACACCCTCTGAATAACCCACAGATATGCACCTCACAACCCTAGAAGTTAGATTATCTGTATGGGTATAAACATAAGACATGGATCCAAATATCCTAAGGTGTGGAAGACTTAGGGGTGAACCTCTCTAGAGCTCTTATGGTGATTTAAATAAATTAGTAAAGGATGGGAAATTATTAATCAAGTAAACTATTTTAGAGGCAGCCTTGGCCCAAAATGATCTGGGGAGTTTAGAGTGGGATAACATACAATTAACCCTCTCTTGGGAAGTAATATTTTTCCTTTCTAATAAACCATTTTTGGTGGTGTTCCCATACCAATATAGTACCTTTTTATTTCCTCATATTCACAAAAGTCAATAAATTAAATGGACATATTTTCTAAATCATTATCAGTTCTTAAGGCATTTAGTTTCCTACTAGATTCCCATTCTACCCCATTTTTCCACTTCTTAAAATCTAGAAATATGTCATACTTATGTTTAATTACATGAATTTATAATTTCATAGAGTAGTCATCAATAAAGGGCACAAAGTAAAAACCTACACCAAGAGTGGTGACCTTAAAAGTACCCCAAATATCAGAGTGGACACACTCAAGGGGTTATTTAGCCTTATACATTGACCTACTAAAACTAAATCTTATGGATTTTCTATATAAACAATCCTCGCAAAAAGGAAGACTGCTAGGAGTGACATTACTCAAAATCCCCTACTTTATATGTTAGTAATGACCTTTGGCACCAATGTTCCCTAACCTTCTATGCTAAAGTGTGGTTCTATTATGTTCTGAGTCACATGATGTGTTTGGATAACTTTTATAAACCTTACCATGTAACACATAAAGGTCATTATGAAGGTTTCCTTTCATGAAAATGAGGGATCCTTAGGAAATCGTGAGACTCCTAGAGTCTAATTTAAAAGTGTATCCCTTCTAGTCAAGGACTCTTAGCAAGATGAGATTTTTTTTAGTTCAAGTACAAATCTAACAACCACAAGAGTTTTAACTGTCTTATCAGGAGTCTCTAATGAAACTGAGACTACTCCTATAACACGGAAGCTATTATTATTCCTTATAAAGAAATATCCAGATTTAATTTCCCTCAAATCAGTGAAGAATTCCCTCCTATGAAATATGTGGAATGAGCACACAGAATCAAGTATCCCTTCATCTGAGATGGAAATATCAGAAACATTTAACACATCAAGAGTGTCAAAATCATAATCAACTAAAAAATAATGGTCATTAATATTTTCTATATAGTCATATTTTTTATTAGTGTAGTTCCTCTTAATATAACCAGGTTTTTTTAATTGAAAACACTTGATTACTTTATTATTAGACTTAAATCACAACTTCTTGTACCGAACCCTTTCCTTCCTCCTACCCCTAGACTCACTTTTACCCCTATATTCACTTATATCCCTAATGTTTAAACCCTATACCTTAACCTTAACAATACCCTTCCTTTGAAGGTATTTTGAGAGTAAATAAGATTTAACTTCTTCGAGAGTAAGGGTATCATTACTATACATTATAAAATATTTAACAGTATTAAATGTATCCTCTAATGAATTTAATAGTATTATGACTTTATCTTTGTAATTTAAATTAATTTCTATGTTGGATAGATATAACAAGACTTTTTATACTCATCAATGTGAATCCTGATTATAGTTCTGAGATTCATTTTGAATGTATATAATCTCATTGTTTTATATATTCTACCAAAAAGATACTTAGTCATGTTAAGAGGTTTAAGTATAGGCCATATACCGATAGTATAAGCCTCATACGCAACCACTCTAATAACTTTATCTCATAATGATAAGAGTATTAAAATATGATATTTAAAAAGGGTTTCATCAGGAGCATCTACATAGGTGATTTCCATCTTCTCATCCAGGGCAATGGTAGTTACTTTCTTTTAGTGTCAATAAGGGCATCAATTAAATAATTGAAACCTAGGAGAGTAGTATTTTTAAACCTCCACAGTTTAAAATCATTTTCACTATAAAATTTATGGATATCAAATTTTTTTAGATCCCATTATCTATGTTTTAGTAAGCAGTGATACTACTTTTTGGGGTAAGATGTTAACCCTTAGAACATATAGGTCCCACTGACTCGTATAACCAGGTTACAAATTTTTTATGATGAATATAAAATGTTTATGAAAAGAAAATTAAATAACTTTCCATTTAAACAAACCATTAGAACCACAATAAAAAATAATAGAAAATATATAAGACCAAGAACACCATGTATAACATGCTTTAGATCAGCATGATCCTATGTGAATGGTAAGAACACCACCCAGTTCAGTCATTTTATTATAAATCAAAAATAAATAAATAAATAAAACCTCGAATTATAAATAAGATGACCATAAAAACTATCCTAGGAGGCTGACCTCGTTGAAATATGTAGAGGTGATGAAACCCGTCATGTAGAGGGGTACTATGGGTCTATGAGGGGTACTAGGGGTCTATGATACATAACAATTTACCATAGAAACATATGTTCTTACATTCTTAGAGAGAGGGATGGCATGTAGGCCATTAGTGAATAAATTAAATGTAATTTTTACAAACTATATAACAAATCTCTAAATAATTACAATATATAGTTCCAAACACATGTTGGTCTTTCATCTATTGATCATTAATCATCACATAATTTACCAAGTATTTTTTACTTTTAGATGATATTTTCTACATACATTATCATTAAAATCTAATTAATAACTATACTTAAAAAATATGAAATGAACTTGAGCTAAAACATATAGTGTGATTGATTTATCAAGAAATGAGAAATCAACTACAACCTAAGGGGAAATATTCACAAGGCTTGATCAAATTAATAACATAAATAATCCCACTTCAAACAACATATACATATCCAAAATAAACATCATCAACTATCATGGAACCTTTATTTTTTTATAATATTACTCACATGAATGTTAGGGGTACCGGGGTATATAGATAAATTAAATTTATGATAGAAACACAATTATTATATGTATGAAAAAAGGATAAAATGTAGATCATAAAAAATAAAATTGAAAATAATTATTACAAATTATAAATAAAAATAAAAGACCAAACATTTATTGGTAGGTATAAATCATGATCATTCACTCATCATATTTTTATATTTTTTAAAATCATCGATAAAAAATATTTCAAAATTTATTAATTTTTTGAAATAATTTAATTTTACATAGAATCATTGATATAATTTTATTAAATAATTCAAAAAAAATTACAAAATTCACATATGTAAATCATAAAATTGATATATTAATTAAACCATCTATATTACTAATTAAATTAACAATTATAGAAAATATATACTAAAAAATTAGTAATAAAAAAACTAACTTTAAACATATTATTTAAATCATCAAAACTACTAAATAAATAATAAAATATAAAAATTGAAAAATAAAATAAACTAACTAAAAAATTAAAGAATGAAATTTTACATTATCAAGGAAAATAAATAATAATTTTAGGAATATTCTAATTTGAGACAAATTTAATAAAAAAAAATAAAAAAATGAATGGGGGTACCCATTTTATAAAGGGAAGAAACTGGAGGCATGAACCACATTCACATCTCATGTTAAGGTCCTCATCTGGAGGCATGAATGTGGTTCATGCCTCCAGAAACATCGATAGTCAGGCGTGAACCCCGTTCACACAAGATCATGGAAACTCTAGTGTGAATAGGGCTCACATAATCTATTTTGTCATTAATGATCTTGTATAAACCATGTTCACTCTAGAAACCATGATTAATATTGTAAAGCCTTGTTTCCAAATACTCTTAACCCCAACCTTATTTTATAGTTTATTTTTTAAAAAATCCAAAAAAAACTCAATTTAGTCAACTATATTTGGTAAAAAGTATGGCTAAAATAGATTAATATTGGTGGAGAGAGGCCCATAAACAAATAAAAATAATGAAAAGGAATACGATAAATAAGTATACATGAAAATGGGTATGATACATCAACATGTCACAAAAAAAACAGATTTCAAAGAGGGACATGTGATAATAAATTAACAACTGTGGGAAAATGAAAGCACATGACATATATTGACATATAACTAACACCCATGTTAAAACTATTAGTATCAAGAAACACCAATAAAAAATAAACCACCGAAGTATCAAGTACAGACCGGAGTTTTTTAACTCCCACAATTGGGTGATCCATGAAATATTGTGCCTAAACTGAGAAGGTAACACAACTCATCCACCAAACCAAATCATCTCACTCTCAAATACTCATAACTCTTCTAATAAACATGAAAATAGAAATAAAACACTAGTAAAGAAAAAAATGAATAATATGGTTTAAACATTAGACTTACTCCATAAGAAAACATTGTTACGTCTTTTATACTAATAGAAGTATACAGAATAGATTTCAATTTTTAGTTTTTTTAGTTATAATTATAAGATACCACACCTCATATATTTATAGTGTGTTCTAGTTAATGAATCTACCCCCACTAACTTCCAAAATTCATGGGACTCCAACTGTTTGTCTTGGTCACCATCGACATCCCATATATTTTACTGCCACAACCGCTATCTTCTATTATAAATAGTAAAATCTCCTTAAAAACACTATAATAAATATAATGTAACCTTTTTAAACTACCAATAAAACCTTACTTGATTATTTTAGAGTGATTCCTATTTAATATAGATATTTTATACTTTCATCATTCAAAAATGATAACTTTCCAACTTGGTCTCAGAACATCACCTTCTGGACAATCCTACTTCTTCTACCAAAGTCCCCCTCCAAGTCTGATACCCATGTTAGAAAAATTCTACTCCCAAATATATAGAATTGAAACCATGAAATAATTCTTCAATTTTCATAACAATCTCCCACTTAAATACCAATTTCAAGTATTTAAGGAAACCGATACTATATCTTTCATATAAATAGTAATTTTCACCCATCATTATTTTGGTAACCCATGTCCCACAAATGTAAAATGCTATATTAAAATTTTCTGACCTAATACCTTATTCAACATGTTATCTAGATTTTGTCTCTAAATAATCACCCATAACTCTAACACCCCATCCTTCACCATCTTCAAAATGAAATGATTATTTTTATCATTGTGGTTTGTCTATTAATGAAACACTATATTTTTTAATCTATGAATCATTCTATGTTTATCACAAAACATAAACCCAATTTACTAAATCCTTTTGAGTTCTTTCAAAAATCACTTTATCCAGATAAAATATTTCACAACCTTCATAAATATAACATATTCTACTTTTTTGTGTGTGTAAAATTAAACTATAGGTTATAATATTGATATCTAACTTATGGATTTCCCTATGAAAGTAAAAACAAACCCTATAGTACTCTTCCATGCATCCATATATCAACCAAATTATACATTAATATATCTTTATAATGAATCATCTATTTTAAAACACAAGTCTACATCTTCCTCAACATTGAGATATTAAATAATCCACTTCATAGCTTCCCAATGCCCCTTTTATATTTTCACCACATTCCCACTAAAAAATCCCATTAAATGATCAATATCAAGCCTTGTACAAACTATTGTAAACATAAATCACCAAACCACTGATTTCACCATGTACTTAGCCCCATCATCTATTTTTAGTGCATTTTATTTTAATAAATTGAAGTGTCTGAACCATGTGGTAAAAGATGGTTTATATCTAATCATTATAAGCATTTTGTTGACCTTATGGATGCACTCCTTTAAAGAAAAAACAAATTTTTTCTTCTTATTTTCCTTCTTGATCTTCATCCCCAAAATATAATTATCTTTTCTGAGATTATTCATCTTAGTATTAATAAAAAATAATCTTTTTAACTTCTAAATATTATCCATGTTCGGTTTGTCCTGGAGAATATAATCCAAATATAAGAGAGGAATGACATAAATTCTATCATTGAGCATTTTTTTGTAATATTAATGATCATAATTGATTTAAAAACCCATTATAATCTATAACAGAATTGAAATTTGGGTTTCATTGACCTGGTTATTGCATCAACCTATATAGGATTTGACTAATCTTGTAAAATAGGCCTTAATTTCATTTAACAACAAAACCATATAGTTGCTTCATGAAAAGTTCATCTTCTAAATCAAAATGAAGCAAATATATTTTTTCATATAACTGTTCAATATGTAAGTCTTTAAAATTTACTACACTTAACACTATCTAGATGGTTGTATTGTCGACAATGGGAGAAAATATTTTAGAGAATTATATCTCTTTTTTATATTGAAACCCTTTAAAAAATAACATATACTTATACCACTTTATATATTTCTCTTCCTCTAACTAGTGTACCCATTTTTTATGTAGAGAGTTCTTCCCTTGTGTAAGTTCCATTAGATCCCATGTTTCATTTTAAAGAAAAAGTCCATTTATTCTTTCATTTATAACCCCCAATTTTCCGAATCATCGAGACTTGACGCTTCATCTTCGATCTTTATATCCTCTCCATCCATATGAAAGAAAAAAATTTATATCAATTCTCTACATTTAAAAAAATAATTTGGTCTTAATATACCTACACAATTCAAATTATAGTTATGCTCCTTCTAGAACCAAATCTTCAAGAACAATATCTTCTAGAACTCTACCTTGAGCTTCTGTAGTCATTGAAGATTCTGGTACTTTAGACCCTGTAGGTTCTTCTACAATTTTTGTTCGTTCTAATCTTTTTAGAACATATGTTCATATATTCAGATTAACTTTTATTTTTAGTCATTTATTTTCTTTCAACTTCTTATTCTATAATGTCTCCATATTTTTACAAGTTCGTCACATTGAAGAGAACATTATAGATTCTAATGATCTTTTGATTATCATTATCCCAAATCCCAAATCCAAAATTTTCATTTCCATACTAATAAAAAATATTTTTAGGAATTTACTATTAAATTTTTTCCTATCCTTGGAATTGTAACATCCTGACCTGGGTTCCACATTCTGATACCCTGATCCAATCGACCACATAACCTCCGAAGAACCTACTTATATGCTAGAGGCTATTGACTAGTAGCGAGGGTCTAATATTGATCATGGGGAGACTATACCCTATTTATCAGCGTAATACACCAACGGAAATAAATAAACAATTACCAAATGATATAACTGATAACAAATCCAAACTAGTATCACATGATGTTCAAGTACAATATCTAAAATTGAAAAGTATATATGTCATGCCTAGTACGTGTCAAGTTTCAATATTAAAAACCCAAAATAAAGATAGTGAAAACTCTAAAAAGATTCCAAAACCATGTTTTTCCCCCTCATCCATGATCCATCTCAACTCATTCATCTAATATATAGCCTTTTCCCTTATCATGTCTTCAAACATGAAGTCTATTCTAGCACCAAATAGGTAGCCCAAGTAGGGTGTGACTAAAAATTAGTAGGCCACCACCAGCAATATCTAAAATAATATCTAGTAAAAATAGTATATTTAGTTTTATAAATAATAATGTAAAATTCATAAATAAATAGTTATCATATTTTATAATTATTTAAATTAATGACAAAACTCTCAACTCAGGTTCCCTAGAACACCTATACCAAAATTCGTGCTTCATCTTATGTCGGGATCTGAACCATATCATAATACAATGGTGATCAATTATCATTTAATTTCAATTGATATTACGGCCAATTGGAACCATAGTCCAATGCCAACATTTTGGGCCAAGATCACCATGCCTCTGACCCTATGGATATTTGAAGCAGTCGTCTATGATCCATGACTCATTTATCAAACAATCAAAAAAGTGGGAATTTGAATCATCAGTCTACATCCCACACTCATTTATCAATTTTTCACTATGGGATTTTGACACAACAGGCCATGTCCCACACATGAAAATAAATTTATCATTGGTTTCTTTTGACGCAACATGCCATGTCTCACAGACGAATAACAACAATCACATGTATCATAGTTTCACATGTATCACCCTATCACATATATCACATCAATCAAGGTGAATCAACATTAACCCTATCAACAAAATCTGTAATCACAACATCTATTTATTAGTTCAATAATTAATTAACCCATCTCAATCAATTCAATAATCAAAATAATTCATTAATTAACTAAACAATTAATTAATCCAATTCATTAATTGTATAATCACAAAAATACATTAATTAATTCAATTCATCAATTACATGATCACAATAATCCATTAATTAATTCAAAAATTATTTAACCCAATTTAATAATTACATAATCAAAACAATTCATTATTTAATTCAAAAATTAATTAATTAAATTCCTCAAATACATAATCAAAAAAATACATTAATTAATTAAAAAAATGATTAATCCAATTCATCAATTACATATTCACAACAATCCATTAATAAATTTAACCACCAATTAATCCATTCCAACAATTACATAAACACAACTTTCTAGGTTTCCATAAATTAATTAAACAATTAATCTATTAAAATTAAGATTCAATTTTCAAACATTTCAATTGATACCTAACAACAAATACATGAAACTTGGAATCAAGACTATGGGAATTGAATTTAGACCACCTAACTCAAACACATTGATGAATGATCACCCAATGGAAATTCTCAAAATTGAAATGGAAAGGCCAAACCCATGATAAAGAACGATATCTTGAATCAAATCCTAGAAACAAGATCAAACAGATCACGAACTATAAAACCTAGATCTAGATCTTAAACCAACATGGGAAAAATACCATCAAAGTTTGGGATAAGAATAAGGAAGTATGTGAAACCAATTGGGATATGAATCACCTACTAGTAGGGGTTTATATATACAATCCAGATTTTAAATTAATATGAACGAAGGTCGGAAGACCTAAGAAATTGTCTAGGAGCCTCAAAAAATGAGAGTAATAGGTTAGGACTGAGTTGGGGTCGATTTAAGGTTAATACTGGGGTTTAAGAAATATTAAATCTAATTTTTGGGATAATTAAAACCACTCGCATGGTTTCCTAAGAAGGGGTGCACAGTTTTCCAAACTATGAACCTTAACCGTGTACCACTTCTAGGGGGTGAATGGTATCTCCTGGGATTCCATGCTCAAGACATGAAATCCATCTATGTTCTAGGTTACATGGTTTTCTGGGGTAGGTATTATGGTTTGGAAAAATCGTGCCCCAACTTTTCATAACCTCTCCTCCTTCCAAAAACATAAAATTATCACTCAAACACTAGTCGTACCACGATTCACTGTTTTATTCCACCCTTACAACGCTGTTTTAAACTAGTTTTTTAATGAATATTCCAAATATAATAATAAATTGAACATTATTTTTGAATCAATTAATTAATGTTAATCAATATTAGAATGGGAAATGTTACTTTTTTTTATTATTTCAATGTAGGTGGAGGTGATTCGGAGGGTCCTTGATGAAGTGGAAGAAAAATGGGCCAAAATTGCATGGATCCATGGACATCTGTCCACTTTTTTGAATATTACGCAAAATAAGTCCTTCCAAATGGTCTGGAATTTTTTGTACCGGTCCAAAATTTAATAGGATACATTTCATATTAAGAAATCCAATCTTGATTCTACTTATAAGGGACCCATCCGAATTGATTTATCCAAGCCACCGAATATGCACAAAGTCAAAAGTGGTGTTCTGTATTTTATCAATATCTCAAGTTTTATTTCTCAAAATGGTGCCAAACTTTTGGTGGGGATATATAAGACGTGGGGATACAACTTTCCAGTTTTTTCAAAAGGGAGATTCTACTTTCTAATAGCCTAAAACCTTTCTCCAAGTTTTTTATCAAAATATGGGTGCCCAAAACCACTTCCCATTTTGGTTATAAAAAGACACCTTGGGAACTCCATTTCCAAGTTCGGCCAGGAGGAAAGGTTTTTCCATTTTGGAGCCCCCAAGGAGTCTTCTCAACATCCCTAGTAGTTCTATAAGCTATGGGAAGTTCTACCCCAACATCATTCTCTTCCTACTCTCCCGTAGGTTTCTAAACCCCTTGTGATCACCCGAGGAGGAACGTGATGTAAATCTCAAGCTTCATGTTTGTAATATTTGAATGATCTTTTGAATTCCATGTTATTGTGTTGTTTTTAATCATCCTATATTATTATTTTATTTAGTTATGTACCGGTATGTCATGCTCAACTCATATGATCATGTTTGGGGGTACCCATTCATGTGATGTTTCACACACCGTTCACTACTTTCTTTCCCCCCTTTCAATTGCGGTGTTTGTGTGGTTCATATTGGTTAATTGAACTCACAAAATCACTCTCAAGGCCATGTACATTTATGTCATGGTATCACAAAGAAATAACATACAAACCTGGACAGCGCTTTGAGTTTTTCGTGTGTTGCCTTGGTGAGTTTTGGTTATGAAGTCAAACACAATTCACCCAATCATCGGCGGTGTCTGATGAATCATTGTGTGTTTTCGACTGAATCCTAGGAGGTATCCTAGTATAAACTCAGTAACATTCTGGTTCTAGGTGTTAAAAACCAGGTATTAAAAGATCATAACCCTATATCATGAAGCGATGAAGGATAAACATCATGAGAGTACCCCGGGTTGATCTCGCTTAATTAATTCTGTTAATCTCTACATTGTTTTATCGCTTTCACTTTATATTTTCATATATAATAATAAAACCCAAAAAGTTTTAAAAAATATAATTCACCTTTTACTTTAATAATCAAAATCTTCTTTTAAAATTAATGACTTAAGGCTCCGTTAAGATATGGCCTAGGGTTGCTGTTATACTGCAGAAATTCTAGTCAAAATTAAACAACTAATTTGACGCGCTCAACAATGTGATCAAATTTTGGTTCCATTTCCAGGGAGTCAAGATCATTTTTTCCTTTATTTCCTTTTATTTATTTATTTTACTTCTTCATAGGTACTTCTTTAAATACCCCACCCCCATTTGATTGTTTTTGTTTTGGATTTTGCCTTTATTTTTTGTTGTTTTTAGTGTGTTCTTTTTCTCTCTATCTCTCTCTTATTATCCATATCCCTCTATATAATTCTGTATTATAAAATTATATTCTATTTTCACCATTCATAAGTGATTTTATCCATATTCAAAAAAAACTTCACAAATTATTTGCATGACCCGATCTTGTAAAGAAACACTACTTGAATTTGAACCTGAAATTGAAAAGTCACTTCACACTCAAATCAAGGCATCTAGAGAAGTTCAATCAAGTAATATTGAGGAACCCCTTTTGGAACATCAAGTGTTCTAAACCAATCCAAAATTGAACCCAATCATACACAAAAAAACATGGATATAAATAATCGAACTTTAAAAGAACTGACCACCCCTGATGTGGAGTACCAACATGCGTACATCCAATATCTCGAGGAAGTATCCAACTTTGAGCTAAGATTAGGTCTCATCCACCTTCTTCCAAAATTCCATGGTCTTCATAGTGAGGACCCTCACAAACATCTTAAAGAGTTTCATATAGTCTGCTCCACCATGAAACCCCAAAATTTGTCTGATGACCTAATTAAGTTTAGGACCTTCCCTTTCTCCCTTGATGGTTTAGCCAAAGATTGGATATACTATTTTCCTACCACAATTGGGGGATGTAATGAACTAAAAAGACTTTTTCTAGAGAAGTTCTTTCCTTCCTCTTGAACTACTTCAATTAGGAAAGAAATATGTGGAATTAGGCAATCACAAAGAGATACTCTTCATGAATATTGGGAGAGATTCAAAAGACATTGCTCAAGATACCCCCACCACCAGATTAGTGAACAACTATTAATCCAATACTTATATGAGGGACTTATCCCCATGGATCATGGAATTATTGATGCTGCACCTAGTGGTTCCCTAGTTGACAAAACTCCTTCTGTCTCTCGTGACTTAATAGCCAACATGGCTCAAAATGCACAACAATTTGGTACACAAGCTATTGCACCAACCCGAGGAGTTCATGAGGTAAGTCATTCATCCCTAGAACAAAAGGTAGATAATAAAATTGATGAGATACATACCATTATAAGGAAATTATCTCAAGCACAAGGTAACTCACACTCTCCTCCTATTCCATTACATTGTGGTATTTGTTCTGATAATACTCATTTTTCTGACCAGTGACCAAAACATCAGGATTCATCTGAGTCTTGTGCCACAATGTTCTCTGGGCGTCCATTCCAACAAGCACCACTATTCAATCAAGAACCATTCAGGCCAAATCCAAACCCCGAGTGGCAAGCACAACCACAATACCGACAAGGAGGAAACTCAAGCTACCCCAAGCAGAACTGGTATCAACAAGTCCAAGGTATGAAACCTTCTTTATCCTTCAACATCTCAAAAAAATCCTCCTCCTCCCAAGTTTGAACCAAGCCTTGAGGATATGGTGAATCAAATGGAAACCCAGAACCTCCAGTTCTAACAAACCACACAATCAGCTATTCAAGACCTGCGAACTCAAGTGGGGAAATTGGAAAACACTATCGGTGAGCTTAAGATGCATGGTTCTGGACAACTACCATCCCAACCCATTTCCAATCTGAAGGAAAAAAGGAAATGTATCTACAATTGCACTTCGTAGTGGTAAAGAAGTTTTCCCTTCTACTGATTCTGCACAGCAGGTATGCCCCCCTCATGAAAACTCTCTTTCCCAACCCTAAAAAATTTTATGTAAAGAAAAACAAGACAAAAATGGTAATCAAATTTCCATTTATGATTCAAATGAACAATCCATTCCTCTTCCTTTCCCTCAAAGACTCTATAAATCTAAAAAGAATTTTGATAATGAGATTGATAAAGAAATAATGGATACATTTAAAAAGGTTCAAGTTAACATTCCTTTACTAGATGCAGTTAAAAAATCCCTTGATACGCTAAATTTCTTAAAGAGCTTTGCACCCATAGAAGGAGGCTGAAGGGGAATGAGAGAGTAAACCTAGGAAAGAATGTCTCGGCCTTGATTTAACCAGCAATTCCAACCAAATGCAAGGATCCAGGAACATTCACGATACCTTTTACCATATGGGAGACCTTTTTTTTATGATGCTATGCTAGACTTAGGTGCTTCTATTAATGTAATTCCTCACTCTGTGTATACTTCTTTGCAGGTTGGAGAGCTTCAAAAAACATGCATTGTCGTGAAACTTTCCAATCGAAGCACAACACACCCATCAAGAGTGGTCGAGGATGTCCTTGTAAAAGTTAAGAATCTCATCTTCCCTACAGACTTTTACATTCTTGAGATGGAAGATACTCGAACCCAAGGACATGCCCCTCTCATACTTGGGAGGAAATTCCTCAAAACATCAAAGACGATCATCAACGTTCACAATGGTACGTTTTCCATGGAGTTTGGTGGAGAAAAGGTAAGTTTTAACATTCTTGGGGCTATGAAAAACCCCATTGAAGAGCACTCCACTCTTCCTATCTATTCGATGGAAGTGCTCTCTAGCGACAAACACACACAAAATTTGATCCTCGACCCATCCTCTGATTTATTTTCCTCTTATTCACCCATGGAGGATTTGAGTTTTGGTTCTTCTTTTGAATGTTGTGTGGGTTCAGAAAAATGAAAATTTTGTGCTTTAATTGATGAGTGTGTTTATTCTAAGGTACCCATGACTATCGATGATTCTGCAAATATCATTTCAATAGATTCTCTTTCCTTTGAGAATAAATATGAGCAGATAGATAGTTTCATGGACCTAACTCCCCCACTCGATAATGAGTCTAGGTAGAGTAAATATTTGATAAAGAAACTCCTCAAATATGAGAGGATCCATCCAAAATATTGGGCCAATAGTTCGACTATCCACTTTTCTTTAAATACACTATGAGAGGAATGTTCTAAATATACAATTCATGAACTCAAATAAGCACATGTACCATAAATCAAATCACATTACTCCATCGCATTTCAAAATAATATCAAATTACAACTCTCTTATAAAATTACACTTAAAACTTTTCATTTTCATTTCCTAAATACCCACTTATATTTTAAATTCAAAATCATAAACCATTAAAACATTTTGTGGTAATTAAAATAATTTTTTTAATCAATTATAAGTAGAATTCATAAATAAATTATTTCAAAAAATAAAACCTTTCTTCATTTTGAAAAAAACCTAGATAAAAATTATTAAAACATTTTTAAGGTATTAAATTTATCATAAACATTTTACAAACCAAATTCAAAAACCAAAATACATTTCCCCCTAAAATAGAACCCCTTTAAATCCTACTTTAAACAAAAAAATCCATAAATAAAACCCCAATACAAAACAAAATTTTAAATTCAAACTGAAATCCAATGAAAAAATAAAACATTAAAACAAAAATCTCAAATATAATCATATTTATTCACATGAATTCATCCCCAAATCCCCCCCCCCCCCGCATTTAACATATTACTAATGGTAAACAAAATTGGTGGAAATATAGAAATAAAAATTGGAAAAATAATAAATACATAAAAAAATTACACTTCTCATGATTTGGCCACATGTTCTTGTAAACTGTGTGAAAACCATGTGAATTTCATTGGCATAGTTTCAGTACAATTCCATATGAGTAATACAAAGTTCACCAGACCATATGTGATAAATGTGTGTACCATGTTTTTTAATCACTTTCACCACCAAAACTCAAAATGACCCTCTAAATCATTGACATACACCTAAAATACCTAAATATCAGCTAAACATATCAAAATCCATAAAAACAATCAAAAACCAAAACAAAATCAAGATTATAATTCCAACCAATCATGGAAACATGAGGTATGATGTGATAAAAAAATTTACATTCACTTACCTCAAACATTTAACTCAAATCTTGACACAATCCTAGTCTCCTTTCTATCAAAAAACCCCAAAATATAAATAGGTTACTTTTATATAATTTGTATCAAATCGACTAGGAATTCCATTTAAACCAATCTACAGAGCCATCCCACCATTAGCCTCAGGCGTATTCCAAATCATACCGGGCTAGTGACAAGTTCCAGGGTATCAAAAAAGAATAAAATTGGAATTATTTCACCCTTTATATATAAATTGATCATTTGATTAGAGTATACACAGTAAATATAAATAAATCATCACATGATTTGAGAAATAAAAAATAAATCTGATCATAAATACATTAAAATAAAAAATTAGAAACAAGGCTAAAAGTCTAATATAAACATCCCAAGAACAGAAAAAAAAAATCAAACAAAAACAAAAAACCATTATATCTATGTAACCCCTTGGTCACTCTCTATATCCCTAGACAAACATAGAGAAACTAAGATCCCAAAAAAATGGTGAATGAAACTAATCTACCAAAAGAACCATGCAAACAATATATACCAGATGATATATATAGGGTGTGAGAAAAAACGGTCCTAATAGGTAAGCACCATATAGTTTGTGCACTTAAAAATGATAGTTCACTTATGCCACTTTAAAATAAACATAGAAAATAGTTTTTTCATATTTATTTATATAAGTCCAATAAAATTCAAAACTATCAATTCTTTTCATTTTTTCTTAGATAAAACAATTCACTAATAGAAACATTTCTTTGAAAGATCAAACACCGCATAAAAAACTCATTTCATTTAAAAATAACTTTCTTTAAAACAAGTCCAAAAATTATTTAGGAAAACTAACTCATTCTGCATTAAAAAAATATTTAGTAAAAGAACATTGTCATCAACGAAGGGAGTTCAAGAAAAAAAAGAAAACAACTATGGTGTCATATTTTTAAAGCCAATAGTGGATTTAAATTGAAGCCAATAGAACCCCCTACATAAAACTACCAAACATGTAATGGGTATCAAGGGATATTCCCTATGTCCTAATATGATATAATCTTAGACCTTACTAGACACAGACCAAATTCATTCCTATATTGCATCCTAACCTAAGCCACCCGACTGACCTACACATGGCCTATAATTAGGGGGAACACCCCATGTATTCCTAGATCATACTAGAGGGGGAACTATTAGCATGAAATTGTATATTGAAACATATGTTTATACCTTCCACTTAGTTAATTGGGTTTCCATGACCAAGATAATAGGTGAAGTTGAGTGAAAAGAATTAAAAATCAATAAAAATATCAAAGATCACAATAATTACTCTCCCTCACCTCAAACTCCCTAAGAAGATATATCCCCTAAGTTCCATAACCCAATCATCATATAAATAAATCACCACCAATGGTGGGAAAAAACACAAAGGGTATAAAAAGGGTCACACACACCTACATCTTTTGGAAGACATGTAAAAGTAAAAAACATGCCATTATTGGACAGGGCTCAGAATTAAAATCTATTTATAAATGTTTTAAAATTCCATTTCATACATTATTTTAAAATATAACCCCTTAAATCCATTTTTAATGTGTATTCTAAACAATTCAATTAAAACCATTTTGAAATTGACACAAAAATCAACAAATTTTACATTAAAAATCCTTAAAGCATCAAAACCACTTTTTAATCAAATTTATGACCAATATGTGGTTAAAAACCTTTATAAACATCATATTTTTTTAAAAATAAATCTTTTAACACATTTTAAATAATTAAAACTTCAATTCCCACTTAAAATCTCAAGTACATTCCTCATGCCTATTTAAAACTCATCCAAACTTCTATAAAAAATATCCATACCATTTTAGAGAGGAATAATAAATAATGTAAAATAATTAAAAATAATAAACATGAAATGAAATTTGAATTTAAAGAACCACAAAAAATTTCTACCTAATTTCAAAGATTATCATTCTAGAAGTTGTCGTCTTCAACAACTAATGCTCAAATAAGGATTAATGGGACTTAAAGAAGAGTTAACATAAAAATCCCAATGATTAACTCATCTGGAATATTAAAATATGACTAATATGTTACCTAGGGTTCATTGGATAGGGATGAACCAAAAATTAATGAAATTCGGTGAAGAAGGAATATGAAAGAAATATAAAACATGTTATTACCATGAATAATGACTTGGAATCGATGGGAAGAAGCTTGGAAACAAGTGGGGTAAGGGATAATCTTCTCTTAGACTTTCATGGGTTTGGTTGGATAATTGGTATGGGTGGATAGGGATTTTATATTTTAATATAAAGGGAGAAAAATGGGAAAGACTCTTTTAAAAAATCTAGGTATCCCACACAGTTTTGCCACACATTATTCCAAACCATGAACCACTCATGCGGTGTATACCCTAAAAAAACATGATGTGTATAATTTTATATAGAGAACCGAATGGTTTGTTAAACTATTTGGAGGCTATAAAAAACCACTCCATCAAGATTTTATACTCCTTCTATAGTTACTCCTAACTATGTTTGAATCAGGCAGAACTCAAAAACCATTAAAAATGTTGAATTTCTTGCCCGAATTTCCCCAAAATCCATGAAAACTCAAGAAAAAATAAAATAATAGAAAATAATAGAAAATAAAAAAAATTAAAATGTTGGGTTTTGTAAGTAATATTTTCACAAGTGAGTTGTTGTAAACCATAAGGAACAATGAATCCAATTCTAACATTATAATAGAAATATGTTTTATTGATTTTGTTATATTGACACATAGCATTTTCATGATCATTGGATTATCTTGGTTAGGGTGAAATAAGTAAAACAATTATTTCTATTTTATTCTTTAATTTTAGTTTATATGTTTATTTGATAAGAATATATAAATGTTTTTTTAATAAATAAAAAATATCAAAATATAAATTATTTTAATACGACGTACCTTGATTCTCCCCTAGGTATTTCACATTTTGGGGCCAATAATTGGTATCATGGATAAAGGTTAAAGTTATTTAATATATCTTATTGGAAGAAATGCCACTAGTTAATAAAAATGAGATTAAAATATTTGAAGGAAATAACTTTTAAAAATGGAAGAATCAGATGCAATAATATTTTCAATATTTAGTAATGGAATTTATTATAGCTACTATGCATGGAAATTTGATCAATATGAATAGCAAGGATTTATTAAAAGGATACCATAAATAACTAGATACTAACACCAGGGTTATCAATTCACTAGTAGTATATTTATCCAATAAATTATATATGAACATTATGTCATATAAATCCCCATATACCATATAAGAGAAGTTGATTAATATCTAAGAAGATGATTCAAAAGCTTGAGTAGTTGAATTGTATAATATATAGAATAACCATGAGGAGTTGAGGATTCACTAAAATGAATCAGTTGATGCATTATTTTATGAGGTGAATGAAATTATATAGGACATGAATGGTATCAAATAAACCGTCAATGTTATATATAATTCGCAGTGCATCCTAAGAAGATTTACACCTAGGTTCAATCTAAAAGACTATGTACTTAGGATACAAATACAACGAAGATAACAGTAGATAGTATTAAAAGTCTTCTTCTTACATGTGATATGAGGAATAATGTTAAAAAAGATATACAAAATATTAATTCAAAGGAAATTTCATTCAAATACTTGAAGAAACTCACGATGAAGGATGATCAGTAAGAATAAGTGGTAGATAAATTCATATCATTGTTTTCCTAAAATCTAAAAATGGCAAAAGGAAAATTTTAAAAAGAAACTTACACTTTCTAGATTTCAATGCATAAAGTTTAGGGATATTGTAGAAAATTTTCCCAAGATTTTTCAAGATGATAGAATATTTAGCCAATGTAAATGGTAGAATAATAAAAAATTAAGCTTCTTCAAGAAAAAGGGACTACAATTATAAGAGGATATTAGTTAATAATAAACTAATGAAGAATAAAATTGATTACTAGAAATACCAAAAATAATATTCTCATATGGTAATTATTGGTAGTTCAAATAAAGTGAAAGAGAGATAATGATGATGTAAACGTGGAAGTAATATTTTATCTCCAAGTAGAGTTACATGACACTCGTGAAGAGATAGATTTTTTTAGATCTAAAATGTAGACATCCAATAGAGTGGTTAATGATTCCCAAATTCAATATATATAACCATGAAGAGGGGAATTCTATGTTTAAGGCATAAATTAAAATTCTTAAATATATTATACTATAAAACATAAATATGGTCATGGAGTACAAGATTAAAGGTGAATATATTACTATGGTTGTTGATGGTTTAATGAAAACGGAGAAAGATCGAGTCAAAATTATAGAAGAGCTTGAGGAGGAATATGTAAACCTATGATGAGACATATAAGATTAGGAGAGAAGATTGAATCCTGATATAACTTTGGGAAATTCGATCAACTAGGTTATAAAAAGCATGAATGTTGAGAATGGAAGTCTGTAAAAAAAGGTAAAAGATAGTTAATATAAGAAAAAGGCACATTAGAATTACAAATATTGTATGAGGCTTGATGAAAAATGGAATGTAGTGATGGTTGATTCTATTCCAAAAACACCCACTTCTAATTTGAAAATTGATTTGGGTATGACCCCAAATCATAATACTCAAATAACCTAATAGAAATCTATTTTTTTGTTATTGCACAAAAGAATGAACCTCATTTTAGGTGTTATTGTTTTGGAAAGATGAGACATTTTAAAAATGAGTTTTCAATAGCTAATAGGTAATAGGGGGTACAAGTGAAACAGCAGAATCCAAGAACTGGTCAGTGTTTTATACATTCTTTTAGAGGTTATTATTTCTGGTGGAAATATTTTAATACATAGATAGGTATTTCTCATAAACAATATAGAGTAATGTGCCTATGAAGACGCAAAGTGGTTAGAAACAACAAATCAAGGAATCATCTGGTTTGATGAAAACATAAAATCAATTTGAATATTTTCATGATAAAATTGGACCATCATCCTCAGAGTAATATGAAGCACACAATATAATATCAAGATTGAATTGGAAGACAAGGATCAAAAAGAAAAGAGTTAGAAGGCAACAGTTACAAAGATTACTTTGAAAACATTATATCATACTGATGCATAGATACTATATAAAGAATTTACTTACCATATGATGGAAAATAAGGATCCATTGATAGAAATTAATTAAAATAAAGAATGTGTCCTCATATTTTGAAATTATAAATACAAAAATATTATTGGATCTAGTAAATCTACATTTGGGGGGAAATATATGAGATCTATAGATGCATCGGTTATTGAAGGCCTTAGTCACATCTGGCTATGTTTTAGTTAACTATGTAACCCAAGGCATACTAAGAAGACCTATATCATCAAGGCTAATGATTGTGTAGTTGTGATGTATGGTAAAGTATTAAAAGGAAATATCTACCTTGTTAGAGGATTTCAATAAGTGGTATTTATATCCATGAAAGAAGAAAACATATTGTGTAATAAATGTCTTGTCCATTTGATATAGAATACTTGAAATATGCGTTGAAAAATGATAGAGCTCAATATCTCCATAAACTATCATGTGATTATACTCACATGTATGATATGTGTTAAAAAGGGAAGATTATTTAAAATACATACAAAGAAAAACAACAGATGTCAATGTGGGTGATTGAATTGGTGTACATTGATTAGTGTGTGATGATTTCACCAAAATCAATTGATGGGAAGAGGTATTAAGTTTTTTTTATTGATGACTATATTAGTATAACATGGATCATGTGTTGGAATCAGGCATGCGGAAAAATCCCCAAATAGGTGGATTTTAAAAAATTTCCACCGATTATCGACGTAAAATTGTCGACGTCGGTGAATAGTAGCGCGATTAATTCCGAGGATCTTGCATGCAAAGTTTTAAGCATAAAATTACACCGTAAAATACCTAGTTTAAATCTGAAGCTGTGTACGATGTCTGCTCGTAATTGGAGATCACTGCTCGAAGAATCCAAAGTCAAATTCCTCAAGATCGTCCACACATGATTCAAGGAATCCATGGGAGCGTCATTCGTCATAATCTGGGTGCTAGCGCGGAATTGTGAAGACGCCTTCGATGCTCCAACAATCACCGCACCGCTTCGCTAGAGATGCCTGAGAAAGTGCATGATCCATACTACTTGGATACAAAGCATATCTCTCTAGATTATGGGAGAGAGGAGTAGAGAGAGAAGTTTCATGAATAGTCATTAGAAATATTCTCTCCTCTAATATTTATAGTGGTTAATTAATTACTCGGATTTTCCAACGTAGCCCCTGAATACTTAATGCACTATAAACGATTTTTTATGACTACTTGTCTGAGTCATAAATATTATTATCACTCACTTGTAATATATTAAAATATATAATGTGATAATAATTAATTCATTAACTCGGCTCATCGCTCCCCTAAATATTAATTGAACCTTGAATAATTTAATATTCGTCAATTAATATTTTTCATGTATTTAATAAAACTCATAAATACATTTAATAAATAAATTCAATACTCATTATCCTAAACTCGAATAATATGAATTTATTTATTACATTGTTGATCATTTAACTTTGGAAAAATCCCGAACCCCTGTGGCGGGTCCCACTATGTCCAAAACTTCTATTGAACTGAATAGGGTGAATTCTTAAATACACTATTATGTGTGACCCTATAGGCCCTTATTTCGATAGCTGTGAATAGCATTCACAGAACAAGAGTGGGATCTAGAAAACCATCATAGCCCCTGAAGAAATAAGGATTGTCATAGTAGCAACAACCAACCTACGAACACGCACTGTGTAATATAATCTCTTTGTTAGTAATATCTCATAAAGCATGACACACTCTCGTGTCATCGCCCTTTTCTTACTTTATTGTTTGTTGATGTATCTGGATGGATTTACCCTTGACTGCCATGACCATGGTCTTATAAAGGTACTGCCATCCATATCAACATGGCCTGAGATATATTACTTCCATAACTTGAATGTAAAAAATCCTTTCTTGACCATTCATCCAATGTTATGCCACCAATGGAGCACCCAACACAAACTACCTCGCCACGACTTCATTGCCATGATTTTCATCTTGTATCAAAGTACACAATCAAATGACATACATTGGTAACGATCTCAAGTCAGGGGACCATTACACATGATCATAGATAGGAACATCCAATGACACCTAAAACATGTGGTGTTCCTATTGGCGGGTCAATCCTCATGATCTCACTACTAGAGATCACCGCGTGTGAACTTCATGAGAAGAAGTTTCAATGCTCATGAGCCCCCAACACATGATAGTCAAACATCTACTATGTCTAGTAAGTAAGATGTATCTAGACCATAAAACATATATTTAAGATTAATGTCATAGTATCTCGGGGTTCTTATTATAGCGTGGGAACTGCTACAACCTCTTGATACGACAATTATCCTTTGGACACTACCATTTCAATAGTGGATGCAGAAAATTATTCACTATAATGGTAAGACAACATCATGTATAGCTAACTGTATACACAATATGGTAATAAAAAACACTGAATAGTTAGGTATAAGGAACCCACTATTTCAACATCATGGTTATTACTCACAAGTCTAAGGTGTTCGGTTTCATTACAAAGTGTTAGAGAAAGGGAAAAAATATGCTTGGAAAAAATCTTGATTTCCCAACCAATAATGGAAAAGAGTTTACTAATAGTGCGGTAGAATTTTATATCTAAAAACATGAGATACAACACTATGTCTCAACAGTGATAACTCTTATGAAAAAAATATTGTGTTGAGAGGAGAATCTAGTTCACAAAAAAAACAGATAGAAAAATGCTTATTAAAACGGACCCACCAGTGATGTTTTAAAAGAAATCACTCGTAGGATTGGTGTATATCTATAATAAATCATTGTGGTGTATGTAGGAGGAAAATATTTTGTATGGTATGTGGTATAGGAAGTAGCTGATGTTTAATTAATTTTGAATCTTCAGTAGTAAGTATTTCATTCTAAATAAGGAGAAACAAAGGAAGTTTGAATCTTATAGATATGAAGGTACTTTACTTGGATAATCAAGAAAAAAGTATAAAAATGATTTATTAAACAACTTGGAAAGGTTATTGAAAACAATGATATCATTATAGTAGAGAATGAGTATAATATTTAGTAAAAACTGAGTTGATTTAGGAGGATATAAATGAATAGTTAACCAGCTTAGAGGGAGCATAAAGGCCTATGGAAAATTCATAAGAAGATACCAATGATGATCAAAATGGAGTTATTCTTACATATATATAGAAACCGAAGATCCAAGATGAAGTTAGTGAGAAGAATACCATCATTGACCAGAAAACACTAGCACATAAAAGGATAATGAAGTCTCAATATTAAACATCTTTCTTTTCTCAAGTAGAGCCAAAATACATGAAAAATCTACTAAAAACGACAATTATGTTCAAGCGATGTATGAAGAGTTTGAACAAGTAAAAAAGAACTATACTTGGGTGATGGTCTAATGGATGGAAGATAAAAACATCATTGAGACCAAATGGTTCTTTCATAACAAACTAAATGATGGCTATATGGTCATTTGAGAAAAAGTATGACTAATATACAAGGGATTCTCCCAGATCAAGGGAATTGATGTGGATGAAATGTTTTCATTGTTCCATGATTGGAGAAAATTTGACTATTCTTAGAAATATAAGTGAAAAGTTAATTCAAGGAACTCTAGATAGATGTCAATTTATTATTTATAAATGGATTTTTGAAATAAAAGGTTTACATCAAATAACCAATTGGATTTCTTTTCCATGAAGACTAGAACAATTTTTTTAGTTGAAAATATCTTTTTATGGGATAAAGCAAGCACCAAGAGCATGATATTCATGATTGGATCAATACTTGATGAAGCACGATTTCCAATATAATAAAGCTAATTATAATTTCTATGTCAACAATTAGAGTGATTAAAGGATGATGGTTCTATTATATTTAGATAAAATAATATTTAGTGGATTAAAAAGATCACAGTGAAAAACCATTTGTAGAATTCATAAATTTCAAGTTTGAGATGGAGATGATTCTAAAATTGACATTTTCCTTGTTCTACAAACATTACAATGAGGGAATGATACATTCACCTCTAAATATAAATACATTAAGGAGGTTCCATAAATATTCGGATTGTAGTATTTGAATGAGATGACAACTTCATCTTCCACTCAGATGAAGTTGTTAAGTGATGATCATGGAAAAGTGGTCAATGTCACAAAATATAAGTAGATCATTTTGAGCTTATTTTACTTAACAGTGACATGATCTAAAATTTTATTTTCCACATTTCAGGAGACACATTATCAAACCAATATTAAATAAATCCACTTTATTGTAGTAAAAGAATACATTGGTATATCAAAGACATTGTGGATTTTGGTTTGTTGTACAATGAAGCATATGAAAAGAGTTATTGGGGTTTATAGATACTGATTGGTACAATTGAGTGGATGATATAACTTCAACATCATTTGGTGCAATCAATCTTGGCAGATTTTGAATTTATTAGCTAATAATGAAAGAAAACTGCAACTCACTGAGCATTACAAATAGCGAATATAATGCATTCACTCATATTTTTATGCAATTATTGTGGATGAAGAAACAACTTAAAGACATGAGAGTTGGAGTGAAGTATCCAATTGGAATCAACTGTGATAATTCAAGGGCTATTAATCTTAGTAAAATCACAATATATCATTCAATGACAAAGAACATTGAAATCAAGTATCGTTTTATAAAGAAGAAAGTGGATCATGGGTTGGGGAAATTTGAATACGTGCCTATAAAACTTCAATTTGAGTACATTTGGGAAAATATATAAATTAATAATTATTTGAAAGGAATCAATTGGACCCCAACACATAAACAGTGTGTATGTATAATCCCGAACATATATTAAGATATATATGACAATTATTTTGAATTTAAAAGAATGCTATTCGGCTGGAAAGAACACGCGGATCAGTGGGATCTAGGTGGGGGTGACTGGTCAAGGAGGTCACCCTTCCCGCCGATCATCCCGTCTGGGGATGCTACTGGTATTCGCTCCTTTCGGGATTCCCTTGCAGTTTCTGTTCCTTTTCCCCGAACGTCGAATCCATCGATCATATTGGGAATCCCTATCACTACAAGGATCTCAATGATGGAAGGACTTCCACTGATTCATTTATCAGCAGTGAAAGAGGGTGTGACCGAAGCACAACACCGTTGGACCGTGGTAGCCAAGTTCTGTCATAATCATCCGCCAATAGCATTCTGGGCTCCCTATTACCCAGAGTCCCTTGGCCCTGGTTCTGGACAAATCCATACCTAGTTCTGGGCTCCTTCATTCTGTTATTCCTGAGGCCTCCTCTATATGGAATAATAACCTCCTTAATTCTAAGGGTCACCCTTCCAGGAAAGGGGACCTATCCTCTTTGGATGATGGTTCAGTTGGAATAGGGTTTATCTGATGAGAGCCTCCTGATTACCTGGTGGTCGTTGATTCTTCCTGTGGGGGTTCTCTGATTTTTACTTAGGAGGAGATGCCTTTATCTGTTCTTCCATAGTTTCAAGAGGGGAAAGAGTCGATGTCCATTTTTCAGGGAGATCGAGTCGAACACATTGGAAGAGATTATACCACTCCGATTATCTTGCTAAGTTCTCCAAACTGAATATCTAATCTCTCCAGTCCTATTAAAGATGATTTTGTTTTCTATTGTACTTTGAGAAGGAAAGGCAATCACGAGAGGTATAGTCCACTGCCTTCTATGGAAGCATGAAGGACTCGCTCAAAGACTAAGGAGGCTGCCACCTACTAAAATTCAACTCTCTCTATATCCAAAACTCAGGGCGGTTTGCTGGAAAATCCATCACCTTACAATCAGTGTCATTATATAGAACTCCAAGGGCCTCAGAGCTTGGTAAAAGTGTGCGTTTATCTAATCTGAAGCCATGAAACACTTCACCTCCATTTTGGATATTTTGGACCACAAACAAGGTGGGGATCAAATATGCTCTTTCTCAAGCAAGCAAGCTTTGAAAACACATTACATGGGGCCCTAACAACAGAAATGTTTGGATTTTCTGGATAAGAAATATTATTGTCAAGACAATATAGGTCTCGAATCAACACATTATAAAAAGAGCGATGTTCTGTTCACTGTTCTGTATAGAAAGTGCGATGTTCACAAAATAAAGGAGTTGGGGGGTCTTCTTTCTGCATCCCAACTAGGAAACCTTTTTTTGTTCATGGGAGGAGATTTCAATGCCATCACTGACACATCAGAGAAGAATGGGGGGATGATGAATCACTCAAGTTCCATGCATGGATTCAAATAGTTCCCTTTATGAACATGAAATTTCTTAGAGAAACTTTTACATGGTGAAACCACAAGAAGGGGAATGAAATAATTTGGTGTAGAATGGACCGATGCCTCTCGAACGTTAAGGGAGTTGAATATTTCCACCAAGTCGAAGTGGTTCACCTTCTTTATATCCTTTCTGACCATGCACCTCTTCCAAATTCAGGACAAAGAAAATGAAGAAAGGCTGCCACACTTTTATTTTTCAAAGAGCTGGACACGTACTGAGGGATTCTTGTAGTAGATGATATACTCTTGGGACCTTCATACCAGGGGAAATATTTGGAGTAACCTCACCGATCGATTAAAATATCATAGGGAGAACCTTCTGGAGTGGAACAAGGGAAGACCAAATAGAGACAACAAGCTTGAGGAATTAAAATGAGACATCATAAACCTTAAATTGAAACTCTCATATATATTGGATGATGAGGATTTTACAGTTTTGGTTTGTAAGAAAAACATCTTGATGAAGAAGCTTGATTATATTGAAAAGGTTTCGAGAGATAAATCAAGGGAAGCATGAATCAAAGAGGGTGGTAATAATACTAGGTTTTTTCATGCATGCACGAAAGAGAGGAATGCTAATAGATCAATCAACATCATGATTGAATACGATTGTTACACTGCTGATGTGGAGGTGGTGGGAAATATGGTAGAGAAACACTTTGTGGATTTCTTAGTGGGGTTGAGAGGATCATAAGAGGAGAATATTTTGAAATAAGGAAGATATGAAAACTTATTCAACAAAATTGAAAGAAAGATTAATGACAATGATAACAACTAGTTGGAGGGTGTCCCTGATGATAAGGAATTAAAAGATGCAACGCCTGATCTAAAGGAAGAAAGAACTCCAAGCCCTAATAGATTTCTTAGTACGTTTTACGTCTTCACTTGGGAGGTTGATAAACAACAAGTTGTTGATGAAATTAATGATTTATTTTTGGGTGGTAACATCACCAGAGAAATCATCACCACCAAACTGGTCCTCATTCAGAATGTTAAGGATCCCACTTCCATGAGAAAATTTAGGCTGATCTGCCTTTGTAAAATCTCGTATAGATTTTGACAGAAATTATCAATAGAAGGTTGAATCGGGTTCTTCCAAACATTATCTCTAATGAGAAACATGAATTCTTAAAGGGGAGATACATCTAGGGTGAGATTGGTATTGGGATAGTGTTGGAGTTAATTACTTAAACTCTAAATAAACCATGATCCACTATTCGTATAATGGTGAACAAATTGGTAAGTATTGAATTGACAGATTAGTTATGAATGAAATGGATGAAGAATGAAAAACTCAGTCAAGATATTAGGACAAGATAAATAGGCAGTGCAGGAATGCAAAGAGGACACCAGATGCAACGTGCTTCGGCCCCACGGGAACCTACGTGCACGATGAGAACACCACCAGGGAAACCAGTTTATTAAGAAAGCAATAAAGAAGACAATCACAAACTAAAGACTTGAATACAAAAATTAAAAAACGCAAAAACTATCCGAGGAGGACGAGATTGCTGAACTAGGGGGAAATGGTAAACCCTGCCATGTAGAGTTATCCCCGTCCACTCCTAGAGGTACTCACGCACTATAAGGACCCGGCCTTATAACATTACTTAATCTTGAATTAAATGAATAATTCACATTGAGGATCTTTTCAGGTTTAGATTTTTAGAGAATTAGGACATAACTATTCCATCTCAAAAGATTACAAAGTAGACACTACTTCTATAACCGATTTTTCACAACAATAAAAAATCCTTAAATAAAACAAGAGTTATTTTCTTGATATAAATCTTCTTGAATAATTCCTTTCTCTTACCCTTCCTTATAACCTGTGAAAAACATTTCAAAAACATGGGATGAGCATAAAAAGCTCAGTAAGGGTTATAACATAATGAAATGAAACATTAACCCGTCAATAAATACAAATCAATAAAACCATAACTTTCAATAATAACATACCTTCTGAAATCAAAATATTTATGTATAACTCATAGAAATCATAAGGCATAAAGGTAACTTGAGGCATTCTTAACATTCTTAAGTAGGGAGTAACCCTCAAGGTTATGTTTGGAATACCCATCACAGTATATTCCCTAAATCTCTTCGGAGAAACCTTAATGTTTAACACCTTCACGTTAACTAATGCATTTGAGAGCTGTCATGGTCTCACCCGCCCTAAGTTTATCACGGAACCACCCGTCTTCATAAACAATTCCCAAGAACCATAACATAACTGTATCACATAAAACATGCATAAAAGAAACATAACATTTCCACATTTCAATCACAAGATATCAATACAACATATTGATATAATCAAAACATTATCAAAACCATTTTCAATACCAAAATAAAATAAAATTAAAACATGGTATTTATTTTTCATTTAAAAAAAGTTATGGCTTGTAGAGGAAGCTGAAACTCAAATAATGGTCACGACGGCGGAGAAGTCGTTGTCGCCGCATACGTAAGAAAAAACATTCCTTTTTTCGTTTAGTAGAACAATTTTTATAAAAATATTCCTTTTGAATAAAGTAAAAGTCGAAGGGGTTTATACACCGTATAAAAGAAAGTTGTGTATAAATCAAAATATGCCTCAATGAAAGGAGATTAAGATGAAGTCCCTTACAATATCGGTATCCTTAGATTAAGGATAATTCAATTACATAATTATGTGTGACAAATATAAATACACTCAATATAAGAGGATATTAAGTGTAAAACCATTAGAGTTCATCCACACATATTCATTGTATGACATAATCAAGAAATAGAGGTTTAACCCAAAGAATTGAAATTGGGTTAAGAAGTTCCCTTACAGAAATTCGACAGCCTAACGACGTCACTTTAAAATTAAGAAAATGAGTTGATGAGAGGTAAAAAGGGTATATCATCACTTGGTCGTAAAATTTATAGCAATAAGGATATATAATAAGATATCCCAACATAAGAATATGTAAATTAAAAGACCTAACAAAAAGAAGTCTTTTAAAAAGTTGAGGGTGAAAGGTTCCCTTACTGATTTGGGTAACTTTCGAAACATACACCCCATGAAAGAGGGATCATACAATGAAGATGCAAATACCCATAAATTAAATTATATTACACAAAGAATATATTTATGGGAAGTACACACACCACAGAAAAAGTAAATAGTGGCAAATGTAGCATAAATCTCATGGGAATAAAAGTGAGATGAAAAATCTATTATGAAAACTCGACAGCCTAACAGTGCCACTTAAAATTTTAAAAAAATGGATTGATGAGATCAAATAGGGTATATAATCATATGAACATAAAATTTATAGTAATAGGAATATAAAATAATATCCCCTAACATAATAAAGAGGAGATTAAAAGAAATGACATAAAAGAGAGTACTTAAAAATAAAGAGAGAGGTAGGACCCTTTACCTCAAGTTCGACTTGTCTTGTTCATTTCTTTATATTCCTGAATAATAAACTTTTTTCAATTTATAATTGCTTAATGACCTCCTTTAAAGTTTATTATTCAATTCATATCACATATTATAATGTTATAATAGTTAGTTAATTATGCGAGTTCATATCAGATGTTTTTGTCAATGTTTGGTACATGAGTCAAAAATGAAATTGTTTGAAAAGAATTGTCCATATAGTTATAAGTACATCATCTCCAGAATAGTATTAATGATTTAAATATCATATATATCTAGTACATATTCATTTTATACTATTCCATAACATTTGGAGATAAAAAGAAATGAAATGCACCGTTCAGGGAGACGGTAGGCCGTACGTACGCATGAATGCTACTTTCATTTCTTTGTCATATTAATGGAATTAAAAATAAATGATATATATATATATTATAATTATAGTATAATATATATGTTATATAGGTCACATAAGTTCATTAATTTCATTCTTTATACATTCCATGTATTGCATGAACGAGTCAAATCACTTGAGGGGGCGGTAGTCCACTCTTCCTCATATGAAATTATCGCATTTGCACTACATGAAAAGAATAAAGGTATGTTTTAAATATAAAATAAAGAATCATATTGAAAACATAAATACCATATATATAATATATAAAATACAGTGACATCATAATGGACACCATGAGAGGTTTTAAAAGAAGATTGAACAATCAGTGTTTCGTGAGGCAGTAATTCACCGCCCACAGAAACAGTATGTTCTTTAACCATTAGATGGAGGTGTGTATAAGTGTAGCTCAAATAATTCTTATAACAACATCCCAGTATATTTAATATACTGGTTTTGTTACAAAATAAAGGAATAAAAAGAGTTTATGGGGGTTGGAGAAGTAAAATAAAACAAAAGAACATAAGAGAAGACATTACCTTCAAATCGGGTAACTCTTTTTAATTTGAGCCCAAAGGCTTCCTTGAAAAGACTTATTCCAAAAGTGAGGCTTCTAGGAGTAAGAGAGGGATGAGAAGAGACAACAAGAGCAGGGGTTGGATGATACAAGGGCTTTAGAGGTGTGGGTAAGGGAGTAGAGGTGGGGGCCTTTTATAAGAGGGAGGAGGGGCACTCTTGGAAAGTCATGAATTGTTACTTTATTATGAAATGATTTTCGGATTTTAAAGGTCCCACAATGATATATTTCGAGGATAAGGTGATAAGGTTCCAAAATACACCCATCCAATAGGTTTTTGATAAGTGTAAGTCTTAGATTTTACCTTATCTTATCATTTTATTTAAATCGTTCATTAATGAGGTAATCACTGCATCATCATGGGGTCTTAAATAAATTTATTTATTTAATGTCTAAAAATTATAAAAAAAATTCATTATGTAGGAAATATTTTTAGATTTATAATGAATATTTATAGTCAAAGATATTATTTATATTAACAAAACTAAAATTGTTTTACTTAGGTGATACATACTTTGGTTATATTTTCCTTTCTTTAAAAAAAATGATAAAATGTCACTATCACCCAAAAGTGA
This sequence comes from Viscum album, assembly GCA_963277665.1. NCBI lineage: Eukaryota > Viridiplantae > Streptophyta > Magnoliopsida > Santalales > Viscaceae > Viscum > Viscum album. Next base: position 996,593,939 of record OY728164.1, read on the forward strand.
TTCCATGGGGTCCCTAAGTTGGCACAAGGAATACCATGGTCAGCCATGACAGCACCAATAGCATTAAGACACATGTTGGGGTAATTTTTTATTTTTATGATATTATTTTTTACCCTTAACTACCCAATTACTAATTAATCACGACAATTAAAGATAATTACCGTCGTTACTATTCATAATCTCCAAAAACAAGTTTCTTAATTACATAATTTGGAACTTCTAATTCCAAATATGGAATCCATTTTATCAAATTACAAACATAGAAATTTCAGTAATTAATTTAAAATAATTCCCGTTGTCAAAACCAAAGACGAGTTTTTAGGAAGTAAAATCTATCAAAAGATTGATTTGTTTTTACATCCAATTTAAAAGTGAAATTACATCCAATGACCAAAATTGTATTAAATTATAAAAACATAATTAAATTAAACCTTAAAACAAATTAAAATGACAATCTAACTATATAAATAAATTGGATGAAAAGGCAGTTTTGAATTAAAATGCAGTATTTTTCACTATTCATTAAAAATGAACATTTGTCAGAAAAATACCAAAAATTCACCCTAAGGTTTATTTGATATTACAAATTCAAAAAATGATATCAATTTTACCAAATTAAAAACATATAAGTTTCATTAATTAATTTTATAATCAACCCCTGCTGTCAAAACAAATAGCGTGTTTTTAAGAAACAATATCTATCAAAAGATTGACACTTGTTTATGTCCATTTTCAAAGTGAAATTAATTATAATGGACACAATTGGATTATATTGTAAAAATATATTCTAATTACACTTTAAAACCAATTAAAAATATAATCTAACCATTGAAATAAATTAGATTAAAAGGAAGTTTTGAATTAAAATACAACATTTTTCACTAAAAATGATCTTTATCTAAAAATAAAAAAAATGTACACAAAGTAAATTTTGATGTCTTGATTATAAATAAGGATTTTATTTTTTCAAATATAATATATAAAAGTGACAAAAAGTAGATTTAAAAAAAGGGTTCACTATCAAAAGGTGGTTAATCGGCCTTTTAAAGAATATTAGAATATTTATTCTAAAAATTGAATTCATTTGCATTTTAAGCCTCTAAAATTTATTGGATAAATGAAAAAATATTTAAAAAACATATATAATAATTTTATAATTAGTTCTATTCATTCCCGCCATTACAACGGCTAGGCATTAACTACCATTTTAAAAAAATATTATTTTATTATTAGTGTGCAACGTAAGATTTCAAAGAAACTCGTTGTTGCATATTGGGTACGCCATCGAGAATAGCATTACCTTTAAAGTAATATTAACATTTTATTCACAAATAATGATAAATATGAGAATGCCATATTCTTTATTTACCAGGGATGTTACACACACACACACACACAAGAAGGATACAATAGTATACATGACAAAGAAAAGATAAGTCACTACGGTGCCAAGAACAACAAAACCAATATTGGTTATAATGAAAATATTATAAAAACTGTTATCACTTGAGGCATAGTCATATGAATAACGAAAACCAAGATGATCCCCACTGAGTCTCCATCAGAGAATTACTCCGGTTGAAGGAGGTGGCATGTACATCGGCAAAGGGGAGTGTGAGTGGCCGGAGTCTCGTGGATGGTTCGTCCTTCTTCTTCATGGATCCGGAGCAGAACCTCGCTCATAGAGGTTTTCCAACGAGCCAGAGAGAAAACCAAAGGCCTCTCTAAGAAGAGAAACCCATGGGGTGCAATGAATGAGTGCCAGAGGAAATGTCACGTAGGTTAGGCAGAGGCACGGGATGGCAACTGCATGGACGGCAGAGATCAAAATGACAATTCACATAATTGAAGCCAAGAAAATGAATAACCCTAGTGGGGAAACAAGATAGGTGGGGTAGCGATGCAATAGATCAAAGACGATCAAAGAAACACACAGGGATCCAAGATGGACCATCAGATCACACCCAATCGATGGTCCAGAAACATGCCACAAGTTATCATAAGGAAAATAATGAACCGGGTTCCTGAAACAAAATCAGCACATAAAATAGAATAGAACCAGAAATGGGAAAGCACCCACGTAGGAGTTCCATGTAGCCATGAAAGGAAGAAAAACTAAAAAAATTAATTGTGTTAAATAAACCAACTAATAAAATGAATTCATTTCATTGAAACCATAACACATGCAGGGGAATGTTCAACAAAACTCCACCTTACAATCAAATAAAATTTAGTGATGGTGTTCTCGCAACCTACATTATAAAATTGGGACTAAATTCATATGTTTAAGACAATGCATGAATTTAGATAAGGAAATATCCTTAGTCAAACTATCATCTGGGTTATCATTAGTGGGTATCTTGGTGACACTCACTTTCAAAAATTCTATAATATCCCTAACAAAATGTAATCTAATGTCGATGTGCTTTGATCTACCATGGAATACTTAATTTTTAGATAGATTCTAGGAAGATTGGATATCACAGTGAACTACAATACTATCAGTAGACAATGACAGATCAGAAATCAAACCTCTAAGCCAAATGGATTCCTTAATAGCTTCTCTCAAGGCAATATACACTGCCTCAGTTGTGGAAAGCAGAACCACTGATTACATGTTGAATTTTCAGGACAACATACCTCCATATACAAGGACAACAAAACCAGTGATAGAATTTCATGTGCCAATATTTGCAGCATAGTTATAATCAATAAAACCAACTATATCATCATCACAATTAGTATTCAAGCCATATCAAATGCACAGTTTTGTAGACATAGAAACATACCTTAACAACCAATTTAAAGCATGCCAATGGGCCTTACCAGGTTTCCCCATAAAACTATTCAATGTATAAACAACAAAGGCTATATTTGTCCTAGAACAGACCATGGAATACATAAGACTTCCTATAACATTTTCATATGGAATGTTATTCATAAAGGGAGTTTCTTCTTCATTTTTAGGGGATTGGGTCAAGGACAATTTAAAATTTTTTCCTAAGGAAATATTTACAGGTTTAATGTGCTCAAACATGTATCTCTTTAATACCTTCCTAACATAAGCATATTGGGATAAGTACAGGGTTCTTGCCTTCCTATCCATAATTATTTCCATACCCAGGATTTGATTTTCATGCGCTAAATATTTCATTTCAAAGGCACAATTTTACTGGTGATAAATAGAATTTATAATCCTCATGTTTTTGCAGATTAACAACACATCATCAACATATAATAAAAGGTAAACAGATTCATGTTTAACAGTCTTAAAATAAGCACATGCTTCAAATATGATTCTAGAAAACTGATTTTAAATCATAAAGGAGTCAAAACTATTGTACCATTGTCTTGAGGATTGTTTAATCCCATAAAAGGAATTATATAAAATACAAACATGATTAGGTTTGAAAAATTTTGAAAATATTTTAGGAGGGGTCATATAAATTATTTCATCAAGGCTACCATGTAAAAAAGAAGTTTTGACATCAAGTTGTTCAATATGCAGATCAAACTTGGCAGAAAATGCAAGTAAAACTCTAATAGATTAATTATTAACAACAAGAGATAATATTTAACTATAATTAATGCCTTCACATTGAAGGAAGCCTTTGGCTACCATGCAGGCATTAAATTTTATTTTTGTCTCTCCTACATTGCTTTATTTTTATAAATCTATCAAGAACTAATAACTTTATGGTTATTGGGATTGGAACAACAACCCAAGTATTGTTCTAAAGAATAGAATTTGTTTCCTCTTGCCTTGCTCTCTACCAGCAACTGGCTTAATTGGACTTAACAACTTTCTTATAATTTTGGGGCTCATCATTAAACAAGTCCGGAGCTACATTGAAATCATAGGCAGTAATATATTCCAGGTTAAACTGGGCTGGAGGTCTAATCACTCTCCTCTCTCTGTCTTGAGTAAGCTGATAGCTGCTCAGGTCATCAAGTTCATGTGTCTCAGGTCTAGATTCTGAACTGGAATCTGATTCAAGTTGGGATTGTGTAACCGAAGGAGCAGGGCCAACTCTAGAATGGGGTTGTTCACCGGGTCTCAAAGAGACATTAACACCTAAAGGTGTCAGGACCCATGTGGATTTAGTATCTTCTTCAGGAGATGCAACAGGTTCAGGTTCCTTGTTTTTGGACATGACAGACTCACAGAAGACAAAATTGTGACCAACGATGCATTTCTGGTAACCAGGTTTATTTACCCATAAACAATACCCTTTAACACCCTTTGGATATTCCACGAATATAAACTTAATATCCCTAGGATCTAGCTTATCATTACGTGAATTTTCATAAGCTGTGGATCCAAATATCCTAAGGTGAGCCAGATTTGGGGGTGTGTCCTTCCAGATATCTTCAGGTGTCTTAAAGGAGTTGGCAGAATATGAGCAACAGTTAATGAGGTACACTGCTGTTGAAGCATCCTTGAACCAAAAGGACCTGGGGAGTTTAGGGTGGGACACCATACACCTTACCCTCTATAGAACAGTCATTTTCATTCTCTCTACTAACCCATTCTATTGTGGAGTTTCCACAACAATCCAGTATCCCTTAATTCCTTTTTCTTCACAATACTCAACGAATTCATTGGATAGATATTATAAACCATTATTAGTCCTTAAGGCATTAAGTTTCTTATTGCACTCACTCTCTACAGCATCTTTCCATTTCTTAAAAATCTGAAAGCTATCAGACTTATGCTTGAGTATATAATTCCGTACTCTCCTAGAGAAATCGTCAATAAAGGCCACAAAGTATAATCCTCCACCAGGGGAGGTGACCCTATAGGGACCCCACAAATCAGAATATACACATTCAAGAGGTTATTTAGCCTTATACAAGGACCTACTGAAACTAAATCTCCTGGACTTCCCATATACACAGTCTTCACAAAAGGGAAGACTACTTGGAGTGATGTTACATAGAAGGCCCTATTTCTTAAGTTCACTAAGACCCTTGGCACTAACATGCCATAGTCTCCTATGCCACAAAGTAGTGGAATCGATATCTAAACTAGAAGAGGCATTCAAATGATTTCTATACACCCAACCATCTAACACATACAAGCCATTGCGAAGGGTTCCTTTCATAACTGTGAGGGATCCTCTGGTTACTCTAAGTCTTCCAAATCTAGACTTAATGTCATACCCTATCTAGTCAAGGATTCCTAGGGATATTAGGTTTCTTTTCAATTTGGGTACCATTCTAAATTCCTTAAGAAACCTGAAAGACCCATCATGAAGCTCGAGTAAAATCGATCCTATACCCACAATGTGACAACTCCTATTATTCCCTAGAAAAACATCACCAGACCTGAATTCCATCAACTTAGTAAAAAAATCCTTCCTAGGACACATGTAGATTGAGCATCCTAAATCTAGGATCCACTCATCAAAGATGGCTATGTCAGTGACATTTAACACATTAGCAGTCTCAAATTCTTATTTTACTAATAGGGAATGGTCATTATTACTCTCTTTATAGTCACCATTCCTATTAGGACTGTTCCTCTTGATATGTCCAGGTTTTTTACATTGAAAACATTTGATTAACTTTCCTTTAGACTTTCTTATATACTTATTGGACTAACCCTTGTCTTTTCTCATACCGCTTGATTCACTTCAGTCTCAAGATTCTCCTTTGTCCCTAACATTTAAACCCTCAGACTCAGTTTTCACACTACCATTTTTTTGAAGGTATTTAGAGAGAAAATATGATTTTAATTCCTCAAGAGTTAATGTGTCCTTCCCATACATCATAAATTTTTTAACATAGTTAAAGGAATCATCTAATGATGTTAACAATATAAAGGTTTGGTCCTTATCATCCAATTTAATGTCAATGTTGGATAGGTCTAATAATATTTTATTAAATTCATAAATGTGTATCTTGACTACAATTCTAGGGCACATTTTGAATGTATATAATCTCATTTTATTATATAGCCTCCCAAAAAGTGAATTTTTCCTATAAAGGGATTCTAATTTGGACCATATACCAGTGATAAAGGACTAATATGAAACTTCTCTTAAGACTTTATCTCCTAAAGATAAAATAATTAAACTAAGGTTTTTCCTAAGGGTATCCTTGGGGACATCTACAAAAAAGGTGGAAGCCTTCCCATCAGGGACAGTGGTGGTGATTTTATTTCTAGATTCAGCAAGGGAATGGATAAGGTCATTAGGATCTAACAAGGATGTCATCTTAATTCTCGGGAAATTAAAATCATTATCACCATAAAACTTATCAATATCAAACCTAGTCGAACCCATAATAATAAAAAAGTAGGCTATGATACCACTTATTAGAGTTAATTAATTAAACCCTAAATAAACCAAGATCCATTGTTCGTATAATGGTGAAAAAATTATCATGTTTTGAATTAACATATTAGTTATGAATGAAATGGATCAAGAAAGAAAAAATTAGTCAAGATATTTGGACAAGATAAATAGCCAGCATAGGAATGTAAAGAGAACCACAAATGTAACGTGCTTCGGCCCCAAGGGGACCTATGTGGATGGTGAGAACACCATTGGGAAACAAGTTTATTAAGAAAGCAAGAAAGAAGACAATCGAAGATTACAGACTCAAATATAGAAATTAAAAACCACGAAAGCTATCTGCGGAGGCCGAGCTTGCTAAACTAGGGAAATTGGTCAACCCTTCCATGTACAGTCAGCCCCGTCCACTCCTGGACGGACTCACGCACACACACAAGTAGGATACAACAGTATACATGACGAAGAAAAGATAAGTCGCTACAGAGAAAATAACTACAAAACAGATCTTGGTTACGATGAAAATATTATCAAAATTGTTACCAATTGAGGTGTAGACATCCGAATACCCAGAACTGAGATATTCCCCACTGAGTCTCCACCAGAGAAGTACTCCAGTTGTAGGAGATGGAACGTACAAAGAAAAATGAGAGTATGGGTGGCCAAAGTATCCTGGAATGTTTTTCCTTCTTATTCGCAGAGCCAGAGAAGAACCTCACCCAAAAATGTTTCCAAAGAACCTGAGAGAAAACCCAAGACCTCTTCGAGAAGAGAAACCCATGGGGTGCAATGAATGAGCACCAAAGGAAATATCATCCAGGTTAGGTGGAGGCACGAGATGGTAGCCCCGTGGATAGCGGAGATCAAAAGGACGATTCACATAACCAAATCCAAGAAAATGCAAGGTGGGGAGGCGATGCAATCGATCGAAGACGATCAAAGAAACACACCTGGAGCCAAGCAGGACCATCAGATCACACCCAATCAACGGTCTAGAAACATGCTGCAAGCTATCATAAGGAAAACTATGAACTATGTTCCAGAAACAAAACTAGCATTTAAAGTAGAATATAACTGGAAATGGGAAAACACCCACGTAGGAGTGCCATGCATCCATGAATGGTAAAAAACTAATAAAACTAATTGTGTTAAATAAAACAACTAATAAAATGAATTCACTTCATTGAAACCATAACACATTGATGGGAATGTTCAACAAATAGAGATGGTGAATGAGATTAGTAGGAAGAACATTTGATCCAACATTGTGATGAATGTGGACATGGATAAGGTGTACAATAATATAAAATTAAGCTTCATCTTAAAGGCCTTAGAGAAGTTAGGATTTAGTATCTAGACTCATGATATGATCTTTAAATGATTTTCATCCCCTATGATTTTAATGTCATTAATGGGGAGATGTTTTTTATTTTTAAAATTAGTTAGTGGACTTAGGAAGGTCAACCCTCATTCCCCCAATGTATTCATCTTAGCTCAAGAGGCTCTCTTTTGGAAAATTATGTAGGACCTTGACCGTGGAAACATTCCGCCCTACAAAATATAGAATGGAAAGGTGATGGTGTCCCATATAATGTATGTAGATGAAATTATCTTATTTCTCTATGGAAGGACCAAATAAACTAAGGGATTCAATATAAAAGTGGAGACTTACAACTACTAGAGTGTAAAAAAGATCATTTATGGGAATAGAAACTTATACCATCCAAAGGCATGACCAAGTAGAAGAGAAATCCTCATACAGAGGTCAAGATAGTCATGAAAAATGAAACCTCCCAATGGAGTACCTAAGAGAACAAATATCTAATGGGAGGATCAAAAAATTATATTTGATAAATAGGTCATCCGCTTGATAGCAAGAATCATTGACTGAAAAAACCCACTCTCTTTTAGTGGTATAGTCATGATTTCTAAAATCATAATATCTTCCATTCCCAGGAATGTCTTCTCGGTCATCACACCATTGAAGGGAACTGTCAACAAAATTGAGAAAATCATCAATATTTTTATTTGGTTCTTAAAGGAGAAGAAATACCACTTGGCTTTGTGGAATCGGTTGGCAAAACCCATTATGGAAGGTGGGATCAACCTAAGAAATATATTAGATTTCATGCAGGCCATGAAATCCAAGTTGATTTGTGATATTATAGATGAGGCCTTCCTATGGGAGATTTTCACAAGGAAAAAATATGGGGAAGACTAGAGATTTTGGGATGGGAGACCGTAAAAACTCAGTAGCCTGCTGTGAAACATGAACAATATTCTCAGATTGATGGAAGGGAAGGGTCTTTTGATTCTCATAATGGAAGACATCAGTTATTAGAGAGATAATTGGGCTAGATAGTCCGTCTATTTCATAAGATTTTCAACCCTGAAGATCATGTTTAAATGGGACAGCGCTCACCCGAGGCTCATTTCGATGACCATCTATGATAGAAATAAATCCATGCATGAAAGGATTACGATCATGGACAAAACAAAAAAATGAATCTTAACAGACTTGGACTATGGTATATTCAACTCATGTGATTTCCTTGGATCCATAAGACCTAACCAGTATACATACCCATGGTTGAAATATCCCTAGTGCAATGATATTCTGATATAAATGAATATCCTTTTTTGGAGAATTCACAACAAAGAGATCCTAATATATGATAATGTTAATAAAAGGTTTTATCTTGCCCTCAAGGGAAATCAGTTGTGTGAAGCCTAATATCAAAAATATCTAGAACCTATTCATTGATAGCGATAGGGAACGGTTTGCTTTGTATATGGTCACACATAGACTTAATCATCAGATTCAGGTGGGGAATTTATAGGATTTACTTCACCATTGGTTTCAAGGATTGGAAGGCTGGGTTCTTGATATAAATATTTGATGTATGAATTTTTATTCAATTTCTTTGTGTATTATAGGGAATGAGAAAAAATGGACATGAAAGGAAACATATTTGTCCCCATATTTTGAATATTATTCTTCTATCTATGGAAGAGGTGCTCATGTTTCATATTCAGGACAAAGAGATGTGGGAAACAGACATAGATTTCTACTCTCAGGGTCCAAACATAGGTGTCACGACACCTCTTTGAAAATAGATCAAGTGGAACCTTCCAAAGGATGAATATAAACTCAATGTGGGAGGGTCTTATTTGTAGGGTATCATAAGAGGTGGTGGCCTCATTTGAGATGCTTTTGGTTCTGTGATTGTTAGGTTCAGTTCTTATTATAGCCTAGGTAACCAAATTAAGGTGGAAAGTATATATCTTTTTAGTGTCCTTTCTTTGTTCCAGCAGCACAATATCAATATTGAGGTGATCAAATTTGGATCGAAGTTACTTGTGGGATTCATTCATCAAAACACTAATCCTCCATATGACAATGTTTATCTCATCATGAAATGAATTTATGTCATTTCTAATGACATAATCCTCCATATGGATCCTCCATTTGATTATGGGAGGGGAATTTAACTAAAGACAACCTTTCCAATAAACGAGGACTTGGTGATAGTCTTGTCCTCCACTATAGCCTATGATCCCTCCCTAGTGATTATAATCTCATTGTGAGGGGTGATACCCCCAACCTTCATCACTATATACCTTTTTGATTTATCAGGTCTCCAGAACCTTGTGTTTTTTTGAATAAATAAATAGATATTCTTGAGTGGATATAGAATCCACACTCCTCGTGGTTTGTTATAAATTTACCTGTGTGGTTGTAAGTGTTATTTTGAAATTACAGACCACAAAGGAGTAAACATTGGGTTTATTGAATAGGGGGGAATTATTTTTCATAAATTGGAGGGGACGTCTCACTAATTTTATAGGGTATATTAATATAATGAAGGGGGAGAAATCATCCGTGATTAATCAAAGGGAGAAAGAATGATGTAAGAGTAGTAAACATGAAGATGCTGAAGCTATTATATCAATAAATAAAAATAAAGGAGTGACCTTTGGGTTTATAATTCATGTGATTTACAATGAAAATGGTAATAAGTGACATTAATATTTGACTATGATTAAATAAATTATACCATTAATTAAGTGTAATTGATATTAAAACGATTCATGAATAATCTTTGAATGGTAATTTGGTTTCTAACTCCAAGATTGACTCATGTGGGCTTAGGGTTCATGCTTAGTTAGTATTTGATCACTATATTAATTCATAGAGTATGAATGGGATTTTAAGGAAAAAGTGAACATTAGTTTCAACATGTTAATGAATAATATTTAAGTGTTTCGAACAAACCCAAAGGGGGATATTGTTGGAAAAAATAAGCTATTTATTCAAGGGTTTTTGGATATTGTGTTTATTAGAAAAACTAGTTGTAGAAATTCCAGTATTTTTGTTGAAAAAGTGTGTTGATAAAGTTACAAGACCATATAAACCTTGAAAATTCTATTATAAAGGGGTTCAAGACAATCTTGATGGTGTTTGAGAAATTGTGTTGAATTTGAATCTAAGGAAGGATCTTAGAGAAAGTTTGGAGTTGAAAAAACATGAGAACATATATCTATTAGTGGAAAACTTGGAAATTTTTTTAATGCAAGTCATACATACTCACCGAAGTAGATTTGTGAAAATGTAGTGATATTTGAAGTTATTGTTTTGAAAAAAAATATGACTGAATGGAGTTGTGTATGAAAAATATTAACAAAGGAATTATGTTTCTGTGTTTGTGGGGATTTTCATGAACTATCATAGAAACCTATAAATAGGTTGAGAATCTATAATTGAAATAAAGAGAAAGGATTGTATAAAATATTAGTCATCTATATTCATTTAAGACTTACATGAATGTATTTATTTTAGGATGTTACTCTATGTGATCATCCACTTGCATGAATAAATGACACTGTGTTTCAAAAAATTGAGCGTCATGAATGTTTGGAGTTTTATAAAGTTCATAATTGCGTGAAAGTGTGGATTTGTGTTAATCCCATGGGAATTGACCAGAATCTCTATAGTAAATAGTAGTTCACTATTTAGATTAATGAAGATCTTTATGGCACACTAATTTTGGTGTAATCAAAGGTGATTCAAATCATCAAAGTTTATATACTGAAGGAACAACGAGTACACTTTTGTAGAGATATTCATGAGGATTCAATAATTTAGTGGTTGTAAACAAGGAGGGATAGTGAGTATACTTAAAACATTGTAACAATAGTTCACTTTAGCGATTCTTTTACATTATCACATTTCCTTTATACAATTATTGTATTTTCTTTGTTAGGGTGAACTAAGAAAAAATATTATATATATTTCATTATTTTACTTCAATTTATATATTACTATGAGAAGTAGAGAAAATAGATTTTTTAAACTATGAAACAAGTTCAAAGGAGATTTTTTAAAATCTGACATACCCTGATTCACCACCCATATCAGGGTATTTAACCTAATGAGGCCAATGGTTTCCATGTATTTCACATGCATGTTTTGATCATTGTTTTATAGGTTCTAACTCAAGGCATGTGTACTAGTTATAAAAAGTAATTCTATATATACCCATCTCACATTCCTCCCTAAGAGGAGAGGGGCCTCATATATAAAAGGGAATTCACATATATATAATATTATAGTTATATATATTCATATTCCTTCCTATAAGCAGACAATCCTTTTTGGTGAGGATGGATTATAAATTATATCTCACGAATAGAGAAAAAATGGCCTCTAATGTTAGAGTTATTTATATATAGTTCACCCCTAAGAGGATGATTATAGATACATACATACACACATACATACATACATACATACATACATACATACATACATACATACATACATACATACATACATACATACATACATACATACATACATACATACATACATACATACATACATACATACATACATACATACATACATACATACATACATACATACATACATACATACATACATACATACATACATACATACATACATACATACATACATACATACATACATACATACATACATACATACATACATACATACATACATACATACATACATACATACATACATACATACATACATACATACATACATACATACATACATACATACATACATACATACATACATACATACATACATACATACATACATACATACATACATACATACATACATACATACATACATACATACATACATACATACATACATACATACATACATACATACATACATACATACATACATACATACATACATACATACATACATACATACATACATACATACATACATACATACATACATACATACATACATACATACATACATACATACATACATACACACACACATACATACACACATACATACACACATACATACACACATACATACATACACACAGACATACACACAGACATACATACACACATACATACATACATACATACATACATACATACATACATACATACATACATACATACATACATACATACATACATACATACATACATACATACATACATACATACATACATACATACATACATACATACATACATACATACATACATACATACATACATACATACATACATACATACATACATACATACATACATACATACATACATACATACATACATACATACATACATACATACATACATACATACATACAGACATACACACATACATACACACAGACATACACACAGACATACACACAGACATACACACACACATACATACATACATACATACATACATACATACATACATACATACATACATACATACATACATACATACATACATACATACATACATACATACATACATACATACATACATACATACATACATACATACATACATACATACATACATACATACATACATACATACATACATACATACATACATACATACATACATACATACATACATACATACATACATACATACATACATACATACATACATACATACATACATACATACATACATACATACATACATACATACATACATACATACATACATACATACATACATACATACATACATACATACATACATACATACATACATACATACATACATACATACATACATACATACATACATACATATGTATGTATATATATGAACATTTCCTCTTTTAGAGGATAAATTTAGTTTAGTATTTCCAATAGACAGGTTATCATGGGTGATAGGCATCGTACATGGTTTCAGAGCATGGATCAAAAAATAATTGGTAAATGTGGCTGAAAATTATTAAAGTATAATTGATGTATTCTCATTCTAAATATTTAATTGAATAATATATGTAGTTTATTAGAATGGTTACTTGTTAGAATGTTTAATTACTAGCATGTTTACTTGTATTCATGTTCCCATGTTAGCATGTTTAATTTTTTAGTATAATAGATTGGTTATCCTATACCTCATTTGATAGATTGTTTATGATTTTATGAAAATTTCCTAGTTTATATTCTTGCATTGCACACTTGGATTTATGAAAATATAGTTGATTTTGGATGGTTACTTCCATAGGGTATATTATACTAATACCCTATAAATGTTTTACCAAAAGATTTATAATCCTTGTTTTGTGTAACCCACTTAAAGGTAAAATGATTTCACATGAGGGATAAGGGAACCGTTTTTGGGCAGACAAGGCACTTGGTTTATAGATTCAGGATGGTCGCTTTTGGAATTTTTGGTGAATTTGTGGAGTGGGTTCTATAGGGATGACCATGATCATTCACATAGAGGATGCAACTTTGGTATGTCCTACTTGACCCTCATGGGGAGTGTTTTGATGATACACATTATACATGTGTTTTTTTATCTAGTTTCACTATATGTATAGACGCTATGACTTTTTAGAACCATGATTTATATGTATTCAAGTTCATGTATATATGATGTATTTTATTGATAAGGTAACTCAATGAGTAGGTATTTCATTGGATAATACCTATGTATTGGTCCTCTGGGTCCAACAAACCTTGTGGTCATGTTAAAATGTCTGCTAGAACTATATTTTAAATTTTTGTTTCAAGATTCTTTTTCAATGAGAGAAAACGACATCTCATTTGAATAACTTTTATCCCTCGACATTTATTCTAGCCTTTAGTGATCAGGAGGTGCGCTTTAGGTTTTTTGGAAGTACAACTTCAGTCTATTTGGGAGCCCAGGTCAGGTCCCTATAAAATAGAATCAAAGAACACTTAGAGTTATTGGGAATGATATATGAGAGTCGCTAAAAGATAAGACTATTAGAACTCAGTAAGTAACCCATATATATTTTTGGACAATATAATTATTGTGGAATATTGAGATTATAGGGGTATATTGAGATCTATTTTTCTATTTCATTAGGCTAGGTAAGATATTTTTGTCTCATGAATCATTCCAAGTGTTTATAGGTAGGCACAAGTTAGATCCCATAACATATCACACGAATTCATATGTTTTATAGCATATTTTTTGTGGATACAATTGATGATTCATATTAACTAAAACATTAACAATATATAAACTATGATATGTATTTATGGATAATTATTATTTTAATAAGGGATCATAATTGACTGTTTTATTGGGAAATATATTATTTATTTGTATTGATATCTAGTATGGTCATGAAAATAATTAAGTTATAACTTAAAATTTGTTAGAAGGATTTATTGATCATTTTAAAATTCTTTCTAAATATAGCTGTAAATCTCAATGATTAATCCATTTCCACTTATATTTGAAGAAAAAAAATAGTTTTTACTAGTTTTTTAATTCTATTCTAAACTATAAAATCTCTTGATAAATGAGAATATGGAAAAGTGAAGTTGGGTAACCTAGCTAGTTAAATTCTCTTTTTCAATCTAGGTTTTATAGAGCCATATAAATCCCATTAATACATTTATTTTGATGTATTATTATAACTTCTAAGGTGGGATCTTGAATCTTGAGAATTGGGTTGGTATTTCAGAATTGTGTATTACATATACATGGGTTTTTTATGTTTCATACAATCTCTATATAAGACATAGTTTTTTTGGATAGAAATTTGATACGAGAAATCATAGTTGAAATATAGGTGTATCTTTTATAGGTTTTCCTATCCATAATAATACATGTTTCTTATATCATTGATTTATTTATGTATTTGAAGATTATTATGGGGAAAATAATTTAATGATTGACCTTTAATCATATTAAAATATTTTTGAAATGGATTCATGATATAGAATAATATTTGGTATTGAAAAACCTTGAGTTAAAATAACGATTTTAACTACCTTTTAATTAATTTTATTATTTTGAATTAAATTTACATGGTTGTAATGTTGAAGTTATTTTAGAAAATTAGTTTTAGAAACTATGCTAAACTAGTAATATAATGTTAGTTTTTTCAAATTAGTATTTCAAAAACATGTTTTAAGAATAATTTTTTTTAAAAGTAAATGTGATTTATTTGATTTCATGCCCTTTCATAGCTATTTTGATGGAGTTTCAATTTTTTTGATTTATTTTATTAATAATATAAATGGGGATTAAATAGTCTTTTATTTTCAATGAATTTAAAATTTTTATATAAATTACTGGGTTTGAGTTTTTGGGAATGTTTAGTGTGTTTACATGTTAATGGTGAGACATGTAAAATAATTAGGAAGAGGTTTCTAGGGTTTATAATGTGTGAGGAATTAAGGAAATGGGTGGTGGTAGTAGGTGTCCACTAAGTACTCAGTCTCATGTTATGAGGTAAAAATTGACCACACCATTAGGGTAGTCCATTAAGACTACCATTAGATGGATAGTCATGAATTACTTATTCTATTCATGATAAAGTTGAATATATTCATTTCTCTTTGTATCTATAGACCCCATTTGGGACTATCATTAAACATATCATTCACTTAATATTGATTAAGAGGGAAAACCCATCATTCCTATTTCCTCATGTTCTCATCTTTACCATTCAATAAAAGATACAAGGATTATTTATAATAATTTATACTAAGGGAAACTACCATTCATTATCTCACCCATCTTTTTCCATAATTATTCATATATATTTCACCCATACTAAATAAATTCAATTTTTAGTACATCATGGTGTATTGAAACTGCCATATAGCTAGTGGCTTATTCCCCTTTTGGTTAAATATAAATTTAATCATTTAAATATATACTCTATGGTTAAACCTTTATTAAATAATTATGATAATTATTCCATAGATAATATAGTTATAATTTATCCTTATGAAAATTAAAGTTCTCATGGATGTGATGTCATTATTTGTCTTTGGGGTGAACGTTCTAAAGGTGATTTATTTATTAAAAAGTATACCAGAATTTATTTTTTTCTAAATTTAATTTGAAAATTTCAAGGATTTATTCATTAAGATAGCATTTTATGAATACTTTCATGCCAAAGTGGAAATTCCAAAACTCTACTCCATGGAATTATTTATTAAGAATGTAGAATCTCTCCATGTTGAAAATGGTTTTGTTCCTAATAACTTTCTTGAAGGTATTTTGAAAAGAATTTTTATATACAATGTGTTTTTAAAATTATAATGGTTTTGACTTTCAATTATCACTTTTAGGGTTTATTAATGAATATATATGGTTTTTTAAAACATTATATATCTTCATTTATTACTTTTTTAAGTAATATATTCTATGAATTAACAATTTTTATACTAATAAAAAATTGTATTTTTAATTGAATGAATGCTCTGATGATTCTTGAATTGGTAATGGGGAATTTTATTATATAATTTTTTAAATAATTGGGTTACACGACCATTTATTTTTATTTTAAATATGTCAAACCACTACATTTACAGTATGTTGTAGGTTTTCAATCATTTAATGAGATACTTGGTAATTTAATTTTCATGATTTAGGTGGAATAAAGTTTTAAAATTTTTGAAATTTAATTGTGATGATAATTTTATATTTAATTTTAGAACAATAGTGCGGGGTTGCAAATGTTTCAAACTATTTTTTTGCGAAAAAATTTATATTCTTGTGAAAAAAGAGTTAAAAGGGAGTATAAATTGTTTTCATAAGAATTAATTTTTTTATGAAAACTTTCAAAGAATAGATGTTTATGAATATTAAACTTTTATTAAAGGTTTTAAAATTTGTTTATAATTAATCGATGGGTTCAAATACTTATTTTGAAATAGTGTAATCCATAAAATGTTTGTAGTTTTCCTTTCTTTGGAAATAAATGTTTAGTTTATATGTTTCTTATTAATAATTAAATGGTACAGTATGAAACTATTGAAATCATTTAATGTGATTGAAATATTTCTAAAATTTAAAGCTCTTTAATTTATGTAATAGTTTAACTTAAAAATATTGAAATGATTTTCAAAAAAATATTGTTTAATATATTGGTAATTATAGAATTTTCTACTTGATTGATTATAAAACAAGCATTTACAAGTCATGTTATGGTCATTTGGTTTATGAGTGGGAATGTTAACATACTATATGGGCACATATTTTCCTTAAATTTCATACCAACCAATGAAAACAATTAAAACGTTCAAGATAATCTTGAAATTGATCATTTGTTTCACCACTTTTATTATCATTATTATTTAAGAGACAAGTTTCATTTCATTTTATACTTTATTACAAGGAGGATTAAATGGTAATAAGGAATCATTTTATTTATATCTTAAAGGGTAGTCCTTGAGTTTTATAAGGTGATATGTTTAGTTATTAGCTTCTTTCATGATGAATACTTTAGTATGATTCTCAAGGATGATAGGCATAATGGTGATGAGGTTTTAATGAACCTAATTCTTAGGTTATTGTATTCCATTTATTGTTGATTATTCATAACATTTTTACGGGTATTTTAAGTTGTAGATGGATGAGAGTTGGTGTATTATTTTAACCTCACACTATCAATTTAATTCCCTCCAAAATTCAACTTTATATTTATATTATTGGAATGATTTTTATTAGAGGATAGTTAAATTTATTTAGAGGAGAATTGGAGGAGAGATCAAAACATGGAGAGGTGAAAAGTATATCATGTACCTGGTGGGATTGGACTAGGTACCTGATGGGAGAGTAGTGGATAAAGGTGGTTATATTTGGACCACCAGGTACCCAATATCCTTATTTAAGGTACTAGGTATACTCATGGGGAAATAAATTTAAAATGTAATTATAGTATTTTAAAAAACTTCCTTTTTACCCTAAATCCTCTTGAACTTAGTATTTCACTCATTCACATCCTCGAGTCCAACTTTTTTGATCTCCCCATTTTCATTCTTCACTCCGATGTGATCCTCATTATTCCCCAGTTTATGTTTCATATTAGTGATAAATAGATATCACTTTC
Organism: Viscum album; assembly: GCA_963277665.1. Taxonomy (NCBI): domain Eukaryota; kingdom Viridiplantae; phylum Streptophyta; class Magnoliopsida; order Santalales; family Viscaceae; genus Viscum; species Viscum album. Next base: position 996,612,606 of record OY728164.1, read on the forward strand.
ATCTTGGATAATGTAAGTACCACTCCTTATGTTCTTTTATTCTCTTTTTGTTCATGACATTGAGGGTACCCTCTTGTTCTCATAATATAGGGCTTGTGAAACATTTCAATTCCTTCATTTTTTTCACTCTCCTATCTATTTTGATTCTTCCTCATACCTAAAAATAATGTATTGTCATATTTTAACTTTCAAAATATCATTATCTATATTGGAAATGATATAAGACCTCATTTCATTTTTTGTAATGTTACTATAGGTCTTTTAGTGGTGGAATATCCAGCTTATGACCTTAAGGATTCGCTTTTTCATAGGATGGGTGGGTGATCCTCTTATCTTTATCTTAAACTAGAAAAGTCTGGGTATTATAGGGGAATTTAGTTTCATATATTATGATAGTTCTAATAATTATTTATTGAAAAAAAACTTAATAAAAATTCGTTTTTACCCAAAACTTGACCATAATTGGTCATACCTTATGTCTTTGATCATACCCATTCCTTGTTTGTTCTTATTTTGTTTCACCCTAGTATATTAGTGATGAGTAATAATAGTTATGAGTTTCCATTAATGTATTTATTTGGCTTATACTATGTTTATAGGTTGTTCCGTTATAACTTCATACTTATGGTATAATTTAGTATCACTTTTTCCTGATCACTCAAAAAAATGTCCTCATGGATCTCAGATTTATTTATTTTTATATTAAATAATGGGGTAATTTATATTCATATCAATTAGGAATAAACCATAATTATAGTATTATATATAAACCATTTATATTAAAGATGAAATTATAACCTTTAGAGAGAAAAATTATGCCTAATATGACATGTTTAGGGTTTTATTTGCTTATTGTAAACTATAGTGTTCACTCATGAATCTAAATGATATATATTTTATTGGTATCTTTAAATTTATTACAATATTGATTATATTTTTTGTTTAATAATGATTTATCATGATTCATAATTTTTTTGGACATGATCCCATTGTTTACAAGTTTCTTTGATGATATTCAATATGTATAGAATTTTGTTTCCGTGCATTGCATATGCAAGTGTCAAGCCTTGTTTTTTAGGTTCTATATTGAGTCATGAGTACTGGTTATACATGGTAATTATCTATATACACATTAAATATTCATATATAAGAGTATATGAGCCTCACATATATTAGGTCTACATATATTAATAATATTATAGTTTTATATATACATGTTTCATTCTATTATAATATGGGCTTCTGAGGTGAGTATGATTTATTTATAGTATCTCTCCAAGAGGGGACAAGTGGAATCCTGGTTAAAGTGGTTTATAAACAGTTCCTCTATAGGAGGATGATTATATATATATATATGTCTATGTTTATTGAATCCAACACAGTATGGATTCAGATGGATATTTCATACAGATAGTATCCTTATAGTGGACATATACCCTACGTGGATTTTGGGCCTAGATCAAATTAGTATTACTTGATGTCGTTGAAAATTATTAAAGTATCATTATAGCATTATTGTTTTTAGTTATTAATTGAATATCCTATATACTTAATTATAACTTTTATTCATCTAACAAGACTGGTTGTTTATCTTGTTCCCTTTTTGATAAACTAATTTTGATTTCATGTTACCTTCCTACTTTAAATTGCTATATTAAAAACTTGGTTTTATGATAGACCGATTGATGTTGGGTGTTGAATTCCATTTGATATATTTTAGTCATACCTGGTACACATGTATACCTTATTTTGTGTGACCCAAGTAAAGGAAACGTTCCTAGACAGTAGGGATGAGGGTACTCATCTATTGGTAGTTATAACACATGGTGTATGGATTTAGGTAATAGATGTTTGGAGTTTTTGGTTGATGTGTGGAGTGTGTGTAGTAGGAATGACCATGATTATTCATATATAGGATATCACTTTATGAATTCCTACTTTGGCCCAATAGGGTGTGTTTTGTCAGAACACTTTATACACGTGTTTTTTCAAATATTTTTACTCTATGTATATACCTTATAGATTTTTTGAATAATGGTATTATATATGTGCATGTTTATATAGATATGATGTATTTTATTAAACAATTAAAACTATGAGTATGTATACCACCAGTGAATCCCATTGTATTAGTCCCTTGAGTCTATATACCCATGTGTTCATGCTAGAATGTAAAATAGAACATTTTTTAAATATTTATTTATTGATTCATTTTCAATGAGGGTAAGCCATGTTATACTTGTATAAATTTTATTTGATGATGAAGATCAAGAGGTGCACCATAGGTCATGTGGAAATCTAACTCAGGTGTTCGAGATCCCATGTCTGGTCACTATATTACTCCCTCATGAATTTGGGGTATGGTGTTGTGACCCGAGTTTTTATCGATAAATATTTAGCTTATTTTTGATTTTTATAGTCTTGAGACCTTATTAGTGGTAATATTGTAACAATATAGTATCATAATACATCAAAAAATTTATTTGATGGTTCTTTTGATTTTAGGGTGTCGTGTTTACCCTCAGACTGAGCTGGAATGGATTTACGAGAATTGTAGGACCTTGATAATAATATATTAGATAGAAATATATTATTTTTAATAAAAAAGAATTTATTTGTTATGAAATGATCATATATTGTAAACAAGTAATTAGAGATAAATTATAACACTATGGAACTGTTCTGAAGGTGGGGTTTTCCCCAGAGGTGGTATTAATTTCAGTCACATTAGGGTTCTTAGGTGTTGATAGTCATAAATGTGTTAATCATAAAATAAAAATAGAAACTTTAATAATATTTTATTAATAAATTTATAATATATTTAATGTATAAATCTATAAATTAAATATATATCCTCATATTTATATTAATTCTACGGCCTAGTTTTATAACCCCTTGAAATAGGGAGTGCCAAAAAGGGAGTTCATGGGAGGGATTGGAGAAATGATCCTTAATATTGATGGTCACAATGAGTGTGAATGCATAGATTATCAGTGAGAAATCTGTAATTGATGTAGGGATATGTGATTTACTATACACCATTTCTATAGAATTTTCATTATAAATATTTATTAAAATGGGATTCTATGTTTTTCATGAATTTTATATTACAATTTATAATATTTAGATATTTGATCTTTATGATTTGTTGTGAGGTTGTTTGTGAAGTTTTCTTCTCAAATTCCATAACCTCATGATGTGGAATTATTTTTAATTTATGGGTTAATATCTAACATTATTCAATGTGAGTATTTTATTTTTATTTAAAATTGTTGAATAATGTGACTCATAATTATCCCTTTATTATTATTCTTTTAGAAATGTGGTTCCTCAATCAAAGACCAAGACAAAATTTATTCAATAAAAAGAAATAAATTACATAATTCTGAAGGAAGGGATTTTATCACAAACTTTTTCATAAAGAGGGAGAATATTGACTTGTAGATCATCCATACAAGTAATTACTTGGTTGAATCCCTTATTAGCAAGACCGTCAGCAACCATGTTCGCTTCATGGAAGGAATGAGTGGCAATGTATCTGATCTTCAGAAGTGAAGCAATGCAGCTCATCCAGTGGGTAGTAAGAAACCATGCAAGGTGCACCATGCCATTCTAGATAGCTTGGACAATAGTGGTTGAGTCACTTTCAATCCAAATGTTGTTTGAGCCCTTTTGTTTGACAAAGTCGACCGCAAGAATCACAACCATCATTTTTGCTTCTAAAGAAGATACGACACCACAATTTCCAAAGAGGTAATTAGAATCATTATTAGTTATTTTTAGTAAGAGGGGATATCAACAAAGTCATGGGAGTGGCCAAAATGTGTGGGATAAGGTGGAGTTAATCTCGGTGGTGGTGATGTTGGCCGCAACGCCGTATGCGTGACAATGAATGTGGGGTTCATATGATCTAAACTTCTCACTCATAGCTATCCAATACCAAGGTATTTAATTATGTTTCACTTACCACATGCTAGGTTGGGGTAACCTTAGTCCTAGCTACGCGGGATAGTCTAGCATTGGCCCAGGCATGTGTGACCTAGTGCGTGTGGAGTGGTGTAGCTAGTCGGATTGGGTCAGGTCCCACCATACACAACATGGTAGGGGGTTCAAGACATGGGTAATGATGTTCCCAGATGAACACATCCTACCCCTCCCAAAATTCCACATGGAACATATATAGGGACTCCACATAGCCCATTACCTCCTTTGTTGGTTTTTTAGAACTATTTTACATGGAGTTTGATTTATGAAAATAAAAAGCTTATCTAAAATATTTTTCCGTGACAATCAAAATGGTGTGGTCTGTTTGGCTATCCAATGACTTTTATGAGGATAGATAATTATAATTTTTATTATTCACTATAGGGGAAATGAATTTGTTTATGTGTGATGATCAGAGTATCTAGTGGTCCAATACCTCTATCTCTCATCTATTTCATTCTTCTCACATTTACTATATTCTCTCATCTACTCTGTTCTTTCATCAAATATTGTGTTCCACCCTCATTAGATTTGTTCCATATGTCTAGGAAAAATATCTTCATTTCGACTATAGATAGGTGAAGGGGATACTATTAGGATTCTCATATTCTCAGGATTTTGTGGTGATTCTTTTATAGAAGGAATACGAATATTGGTTCCCTTTAATATGTCTTGAACTCTCTCTTTATTAATAATTACTTGGTGGTTTTGATATAAGGGGTTGGTACATCCTTATTATTATGATCCATTCATGGGAATGATGTGATTTCCTATATGGTCTATTTAAATGGTGGAATAATTTGAATAATAATTAAGTATGGTACTCTCTTACTAATGCACCACTTAATGGATTCCATTATGGGTTTGGAAGAAAGGAAAAAACAGATTAGATACTTTAAGACATGTGACTCCTTGGGCACCCATGTGTTTCCTTTGAGATGTGATGTAAAGTTCAGATATTAACATTATACTTTTTAGAACATTTTGTATCTATAAGAAAAAATATTTTATTGTGAGATACATATATTTATGTTTTAGAGATGGGATAACTAAAACATCTCTAGGTTCCTTGAAATTATAGTAATTGAGAATATATATATATTGTCTTTACATGTATTACTCATAGATTAATTTCTATACCTATTTTTGAGAAGAACTGTTTTTTCCTTTATGGTTTTTGGTAATACATATGAGTATGTTTTTACTCACCCCTTTATGATATTTGTTCCCACACTTATTTTGTATGTATAGTCTATAAAGTATTAAAAGGTGGTATTAGTATATGTGAAGTTAGTGTAGCTTGTTCTCAGATAATTCCTGGTGGTGACCATGGTGGATGCAATGTTGGTGGGGTTTAGTGGTGGATTTATTAGTGGATATGTTCATATTTTAGATGGATTTTTGTAAGTATTACTTCACAAAAAATTATTATGTGATCTTTACTATTGGATATTGGGTGCGTATCTTACTGCCTTTTCATTATAAATTATATAATGTCTCATATTTGTGTATATTTTCATTTTTCACACGAATTATATACACTATAATTAGTTATGTTTATCTTTTCAATATATTATTTCATATAAGGATGTATGTATTATGTACAAATGAATTAGTCTAAGGCCGCCTATCATGTGAGATACAACTATTGGGGGCTAGTCACCTACCCCTGGCTTATTGAAGGTAGGTTTGGGGTGGCACTCTTGGATCACCATCACCTAAGAGGGGTGTTAGTGGGTTGATTTATTTCTTAGTTGTATAAAAGTGTGTTTTTACTAGGGATAGAACTTGGAGACAATGGTTATATGAGAAATGGTTTAGGAATTTAGGGAAATAATGTTGAAGTGGTCTTGAGTATAGTTATCAGTGAAAGGAAACCAATTTAGGTGAAATGAATGATGTATCCTTTTTCCACGACTCTAATAACTTATTAGTGGACCAAGAACTCTAAGACATCAGTTGTAGGGTATAAGAAAGTTTGTTCATGTGTCATATAATGGTCATTTATAATCTTTCATGTCTTTCATATATGAAATAATTTAGATATTCTTTAATCCCCATGGGGTTATCCTATAAAAGAAAGGATGATACATGGTGAAATAAAATTCTTATGCAGAGGTAGGGTTATGACAATCTCATGTATATATTTGGGTCTCATAACATCGGTTAGTGAGTGATAAGACACTGTTTACGAGGATCATCTGAGAGATTCACTTTCCCTATTATTTGAAGTAGTTTCAATCTTATTTCATTTAATGATAATATTTATTATGAAGTATATTTTAATTCCTTTTTAGTTGATCGAGATTACCCATAGGATGAGTATTATTTGTTCATTTCAATAAGAGAGTCCCTATGAGTTTACTATGTGATATAGATCCTTGAGTGATAGGGGGTTAGATATATTTTGAGAATCACATTTACATCTCACTTAGAAATTTACTAAAAAATGTTTATTCTTGTATTGATATTCTTATATAGCATGAAAATCCATTGGTGGATGAAAATTAATTTAATTCATGAGGGAAATGACCTACCATGTTAGGAGTTTAAGATATTATCTATAATGGAGTTACCTAAGGATGTTGTACCCTCTATAGATTAACATGACTATGTTTGAATATAATTCAAGTCCCATGGACTTCATGAGGTGTTCTATGGACATGTTTTTGATCATATTATTTGAACTTAGTATTTTAGGTATAGGCTCTAGAGTAAGTGTATCAAGTTGTGTTAGTGCTTAAAGTGACACCACATGTTCCATAGTTACTCATGTGAGTGTTATATGATTTTTAATTTTTAGTGGAGATGTACCCTAGTTGTGGGAGAAGGTTATCCTTTCACCTAAATATGGACATAGTGGTTCTATTAGAAAACATCCACACTAAGGACGGTGACAAAACAGGGATCATCCTTTTTTTAACTTCATTGATTACTGATGCACTATATGAGGTGTTAATTATACTTGTTTCATGATGGGATTATTCAAATTATACTATTTGGATGGATAATCCAAAGTAAAAGTTTCAATTTATGGTTGGGTTTTCATGAAATAACTCTAATTACTGAGTCACCTGAGAGAGTGTTTTAAGATTTTGAATTCTTGGAGGATATTCACCCTAGTTGTGGGTGAATTTTAGTCTTCCAACTAATGATTATCAGATAGGTACCACAGAAGAACCTCTAAATTTGTAATGGTCATGATACCAAATACATTTTTATTATATTCCCTATTAACTACTAAGGAATATATTTGGTGGAAGAGCCGGTGGTGCTGGAGAATTTAGATATATATGATGCATCAAACTACTCCCAAGAACACCACCTTTGGATAGATCATGTCAGGAATAGTGTGATGATATCTAGATCCATGGGAAGATATGAAAAAAGGACTAATATGGTTAGGGGACATTAGATGAAAAATGGTATGATTCATCCCCTCATTTTAGGAAACGTCCTATTTTATGAAAAATTATCAACTTATTCTTACTAAAACAATGATTTGGGAGTTGGATATTCCAGTGGAACTCCTAAATAGACACTTTCTATCTAGAGAGTTTCCACTGATGGCCACCTATTTCACTCACCCCTTTTAGAGAAGTGAGATCATCATTTTCAGGGATGGGTTTACCGAGACACATTATGGTCAAGTTTAAAAGTAAAGCTTTTATTATTTCACAAATGAATTTATGTTACCTAATTAGAAGTGGTCACTAAAGTTTATTTGTTGGGTGAAAGTTAACTACATGTGGGTGTGGAGAGTGGATCCAAACCTCTTTATTATGAAGTTAGGTGCCCAACATATTATATTAATGTATTTAATTACTTTTTTTATGTGGATGAGAAACTCAATTTTATTTAATGTGGGAGAATGAGTGTATTATTATAAAGGGAGACCCATATAAACCCCTTAGTGGGATAACTAAATATACGTTATCTTTAATTCTGGATATGGCCATTCATGTGATGGTTGAGTGGAATGATGAAAAATCATGTGGTGTTTATGGATCATATGTGATAAATCTATTATTATATTGATTCAAGGAGGATCTTATAAAGAATTTAAGGTATTTTCTTAGTCTTTATATTAGATAATTAAGTATATAATAACCTATCACAGTGTGAAATTTGAATTCAAAAATTAATAATGGTCACTATGAAATTAAAAATATGGTGTTATTTTATTTCCTAGTTAAAGATCTATGGAATTTTATTTGATTCATTAGGCATAGGACTTTGTTTCAAGATAATTTATGAGATTTATGGGTAGTTAGATTTGTTGAAATAATTATTGTGTAGAGAGGGAGTTGTTTCTCACCTTCAATTATTGGTGGTTTCTCCAAAATCTATATTTGTGGTAAAGATAATCAAAAAAATGATATCGACTTAGTAAACCAGAATGACTATAATTCCTTAGGTTTTTTACCAAAAGGGTATTTATGAATGTGGAAATCACATCGACCACTTCCTCAGGTGGGTATCAGTTTTCTCCTGATGTTTGTATCAAATATTCCATTTGATGTACTAAGTGGAGACTATAGTTTTTAATGTTACCCTTAGTGTAGTATATATAGAGATACCACTGGGGAATATCCCATCACATGTAATTTATTACTATGAATTGGAGGAGGAGATTTCTTGAGGAGTTTAGGGAATTTGGTTTCTTGAGTAGGTGTTATCATGGTTCTTGGGCTAATAGATAAGGGAATTATGAATGGTCCTGATTGAATTATTTTCATTGTGGTGGAATGGGATACTTATGGAGAATTTTTGTGATAGATAGTGGTTTGAGGATTTTATTGAGGTTTTAAAAAGTTCTAATTGGTAGTTTTGAAAAATAAGTGATGAAAACACAATTGGAATATCTTTATCAATAAATTCAAAAAATGGTTAGAGATCAGGGTATATATAAAGGATTACAAGAGATGGCTGTTAGGAGATTATGAAAGAAGGTATATTTATATTATATACCAAGAGATAGACACATTGGTTTTAGTGACTTACAGGTAGGATTTTATAGAGAAGATGAAGTGGTAATAGAGGACCTTACCACCCAGAAACTCTTTGAGGATTAGTGAAAAATCAATATGAGAATTCAATGTTGTTTTACAACGTGAATGGGTTGTTATATTATAAAAACCATTTATAAATATCTTTAAAAATTATGGAGTGGAGTTATACCACTAGATTTACCCTCAATGGAAAATCATTTCATTATGAATGTGAGTGATTTGTGGATTTATTTCCTACCATGTTGTGGGATTGCCTCTGGTTAAGAGAAGGTTTTGGGTGTACAATAGTGTAAATGATCCCCAAGTGTGGGGGAATTCTTTTACTTAGGTCATGATTAATGGCAGCCTAGATCTAGTATCATATAGGATGAATAAGTATATTTCTCTACTATACAGTTTTATAATATGTTTTCTTAGAGTTTGAACCTCTAGGATGAATGATGATTTTACAATGGTGGGTTTTTTTCTATGAGAGTTTTGTATAATATTCCTTATTGAGGATATTAAATTATTTTATTTTTAGGGATAAATAGCTCTTAAGGTGGGGAGGATATAATTACATGGATTCTTATCGAATTATATAAAGCTCAATTTTTACATGGATATAGTGGGCCCATAATGTCCCTTACTCAGTCCAATTAATTCCTCATATGAAAGGAGTGAAATATAATAAAAATATATATTCATAGTGAAACTATCATATGAAATGTTAATAACTTTCCCCAAACAATAAATATAATCATAAACCATAGTGTGTAATATAATGAATGGTATACAAATAAAACATCCATTGTCAAAATGAATATAAAAAATAAAATAAAATATAGTAGATGGTATTGTAAGTGATAAACCTCAATTAAGTTAAAGATCCAATAAAGTGTTATAGTATAGATAAAAAAATCTAATAAAATAATTGAGAAATATTTTAGAGAAACACCACCTTACATTGAAATCATTAATTTAAAAAGATATGAAATTATAAAAAATATTGATGATAAACTTGTAAAATTTTAATGGGATACTCAAGAAATTAAGGCATCATGAAATTAGAGAAATCCTCTCATGTAATATAAGTTTAAAAATCATTTCTTTGAAATTTGGAAAAAAGGAAATTTTTAAAAGAGTATTTTTAAAAGAAAGTGTGAGAGTATACCAAATGAATCGATTAAGTGTATTAGCTGATAAAAAAGTGGAAATACAACATAATATAATAAAAATTTGTTTCACACACATTCATATCATGACATAATCATCATAATAGATTTTTAACCCAAAGAATGAAAAATTGGTTAAGAATTACCTTACCACTTTGTAATTAGTTGAACTGCACGCCCCATAAAATTAATGATTATAAAATGATATATTTAATGAAATAATGATAAATAAATTCATGTTATGATATATTAAGGGGTATTATGTACAACATAAATAAGAAATAAGGGCTGAATAAGGAATATAGCTTAGAGAAGTAAAAGTGGGACGACAAACCCTTACCTTATGTATGAAAGTGTTATGAACTTGTACTTAATATCTTGGATAATCAAATTATATTCATTAATTAGTTAATTTATAACATATTAAAAATATATGTGGTTTATTATAATTTTATTAATTTCATTTACAATGATTTGAATGTGTTATAATGCTTAATTTCATTATTCTAGGAGAGTTTATTTCATGGTTTTATGGTCTGTTCGCTTGGGTATAAATATAGAAGTTCCTATTAAATGGGAATAAATTATCCAGAAGTGAAAATATTTTCTATTAATGAAATTAAATTTTTTAAATGGTCTAATATATCATTTGGTTATGTGGTGCGAGGATGATTCATTAGATAAATTGTAGATAAAAATGTCTTAATTGTTTTTGGCAGTTTTAATGACCATCACGAACTTGTGTAATTTTATATAATATTTTGTTCATATATTACTTCTAGAACATGATATAAACTTTAATAGGTTTATTAAAATCTTAACTAATCATAATAATGGTTTTATAACCTGCCCCTAATGTGCTAATGGAAAATTAAAACTCATCATCCAGGAAGGAGATGAATCGAGACTTTAGAGATGATGTTTTAATTTTTAAAAATAAAAGGAATGAATAAGGGATTTGATGATGGATAATACATTATAAAAATAAAATTCTAGTATATATATGATACTGTAGTTACCATATCACTTTGGATAGGGGATTTTGTGAAATGATAAGAAAATAATAGAAATTAAAAGTGAAAGAAGGGGGATTTTATCTCTTGAATATCTACTCCTTGGAAACCTCCATAAGACACTTGGATTTGGCCTTTTGGTAAGACAATAATCTCTTGGATGTATACAAGAGTCACAAGAATATAATTTGGTATAATTTAGACAATATTGAAGGATTAGAAGGTGTGAGGTGAAGGGGTGGTATTTATAGGGTAGGAGAGGGGTGTTTTTTTATCATTTTATCATTTATTTATTATTTTGGATGAAGACTACAAATAGTTTTGATTATTTTGACTAAGTATAGTATATAGTGAATGTGAGATCAAAATAATGGGTGCTTACAACATCTATGACTCAAAAAATTCATGTAATTAACTTATAATTTTTAATAACATGAATTACCGTATTTCATTATTGATATAAAATTAAATTATTTTATAAAAATACCAAAAATTAACCCTAACTATTTTTAGATGTATATATTTTAAAAATAAAAATCATTTTATGAAAATAAATTTCAAATTTTGAGAAATTTAATTTTTTAAAAAAATCATCATTTATTCAAAAAATACTGATTTTATAACAGATTTTAAGACACTTTGAAAAAATAATTATAGTTTCATAAAATTATATTATAATAATAATAAAATAAAATATTACATTATGAATCTATTTTATGAAAATAAATTTTCTTTTAAATTTATAAATTAATTATAAAATTTTAAATAAGCATTTAAATTTCAAAAAAATACCAACACTTATTTAATCATTTTTAAAACATTTATTTACTTATTCCATGATATAAATATATCATATTTTAATTAATGAGATACTTAAATTTTATTTATACTTCCATATGTGTGTTTATTATTCTAACGACTAGATTAATATTCATAACTGTAACATTACAATTATGAAGATCATTTTAATATTTAATAGTATATCATAGTTATTTTAAGCTTAGTGTTTCATGTAATGCAGCTATAAAAAAACTGAATTTATTTAAGAAGACACATAATATAAAATATTGGGGTGTTATATTTTTCCCTCCTTTGAAAAACTTCACCCTCAAAATATTTATTAGCATTACCTTATAAACTGATGACTGTGGTTCTTCTTCATAAAATCCCCAGTTTCCCACATTTCTTCTTCTAGTTTATGTTTTTCTAAAGTAATTTTACCAATAGATTCATCATGTTTATTAATAATTTTTCTCTAGTGTCAATAATCTTGATAGGCTCTTCTCAGTAAGGAAAATTGAGTTTTATTTCTTTTTCTTCACATGTGATTACATGTGTTGTCTCTACCGTGTAGTTACATAATAAAGAGATATGAAAGAAATCAATTACTTTAGAAAGGATAGGTGGAATCACCAAAAGTTAATCCACAACTCCAATTCTTTCCATAATTTCAAATGGTGCGATACACTAGAGGCTCAATTTCCTTTTCTTACCAAGCCTTATAACACCCTTCCATGAATATACTTTCAGAAAGACATGATCTTCCACTTGAATATTCAAATACTTTCTTTATTTTTCATCATAACATTTTTTTCCTAGTTTTAGATTATTTAATATGATCATAAATATTTTTACCTTTGTTTTTTTATCTTAAATAATTTCTGGGTATCCAATCTTCCTTCAACCAATTTCATCCCAACTATTTGATATATGAAATCTCTTTCCATATAACGCTTTATACATTTCTATTCAAATATTTGAATATATACTATTTTTATTATAAAATTATACCAAGAAAATATTAATCCCGAATACATTGAATATAAAGTGAGAAGGAACTAAATATGTATTTAGAAGTTTGGATAATAATTTCTCACTACCTATTAGTTTGAGGGTGATAAGAAGTGCTCAAATTAATCTTGATATCAAGAGCCTTCTAATGTCTCTTCCATAATTTTGATGTAAAAAGAGGATATAGATTAGAAAAAATCAATAGATTTGTACCAAGAAGTCTTAAAAATTCTTTAATATAGAGTTATACAATGTGATCTAGTGGAAAATCCTCCCATATAGTGAGGAAATGTACATATTTGGTAAGTTGATCAACAATTACCCATATTTCATCATTCCTTATTGGAGTATTTGGTAATCCTATGAAAAAATACATAGTCATGTCATACCATTTCCATATAGCAATAGGAAAAGGTTTCATGATTCATCTTGAATATTGTCTTTCAACCTTCATTTTTTGAAAAACTAAACATATTGAAACATGATCAGTAATTTCCTACTTCATGTTATCCCACCAAAATCGATCCTCTAAATCTCTATACTTATTATTCCTACTAGGGTGTATAGGAAAATTAATGCAATGATAATCATCCAATAATTACCTTTTTAGATTGTGTATAGGGGGAATAAAGACACATAAAAAATACCAAAATTCCATCTTCATATATGAAGTCTACCAATTTTCTATCATTCAAAACATCAATTTTCTTTTGAATATTCTCATCATCAGACTTAGAACATTTTATATTTTATAATAAATATGGTTCATAAACCATTAGAAAAAGTAGTATTAACTCACCTTCCTTGATAATGACCATATCCATATTTATAGATCTATATACAATGGAAACCTATAAATCTTTATTTTGTTCATAACTCCAGGATACTTAATATTTAATGCATATTCTACCTTATTTTCCTTCCCTAGGTGGTAGTGTATTGAAAAATAATAATCATTTAGTATATTGACACATCTACTTTTCCTCATGTTGAGTTATTTTAGTGAGAATATATATTTCAAACTCTTGTGATATGTATGTATCTCAAATGTTTCACCATAAATATATTGTATCCATATCTTTAGAGTAATAGTTACAGCTAATAACTCAAGATCATAAGTTATAATGTTCTATTAAAGAGTTATTAACTACCCCTATGCATATGTAATTACTCTATCATTCTATATAAGGATATAACCATGTTCTTTCTTCGACGCATCACCATAAATCACAAAACCATCATTCCCTGATGGTTGTGTAAAAGTCTAAGCATTGTCAAATCTTATCTTAAATTATCAAAAACATTATTTAAATTATTTTTTCTTTAAAAACTGCACCCATTTACATGTGAGATTGGTTAACAGGTTAGCTAATTAATAAAAATTCTAAAAAAATGCTGATAGTAACATGCTAAAATAATTAAAAATTGTACCTCGATTATTTTCATTGGTGTAGCCCATTTGTAATGACCCAAATCCGGAGCCCCTCCACTGGTGCCCCATACCCTGTTCGCCACATGACCTCAAGCGCATTTCCCCAAACACCAGAGGCTGTCGACTAGCAGCAAGGGCCTTGGTAAGTTATTGGGGAAACTATGCCCTCATTTGGTAAGGTATATAAGGAAAGAAAACAACAGTCAATGACGGAAGCGGTAAATAGCATACAAACACTGAAACTAAACAGCGGAAGCAATGAACACATAATGATAATGATAATGATGCAGTAGGTACAAGTATATAAGGAAAGCATTAAACAGAACAACGTGCCGAAATACAACTGAAAACAAAGTATGAAAGTAACAACAACTCCAGCAGCATCGCAAGCCTAAGCTCGGTCCTATGCTCTCCAGCTCCAACCAATAATCACATACCCGAAGTAGAAGGGCCAAAATCCCTATCCACACCTGCAACCATATAACCTGTTTGGGCCGAAAAGCAGGAACCAAACAGGTTGTGAGACTAATCCCAGTAGAAAATCACCATGAGATCCACGCCCTACTTTTAGTCAGTAATATATAAAAGTACATGAAATAAATGCAGTAGAGAAGAAGAAGTACACTAAAGCAAACAATCCTATAAATCTCCATTCATATTTATTTAGAAGTTCGGTACAATCACTTAGCTATCAACCAAGGAACCTAGAAACAACTATATACTCCCAGGGCAAGAAA
Organism: Viscum album; assembly: GCA_963277665.1. Classification (NCBI taxonomy): domain Eukaryota; kingdom Viridiplantae; phylum Streptophyta; class Magnoliopsida; order Santalales; family Viscaceae; genus Viscum; species Viscum album. The sequence continues at coordinate 996,627,729 of OY728164.1, forward strand.
GTAATCACAACAGGTAACTCAACAGTCCACCTAAACAACAAATAGTACAAACCCAAGCTTGTTCTTTGGCTTGGTGGACTCATCACAAATAACCAACAAATAAAGCACTGACTCTCTGGGTGGCTCCTACTAGCAAACCACTCTAGTCAAGTAAACGTACAAAGGCACAAACACTATAGGAAGCTCTCACCGTCGATTCCCCTGTGGTCTTGCTACGAAAGTTATAAACTCTCTGAGGAAGGACTTACATCTAATTCCCCCTATAGTATAACTACGTAACTAAGGAAACTATGAGGAAGAACAAAGTCACATTCCCATAGGTCCTGCGATTGATACTAATTATAACAGACTCTCTAGGGAAGCCCTAATCGTCAATTCCCCCTTTAGTCTACCACACCAGGTTCACTCAGCCCTGAGCAGTTTAGTCGTACGTAATCGACTGTTAGCAGCCTAAGTAAGTTCAGAAACTACTTGGATAATAGCTAAAAATTCATCCACAGGAATGCAAACAACATGCAATACATGCAATTAAGTCAATAGGCATACCAGCAATGTGAAAAAGGGTTGCCTCATAGGAAAACCGTGCCAAACGGAAATCAACAGCCAAAACAAGGGGAAACACCCATGGGGTGATCCTCAAACATGCTAACAAGCAATTATTAATCATCTAATAACCTCAAGAACACATGAAATCTAAGGTAGATAACAAAACAGAATCAAAACCCTAACCCGAGATACCCGATACATGGGTATCTGACACTTTTGCACCAAAAACTCAAAGACATTCAACGTAGGGCAACAAACCACCTACCTCAATACAAGGAGATTAATACTCTTGAACCTCGGCCTGTGAATCGGCCCAAAATAGATTAAATCTGCAAAAACGTTTAAAACGTTCAACCTTAGATAACTCTCACAGGAGAAGGAATTAGGAAACATGGCCAAAGTAGAACTGAGAACTCACAGCTGCGATTCTATTGCACCCGATGGCGTTCGATTCGGACAACCGGTGAAGAATCGGAGGCTCAGAGAAGAATAGGCTCTCTAGGTTTCCTTGGACATAAATAGGCGGGGAAGATGATAAAAAACGGGGATTAGGCACGACCCCGATTCGATTAATGAAATAAAAAGAAAAGTACACGGCGTGTACTTCTTGAGTACATGGCGTGTTGTCTCTTTTTTCCGTACGCCTTATTAATTGGGATCCACCTCATCACTACACCTCGTGTGAACGTCCTGGACACGGCCATCACATGGCCTTGAGCAGAAGAAAATTACACGACGTGTACTTACAAAATTTCCAGATTCTCCTCTTTTTCTCAAAAACAGCCAGAAAAGGAAAACATACCTGAAAAAACCTGAAAAAAAGGTCCAGGTTCTTACAAACTTCCCTCATTAAATAAATTCATCCCAGAATTTCCCTAGCAAGGTAGTGAAGAAGAAACTTTGAACAACTCTGGCCACTTTGATCGCATATCGGCCTCCCTCTCCCAAGTCTCGTCCTACACACGACCGTGCTGCCATAACACCCATACCAGATGAACAGATCGGCCACAAAGTACTTTTTCAATACGATCAAAAATCCTAATAGGATGCTCCTCGAACGATGCATTCTGATCCAGATCAACCTCCTCGGGTCGAAAAACATGAGACGGGTCTGAGAAATAGCGTCGAAGCTAAGAAACATGGAAGACGTCGTGCATAGAATGATATCTCTAAGGTTACTGCAACCTATAAGAAACCAGACTGACTCTCTTCAGAACCTCAAACGGCCCGACGTATCTCGGTGAAAGCTTACCCTATCTTCTGATCCTCTTGTGTCCTAACCTCGGGGTAACAGATAGGAATACCTGGTCTCCGACCCTGAACTGCAGAGGTCTCCTTCGCTGATCATCATAAGATTTCTGACGAGACTGTGCAGTAGCCATCCTCTTCCGAATCAGGTCTATCTGCTCTATAGTCTCCTGAACAACATGAGGTCCCAGCAAATCTTCCTCTCCTGCCTCCAGCCAGCATAAAGGTGATCGGCATGGCCTACCGTACAAAGCCTCGAATGGCACCATTTGAATGGTCACTTGTAAACTGTTGTTGTAGGCGAACTCCATCAGAGGAATATGCTTCTCCCAAGAACCGCCAAAGTCCAGGATGCAAGCTTGGAGTATATCCTCAAGCACTTGTATCGTGCACTCGGACTGGCTATTAGTCTGGCGATGGTATGCTGTACTCAAAAGTACTTGTATACCCAAGGCCTTCTGGATTCCCTGCCAGAACCGAGAGGTAAAGCGCGCATCCCTGTATAAAACAATGGAGTGTGGAACTCCATGCAGACGAACGATCTCCCGGATGTAAAGTCATCCCAGATCATCGACACTGAAGGTCTCCTTGATTGGAAAGAAGTGAGCAACCTTTGTAAGCCTGTCGATGATGACCCACACCGCATCGTTTCCACTCAATGATCTCGAAAAACCAGTCATGAAGTCCATCGGGACGTCGTTACACTTCCAGTCTGGAATGGGTAACTGCTGCAAAAGCCCTTCTGGTCGTTGATGCTCTTCTTTCACCTAATGACAAGTAGAACATCTCATGATGAAACCACCAACATCCTTCTTCATACCTGGCCAACAATACTGGCGATGAAGATCTTGATATATCTTGGTGACTCCAGGATGAACTGCCCAAACTGAGGAATGAAAGTCTCGCATCAGCTTCTCGCGTATATCTTCTGGCACCCATACGCGTCCCTGGAAACACAAGATCTCATCCTCACCAATAGTCCACCTGGGAAGGGGTTCCTCTCCTGACATGCTTTCTCATAGGACTATCTCTTCTAAATCTACTAGCTTCCTCATTTGAACTCGGTCCAGAAGTATAGAGGTAACAACCATAGAAGATAGGAAAGTCTTCCCCTGCCTGTCGTGCATCTCCAAATGCATCTCCGAGAAAAGAGCCATCACTTTCCACTCACTGTTGGCCTCTTGAACTGCATGTATCGGAGTTCTCCTTTGTAGTGCATCAGCCACTACGTTGCCTTTCCCAGGTGTATAGGCAAGCTCTAAATCGAAGGACTAGAGATAATCAACCACCTCCACTGTCTCAGATTCAGGTCACGCTGCATGAAGATGTACTTGAGACTCTTATGGTCAGTGTATACGACAAAATGTTCTCCCAGAAGGTAATGTCTCCCGCAACGTAAATCATGAACAACTGCAAACAACTCCAGGTCGTGCACAGGATAATTCCTCTCATGTGGCCTCAACTGCTGAGATCCATATGCAACCACTCGATCCTCCTACATAAGCACTACTCCAAGTCCGATGCCAGATGCATCACAGAAAACTGTATAGCTCTTTCCCGGCTCTGGAAAAACTAGGATTGGAGCTGAAGTCAATCTTCCCTTCATCTCCTGGAAGGCTGAGTCACAGGCTTCTGACCAAAAAAACTTCACCCCCTTCTTAGTCAAGCCTGTTAGCAGTGTTGCTAGGCGTGAGAAGTCCTGTATAAACCGCCTGTAGTAACCAGCCAGCCCCAAGAAGCTCCGTACCTTGAAGACATTATTTGGCTGCTCCCAGGTAACTACTGATCTCACCTTCTCTGGGTCTACTGATACTTCTGTCTCAGAGATGACATAACCCAGGAAGTGAATCTCATCCATCTAAAAGTGGCACTTTGAGAGTTTAGCATAAAGCTGATGATCCCTTAGTGTACTCAAAACGATCTCAAGATGGGTTGCATGGTCGTGTCGAGTGTGAGAGTACACCAATATATCATCCACGAAGACCATGACAAAGGAATCCAAGTAAGGATGGAACACTCGGTTCATCAGTTCCATGAAAACTGCTGGCGCGTTTGTAAGACCGAACGACATAACTGTATACTCGTAGAGGCCAAACCTACTCCTGAAGGCTGTCAGAGGTATATCTGAAGGCCTAACGCGCAGCTAATGATAACCGGACCTCAAATCGATCTTCGAGAACACCCGAGATCCTCGAATATGATCAAAGAGATCATAAATCCTCAGTAAGGGATATCGGTTGTTGACTGTCAACTTTTTCCACATCCGATAATCCGCGCAAAGCCTAAGGGTACCGTCTGACTTCTTCACGAACAGGACAGGCGAACCCCAAGGAGAAGTACTGGGTCGGATGAAACCATTTGCCTGCAAATCCTCCAATTACTTATTGAGCTCCTTCAACTCAGGTTTAGCCATCCTATAAGGAGGAATGGAAACCATTGCCGCTCCAGGCACGAGCTCAATCGAGAAGTCTACCTCACACTCCGGAGGCAACCCTGAAAAGTATTCTGGAAAGAAATCTAGAAATCGATCAACCACTGGAGGAAAATCTAACTGAGAAGTCCCCTAGTCATCTAGATAAAGACTAGAAATCTGGTCTGTAACTCCTCCTAGCCCATGATACTTGAGTCCGGCTCGACTCGCCTGAACATCCCACTCATCTTTATGAAGGAAAGATTCACCCTCTGGTGATATGAAACTCACCCTGTGGCGATAGAAATCGACGACTGCCTGGAAGGGAACTAACTAGTCCATACTGAGAATGACGTCATTACCTGTCATCTCTAGGATATAGAGGTCCCATAAGAAACGATACCCTGCAACCTCAATAGGGCACCCCTTGCACTGACGTATGATAGATGTCCACGTTCCCAAGGGCGTGTCGAGAGTCAACATGTCAGCAGACAAAAAGACACAGAGCTCAAGACTTTCCACGATAGCAATAGAAATAAATCTATGTGAAGCACCAGTATCGAAAAGGGCTGAAGATAAAACTGGGGCTACTAAGATCGTACCTCGAACTGTAGCGGGTTTGAGATCCTGCTCTTGATGAATCTTCCCTACAGCAGAAGTCTGGCCTGTACTGCAGCCCTGTGTAGCAGCCTGAAAACCCTGAGCTGCTCCTCCCTGAGCATGACCACTGCGTCCACGGCCTCTACCCTGACTTGAACATCATGCAAAACTCTAGCCCCCAGTCTTCTACGGAGCGGGTAATCCTGCTCTTGTACGCGGGGTTGAAACTGATCCTCCTTCACTAGCCGCTGGAAGGGGAACCTTGAAGAAACGCTGCAAATGACCCATCTTGCCGTAGGATCGGCACTCCACTGGGTCCCTTGGGCACTGGGGATTCTTATGCCCATTCCTCCCACACTAATAACACACCACTTGGGTGCTAGAAGAGAGATCTCGTCTACCAGAAGGAATACCTCGCTTTCTTAGGTCACCTCAGGTAGACTCTCGGTGGCATTTCCTGCTGTCTGTCTGGAGGGAATCAACCTTGGATGCTGAACCTCCCTGGTCCATAGCTCTAGTCTCCCTCAGGTTCCTCTCCGTGATGAGTGCTTGGTTGACTATCAGAGTAATAAAAGTCAACTGAAATACATTCACCTGCGATCTGATCTCCGGTCTGAGGCGTTCCTCAAACTTCCTTACTAGAAACAACTCTTCATTCCCCAGGACAGGAGTGAATCACTGCAACTCAGTGAAGCGAGAGGAATACTCCATAACTGAGAGAGTACCCTGCTATAGGCTCATGAACTCCCTGGCTCTGTCAGCCCTCAGCGTTGCTGGGTAGAAGTAGTTGTAAAACGTACGTTGAAACTCATCCCAAGCCATAGCCTGCTGGTGCCCCGTCTGAGAGACTATGTCCCACCATCTCTTGGCAGAATCTCACAGCATATATGTCGTGAGCTTCACCCTCCTCTCTGGAGGCATCTTCAGATGCTCGAAGATGGACAACATGGCTTCCAGCCACGACTCTGCAGCCTGAGGTCCTCCATCCCCTGTGAAAGTGGGAGGATGCTGCTGTTGGAATACCCACGTCAGCTCTGCCATAGTCGGGGCAGGATGCTGAACTCCCTGGAAGGTCTGCATGAATCTCATGAAATCCTCCCTGAACTGAGCGTTGGCACCATTGTCTGGAATCAATGCAGGTGCCATGTCTGGAATGATGGGTGGAACTACTGGAAGTGCCTGATCAGTCGTATCAGTCGTACGATCGCTGCCTAGTTTCTAGCATGCAATAGGAGGACTTCTCGGTGCCATAGCTCTGCAAGACCAAAACACACCTTCATTAAAGACGAACATAGTTTCAACATATAAGAGTACAATGGAACAATAGTGAAAAACCTTTAAATATGGAAAAACATAACTACACGGCATGTAATACCGATACACGGCGTGTTTCCAAAAATCCTACCAAGGGCGTGTACCTTGGCCATACATGGCTGTGTAAACTACCCAGCTACACGGCATGTTCTTAAAATACACAGCGTGTACTGACCCTTTTCTCCCTGCCCGGTTACTCCTACATGACTAATTCACACGGACTATCCCAGTCGAAGACTACACAACGTGTTTAGGAAAGACACGACGTGTAATAGACTTGCCTTACCTGGCCCTTGTTGTTAGCGGCACGGCCTGAAACATGGTCGACACTACATGACATGTTCCTAAGAGACACGGCGTGCACTTGAATGGAAACCTCAACCCGTGTTGTTCGTGACATGGCTGGGTACTCGGCTGATCCTTACATGGCATGTTCCGAACAAACACGACGTGTATAAGAGATGATAACACCGACCCGTGTTTTTCAAGACACGGCCGGGTACATGGGAAAAGATATACGACGTGTGCACACCGAACATTGCGTGTACTAAACATGCATTACCTAGCCCGTGTTGTTAGATACAAGCCGAGCTCCTAGTTAACCCCTACACGACATGTGTCTAGAGTACACGACGTGTTCCTGAAAACCATTTATAGCTCCGTGTCCCTGTCCACACGGTCAGTGACATGGCCAAAAACTACACGGCGTGTATATATAAATTACACGCCATGTATTCTAGGTTTTTCCGGACAGTAGCCTCAGAACTGCACTGGATCCCAGAAAACACAGGAAAAACAAGGGTTAAGGTGCCAAATTCCGATCCCTGGGGGCCCATACTCCCCACAAATCAAAGCTTGGAATCCTGAAAATGCATATAACAAGCAAACAATACAAGAACTCAAGACCCACCAAATTCTGATCCTTGAGGGCCCATAACACCTCTAAGATCAAAGTTTGGAATCCGTGATAAGGAAGCTCCAAACAACAATACCCTATCAACATAGCAGGTATTCTATCACAGCAACTATCACAAAAGCATGCATTGCCTATCACAAATCCTATCACAACAACATGCAATCTCTAATACAACCTAGATGGCATGGCAAGATGCATGGCATGTGATCTTCTAACATGTGCCTATATGATGCGTGATATGGAATACCCTCATCTCATCGGGTTGCAACAAAATAGAACTGCAATCATATAAACAGTAACATCACAAAACAAGTGCACCAATCAACGGTGAAATAAATTAAACTGTAACATTCACAAAACTCAAAATTTGTAACATTCGAGGTAATCTGGCTTTTTCCCTATACGCCGGTTCTAGAATGCCCGGGCACAACTATTTACCATTCACCTATTCCATCCGATCCCTGTCTAATGTCATTAAATAGTAAATCAATAGAAAAGGAAAGAACCCCTCTGATACCACTTTGTAACGACCCGAATCCGGAGCCCCTCCACTGGTTCCCTGTACCCGATTCATCACATGAACTCAAGCGCATTTCCCCAAATGCCAGAGGCTGCCGACTAGAAACGAGGTCCTTGGTAAGTTATTGGGGAAACTATTCCCTCATTTGGTAAGGTATAAAAGGCAAGAAAACAACAGTCAATGGCAGAAGTAGTAAACAACATACAAACACTGAAACTAAACAATGAAAGAAATGAACACATAATGATAATGATAATGATGAAGTAGGTACAAGTATATAAGGAAATAAGCAAACACGACAACATGCCGAAATACAACTGAAAACAAAGTACGAAAGTAATAGCAACTCCAGCAGCATCACAAGCCTATGCTCGGTCCTATGCTCTCCAGACCCAACCAGTAATCACGTAACCAAAGTAGAAGGGACACAATCCCTATCCACACTTGAAACCATATAACCAGTTTGGGCCGAAAAGCAGGACCCAAACAGGGTGTGAGACTAATCCCAGAAGGCAATCACTACGAGATCCGTGCCCTACTGTCTGTGAGTAATATAGAAAAGTAAAGGAAATAAATGTAGCAGAGAAGCAGAAGTACACTTAAGAAAACAATCCTATAAATCTCTATTCAAATTTATTTAGCAGTTTGGTACAGTCACTTAGCTATCAACCAAGGAACCTAGCAACAACTCTATACTCCTAGGGCAAGCATGTAATCACAATAGGTAACTCAGCAGTCTACATAAACAACAAATAGTACAAACCCAAGCTTGTTCTTTGGCTTGGTGGACTCGTCACAACCAACCAAAAAATAAAGCATTGACTCTCTGGGTGGCTCCTACTAGAAAACCCCTCAAGTCAAGTAAACGTACAAAGGCACAAAAACTCTAGGAAGCTCTCACTGTCGATTCTCTTGTGGTCTTACAATGAAAGATATAGACTCTATGAGGAAGCACTTACGTCTAATTACCCATATAGTCTCGCTACGTAACTAAGGACACTCTAAGGAATCACAAAGTCCCATTCCCATAGGTCCTGTGATCGATACTAATTATAACAGACTCTCTAGGGAAGCCCTAATTGTCAATTCACCCTTCATTCTACCACACTAGGTTCACTCAGCCTTGAGCAGTTTAGTCCTATGTAATCGACTGTTAGCAGCCTAAGTAAGTTCAGAAAATACTTGGCTAATAGCTACAAATGAATCCATAATCATATAAACAGCAGGCAATACATGCAATCAAGTCAACAGGCATACCAGTAATGTGAAAAAGGGTTGCCTCGTAGGCAAACCGTGCCAAACGACAATCAACAACCAAAACAAGGGGAAACACCCATGGGGTGATCCTCAAACATGATAACAAGAAATTATTAATCATCCAATAATCTCAAGCACACATGAAATCTAAGGCAGATAACAAAACATAATCAAAACCCTAACCCAAGATACCTGATACATGGGTATCCGACACTTTTTCACCGAAAACTCAAAGACATTCAACATAGGGAAACAAACCACCTACCTCAATCCTAGGAGATTGATACTCTTGAACCTCGGCCTGTGAATCAGCCTAGAATGGAGTAAATATGCAAGAACGTCTAAAACGTTCAACCTTAGATAACTCTCACAGGAGAAGGAATCAGGAAACATGTCCAAAGAAGAACCGAGAACTCACCGCTGCGATTCTATTGCACCTGACAACGTTCAATTAGGACAACCGGTGAAGAATCAGTGGCTCGGAGAAGAATAGCCTCTCGAGGTCACTCTGGATGTAATTAGGTGGAGAAGAAGATAAAAACAGGGATTAGGCATGACCCCAGTCCGATTAATGAAATAGAAAGAAAAGTACACGGCGTGTACTTCTTGAGTACACGACGTGTTGTCTCCTATTCCGTACGCCGTATTAATCAGGCTCCACCTCATCGCTACACCCCGTGTGACTGGCCCGGACACGGCCAACACACGTCCTCGAGTGGAAGAAAAGTACATGGTGTGTACTTATAAAGTTCACAGTGTGTACTTACAAAATTTCCAGATTCTCCTCTTTTTCTCCAAAACAGCCAGAAAAGGAAAACATACCTGAAAAGAAGGTCCGGGTTCTTACACCATTCCTGGACAACCTTTTTCCTCTCATGATATATTGATATTGAAACCGTGGATATGATACTTAGAAGAATAGAAATAGTTTTAAGATATAATTAACACTTTCTTAACATTCCATATAACTCTTGTCTTCTATGAGTCTCTAGAACAATCCAAAAGAGGTTCTCATAACCCTGATAGATTTTAGAGTACACAAAGATATGATCAATTGATACCAAAGAAAATCAATATATTCCTTGAATTCTTTATTCATTATATCCACAAAATAAAGGGTACATTAGTCAGTCCAAATGGAATTAATATAAATTATTAACGTCTATACCTTGTTTTAAATTAATCTTTTGGAATATATTCCCTCTTTACATACAATTGATGATATCTATAATGATTATATACCGTTAAAAAATATAAATCTTCATGATGATGGTCAAATAAGTCATCAATGTAAGGTAGAAGATACTTGTTATTTATCTTAATAGTGTTGATATCCTTATAGTCAATGCAGAACCTCATAGATCTATATTTCTTCTTAATGAAAAGAACAGTTTCTCCCCATAGTGGAACAATAGGGTGTATAAACACCTTACCACTCAATTTTTCTAGTTATTTATTTAACTATATTTACTCCATGATGGATATTCTAGAGGGAGTCTTTGATATAGTTCTTTCATCAAGGATTAAATTAATAAAAAACTCAACATACCACTCTGGAGGATATCCAAGTAACTTTTTCGAAATACATCAATATATTCTTGTAAAATAGGTATATCCTCAATTTTATGATCATTTTTTCATATGTAGGTTTTATATACTCTTCTTCTTAAAGAATGAAATTTCAACAAGCTACTCGAGGGGATCCATATATGAGTCAGATGATGAAGTTTCCCCTCTAAAGATAAGAAATTACATATATTTATCATGAATCATAATTTATTTCACTTTGAAAAATATATTTTTTATTATATTTGAAATCCAGTCGAGACCAAATATTATATAAAAATCAACCACATGTATGATAATAAAATCAACAATTAGAGAATGCTTATGTGTTATAATAGGAACTAATTGACACATTTTTACTGTAATAAGGATTACATTATGAGTTTTTATTGACAACTCCATTTAAGGTGAATTGTAAATATATAATTTTTATAGAAAATTGGGATGATATAAAATAATGTGATGATCTAGATTCAAAAAGAGATATAGCTAAATTTGAGGAGATGATTAAAGTACCGACCACTACATCATTAAGAACCTCATCCGTAGATATTGCTACTACATTATCATGGCCATGTTCAATTGGTCTTTTCTAGGAAAATAATCCTTGATCTCTAGGAAAATTATGTTAATAGTGTTCTATATACTTATAGGTTAATAATGTCATATTTTTGGCATCTTTATTTCCCTTTCAATCGCGGTTTTGGAAAAATTTTATCCACACTAGTAACAGACTACCATTAACAATAGGCATGTTCCATGATTTTTATTTCTACACTTACTTAAAATTTTAAATTATATTATTCCCTTTTTCCCTTTTTCCTTATTTACTTTTCAAAAGTACACAACAACCCTCTTATTATCTTTCTTCCCTTCAAAGACATATGGCTTGGAATATTCTTTCTCCATTTTTATTTAACATGATTTTATATCCTCATATGATGAGAATTTTTGGGATACTAGTTCCCTTCATAGAACTTTCTTAAGACCATAAAAGAAATGTTCAATATTTATCCATGGATTACATATATATTCCATGACATGAATTGACAATCCTGTAATGTTGTCTTTATACTTAGAAACGTTTTCATCCTCTTTCTTTCTCAATGTCAAGAATTGTCTCCCTCTATCCACTTGTTGTTCATGAGGGAAATATTTTCTATAATTTTTTTTAAAATACCTCCACTCCATATTTAAAATTTCTACCTCAACCTTTTTGTTTCAAATTAATGACCACCATTGATCCTCATCTATTAAGAGATGATAAACTACCATGATAACATTCTCCATTTCATTACATCCCAAAAAAAGAAATATATTCTATAAGGATTTTATCCATTGCTCAACTAAAAATGGGTCTATAGTCCCATTTAATGAATGAGTTTTTTTTCACTTGAAGCGGTCTAACATTGTTACACCACATTCTGGATCAGGATTCTCTATGCAAGTAAGGTTATTTCTCATAACCCAAGTTAGTTTTACTAGTATATTTATATGTTCATTATATCCACTTACAAGTCTATATCAAACATAATTATCCTTAATTGGAGTGGAATCTTATAATGAATTCATGTGTTGATACTATTTTTAATTCCGTCCACTAGGATCCATTTCTAAACAATGTCACATTCTATATTTGATAAGTGAAACACCTAAAAAATTATTTATAACTAATACCCAAAATCTTGTTTCCAAAGTTTCTACTAAACATACTTTAATAAAAACTGTAAAGACCCTGACCCTAGTATCTCAGAGCTGATGGATTAGTTTATTACATTGACATAATAAATAAGGAATCGTATCTCAAAATAATAAATTGTTTAGTACCTCATAAAAACTATGTATAACCATAAGTATCAAATTATAACTTGATAGGAAATATAACATAGTAACTCCATTGTAAACACCCTTATTATCCAAGATTATCCATGTTTGTGAATCATAATATTTATCTTGGAATCCTAGGGAAAATAAAACATATGAAAGGAGTGAGAGATCAGTAAGGGTAAGCATACATTGGAAGATATCATAAATAAATATAAAAAATAAGTCATGATGAATAAATAAAAACACATTCAATTAAAATAAAATATTGAGCACAATATGACAGGAATAAAAACTAATAAAATAATATCATATAATTAATCACATGAGAATGAAACATAACCATAAATATAATAATAGCCAAATAACAATATGAATTATCCATAACTAATCACATAATTAGGTAATTTATAATGAGGAACATCATAAAATATACAGTCAAGGCATCGACTAAGACAACATACATAATCATGTAAGACATCATCCAATACCCAAACTAGTTTGTCTCATGAGACCTATTGATGAATCAAGGGGATATAGTGGGTCCCACTCCATAATTAAAAATTCCAATTATTTTTTCAAATGATAGTGGTGAAACATAATCAACATATACATTAATATTGATTCTTTAATAAGAAATGTTAATAACTATCCCAAAACAATAAACTAATCATAAACCATCGAGTGTAACATGATGAATGGTATCAAAACATAAAATCCACAACCAAAATGAACATAAAAAATTCACTAAAAAATTCTAGATGGAACCATATGAGATCAACCTAAATTAATAATAATATTTTACAAAGGGTGTTTACAATGATGAAAACACTCTAATAAAATCATTGAGAAATTTTTGAGAGAAACACCACTTTACATTGAAAATTTTTATTTAAAAAGACACCAAATAATAATAGAAAACATTTTATTTGAAAATAACATTGTAAAAATTTAAAGTATTCCTTAAGAAATTAAGACATAATGAAAGAGGGTAAATCCACTCACATTATAAAAGTTAAAAAAAATTCTTTTAAATTTTGAAAAAAAAGAAACATTTAAAATATTATTTATAAAAGGAAGTGTGAGCATAAAATGAATGAATTGACTATACTTATCATATATAAATCCAAATAAATAATTTTCAAATACAACACAATATATTCAAAATTTCTTTAATTTGTAATAATATCATGTCATAATCATTAGAGCATAAGTTTAACCCAATGAACATAAATTGGGTAAATAATTCACTTACCACTTTGTAACCAATCAATACGTTTTCCCCATAAAATTAATGATCATAAAATGAAACATTGAATTAAATTAGGATAAATAGATTAATTATATGATATATTAAAGGTCATTATGTACACCACACACAAGAAATATGGGTTGGATAAAGAATATATCTCACAAAAGTAAAAGTGAGATGAGAAACCCTTACCTAATGTATGAAATCATTATGAACTTGTAATCAATATCCCAGATAATCAAATTATATTTATTAATTAATTAATTTATAACATATTCAATAGATATATTATTTATTATAATTTTATTAATTTCATTTATGGTCATTTTGATGAGTTATAATGATCAATTTCATTATTTCAAGAGCATTCACTTTTGGGTTTTATAGTCAGTCCCCCTGAGTATTAATATACAAGTTCTTGTAAAATGAGAATAAACTCCAGAGAAGTAAAATTATTATCTGAATGGACCAAAGGCCTTCATTTTTTATTATTTTTGATAATCCTCCTTTTAAGGGGTGAGGTGGAACCCTTATAAGGCCTGAAGGTTTAGAGGAAATTAAATGGATTGTAGGTCTTAGAGGGAATCACCCATACAAGAAAACTTGGAACTGCTCCACCCCAACATATGTCATGATGACCAGCACTCCACCTTTATAGGGTTGGTTAGCTAGCTGTACTATGCAAAGCTACACAATCCCAGTACTGATGGAAAATCCATACTCTCTCGTTCCTCCAATTTCGGTTAGCTCTGCTCTAGTGAATGCACCCGCCTTGAGTCCTCATCCAGCATCTCGTCTCTTTTAGTCTGAATGGAACATCTGTATAATGATGTAGACCGAAGTCCTTGGGGGTCCCAAAGGCCTTAAGGTGGCCCAAAGGCCTTGAGATACAACTGGCTCGAAGGCCTTGTGTGGCCTGAAAGCCTTGCAGGACCCGAGGATCAAACTGGTGGCCAGGAGGCCTAGATGGATGAATAGTTCCAACTACTATAGAACCGAATAGTACCTGCTATAGTTCCAACTATATTAATTTTATAATACCTACTACCGTACTTCTATAGTAACTCGTAAATATGTATCCACCCGAATTTGATCTCAGGTCTCTTGGATTCACTTACCGAGTCTTCACCAACCAGGCTGAGGCTCATGTGCAAAACATGTGTGTGGTTAACGCTCGACTCCTACCGGGGGCCCCACCAGGCCACAGAGCATGCCGTATGTTCCCAATCTAGGCAGATGGATTTGGATCGCCCTGTGCATAATACACATAGTTTCTGAGTCTGGTGGGACTCGAGCCTGGGTCAGTTCCCACAGAGGGCAAGGGGTACAACCAGCGGGCACCACTCAGCTAACACCCCATGGGAGAGTAAAATTATTTAGTATTAATGAAATTAAATAACTTTAAATGGTATCATATATCATTTGGTTATGTGAAATGAGTATAATTCATTATATAATATGATGATGAAAGTGTTTAAATTTATCTTGGCAGTTTTTACGACTATCAAGAATTTGTGACCTTTTATTTAATATTATGTTTATATATTGGTTCAATAACATGATATAAATTATAATATATTCATTAAAATATTATTTAACAATAATAATGGTTTTATGACCAGAATTGAAGGAGGTATTGGAAAATTAAAACTCGTCGTCTGTGAAGGCGGTGAATCAACACATCACAATGTTGTTTTCATTTTTAAAAATAAAAGGATATGAGAAGGTATCAATTGATGGATAATATATTATCACAATAAAATTATAGTATATGTGTGATACGAGAGTTACCATTCCACTTTGAATATGGGAGTTGAGGATAGAATAAGAAAGTAAATGAAATTAAAAAAGAAAGAAAGGGGATTTTACCTATTGAATATCATCTCCTTGGGAACCTCCTTAAGACACTTAGATTTGGTATTTTGGTAAGACCATTAGGTCTAGGACGTGTATAATAGCCTTGGAATGGTAATTGGGTAGAATTTATATAAGAAATTTGTCTTAGAAGGTGTGAGGAGAAGGGGTGGTGAAGGGTGGTATATATAGTGGTAGAGTGGGGTGTTTTTATTATTATTTTATTCATTTATTTATTATTTTGTCTCAAGACTATAAATAATGTTTATTCTTGTGAATAAGTACCATAAATAGTGCCTTCGATTTAAAACTAAAGGGTTTTTACAATATCAATGACTCAAAAATCCATGTATTTAACTTAAAATGTTAAATACCATAAATTATCGTATTTCACTACTCGTAAAAAATTCAACTATTTTAGAAAAATAAAAAAAATCAACCCTAACCATTTTTCAACTTGTTTATTTCAAAAATAGAATATATTTTATAATTTTTTTTTTCAAAATACAAGAAATTTACTTTTTAAATAAAATCATAAATTATTCTAAAAACACTAATTTTAATATTTTAATTGATGTTACGACACATTAAAAAATTAATTATGGTCTCATAAAACTATATTATAATTATTATGAAACAAAAAATTAATTTATGAATCTATTTTATGAAAATAAATTTTCTTTTAAATCATTATATTAATTATAAAATTTTAAATAAACATTCACATTTGACAAAAATACCAACACATAATTTAAAATTTTTAAAATGTTTATTTACATATTCTATGATGTAAATATATCAAATATTTATTTATGAGATAACTAAATTTTATTTATACTTTCAAAGGTGATTTTATTATTTTAATGACTAGACTATTGTTCCTAACATCCATATTACTATTCTAATAGCCATGTTAATATTTCAGAGTACATCATGGTTCATTTAATCTCAGTGTTTCATACAATATAAGCTATAAGATAAATTGAATTTACTTAGTAAGATACTTACTTCAAAATATTTGGGTGTTATATTCAACCCTCCTTTGAAAAATTTCACCCTTAAAAATTTCATGAGTATTTCTTTCTAAACAAACGAGGGTGGTTCTTCTTCATAACTCTCTTAGGTTCTCATGTCGCGTATTCCTTTTTATGGCTTCCCCAAAGAACATTTACTAATCAAGTCATCTGATTTCTCAATAATTTCTCTCTAGTGTTAGTATTCTCAATAGGTTCTTCACAGTAGGAAAAATTAATTTCTAGTTCTATTTCATTATAGGACAGTACATGTGTTGGGTCTAACATGTACTTCCTTAACAAAGATATGTGGAATAAATAATGTACATTATAAATGCTAGGTGGAATCACCAATTGATAATCCACATCTCCAATTATTTCTAAAATTTAAATTTTTTTGATGTACCTAGGGCTCAGTTCCCCCTTCTTACCAAACCTTATGAGACCCTTCTGTTGAGATACCTTCATAAAGACAATATCTCCCACTTGAAACACCAAATCCTTTATCTGGTTGTCTATATAACTATTTTTCCTACTTTTATCTATTTTAATATAAGCCTATATAGTATTGACTATTATAATTATCTCTTCAATATGTTCTGGGCCTATAATATTCCTTTCACCAACTTCATTCAAACAAGTTTTTGTATGAAATATTTTTCTATATAACGCTTCATATGATGTCATTTGAATACTTTAATGCAAACTCTTGTTATAGAAAAATTCTACCAAAGGTAAATACTGATCCCACATATGTTTAATGTCAATTTATATGAGTCTCAACATGTATTCTAAATATTGGAGCATCCTATCTAACAGCTCTTCAGTTTGAGGGTGATATGAAGTGCTCAAATGAAGCTCGGTATCAAGATCCTTCTGAATAATCTTCAAAATTATTCAGGAAAAATATGGATCTCAATTAGACATAATCGATAGAGGTTCACCATAAATTATTACAACTTCGTTAATATAGATTCACTCAAGATGCTTCAGTGGAAAATCCCCCTTATAGTGAGGAAATGTGCATATTTGGTAAGTTGATCAACAATGTCCCATATTATATCACTATTTCATGGATTATTTGTTAATCCAGTGAAAAAATCCATATTAATGTCATCCGATATCAATTTAGGAATATGTAGAGGTTTCATGACTCCTCTAGGATGTTTTATTTCTACCTTCACATATTGAAAAACTAAACATATTAATACATAATAATTAATTTCCCACTTCATATTATCCCACAAAAAATGTTCCTTCATATCTCTATACTTCTAAGTGATACCAGGATGTATATAGAAATCCAATCCTTGAGAATCATCCAATAATTCCCCTTTTATCTTAGTTATAGAGGGAACAAAAATCACCTTTGAAAATTTAAAAATGCAATCTTCATATATGAAGTCTACCAATTCCTATCATTAAAGAATTTAATTTTCTTTTGAAAATTCTCATAATTATTTTGAGAACATTTTATCTTATATAATATAAATGGTTTGGAAAAAAATTGAAAATGTAGTGATATTTTACATTCCATGATAATTCACATATCCATCTTTTTTAGATCTATGTACACAAGATCCCTAACAATCCACATTTTGTTCAGAACTCCACAATCATTCTTGTTCAATGAATCTCTTAACTTATTTTCCTTCCCTAGGTAGTAGTGTATTGAACAATCATAATCCTTGAGTAGCTCGATCCATATCTTTTTCAACATGATGAGTTAGTTTTGTAAGAATATATATTTTAAACTCTTATAATCTGTAAATATCTCACATATTTCAC
Source organism: Viscum album (assembly GCA_963277665.1). Taxonomy (NCBI): domain Eukaryota; kingdom Viridiplantae; phylum Streptophyta; class Magnoliopsida; order Santalales; family Viscaceae; genus Viscum; species Viscum album. The sequence continues at coordinate 996,645,837 of OY728164.1, forward strand.
CATAGAGATATCATCTTCATATATTTAGAGAAAATATTACTGATGGTATCTCAAGATAATTATTTTGGACAGTTCTATTCATGAGTTTTTAACTTCTTTAATGCATGGAAATAACTCTATCATTTTACATAAGGACATAATAATGTACATTCTTTGACACACCACAATAAATAAAAAACCCCTTATTTTCTAATGGTACAGTCAAAATCAGATAATTGACCAATGTTATCTTCAATTCTTCAGAAAATTCTTCACATTATTTTGTCCATATGAACATAACACCTTTAGGTTGTAGCTTAGTTGACAGGTTATCTAATCAGTCAAAATTCTGAATAAAATACCAATAGTAACCTTCTAAAATAGTTAAACTACAAAACTCAGTTATGTTCGTTGGTGTAGGAAATTATTGTACTACCTTTTTCTTTATAGTATCAATTGACATTCAATCCTTAGAGACAATATTTCTTGGGAAAAAGTAGTTAATATCCATAATTCACACTTTCTAAAATGACCATATAAAAATTTTAATCTAAGATTCTCTATAAAAATCTAGACGTGGATCCCATGGTCCTAATAGTTTTTTAGTACACCAAGATATCATCAATAAACAACACAAAAAAATATCAATATATTCCTTGAATAATATATTCATTAGATACATAAAATTAAAGGGTACATTAGTCAGTCCAAATGGAATTACTATAAACTCATAATGTCTAAACCTCATTCAGAACACTATCTTTTGAATATATTCCTTATTTACACGCCACCAACGAATATTTTTATTATTTCAGAAATCACTTTTAAGGAAAAAGTGGGAAACCAATAGGTTCAGAATACAAGAAAAGTCAAACTTCATAAGATATAGTCAGGTCATTCCAGAACAAATTAAAGCGATTAGAATCCTTTATCTTGACTAGATGCTATTTGATGGAGGTGGCTTCTATATCTGGGTTGTCCTTAATGAGATCCTCGAAGTGGGATTCCATCTTGTCCCAGGTTTGTACATGCTCCTCTAGACTTGTTTTGCCCTCATTGAAACCACGTATCAAAATCCTATTCTGTTTATCAATCCAAGATGATTGGTCTTCACTCAAATAAGCACACAATGTTCTTTCGAACATTCTATGTGCATCCTCCTATGAAATCTTGATCAAGAAAGATTAATCTAGAATTTCCTCATTAGATTGCATGAGAATATCCTCGATGAAGTCTGATTCAACGTCCTCCTTAGTCTTTGGGATGTTAATAGAAACTTCAAAAATCTTTTGAGGGACTTTTCCTTTACTAGAAGACCTTGTAACAGGAGGACCAGGTAAGGTTGAGTAGTCCTTTAGTCTCTTCGGCCATTGATTGTGCTAGATAAGCCCATCTGAATCCACATGGGTGTTCTTCCCTTTCTTTGAAGAGGACCGAATGTACTGTTCCACAATTTCCACTTCCATGGGATCTGGGGACCAGAGTTCTGAGTCAGACTCATTATCTTCTGCTATAACATCTGACCTGCCTTATAGAGGATGGATCTCTACATGCCCATCCTCCTCGAGAGTCACTTCTTCAAATGGAGGAGGATCATCTACACTCAACACCGCAAATCGGTTCTGAGAGCCACCAGAAAATACAGCTAAACCAATGATACTTTTTCTTTATCATAATAGCATTGATATCTCTATATCTAATGAAGAGACTCATAGATCCATATTTATTATTAATGAAAACAGAAATATCTCCCCAAGGTGAAATTCCATTTTTTAAATCTTGATCCCACCCAAGGTGTAATGACCTGATTTTTTATAAATGAAATGCCCTTTTTTGAATAAATATCTTAATAAATAATAAATATATAGAAAAAAAGAACACCATTGGACTATTATAATCTATTAGTTCTTAAAAGATCATTAAATATCATATTTTTTTTATCATATGTCCACTATACAGTGACCATTAAGGTGAGTATATATTAAGGATTATGCTAATGTCTAATTGACATAGATGGAAGAAGCAATGGGCATGACCAGTAGGATAATACCCTATGAAGCCCATTTATAGGAGCTTTAGTGGGAGATAGTATCCTTAGGATTTTCCCTTGACTAGTCCCAAGAAAAAATTAAATAACTAAACCATGAACTAAAATTTTTACAGAAGAAGTTCATGCTCATTGAGATCACTGTGAAAACCATGTTCGCTGAACCACCCTAAGACAATATCACCACCACACACCTTACCCTTATAAAGTTAACTGATGTAATAAATGGTTATGTATATAGAATCAAATAATATGATTTTTTATATTTTCTTTTTATAAAACAATTATTATATTTTTCTCTTTTTAGTAATACCTTTTAAATCATTAAATAATATGTTTGGTAAAAACTAGATTTTGTTAGGATGAAACAAAAATTATGCTTTTTAGAAGTATATAGTTTTAATCAAAAATAAATTTTAACAAAATAAATAATTTCTCTAATAAATAATTTTTTAATAAAATATTATTATTAAATAATATTTATTAAATGAAAATAATAATAAAAAATTATGAATCCAAATGTAATTTCAATTTGGTTCTGAAAACTATTTTTTAAATGAGTATTTTTCAATAAATAAAGATGTTTTATTTGAAATTTTTAACTCACATAATTAGAGAAATATTTTGGAAAAATAAATATTATTTTTTAAATCACCATGTCAAAATTTTCTAAAGTTGAATTTTTCATTATTTTTTTGAGACGGTCAAATTTTTGGGTGAAAATTAAAAAAAATATAATTATAAGGTGTGTATTATGAGAGAAAATGACCCAAAAGTTATATAAATACCTACCATAAAAGGTATTGAAAACCAAATATATATTTCCCATTTAAAATAACATTTTGTTAGGTAATATTTTTAATTTTATAAATACTTAATGAATCTTAAAAAATCTATATTATATTTTAATGTTTTAAAATCAATTATTGATAAACATGACTCACTTCCACATAACTAGGGGTGTTATTTTAATGAGATATATTATTAAACTTCTAAAATAATTAAAGAAATACATGTTTTTAGAAACCATGAGAAAAAACCATGGTATGGTTTTTGGTTTTTATTACTTTATCATATAGAGTCCAAAACCTATGTTTGGAAATTAATAAATAACTCTCCTATCATTTTATATATAAACCCAACCAACCTCCAATTATTCTTCACTCAAAACCCTTGTAGCATGGAATTAATCTACCCTTCCATATTTACAGTCTTCCCACAGTCCCCCTAGTTCTCAATAATCTCCTCCCAAGCTTTTAGAAGAACCCTCTCAAGGTGAGGGATCCTCTCCTTATCCTATTTATTCAAGTACCTCCTTTATATTATTGTCGATGTTTCCAAATTATTCATGGTGGGATATTATTTCAAAAATCATTCACCAACATGTACTTATACATAATTCATTTGGGACATCTATGTACATAACCCACACTCCTTAATCAAGGGTTTAAATGTGATGAAATGTTTCTTTATGTTGAATAATTTATGTGGCACACATGATGATGCACATATTATGATGGGTGAAATCCAATATAACTCTAATGCATTGGGTAATTTTTTATCCTCATGAGACATAATATATTGTATTAGGTAGTAATCATAGTCAATTATGGGACATTTTCCACAATGTAATGATATATTGGAAGTTATCCTCAACCTATGTTATGATGTTAGGTTTAATGGTTTCGCCAGATTCATATATTAACATTATACTATCATGTTATATCATACTTTATTTTTTATATTATTATTCTAACCTCTATTATGTCACATTGATATGCATCTTGGATCACATGTACTAATTTAACTTATCTTGTGATTTGTTTATTATATTACTGGGATTTATATCTCACCCATTTCTTATGAACATCCCCAGGTTATCCAAGGTAGTTTTCAAAGATCAACGGAATATAATCTCATGTTGTGTATTTTTTCTTAAAACATTGGTGTATCCCATGTTCAAGTTGTTATGATATGTAGTTAATCTCCCAAATACACTAGGCTCTATGATCTTCTAGGTTTTGTTAGTGTTCATGAAATAAATTTTATTAAAAACATGGGTTTTCAAACAAGGTGTTCAATAAAATAGAACCTAAGTATCTATCTATGTGTTAAATAAAAACCTATCACCATAGTAGTCTTTCCAAGGTGTTTTATATAATAACCCCGGTATCACTCATGACATGGTATAATGGCATAACCCTTTGATCTGGTCCATGGTATACTGCATAAGGAACTAGGTATCACTCATGGAATAGTGTAGTGGAATTCCCTTTGAGCCAATCCATGGTAATCCTCTTAGGGAACCAAGTATCACTCACAATGTAATATAAATACATCCTCCTAGTGAGAATATCCATGTTGTTATACATAAAAACCCATGTATCACTCCAGATGTGTTTTAATTCAATTATGAACATCTAATTATTATGATTTATGATTCCTTCCAAAGTGTTCCAAATCATAACCTCATATCACAATCAATATGATATGTGGGATAGTTATGGATAGTGTATAACCCCTACCCTTAAAAAATTCAATAAAGTAAATTAGTCCAATTCATTTCATAAGGATAACTCATTTTATAATCAAGTAGAATAAAGGGACTATGAAATGGTCTAATATTCTCCATTAGTTTTAATAAAAATTACTTTTCATTTACAAATTCCATTAAGTTTTGTTTTAAATTCATTCCAAGGAATATGGATCAAATACTTTAAAGTCACCCATCATAAGGGGTGGATTGCATTGAGGGAGACGTCCTACAATGATAAATTTATGTTTCTAGGAGTAACCAAAGTATTGAAATATCCATTTAATTCAATTAATTTTGGAATTTAAGAGGCATCACAAAGAATTTTTGGTTCAAGACACAAAAAATCATAATATAAACATCAAGAAATTAGGGGAAAATAACTAGGACACCTACCCTAGTTGGGTATTACTCTCGTTGTTTGTTTCCAACCTTCTCCCTAGGATAGAATTGGAGAAAATTTAGAAATAGATGGATACCATGAAAATATGGGGCATTAGATCATAAATATTAATAAATACATATGATGAGAAAAAAAATATAAAATCAAGAGGATTGAAGATATTACTATCAGCTATCCAGCATAATGAATAGAGAAAGAATAATATATTAGATGGAGGACGGATCTCAAAACCTATGGTGGAGGAGAAGGAGGGATCCACGTAGTTGGGTGGATGTGATGCATGATTTAGGGTAGAAAAAGTGTGTTAAAACATTAAATAACACATGTATGAAATTATAATTTCATATAGTTTTATAGGGAGAATATTTTGGTTGCATGGGTTGGCCAAAGTGTGTGGAAAATATGCACACCCAATGCCTAAGTTGAACTAAGCATGTGATCTTGGAGCATGGTTTCAGAAAGCTTTTTTGTAGCCTATGCTCCAATCATAAACACCCCATATGACTTAACTAAACCCTACATCATCAAGGGAATGGTTTCAAAAAACAATGCATCTGGTTTGTTTATTCCAAAACTCATAGCTCTGGGATTTTAAAGAGCCTCAAAAGGTACCAAAAACTCCATAAATATCATAGAAACTTTTATATAGATAAAAAAGGTTTAAAATAAATATTAAAGGATCCATAGCTCATGAAAAAATCTTGGATCGTAAAATATCCCCTCCTTAAAACAAATTATCCATTAGATTCCCTTTTGAGTGTGGAAAAACATTGTCTAGGAATAGATATAACCACTGTGCACTTACGTCGGTCTCTCATTACCATGTCTCATCATGTACATAGCCATGCTACCATAAAAAAAACTAAAGGAACTAAAATTCTATATAGATACTTCATTCAATGGTCAACGATACAGATGAGATACTCCTCAAAAGAACCTTCATCATCTAACTCAACCTCATTAGGATACCGAACATGAGACGATTATGAATGAAGATGATAAAGCTATAAGACACAAAAGATCTATTGAATGTCTTGGTACCTCTTAGGTTACTACAACTGATAAGATAACACTTCAACTTTCTCAAGTATGTAAAAAGTCCTAATAAATCTAGGTTCCAACTTCCCTTTTTTATAAATCCATTGATTCCCTAGTCTAGTAGAAAAAAATTATAAGTCACAATCCTTGGACTCAAATTCCACATGTCATCAATGGAGATTGACATTATACTTATTCCTAGAATGAGATGTATCCATATGGTTTATAATGAACTATGCTTACTCCAAAGTCTCCTGAATGAGGTGAGGTCCTATCAATGCTTTCTCTCTTACCTCAAACTTGTACATGGGTGACACACATGACCTACCATATAAGGCCTTATAATGATCCTTCTTTATAGATTTTTAAATGATGTAATTATAATAAAATTTTGAATATAGAATGTGATTCTCCCTATAACCAAAAAATCAAGGACACATATCCAAATCATTTTCTCCAACACTTCTATCATAAACACAAACTTCTCATTAGTATGTTTGTGATAGGATATACTCAAGAGTACCTATAAACCAGTTCCCTTTGAAAACCCTACCAAAATAGAGATGTGAACCAAGAATATATTTATGATAAAATGGTATATGGAACTACATTAAGTCACATGATCCCTCTGACACATAGCATTCCAAGTTCATCCATTTAAAAGGTATATCGTATAGGTTGTAAGTGAATGACCATTTTCAATGTGTCTACGATAACCCATACTGCATCACTATTTCAAGGTGACCTAGGTAGTACAATCAAAAAATTAATAATGATTTTATTCCATTTTCACCCAGGAATGGTAAATAACTATAAAATCCCTATTACCTACTGGTGATACTTCTTCACCTATTGATAGGTGGATCACAAAGTAACAAAACCAGTTATCTCCCTTTTTATCCTCATCCACCAAAAATAGAGGTGTAATCTATGGTAAATATTTTTTATATCAAGATGTCCTTTCCAAAAAGAGGTTAGAGATTCCCAAATACCCTCCTCATGAATGTTTGAAGTTACCCATAAATTCCCATGAATTCCTAAGATCTTATCCCTATCAATGAACCATCCAGGTGGTGCATCCTCACATAAAACACTCTCCCATAGGACCAATCTTGTGGGATCATAAAGATAGCTCTCTTTAACTCTATCCATAAGTAAAGAGGTTACTACAAAATTTTTAGTAAGGGTTGGATAACTATGATTCTTCTAGAACTTTATTTGTATCTCATAAAATAAGGCCATCTAATACCATTCGTTACTAGCCTCTTAAACTATTTTTTTCTGAATTTGTCAACATAGCGCATTATTAATGAAATTACCTCTCCCAGAAATATAAGAAAGCTCAAAGTCAAATAAATATAGGTATTCAACCCATATTCATTTCTTTATATTCAAGTCAGATTGTGTAAATACTTATTTGAAGATTTTTTTGTCCATGTACACCAAAAAACACTCTCCTAGTAAGTAATTAATCAAACAACATAGGTCATGAACCACAAATACAAACTTGAGATTATGTGTTGGGTAATTACAATCATGAGGCCTCAACTACTGAGAACCATATAATATAACATTATCTCCATACATAAATATAGATCTCATTCTTTTGCTTGATGAATCAAAATAAATTATATAAATTTTTCATGGATCATTTTTAATCAGGATGGGGGATGAATTAAATGTTTATTTGAACTCTTGAATGGATGTCTCACAAGATCTAGAATATAAACAATTAAACAAATTTCTTAATAAAATCCATAAGAGGAATTTATAGGTTTGAAAATTCGTGAATAAAATTCCTATAATATCTATCTATTCCCAATAAATTTTTCATTTAAAATACGTTATTGGGATTATCCTAGGAAACTACAACCCTCACCATCTCTATGTCAACGGACACACCTACCTCTGAGATGTTGTGACCCATGGAGTGAAATTATTCAATCTAAAAGTAGAATTTTGTGATCTTAGAATACAATTGGTGATATCTATAAGGCCCCAGCCTTAAATATTACTTAATCTTGAGTTATTTCAAGAATACACGTTAAGGATATTTTCATGTTTAGAGTTTTAGAGAATTGGATCATAAATCATGAATTACATTCCACATTTAAAAAAAGTGGTTACATAAAAGATAGTATTAATTTTTTTCCATCAACGGAAACATATTTAAAACAAAACATGGATTCTTTCATGACACTTCCTTGACACTATCATCACATCATGTACCTTTCCCTTGACCTGTGAAAAACATTTCAAAAACATGGGATGAGCATAAAAATCCCAGTAAGGGATATTAAAATATAGAAAGGAAACATTAGTACATGTATACGTAAGAATAAATGAAATCATACTTTACTCATAAAACATAAGCACTTTAACATACCTCATGAAATCCTAAGATTTATGAATAAATCATAGAAATCATAAGACATAAAGGTAACTTGATGCATTCATAATATGCTTACGTAGGGAGTAACCCTCATGGTTACATTTGGAATACCCATCACAGTATATTCCCTAAATCTTTTCGGAGAAACCTTAACGTTTAACCCCTTCATGTTACCCAATGAATTGGAGAGCTATATCGGGCTCACCCACCCTTAGTTTATCACGGAACCACCCATCTTCATAACAATTCCCAAGAACCATAACATAATCGTATCACATAAAACATGCATAAAGGGAACATAACATTTCCCCATTTCAATCACAAGATATCAATACAACACATTGATATAATAAAAACATTATGAAAATAATTTTCAATACAAAAATAAAAGAAAAGTAAAGCATGGTATTTATTTTTCATTTAAAAAAAAAGTTATGGCTTTTATAGGAAGCCAAAATTCAAATAATGGTCACGGTGGCGGAGAAGTCGTTGTCGCCGCATACGTAGGACAAAAACATTCCCTTTTGTCATTCAGTAAAACGATGCATATAAAAAGATTCCTTTTGAATAAAAGTAAAATTCAAAGGGTTTTATACATCGTATAAAAGAAAGTTGTGTATAAAATAAAATATGCCTCAATGAAAGGAGATTGAGACGAAGTCCCATACCTCAGGTCCGACTTGATTTGATCATTCTATAACCTCCTGAACAATAAAATTGAGTTAATTTCTACATGCTTAAGAACCTTTTTCAAGTTCATTGTTCATTTTATATCACTTATTACCATGTTATGAACACTATGTAATTATTTAAGTTAATAATGGTCGTTTTGTCGATCATTGGTACTTGAGTCAAAAATATACTCTTTATAATTACAAGTTGTTCATGTGGTAAAATATCCATTATATCCAGAATTATATTCATGATGTAGATATCATATATATCATATATATCTATTATATACATTCATTTATAATATTACATAAGATTTAGAGGTAAGAAATGAAATACACCATTCATGGAGATGGTAAGCCGTACGTACGCATGAACGCTACTTTCATTTCTATTTCGTATTTTATGGAATGGAATCATAATGATATAAAATTATATTATAATTATAGTATAATATCATATTTAATACCATTAGCTCCATCCTTTATACTTCCCACATATTTCATTAACAAATCAAATCACTTTGAGGGGGCGGTAGTCCGCACTTCCTAAAATGAAGATATCACGTTTACCCATAATGGAAACCATAAAGGTATGCCATAAATTAAAAATACAGAATCTTAAGTAAAACATAAACATATTATATATCATATATAAATATAGTTACATATTAATGGCCACCTTTGAAGGTGTTAAAATAATATTGAACAATCATTGTTTTGTGAGGCAGAAATTCGCCATCTACGGAAACAGTATGTTCTTTAACCATTAGATGTAGTTGTCTGTAAGTTTAGCTAGAATAATTCTTATAAAAACATCCTAGTATATTTAAGATACTGGTGTTGTTACAAAATGAATTAATAAAAAGAGTTTAGGTGGTTGGAGAAGCAAAATAAAACAAAAGAACACAAGTGAAGACATTAGAGAAGTCTTTACCTTTAAATCGGGTAACTCCCATTGGTTTAAACGAAAAGGGTTTCTTGAAGAGCTTCCTGCCTAAGGTAAGGCTTATATGATAAAGATAGGGATGTGGAGAGATTAAATGAGTAGATATTTTCTGATCCAATGTCTTGAGATGTGTGGGTAAGGAGGTAGAGGTGGGGTCCTTTTATAAGAGGAGAGGAGGGGCACTCTTGGAATGTTATAAAATGTTACTTTATATTAAAATTATTTTAGGATTTTAAAGGACAAAAATTGATATATTTATAGGATAAGGTGACAAGGGTTCTAAATATACTCATAAAATAGGTTTTTAACAAGTGTAAGTCTTAAATTTTACATTATCATTTCATTTTATTTAAATCGTTCATTAATGAGATAGTTGTTGCATCATCATGATGTCATAAATAATTTAATTTATTTTATGTAAAAAAATTATAAAAAAATACTATGATGTAGGAAATATTTTTATCTTTCTAATGACTATTTATAGTCCAAGATATCATTTATGTAGACAAAACAAAAAATGTTTTACTCGGGTGATACATTCTTTCTTATATTTACTTTCTTTAAAAATAAAAAGATAAAAAGTCATTATCACACAAAAGTGATTCCATGGGGTCCCCAAGTTTGGAACAAGGAATCCCATGGTAGGAAATGACACAACAAGTAGAATTAGGACACATTTTGGGTTAATTTGTTATTATTATGATATCATTTTATTATCCTTAACTACCCGATTACTAATTAATCACGATAATTAAAGATAATTACCATCGTTACTATTCATAATGGAAAAAAACAAAAGAGTATTAATTACATAATTTGGAAATTATGATTCAAAATATGGAATCAATTTTACCAGATTCCAAACACATAAATTTCATTAATCAATTTAAAAATAATTCCCGTTGTCAAAACAAATAGCGGGTTTTTTTTGAAACAATATCTACAAAAAGTTTGGCACTTGTTTATGCCCATTTACAAAGTGAAATTAATTATAATGAACACCATTGGATTAAATGGTGAAAATATATTATAATTACACTTTAAAACCAATTAAAGAGATAATCTAACCATATAATTAAATTAGATGAAAAAGCAGTTTTGATGTAAAATGCAGTATTTTTCACTATTCATTAAAAATGAACATTGTCAGAAAAATACCAAAAAATTATCCAATGTAAATTTCAATGTCACAATAATAAATAATAAGTTTATTTTTACAAATAGAGCTTATAAAATTTTCAAAAGTTTTATTTAAAAATGGTTTTCCATCAAAAGGCAGTAAGACAATCTTTTAAAAATATTATTGTATTCCCTGTTTAAGATTGAATTTATTCTCATTTTAAGCCTCTAAAACACTATCTAATTCATAAATAGACATAGATAAGAATATCTATTATTAATTACTTACTTGGGATGTTACATCCTTCCCCCTTTAGAAAATTGCATCCCTGCAATTTATTTACTTATCGAATAAGTGAGGGTATTTATCCCTCATAGCATTTTCAGATTCCCATGTTGCCTCTTCACTCATGTGGTTTTTCCACAAAAACATTACTTGATGAATCACCTTATTCCAAAACACTTTCTCCATGTGGTCAAGAATCTAGACCGGTTGTTCCTCATAAGATAGATTCTCTTCCAGCTGAACTACCTCTGGACTCAAAACATGAGATGGATCTGGCATGTACTTCCTTAACATTGAAACATGAAAAACATTGTGTACCTAAGATAAACTTGGAGGTAAAGCCACTCGGTATGAAACTGATCCAACTGTCTCCAGAATTTCATATGGTCCAATGAACCTTGGACTCAACTTTCCTTTCTTACCAAATCACATCACACTTTTCCATGGTGAAACTTTGAGGAAGACATGATCACCTACCTAAAAAGGGAGATCCTTCCTCCTATTATTTGCATAACTTTTCTGCATGTTCTGAGATATTCTCATGTGTTTTTGTATCAGCTGAACTTTTTCTGCCAACTCTTCTACCAATTCCGATCCCATCAACTTCCTTTCACCTACTTCATCCCAAAAATCTGGAGTTCGACACCACTTCCCATATAAGGCCTCAAATGGTGCCATCTGTATACTAGAATAAAAACTGTTATTATAAGAAAACTCAACCAAAGAAAGATATTGGTCCCAACATCCCTGATAATCCATCGAACAAGCATGTAGCATATCCTCCAAAGTCCGAATCGTTCGTTCTGACTGCCCATATGATTGAGGATGAAAAGCTGTACTAAAATTTAATTCAGTACCCAATGACTTCTAAAGGCCTTTCCAAAAGTTAGAAGTATGCATGGGATCACGATCAGATACAATGGAGAGAGGAACTCCATGTAACCTGACTATCTATTTAAGATACAAATGGGAAAGTTGATCTAGGGAAAAATTATCTCATATAGCAAGGAAATGAGCATATTTAGTCAATAGATCAACAATAACCCAGATTGCATTATTACCTCGAGGTGTATTCAACAATCCCACAACGAAGTCCATGGATATATTTTCCCATATCCACTCTGGCACTGGTTAAGGCTGAAGCATCCCTTTCGGTAACTGCTACTCTGCTTTAACCTATTGACAAGTCAAACACTTCATAGTAAAATCTACAATATTTGTTTTCATTCCATCCCACCAGTAATACTCCTGAAGATCTCTATACATCTTAGTACTGCCTAGATGAACTGAAAACGGAGAACTATGAGCTTCACATGACAACTCTCTCTTCAACTGTGAATCACACTTCACACACAATCTCTTCCCAAATCTCAAAATACAATCATTATCAATGTTGAATTCAGGAAACTTACCCTTCTGAACCAGCTCTACCTTTTTCTGCAACTCACTTTATTACTTCTGTGCTTGATTAATTCTGACTGATAGAGAATATTTCACTGATACCTGAAACAAAACAGAAGGACATCCTGCACCAACAACTTCTATACCAATGTTCATCAAATCATTCACCAAAGTATCACATTCTAAACACAACATTATTAATGAAGCATTACTTTTTCGACCTAAAGCATCAGCCACATTATTTGCTTTTCCCGGATGGTAATGAATTTTACAATAATAATCCTTGATTAATTATAGCTATCTCTTCTATCTCATGTTCAATTATTTCTGAGTTAATATATAATTTAAACTTTTGTGATCAGTATATATTTCACACTTTACACCATACAAATGATGCCTCCAAATTTTCAAAGAAAAAACAACAGCAGCTAATTCCAAATCATGTGTAGGGTAATTTACCTCATGAGTTTTCAACTAACGTGAAGCACAAGAAATTACCTGATCATTCTACATTAGGATGCAACCAAGTCCTTTCAATGAAGCATAACTGTAGATAACAAACTCCCCATTCCTGGAAGGTAGTGGTAAAACTGGAGCATTCACCAATCTTATATTCAGTTCCTGAAAAAAATCATCACATTCTTTTGTCTAGATAAAATTAACACCCTTTTGAGTTAGCTTAGTCATTGGACTAGATAATTGGGAAAAATTTATAACAAACCTTCAGTAATTTCCTACCAAACCAAGGAAGCTACGAATCTCAGTTACATATGTGGGTCTTGGCCATTCTTCTACAACCTTTTTTTTTCTAAGATCAAAAGTTATCCCATATTTAGAAACAATGTTACCAAGGAAAGAAATTTGTTGCAACCAAAACTCACACTTGAATAATTTCCCATATAATTTCTTTTCTTTTAAGGTTTTCAAAATAACCCTTAATTGACTTTCATTCTCCCCTTTACTTTTAGAAAACACAAAAATATCATCAATGAAAACAACCACAAACTTATCCAAGAACTCATGGAAAATTATATTCATAAGGACCATGAATATAGTAGGTTCATTGGTCAACCCAAAAGTCATTACTAAAAATTCATAATGGGCATATCCCGTACAAAATGCGGTCTTTGGAACATCTGCTTCCTTCACCTTCAACTGATGGTACCCCGATCTCAGGTCAATCTTTGAAAAATACTGAACTCCCTAGAGCTGATCAAACAAATCATTGATATGAGGCAAAGGATATTTGTTCTTAACAGTGATATTATTCAAGGCTCTATAATCAATGTAAAGTCTCATAGAACCATCTATCTTTTTAACAAATAAGACAAGAGCACCCCATAGTGATGTGCTAGGTCAAATGAAACCTTTCTCTAATAAATCTTTCAATTTCTCCTTCAACTCTAAAATTTCAATTTGATCCATTCGATAAGGGGGTTTTGAAATTGCCTTAGCATCAGGAACTAAGTCAATAGTAAATTAAAATTCCCGATCTGGTATTATTCCAGGCAACTCATCAGAAAAAACATCAGGATACTCATTTACCACTGGCACATCATTAATCTGAATAGTTCCTTTGTTTTCAACAATATGTGCAAGGTAACATTCATTTCCATATTTTACAAGTTTCGCAGCCTCTTGATATGTTATCAAAAGTAAGGGTTCATTATTGTACACAAACTGAAAGTCTTTCTGAAAAGAAACTTCTTTATCTCTACAGTCAATCTTAGCATGGTAAACAGAGAGCCAATCCATACCCAGGATAACATCAAACTTTACTAGAGGTAAAACAATAAGGGTTTCAAGTAGGTTCTTTCCACGGATAAGGATAGGAAGATTATTATAAATTCTTTTTGCCTCAAAATTTCCCCCATGTGTTTTTACCACAAGTTCAGGAGTCATTTCTTGAGATGGTATTCCCATTTTACAAGAAAAGTTTTCAGATATGAAAGAATGTGTAGACCCTGAATCAAACAACACACTGGCATAATATGAAAAAACAAAAAAAGTACCTGATACCACTTCATTTGATGGACCAACATCTTCTGAAGTAGTCGCAAAGGATTTCACCATCCCTTTATGCTTGTAGTATAACTGATTCCCATCACTCGAGCTCTTTTTCGGACATTCATTTGCATAATGACCCATCTCATTGCACTTGAAAAATTTCAATAAATGTAAATCAAATTTGGTCTTACCATCACCTCGATCTTTTTCAGTGTAATCACGAGTCTTATGTCCCATCTTACCACATCGGTAGCACTTTCCAGAATTCAAAATACATTCACCAGCATGCCTTTTACAACATTTATCACAAACTGGAAACTTAGTTTTCTTACCATCAGACCTTTTTGAAGAATTCTTCCCTTTCTCCTGCCACCTCGGTCTCTTCTTCTGTTGGTTGTTATAAGACACTTGATCATCGGAAAACTACATTTCCACCTTCTCAACACATTGAACAATATTTTCATAACTCTTGAACTCGCGAGAAGCTGAATCCCTTCGATATTTTGGCTTTAATCCTGAGTAAAAACGATTGATTTTACTATCAAGGTCTCAGATAAAATTTGGATCATAACTTGCCAATCGAGTGAACCTCTCTTCATAAGCAGCCACTGAGTCGTCCTCTTGCCTCAATTCCAAGAATTGTTTTTCCATCCTAAGTTGAACAGCCTTAGGAAAATACTTCTCAAGAAACATACCTTTCAATTCATCCCAGTCGAGAGCATCAATCTCATTAGCGTCTCTGATATTTTTAACCATCGAACACCACTGATCTGCTTCACCCTCCAAACAGTAAATAGAAAGACTAACCTTTTGATTATCTGAACACCCCATGACATCAAAAATATTCTCCAGTGCTTTAATCCACCCTTCAGCTAGCACAGTGTCAGATGATCCTATAAATGATGAGGGATTTTGCCTCATGAAATGTTCCACCATTGACATGTTCCTATGCGGTTGATCTGGCTGATCTCGTGCATGGATACCACCACCATTTATCGCTTGAGTCAACTGCACCATTACTGCAACAAACTATTCAGTTCCAATTCCAACCATCTCATGATGCTGATTTGGAATGACATTTCCTTCTGTATACCTTCCTAGCACTGCTTCCTTGTTTCCTCTGCGGAAACCCATTCTGAACAATCATGTCTTAGATGAAGCAACATGGTAATCTTCAAATTCTATATCATCTGAAAAAAATATTTTTAGATAATCATTTAATATAATTATAACTCCTAAAGTTATCTAAACCTCCCTTTGATACCAACTATAAGGAACCAACCTTAAACATTACTTAATCTTGATTTATTTCAAGAATACACGTTGAGGATCTTTTCATGTTTAGAGTTTTAGAGAATTAGATCATAAATCATGCATTACATTCCACATTTAAACAAAGTGGTTACATAAAAGATAGTATTCATTTTTTCCCATCAACGGAAACATATTTAAAACAAAACAAGGATTCTTTCATGACACTTCCTTGACACTATCATCACATCATGTACCTTTCCCTTGACCCGTGAAAAACATTTCAAAAACTTGGGATGAGCATAAAAAGATCAGTAAGGGATATAAAAATACGGAAAGGAAACATTAGTACATGTATACGTAAGAATCAATGAAATCATACTTTACTCATAAAACATAAGCACGTTAACATACCTCATGAAATCATAAGATTTATGAATAACTCATAGAAATCATAAGACATAAAGGTAACTTTAGGCATTCATAACATTCTTACGTACGCAGTAACCCTCATGGTTACGTTTGGAATACCCATCATAGTATAGTTCCTAAATCTCTTTGGAGATACCATAACTTTTAACCCCTTCGCGTTACCCAATGCATTGGAGAGCTATATCAGGATCAACAATCCTTAGTTTATCACAGAACCACCCATCTTCATAACAATGCCCAAGAACCATAACATAATCGTATCACATAAAACATGCATAAAGGAAACATAAAATTTCTCCATTTCAATCACAAGATATCAATACAACACATTGATATAATAAAAACATTATGAAAACCATTTTCAATACCAAAATAAAAGAAAAGTAAAGCATGGTATTTATTTTCCATTTAAAAAAAGTTATGACTTGTAGAGGAAGCCGGAACTCAAATAATGGTCACGACGGCGGAGAAGTCGTTGTCACCGCATACGTACAACAAAAACATTCCCTTTTGTTATTTAGTAAAACGATTCGTATAAAAAGATTCCTTTTGAATAAAAGCAAAATTAAAAGGGTTTTATACACCATATAAAATGAAGTTTTGTATAAAATAAAATATTCCTCAATGAAAGGAGATTGAGACGAAGTCTCATAACTCGGGTCCAACTTGACTTGATCGTTCTTTAACCTCCTGAACAATAAAATTGAGTTAATTTATACTTTCTTAAGAACATTTTTCAAGTTCATTGTTCTTTTTATATCACTTATTACCATGTTATGAACACTATGTATTTATTTAAGTTAATAATGGTCGTTTTGTCGATCATTGGTGCTTGAGTAAAAAATAAACTCTTTATAATTACAAGTTGTTCATGTAGTAAAATATCCATTATATCCAAAATTATATTCATGATTTAGATATAATATATATCATATATATCCAGTATATACATGAATTTATAATATAACATAATATTTAGAGGTAAGAAATGAAATGCACCGTTCATGGAGACGGTAAGCCGTACGTACGCATGAACGCTACTTTCATTTCTATTTCGTATTTTATGGAATTGAATCATAATGATATAAAGGTATATTATAATTCCAGTATAATATCATTTGTAATACCATTATCTCCATCCTTTATACATCCCAAATATGGCATTAACGAATCAAATCACTTTGAGGGGGCGGTAGTCCGCACTTCCTAAAATAAAGATATTGCGTTTACCCATAATGGAAACCATAAAGGTATTCCATAAATGAAAAATACAGAATCTTAAGTAAAACATAAAAATATTATATATCATATATAAATATAGTGACATCTTAATGGCCACCTTTGAAGGTGTTAAAATAATATTGAACAATCATCGTTTCGTGAGGCAGAAATTCGCCATCTATGGAAACAGTATGTTCTTTAACCATTAGATGTAGGTGTGTGTATGTGTAGCTCGAATAATTCTTATAAAAGCATCCTAGTATATTGAATATACTAGTTTTTTTACAAAATTAATGAATAAAAATAGTTTAGGGGGTTGGAGAATAAAAATAAAACAAAAGAACACAAGTGAAGACATTAGAGAAGTATTTACCTTTAAATCGGGTAACTCCCTTTGGTTTGAACCAAAAGGGTTTCTTGAAGAGCCTAATACCTAAGGTAAGGCTTCTAGGATGTATAGAGGGATGTGGAGAGATTAAATTAGTAGATATTGGCCGATCCAATGGCTTGATAAGTGTGGGTAAGGAGGTAGAGGTGGGGGCCTTTTATAAGAGGAGAGGAGGGGCACTCTTGGAATGTTATAAAATGTTACTTTATATTAAAATGAGTTTCGGATTTTAAAGGTCCCACATTGATATATTTCAAGGATAAGGTGATAAGGGTTCTAAATATACTCATCCAATAGGTCTTTGAAAAGTTTAAGTCTTAAATTTTACATTATCTTTTCATTTTATTTAAATCGTTCATTAATGAGGTAATTGTTCCATCATCATGATGTCATAAATAATTTAATTTATTTAATGTCTAAAAATTATAAAAAAAATACTATGATGTAGGAAATATTTTTATCTTTACAATGAATATTTATAGTCCAAGAGATAATTTATTTAGACAAAATAAAAAATGTTTTACTTGGGTGATACATTCTTTGTTATATTTACTTTCTTTACAAATAAAAAGATAAAAAGTCATTATCACACAAAAGTGATTCCATGGGGTCCCCAAGTTTGGCAAAAGACATCCAATGGTCGTCCATGACACAACAAGTAGAATTATTACACATGTTGGGGTAATTTTTTATTATTATAATATCATTTTATTATCCTTAACTACCCGATTACTAATTAATCACGATAATTAAAGATAATTATCATCATTACTATTCATAATGTCCAAAAACAAAAGAGTCTTAATTAAATAATTTAGACCTTCTGATTCCAAATATGGAATCCATTTTACCAAATTACAAACACAGAAATTGCAATAATGAATTTAAAAATAATTCCCATTGTCAAAACAAATAGCGGGTTTTTTTGAAACAATATCTATGAAAAGTTTGGCACTTGTTTATGACCAATTCCAAAGTGAAATTAATTATAATGAACACCATTGGATTAAATGGTAAAAATATATTATAATTAAACTTTAAAACCAATTAAAAATATAATCTAACCATATAATTAAATTAGATGAAAAAGCAGTTTTGATGTAAAATACAGTATTTTTCACTATTCGTTAAAAAATGAACATTGTCAGAAAAATACCAAAAAATTATCCAATGTAAATTTCAATATCCCAATCATAAAGAATAAGTTTAGTTTTAAAAATAGATCTTGTAAAATTGTCAAAAGATTTATTTAAAAATGGTTTTCCATCAAAAGGCAGTAAAACAATCTTTTAAAAATATTATTGTATTCCCTGCTTAAGATCGGATTTATTCTCACTTTAAGCCTCTAAAACACAATCTAATTCATAAATAGACATAGATAATAATATCTATTATTAATTAATTACTTGTGATGTTACAATATCTCATTATATTTAGTATGACCTCATGTTTTTTGAATGGTCATGTTGATTATAAGAATACACCAAGATTTCATCCATGATGACTAACAAAAATGAATTTAGATAGAGGTGGAAAACTCAATTCATTAGATCCATTAATACTATAGGCTGGTTCATGAGACCAAATGGTAAGAAATATTACTTATACAATCCTTATATACTATAGAATGTAATATATGTTATGTCTAATGGACTCATATACACCCATTGATAGGCCAAAATTATATCAATCCTAGATAAAACAATACATCCCCATATCTTGTTGAATAGGTCTTCTATATGAGGTAAATGATATCGGTTCTTCACCATTATTTGATTTATCCTCTAGTAATCCACAAAAATATTGAGGTTATCATCTATCTTCTTAGAAAAAAGGAAAGGTGAACCCCAAAGTGAAATACTTAGTCATATAAAACCCTAATGTTCTATGTCCTCTAGCTTCTTCTTGAGTTCCCAAAGCTCGATAGGTTCCATCCTATAATGTGGAATGGATTCTGGTGATGCTCCTAAAACTATCTCAACAGTGATCTCCAACTCTATCATAGGAGGTAAAATATTAAGTTCCTTAGTAAATAAATCACTGAAAAGTACACTATTGTAAGGAAATCTATGTATCACATTCCCTGATTTCTTAGAGAAGACTAGAAATCTAGGCTATAACTCCACCCAACCCATGATTCTTAGGTCGATGTCGACTTGTATGGTCATCCCATTCTCTCTAATTAATATAGATACTTCTCACATGTGATGTGAAAAGACCCTCCAATGATATACATCCACATGATCATGATAAAATACTAACAATTCCATCTTGAGTATGATCTCAAAACCCATCATCTCAAGGATAAATAGGTTCTATAAAAAAATATAACCACCTATATCAAGTGTGTATTAGTTACCCTAGCGTATACTCTTGGATTAGATTCCTAATAGAGTATAGGGTCATTAAACCACATAAGTACTCTATATCCAGGACCAAAATTTCCATGATTAAACAAGATATGAAATAATGTGAAGAATCAAAATCAAATAAAGAATATACTAAAGTAGAGGATACTATAATATTACCTATATCTATAAAAGGCCCAAAACTTTGCTCCTTTGGCATATGTTTCACTACAAGTAATTGGCCTGATCCATGAACCAATGATTCATCCCAAATACCCTGATCAATACAATTTTTCTATCCATTTTTCTTATACAACTGGCTTCAATGACCACATCGACCTCCTCATCCAGAGAATATGGTGGTAGTCCAACTACCTACCTAATGTGGAGCTTCAGATCGAACACCTGAATGTGGGTTCAGTGTAGATTCCTTCTCCTTAGGTATAGGAGAATAAGTCATTAAAAAACCATGAATTTTACCCATATTACAACATGATCAATAATTAATGGGTTCATTGGTACACATGGGATTATTATCTTCTATCCTACCACACTAGTGATACACCACAAAACTACTAGTGCATGTTGTCTGGATACTACCGCCCTCATGAGTAGACTCAAAGTGACATTTCATGCTATTATATGAGATAATTTATTATCTTGGTGATGAACCACCTTATCCAAATCCATCATATTCCATCATATTTTTCTTGTTGTTGATGTCCTGGTTCACTATTTGTAAAATAATAGTCAACTGGAAAATAGTAATTTGATATCCAATGTCAAACATAATCCCATCCTCAAAACTACTCAATGTCATCAAATAATCACCAGAAAAAATTGGTGAGATGTGATGAAGCTCAGTTAAATATGATAAGTACCCAATCATAGACATCATACATTGATAAAGGTTTATATAATCCCTAATGTGTTCATCTATCAGTTTATGTGGAAGAAATTAATCAAAAAATATTATTTGAAAGTCCCTCCAAACCATATCCCAATGAAAATATAATGGGGGAACACATCCCATGAATTTTTTATAGAACAATGAACCATATAAGTCATGATCTTTATAATCCTCTCTGAAAGTTTCTTTAAATACTCTAAGATGGATAACATGGGATCTATCCATGGCTCAACACTCAGTGGAACACCATCCCATGAAAAGGTAGAATGGTTCTACTACCAAAATTCTCACATGATATCTTTCATATTAATGGTAGGTTATGTGGATCTCTATGTATAATGGAAAATTCACCTAAAACCCTCTCAAAACTGAGCATCAATTCCTATATTATGAATATAATAAGGGTCCATAGGAGGCACTATAGGAGGTAATACTGGTGGCTCAGGGACCAGTACCTCTGGAGTCTGGTCATCTCCACCACTAGGGTGTATGACCTGAAGCCTTCATGGTGTTATATATTTATAATTACAAATTAATACCTCATAATAGAAATTTATAGTAGAAAAAACCTCAATATACAAGACAAGTAAAAGTACACATCCTTCCCATATTAGAGTCAACCCTTCTTCTTTTTCTTAAATCCATGTCTAGGTGACATAAAAGATCATAAATAACTATGAGAGACACTCCCTACTACCCACTACTAAGGTTGATGTGGGGTAAAATCCCCACATCATACAATATAGGTCATAGTTTATGAATTTTCAACATTATGGTATAAAGGAAAACACCCTTGACATTTAAATTGACATCACCATTTAGTGGAAACCCTTTTTATTTAAGAATTTAAATTCATTTAAGTTTTTACTCATTTATATGTATATATGTTATGGTCTTGTAATATGAGTCACAATTGTCAATTTATAGTAGAATACACATTATAAATTAAAATTGGCATGTCATGTAACTGTGACCTGACCCTTACATCCAGTATCAAGATGTAACGAGTCATACCAAATGATTTGATTAGATGAATCACCATTCCAAATTTATAGAATTATATGATTCATAAATTATAATTGGAATTAATTTAATAAAAACTATCTAACTTATCAACTCATATGACCAGTGGTCCATGGATAAAACATATAATAACTTGTTAATTAAGGTTTCACCATCAATTTATAAGGGAAAACACCATTTATGTTGATGCATACACTTTAATTAGTCAAATTATTATATCACTGTAAGAAACAATAGCACAATGATAAATTTAATAGTCAAGGAACTGGTAATTTTTAGTATGAAATATATTCAGTAATATAGATATGAAATGAAATATTCATGACATGTAAATCCTCAGGTTCCTATTATGATTCATGAAATGATATATTCTTTCCATACCAAGCCAATGAGAAATAAAATCCATTATAACAATAGTAATAATAATACCCAAAATAATGCGCATCACCCAATGGTGAAATCAATAAAATTATAATAGGAAAAAACCAAAATAACAATATCCCATCCTAGGTAATTTAAATTTTCTCTATACATAGGTTAACTACTCCTAATCATATAATCATTACCAGATCTTGACACAATACTAGTCTCATGTCTACCAACCCCAAGTAGAAAGAAAAAAGGAAAAGAATGCTCTGATATAAATTTATAACATCCTGAACCTGATTCACTCATATGTGACTAAAACTGGTTGTCCATATGGCCTCAATTTAATCTCCCCATATACCATAATCTTCTTACTAGTAGCTAGGTTCTATGATGGTATGGTAGGGAGAATATACCCTCATGATCATAGTATAACACAATAGTATAAAATAACAATAATCAATTTAATCAATATAAAAAATTAACGAGAAATGAATAAGCCATCCAAATATAATAAATAGGAAAAGAAGAACCAATATCATATACAAAATGATTTCATGTCTGTGTACTATATAAAAAAATGGGAATATATGGAAGTATAACAGTAGGAATATAAAATATTCATTAAAAAAGAACAAAAATACCAAAAACTATATCCAATAGTATTATGATCATAATCTATGTCCTGTTATCTAGTAATCCATCATATCATAGATGATCATGAATCTAAAGTTGGACACTTCCCTTTGCCCCTACCTGCATCAAAAAGATCTGTTCAGGTACTAAGCGGTGGACCGAAAAGGGTGTGAGATAAAAACAGTTGGCCATCACCAATGGTGTCTATAAATATATATATAGTCTATTTATGTAAAATAAGTATTATCTTGATAAATATCATTGTATACTAGTAAATAAAAATCTCAATGGTACATGTTTCTCATGGGACACCCGACCGACACTACCTACTTGAGCTTAAGTTAGAATATCTTCGAACAGATGTTACCATATATATGTATATATATGTTTGTATATATATATACACATCATATATGTATGAATATATATCTGAATATATATACCTGTAATATTATCTAGGACTCGAGGTGTATTCCCAAGGCTTCTAGGCATAATCCAAAGTGGATCTTTAATTCTTAAGGAAAACATGCTTAGGAGGTATGTAAATTTGGTCTTCATGTATGTAAGGAATAGAATGAATCAAATTATGTTCTTTGATTTTTAATATGAGTCAATTGATTTAATTAATAGTCACTTAAATCCCACTAATAGAATTCCATAAAATAGGAACATAAGTATCACTCCATGTGTGCTATAAAAACCCATCATTGTAGGCGTCCATCCAAAGAGTTTCATATGAGAACCCAGGTATCATTCATGACATGGTATAAAGGCCTAAAACTCTAATCCCATCCATGGTATACTACCTAAGTAACTAGGTATAAATTTTGGCTTACTATAATATCATTACCTTTTGATCAAATACAAGGTAATCTACTTAGGGAACTAGGTATCAATCTTGGGGTAATATAAAGGCATCTTCCCAGTGATCCTATTCAAGGTGTTCTATAATAGAACACACTTATCACTATAGATTCATATAATTCATGTATTAACTTCAAATTATTATGATCGATGAGTCTATACAAGGAATTTTAAATCATAACCCTTATATCATGATCAACATGATATGCGAGGTTGTTATGGCTAGCAATTAACCCATACCATTAAACAATTTACATTAGTCAATTAGGATAATTCATTTTGAAAGGATAACTCAAGTTATAATAAATATGAAAAAATTCCAAGGAAATGACCTACCTTTCTCCCTTATATTTAATTAAAATTAAATTTTATTTACAAAGGCCTACTCAACACACCTTAAGTGGTTGTTCAAATTCATTCCAAGTCAAAAGGATTATGGACTTTAAAAAAACCCACCCTAAGGTATGAATTTTATTGGGAATTAAATCCTAAAATGATAAATTTAAGATATTAGGAATATTATTATAAAGTAAATATACATTTTAGTTAATTAATTTTGAATATAGAATGTATCACACAGATGTTCCATCACACAGAATGATGACACACAATATAAACATCAAGAATTTAGGGGAAAGAACAAGACCATATACCATGGATAGGTAGTACTCTCCCCCTCTGTATTCATCTTATAATCTAGAATAAAATAAGAGAAAATGAGGAAATATATGGATAAATTATAAATATAGAATATTATCTCTCATATATTTATAATTTCATATAGCGAGATAAATGAATAAAATAAAAAGAGGATTGAATAGATCACATTTATCTATCAAAAACAATGAATGGTGAAAAAATCATAATTCAGATAGAGGAGGGATATAAATGTCTAGGATAGAAGAAAAAGAGTGATCAAAGTAGATGGGGGAGGTGAAAAATTATTTGGGGAATAAAAAAGAGGGCCAAAACATTAAATAAGGATAGAGTGAAAACAATAGTTTACCCATTCTTAAAGGGTGCACCATTTGGATACAGGATTTGGCTAAATTTTTCATCAATAATGTGAACCCACTACCTAAATGGAACTAAGAAAGTAGGATAGGTTCAAAATTTTTGAAAATCTTACATAACCCTTAAATATCTCTAAAGAACCTCTGAAACACCCCAAATGTTCTATCCAAACTATTCATCCTAATGGGCATGGTTTAAACAAACTGTGCAACTAGTATATTTCAATAAAAACATAGAGCTCCAAGATCCAAAAAAGCATCAGATGCTACCAAAACTCCCTTGATCTCATAGCAACTTACATGTGGATAAAAAGAATGGTTCAAACTAAAATTTAATGGATCCATACCACATGGTTTGAGATCATAAAATATTCATTCTTTAGGTAACATCAATAATGGAATTAATAATTTTCCATTTACAAAGTCTCTCAATGATCAATATATTGGATAGGTTTCATATAATTTATTAGGTTTATAAGATACATTGGTGGTGTTATGTAATGTTAGAAAGTTTGTACAACTTCTATTGTATAGCATCCCTCCTTTTTATCACATAAACATTCATTACATTACACAAAACTGAGGATCGTTAAGGTTTAGTGTCTTGGAAACAAGGATCATAATACATAAAAAAACATAAAACATTCTTCTTAAACACTTGAAAGGCTTCTCCTTAAGTTCATCCTAGGTTCATTACTGAATCTCATAACCTGGGGACATACATCAAAAGAAAGGATGAGTAGAAGGCCCAGCAAGGGAAATAAGTGAAACATTTTACATATGAACTTGAGATACATCAATAAAGTCATGAAAAGAACTTTAAGGCATGAAAATGAAATCATGAGGAATATCAAAATAAAAATAAAACTTTTTCATAACTTGAAGATGTGGCTGCAACATTTAATATTGACAATCGTTTCGTTTCACCAAGGTCCATCCCCAAGGTGTCATTAAAAATTACCAAGGTTATTCACCAAGGCGTCGTTAAAATGGTCATCTCTAGAGATTAAGTCTTTACCCAATGCATTGGAGCGCTATCAGGGCGCACCCTTAAATTTGCCTTTATTATCATGTGAGCCACATATATCATCATCAAACATTTCATAAATAACCCATATAGCATAAAATAAATGGGTTTCATTTCATAATCATAACGTTTTAAAAACTGCTTTAAAGACATGATCTTTACGTCACTTTAAAACCCACAGAAAAGGAAGGTGGGTCTCATGTATGTAAATCCCAGAATTTAAAATAGACATTTTGGTATATATGTGAATACCCCTTTAGAAGAAAGAGCTTTGAGTATTCACTTAATAATATAAAATAACTTTAGAAAAAGAGAGAGACATTTTGAGACGGAAATTCTGCAGCATAACGGCTATGTTACGACGTTTAAAAGACATTAAAAAGAGAGGGAAAATGGGTAAAACATTCATAAATGACCCATAAAACAGTATATGGACAGAATAAGAATGATACATGATCATGGTAATGAAATTTCAAGGACATACCATTTGAAATGAAAAACATAGAAGGAAGACAAAAATTAGATTTCTCTTATGAAAGTTCGGCAGCCTAACGGCGTTACTTAAACTTCAACAAAAATGATTTGAAAAGATCAAATAGGATCTCTCATCATGTGAACATAAGAGTTCAGTATGATAGATAAAGAGATAATTCCCCAACATAATTAAAAAGGAACTTGAAAGACATGACATGAAAGTAGAACTTTGAAAAGAATGAGAAGGGTGAAAGAATCCCCTAAAAAAAATTCGGCAGCCTAACGGCGCCACTTAAAACTTTAAAATACTGAATTGAAGAGATCAAATGGGGTCTCTCATCATATGAACATAAGAGTCCAGTATAATAGATATAGAGATCATACCCCAACATAACAAAAAGGAACTTGAAAGAATTGACATGAAAGTAGAACTTCAAAACGAGAAGGGTGAAGAACCACTTAAAAATTCGGCAGCCTAACGGCGCCACTTAAACATCAAAGTACTGAATTGAAGAGATCAAATGGGGTCTCTCATCATATGAACATAAGAGTCCAGTATGATAGATATAGAGATCATACCCCAACATAACAAAAAGGAACTTGAAAGAATTGACATGAAAGTAGAACTTCAAAACGAGAAGGGTGAAGAACCACTTAAAAATTCGGCAGCCTAACGGCGCCACTTAAAACTTCAAAATACTGAATTGAAGATTTAAAATGGGGTCTCTCATCATATGAACATAAAAGATCAGTATGATAAATTTAGAGATCATACC
This sequence comes from Viscum album, assembly GCA_963277665.1. Taxonomy (NCBI): domain Eukaryota; kingdom Viridiplantae; phylum Streptophyta; class Magnoliopsida; order Santalales; family Viscaceae; genus Viscum; species Viscum album. The sequence continues at coordinate 996,673,391 of OY728164.1, forward strand.
CCAACATAATAAAAAGTAACTTGAAATACTTAAATGAAAATAGATCTTGAAAAATGAGAAGGGAGAAAGAATCCGTTACAAAAATTTCGGCAGCCTAACAGCGCCACTTAAAACTTCATAAAACGAAATAATGAGAGTAAGAGGGGATCTATCATTATGTGAACATGAAAAGGGAAGTAAGAGAGGTATAAAAGAACATCCTCCAACATAAGAACATGGAGCATAAAAGGAATGACATAAAAGAGATTACTTGAAATTAAAGAGAGAGGTCGGATCCCTTACCTTAAAATGTAACTCTTAAACCTCAAAGGTTGGGACCTTGAGGGCTTGGGGGCACCTTGGGAGGTCTCCTTGGGAGGTAATGAGACCATAAATTCGTTGGGAATGAGTGGGGAGTCGAATGGATGAGAGGAGGGCTTGGTATTTATAGGGAAAGTGAGGGGACAAGGCATTAATGGCCAAAGGACACCTCACATGTGCTTTTCTCAAACCCATGTGCTCTCCCTTGGCATTTATCATGGAGTTAGGCCACATGGGGCCCCCAAAACAATAATTCATCACCCTTGGCCGGCCAACCCTTAAAATAACTCATGACATCATCATGACACAGCTATGATGTCATTAAACATACCGAAACCCTAAAACTGCATTTTTACTATTCACTGAAAATTCAACTTTCTCAGAAAGATCCCAAAATTTCACCATAATCAAATATCAACGCTCTGATTACAAATATAATCTCCATTTTATAAAAATAATTTTCTAAATATTTTTAATTTAATTTTTAAATAAAACACTATTCACCGAAAATTCGTTTTTTCAGAAAAAACCCCAAAAATTACCATAGCATAATATCGGTGCTCTGAGTTCAAAAATGAAATCTGTTTTATAAAAATAATTTTCTAAATAATTTTAATTAAATTTTTAATTAAAAAACACTATTCACCCGAAAAAACTAATACTTGAATAATAATTTATGAAACCATTATTTAACCATTTTATTGAATCGCATTACTTAATCAAGGTGCCTAGATTATTTTAAAACCTTCTTTAAGTTAGATTACTAATCCATTTGGTCATATTACTAATCCTAATCATAAAATCACTATTCATAATTTACTATTCATCAAAAATCAAGTTGATCTTATTAGACTCCAAATTTCGTACTGAACATAATTGTAGAAGACCATTTTTTGAAAATCATTACACATTTTTAATTATTTAAGGTTTACACAACCATTTTTAAAATATCCTTTTTCTAAAATTATCAAAAATATGCATACTATATTTATCCGGTCATTTCAAAATTCATAAACTTCATCATAAGAAGAAATCCCAATTTTTATTTAAAAAAAGGATTACACAAGGCAGTTACGGTCTCTTTACATAGCCCCTTATAATACAAGCATAGGACCTAAGAGTAAGGTGTGCTAGGGTGATAGAATCTTGGGGCGGCTCGGTCAACATTGCCCGAGTAGTAATTTCTATCAGTTTGAACTTCTCGCGAAGGCGATTCCGTTCTAGCTTCACATGATGAAGTTCGGCTTGGATTTTATCCAGAGCAAAGCCCAATGGTGCTACCTCCTTCCCAAGCTCTGTTAGATGGGCTTCGATCGGTCCAAGACTACTAGGTGAGGCCATCAAATCTTCTTTCTATAATAATTAACCAAGATTACTTGTATTTAGAGACAATAATCAAAACATTTTGTTCACAGTGGTCATATTGACCGATGGTCATATAACAATCAAAACCCAATGGACTCATTTTAATTATAATCATGTTTATCAAATAAAACATTTTTGTTGAGTATAAAAATAAAATAAAATAACACATGAAATTAGGAAACAAGATTTATTCAAAATTTCAGGCCGTTACAATCTTCCCCCCTTAAGAAATTGCGTCCTCGCAATTTTTTTTAAAATTGGGTTTTGAAATTTCATTGAAAGTCCCACATCGGAAAAAGAGTCAGTAACACGATTACTTTAAAAGAAATAAAAGGGAGTACAAAGGCCACCCTAGTTTACTCATACTAGGATTCCATGTAGGAAACATGGACATGGAGGAGAAAACAAAGGGTCACGTTCTGAGGGAGAGTGATAGAGAACATGATTAGGAGAAAGTTAACCATAAGAAAATCCCAAACTTATGATGTGTGTAAGCGGTCTTTGATTACCTAGTTGGAAACGTAAACCAACAACTTTTTTGTTTTACGTTCCTTTTCATAACTTTGAGGAATTCATTTACAACATAGAACAAAAACATAAGGAAATATATCTACCTTCATGTAGAGTTTCATACTTTAATAAGTTTCTACCAAAACTAATCTTTTCTCCAAATGATGAGCATTCAAAACTACTTGGTCTCATCAAAACACAAGAATCAACTTCTAGAGAATCTCATAATCCACAAAAGATCAACTATCTATTTCTTCTATCTTTAAACATTATCCCAAAAACCGAAAGGGTAAGGTAAAACAACTCTTCAAAAAGAAAGAATCCCATTGGAATGGAAACTACTTTTAAATCTTCAAAGTTCCATGGTACTACCCAAAGTTCATCATAGTCCATTCCATAAATAACGGTCCTTAAAATTCCTCAAAATAAACCAAACTAAGATTGAAACCCAAATACAAGAAGGATTTGATAACATAGTCTTCCAAAATAAACTTCATTGTTCATCTCCAAACAACATCAACCACTCCTAACATCTTATAACAAAAGTATCTAATCTAAACATATTTAACCCAAGATAGGTTAATCATTCCCAAAAGTAACCTAAATTACTATAAATCCACCTTAAATTCATCGATTCTTCAAATATAAATCAACCTTACTCCTCAATGGAAATACCGTTGTAATCTATTTACCTCGATCATATAGGGTCCCCACAATAGTGAATGTATTCCAAAATAAAAATCATATTTTAATCTCCTAATCATCTCTGTCATATTAATACGGCAATCGTAGCATTTCCTATCACATTGGTTGTTGAGACATGTTCTTCCATTTCCCGCCATTAACTAAGAAAAGAAACTATAATTAGGGGCTTAAATACTTAGCCAATAATCATGAAAAGAAACTTAAAGCATATAAGGATAACTTGTAGTTGAAAAGTGTACCCTCACTTGTGATCCCCTAGGTTCCCATCTAGGTTATCCATGATCATATATTCTTATGTGAATCTTCATTTTATTTTATCTTTGTTCCTTTAACAATGGTTCATACTAAGCTTATGAATTTACCAAAGCATATCCCCCGGGAGTGTCGTAACCAAGAGTGCAGCAAGGCCCGTTGTCGTGTACCAGTTCCCGTTCGAGTCTAGCTCAAAGCGGTGTTTTCGGGTTTTACCCCTATGTACATCTGTGCCAGAGCCACCTCTACCTGCTCGTATCCAGACAGGGATGTATTTGCTTGGCAACCCCTTACTCAATACTCACCAAAATACCAGGAATATTTCCTATATTTTAACTTTTCTATAGGCTTCTTCCTAAAGTTTTCATATCCTAATTTCCACAAATAACTAAACCGTCCTTTGATACCAACTATAGCATCCCGCCTTTTTATCACATAAACATTCATTACATTACACAAAACTGAGGATCATTAAGGTTTAGTGTCTTGGAAACAAGGATCATAATACATAAAAAAAACATAAAACATTCTTCTTAAACACTTGAAAGGCTTCTCCTTAAGTTCATCCTAGGTTCATTACTGCATCTCATAACCTGGGGACATACATCAAAAGAAAGGATGAGCAGAAGGCCCAGCAAGGGAAATAAGTGAAACATTTTACATATAAACTTGAGATACATCAATAAAGTCATGAAAAGAACTTTAAGGAATGAAAATGAAATCATGAGGCATATCAAAATAAAAATAAATTTTTTTCATAACTTGAAGATGTGGCTGCAACATTTAATATTGACAATCATTTCGTTTCACCAAGGTCCATCCCCAAGGTGTTGTTAAAAATTACCAAGGTTATTCACCAAGGCGTTGTTAAAATGGTCATCTCTAGAGATTAAGTCTTTACCCAATGCATTGGAGCGCTATCAGGGAGCACCCTTAAATTTTACTTTATTATAATGTGAGCCACATATATCATCATCAAACATTTCATAAATAACCCATATAGCATAAAATAAATGGGTTTCATTTCATAATCATAACGTTTTAAAAACTGCTTTAAAGACATGATCTTTACGTCACTTTAAAACCCACAGAAAAGGAAGGTGGGTCTCATGTATGTAAATCCCAGAATTTAAAATAGACATTTTGGTATATATTTGAATACCACTTTAGAAGAAAGAGCTTTGAGTATTCACTTAATAATATAAAATAACTTTAGAAAAAGAGAGAGACATTTTGAGACGGAAATTCTGCAGCATAACGACTATGTTACGACGTTTAGAAGACATTAAAAAGAGAGGGAAAATGGGTCAAACATTCATAAATGACCCATAAAACAGTATATGGACAGAATTAGAATGATACATGATCATGGTAATGAAATTTCAAGGACATACCATTTGAAATGAAAAACATAGAAGGAAGACAAAAATTAGATTTCTCTTATGAAAGTTCGGCAGCCTAACGGCGTTACTTAAACTTCAACAAAAATGATTTGAAAAGATAAAATAGGATCTCTCATCATGTGAACATAAGAGTTCAGTATGATAGATATAGAGATAATGCCCCAACATAATTAAAAAGGAACTTGAAAGACATGACATGAAAGTAGAACTTTGAAAAGAATGAAAAGGGTGAAAGAATCCCCTAAAAAAATTCGGCAGCCTAACGGCGCCACTTAAAACATCAAAATACTGAATTGAAGAGATCAAATGGGGTCTCTCATCATATGAACATAAGAGTCCAGTATAATAGATATAGAGATCATACCCCAACATAACAAAAAGGAACTTGAAATAATTGACATGAAAGTAGAACTTCAAAACGAGAAGGGTGAAGAACCACTTAAAATTTCGGCAGCCTAATGGCGCCACTTAAACATCAAAGTACTGAATTGAAGAGATAAAATGGGGTCTCTCATCATATGAACATAAGATTCCAGTATTATAGATATAGAGATCATACCCCAACATAACAAAAAGGAACTTGAAAGAATTGACATGAAAGTAGAACTTCAAAACGAGAAGGGTGAAGAACCACTTAAAAATTCGGCAGCCTAACGACGCCACTTAAAACTTCAAAATACTGAATTGAAGATTTCAAATGGGGTCTCTCATCATATGAACATAAAAGATCAGTATGATAAATTTAGAGATCATACCCCAACATAATAAAAAGTAACTTTAAATACTTAAATGAAAATAGATCTTGAAAAATGAGAAGGGAGAAAGAATCCGTTACAAAAATTTCGGCAGCCTAACAGCGCCACTTAAAACTTCATAAAACGAAATAATGAGAGTAAGAGGGGATCTCTAATTATGTGAACATGAAAAGGGCAGTAAGAGAGGTATAAAAGAACATCCCCCAACATAAGAACATGGAGCATAAAAGGAATGACATAAAAGAGATTACTTGAAATTAAAGAGAGAGGTCGGATCCCTTACCTTAAAATGTAACTCTTAAACCTCAAAGGTTGGGACCTTGAGGGCTTGGGGGCACCTTGGGAGGGCTCCTTGGGAGGTAATGAGACCATAAATTCGTTGGGAATGAATGGGGAGTCGAATGGATGAGAGGAGGGCTTGGTATTTATAGGGAAAGTGAGGGGACAAGGCATTAATGGCCAAAGGACACCTCACATGTGCTTTTCTCAAACCCATGTGCTCTCCCTTGGCATTTATCATGGAGTTAGGCCACATGGGGCCCCCAAAACAATAATTCATCACCCTTGGCCGGCCAACCCTTAAAATAACTCATGACATCATCATGACACAGCTATGATGTCATTAAACATACCGAAACCCTAAAACTGCATTTTTACTATTCACTGAAAATTCAACTTTCTCAGAAAGATCCCAAAATTTCACCATAATCAAATATCAACGCTCTGATTACAAATATAATCTCCATTTTATAAAAATAATTTTCTAAATATTTTTAATTTAATTTTTAAATAAAACACTATTCACCGAAAATTCGTTTTTTCAGAAAAAACCCCAAAAATTACCATAGCATAATATCGGTGCTCTGAGTTCAAAAATGAAATCTGTTTTATAAAAATAATTTTCTAAATAATTTTAATTAAATTTTTAATTAAAAAACACTATTCACCCGAAAAAACTAATACTTGAATAATAATTTATGAAACCATTATTTAACCATTTTATTGAATCGCATTACTTAATCAAGGTGCCTAGATTATTTTAAAACCTTCTTTAAGTTAGATTACTAATCCATTTGGTCATATTACTAATCCTAATCATAAAATCATTATTCATAATTTACTATTCATCAAAAATCAAGTTGATCTTATTAGACTCCAAATTTCGTACTGAACATAATTGTAGAAGACCATTTTTTGAAAATCATTACAAATTTTTAATTATTTAAGGTTTACACAACCATTTTTAAAATATCCTTTTTCTAAAATTATCAAAAATATGCATACTATATTTATCCGGTCATTTCAAAATTCATAAACTTCATCATAAGAAGAAATCCCAATTTTTATTTAAAACAAGGATTACACAAGGCAGTTACAGTCTCGTTACATAGCCCCTTATAATACCAGCATAGGACCTAAGAGTAAGGTGTGCTAGGGTGATAGAATCTTGGGGCGGCTCGGTCAACATTGCCCGAGTAGTAATTTCTATCAGTTTGAACTTCTCGCGAAGGCGATTCCGTTCTAGCTTCACATGATGAAGTTCGGCTTGGATTTGATCCAGAGCAAAGCCCAATGGTGCTACCTCCTTCCCAAGCTCTGTTAGATGGGCTTCGATCAGTCCAAGACTACTAGGTGAGGCCATCAAAGCTTCTTTCTATAATAATTAACCAAGATTACTTGTATTTAGAGACAATAATCAAAACATTTTGTTCACAGTGGTCATATTGACCGATGGTCATATAACAATCAAAACCCAATGGACTCATTTTAATTATAATCATGTTTATCAAATAAAACATTTTTGTTGAGTATAAAAATAAAATAAAATAACACATGAAATTAGGAAACAAGATTTATTCAAAATTTCGGGCCGTTACATATTGGATTAGATTTAGTATGTGTCTTGATAGCTCAACAACCTTACAACAAGGATTCCTTCTCCAAGATTTTTATGAGGTTACATTGGTTGTAGATATAATCTCAGTTGTTGGAAAATGCTAATTTTGATCTCAAAATCCTACTCAAGTTATGCTTATGTGACTATGTTAACATGGTGGAAAAATACTATCCTCTAATAAAAGATAAAATATCCTCCCAACATAATCATTATAGGCCAGTTTTAGTCATATGTATCCTATTAATTTATTTATTTACTCTTTAAAAAAATTCCAAGATAATTCAATAAAAGATACAAATTAAATAGTCTAACATAAAAAATAAATAAATGATAATATGATTTTCAATTAAATAAAAAACTTTTTTATGAGTTGGAAAATAAATATCCATAAACTATAATATTATTATTTCTTACTCTATTATTATATATTTAAATAGAACATATATAAAATAATGATTTTTTTTTTTGAAAAAATGGCATAAATTTTCTAAGAACACCCCCTCACATGATTTATTACTTATTCTTGTGTAATTTCTCTCAAACAAAATTAGAACACCATTTTTTTACATTCAAGTCGAGTCATAGATCATTTAATATTAATTAGCATAAAATTAATCTGATTTAATTTAAATAAACAAAACTGTTTAAAATGGTTCTTTCTTGATATCCTCATATATTGATTCCTTTAAGGAATCCTTGATATAACTTATAAAATAATTTTATACCTTATATTACCCTTATTCAATTAAATTTAGTATTTTTTATAATTTATTTCCTTTAAAATTGTTGAGAAGACAATTTTTTTGTTTCTTTTTATCCATTTAATGTCCAGCACAATTATTTATTGAGCATGAAAAATTTTAAACTAAAAAAACCTTACAATTATAATTCCTTGAGGTTATTTATGATAACTAGGGAATTAAATTCAAGTACGGGTTGATGAATCTCAGATTTTATTTTTTCTCATATTAATAGATTTTAATTTCCACTTATATATCTAATGGTAATATGTATTAGGAATCCTGATCTCAAATCACCACTTCTCATTTTACTATATTTCATATGAATTATATAATTGTTTCTTAGGATTCCTCCTTGATTTTTTAGTTTTTCATTGTATAAAAATTTCCCTTGATTAAGTCCATTAATCTATCATGTTTATCTCAAATTAAATCCACATAAACCCTATTTATTTGAAATTCACCGCCTGTGATCTATAACTCGATATTCAATGGTTATATCACATACTTTCCCCCTAGATCATTAATGATTTTTTATTTCACATAAGTGAATTTATTCCCTCAAAATACCTATAATAGGATGACACCCCTCCCTCATAGTATTATTATACTATTATATTTGAAATAAATATAAGAAATTTTCAATGAATATAAAAAATAAAATAAATTTGTTCCATAGATACAACATGGTTATTTTAAAGTGGTATATTATGTTAAGAACACAATTATAACTTTTAAAAAACTATTAAAGAATACAAACATGATAATAAATTAATTAAAAATAAAGAAATAAAAAAGGGAGGGGGATTTATTGGTTAAACCCCAAAGTGATATTCCATTTATCATTATCTATATCTAGATAATATTTATTAATTATACCCAATACGTTATAGGTTGTGAATTATATAATTAAAATAAATATATCCTGTTAATTATAATTTTATTCATACTGCACTGGGTCTTGATGTCCTCTTTGTCATATTTTAGTACACCTACTTGCCATTTTAGTGGCAAATAACATGATATATAGTGGTAGTGGGTAGTAATGTTACTCATAATTTTAATTGTGTGGAGTTATGTCCTACAATAATTATTCTTGGATGAAACTAGGTGCTATCTCATCTATTACGTAGTGTGAAATTTTTTTATTCCATTTATATTAGCTCGATTCTATCAGCCACTTTATAAATAAATTTCCAAACATTATCAAGAATTATCTCTTTAAATTTCTCCCATATTTGTGACTTATTCTACAAAATTATCCAAGGAAATCATAAATTGTTCCAATTAAATTTTTTTATAGTGGGGGTATATGAAGAAATTTGATGTTTAATGAAATTTAGTTGAAGTGATTTATTAAAAAGAACTTCCCAATATTATTTATCTTGAAATTATTTATCTTGATTAATTACTTATTTATAAACTTCCTTGAGTGATTTGGTAGTAGGGAATCTTCTTTAAATACTCTACCAAAATAATCAACCATATATTGATAATAACCATGGAAATATAAAAAAACACTCATTTCTAGGAATATTTATCTTTCGTATTATTCTTGGGATGATTCTTATAGCGTGTCATAATTTTTCTTTTCATTATGAAATGTCTTAAATTTTTTATATTCAAAATCCTAGAGGTAATGTTCATACATTACCAAACTAACATAAATAATTCTAGACGAGATCCCACATTTTGTTTTCATGATTTCAATTGATATTGAATTTAATTAAGAAAAAAATAAAATAAATACTGAATAAATTGATTAGGATTAATGTTTGAAATCATTTAAACCATAGAAAAGGTTCATAAATATGGATAGATAAATTATATCATTAATTAATTCACTATAAAATATTATATTTAAAAAACAAAAAATGAGATAAATGAACTTAGGGTTTTCTCATAAGGAGGATCAAATCATACCATAATCCTCTGGATGTCACTTATAATGTTTTTAGGGTTTTATTTAATAGTAAAAACTATAAAAAGGCGGTGTGTGGTAATTTTAGTAGATGATAATATAAACCAAATTAAAAATAAGATACAGAGGTTTGGAGAAGTCATGGCTCATCCTCAGTTAATCACCTTTGAAATTATATCATTTTTTATTAACTGAATATAATCCTATTATTAATATCCTTAGTGGACAAATTTCACCTAGGAATCCTCCAATATATGTTGGTTGTGATTTATGTACTATTTATCATAACATCAATTCCGTTATTCTTGGGTAGACTAGTCTAGACTCTCTTTGTGTGAATAGTTACATTGATATCACTTAGACACACTCTCTCTCAAGGTATGCTTTGAGATGAGGAAGATCAATTAATTTTAATGATTATATGGACAATGTGGTAGACCATTCATCCTTAAAACACTATCCATTTTGTAGACTATATGATTGAGTAAAGGATCCATTTACTGTTCCACTACATAGAAAATAAATTAAAAAAAAGAATTATTATGGGAAACATTCAATTAGTTCCATCATTCATCATTTTTTATCAGATTATGACATAAAAATAAGAAACAAAACCCTAAATTTTATTTATATAACATATGATCTATAATGGTGATTTCCCTAGGACTAACCAAAGTGGGTTATCCTTCAATGAATATTAAATTTAGAAACAGAGGGTGATAGAATAATTATCGAATAAAAATTCATAAAATAAAATGTATCTACTAGAAATGGTGGGAAATAATTGGGAACCACTGAATTAGGAAAAAATATTAACCTATCCCACATTACAGATTATATACATTAATAATAAGGTTTGGGTGATGGGATTTCAAGAAATATAACATGCGATCTTCAGTGAATTGTTCCTCATGGACAATAATATTTCTTTATCATTAAGTTTTTGAAAGTGAGAGAATCCACCTTCATTACCCTCCTTAATCATTCTATACATGGATTATTTATTAGGGCATCATAGGGTATGGTTAGGTAGTGTATACAAGGTTTCAAAATAGTCCTTTTGGGTCATACATATCATACACATTTCTCTCTTCTTCATCAATGGCCATGGATTTGTTACAATATTTTTCTATAGGATTAAAATTCATTTAACCTTAGACATATAATGTGTTGGATATTGGGATAAATTTTGTTGGTGGATAGAATATTCATTAATAGAATAGATTATATTGGTATTGTGATATAAATTGGGTTTTCCCATGAGGTTCCATTAGCATTTGTGGGGTTATATCCGATGTCATGTTTATAGTTCCCCAAAAATAGAGTGTCACAACACTTATTAAGTTGGAGATATTTCATGTCATCCATTGGGGAGTCATGATACAATGACTATGTGATAAAATATTAGAAATTATTTACAACTTAAATTTGATTGGGTGTAATGTGAGGTTAAACTACTAGATAAAATTGGAATTGTGATGCCTTCTATGGGATTTATATAATGGTATGTTAGAAAAAATTAACTCTCAGATTCCAGATTGGGTTTAGATATAAATTGAATTCCTCCTCACACCACTACAAAACAAGATTCTAAAAGTACTATTAAAGTGCCTTTATCTACACTTATAAAGAACTGAAAACCAAAGTGAGGTTAAATGGTAGGCTTTATCAATGCTCTCAAAAAGATATAATAATGGTCGCCTTTAACAATGCTTAAAAAGCACCAATAAAGGGGGGATTTATTATTTCTTGTTTAGCACTGATAAAGGGGTCCTTTATCATATCTAATATTATAATTGATAAAAGGGGCCTTTATTATCCCTTGTTAGCACAATTAATGGTGGCCTTGGTCATTGATAAAAAGTGCTGATAAATGGACCCTTTATTAGTGGTTGTTTTTAAGCACTTCTAAATAGGGAATATTTATTTTATTTTGTACCTATCTGAGACCCCCTTTATGAGAACCTCCCCACATTATCTATCAGGAATTCCAACCCTTTATCATTAATTTTTACCCACTCACTAACCACCCATTTATCAGCGCTTTCCCTCCCCCTTTATCAGTGCTTTGTGAAATTCCATCCTCCTATATGTGCCTAAATTTCATCCCTGTAACTCTCCTTTGGAGCATTAACACCTTGAGAACTACATTAAGGGTTTTTATTATCTATTTTATGATATACATGTTTATATATATATATATATATTTACATGTATATATTTTATTTATATATTTATATAAATATTTTTGAATACATTTATAAAATATATGTTTTTGGGTGTGTGTGTGATATATATACATAGAGTTATTTAAATATATTATATATAATATTCATTCACATATTCTAGAATATAACATAAATATATATCTGTTTGTTAATACACACACACACACATATATAAATTATAAATATATTTGTATACATACATATATATATTTATATGTTTTTATTATGTAGAAAGTGGTTAGATATTGTTTTAAATACTTTTCTAGAATATGCATTTTTTTACATATATTAGAATATACATATACATATATATTTGTTTGTTGACACAGACATGTTTATGTCTAAAACTTAATTTTATAGGAAAATATACACATTAATGTATTTGTATAAGGTAAAAAAAGTGGATAATTTTTTTACTTTAAATAAAATTAATAATAAATATTAATTTTATATATTTAGAAATACATTTTTACATAAATATATTGATATATGTATTTATAAAAGGTATTTATTATATGTAAATATATGAAAATATGCATATATTTTATTATAAATAAAACTAAATTATAAATAATGAGAAAATCTGAAAACCATAATATTTATATGATTGTAAGACCTGAGAATAAATTCATTTTCCACTAAAAAAAGGAAATAAGACCCCCTTAAACGAGGCTTAAATTCTATTGAATGTAAAAAATTGGGATAACCACCTAAAAACTCAGTTTGGAGGCCTTCAAGGATTTGTTTGACCTTGAAAAATTTGTCTAGGGGTTCCCTTGGGTCCCCAGGGCATAGAGATCATCATAGGATTTAATTTGATATGCAGTAAATCCCAAATGGACACCCAAATCAAAAGTTATGGTTGTTTGAAGTTCAAGTCTTATTTTCAACTTATCATATACCATTCACTAATTCATTTAATTTTTATTTCATCCAACTATTATTAAATTAATGTTACTCAATATTTATTAGAAAATTATTAATTAATTATATTTTTTAATTATTTTACAAGCCATTTTCACTAAATATATTCTACATTGAGTGTAAATTACTATTTAGACATATCTAAAACATATTTAAAAAATATATATTATATTTATATTAATATAAATATATTTATATATTAATATAATAATTTTTTTGAAATATAATTTTTTTATGAAATATACCCTTTATCTGCACTAGAAAGAAGTGATGATAAAGGTTGGACTTTATCAGCAGTTGTAAGAAACTCCTCATAAAGTACATGCTTTATCATCCTTTTTTTAGTAGTATTGATAAATCCTCCCCTTTATTAGTGATTTCTTATTAGCATTGATAAATGAGTGTCTTACATCAGTGATTTTATATGAGCTCTAATAAAGAAAACCCTTATATCAATGTTTTTTTAGCACTGATAAAGACCCCACTTTATTAGTGTTTTTTAGCGCTCATAAATGCACCCTTTATAAATTCTTTTTTAGTATTAATAAAGGCCCTCTTTATGAGTGCTTATTGCTAACACTGATAAATTTGAGTGGTGTTAGAGGATGAATATGTATTAGTGTTATGTTTCATCCATGATATTAATAGGTGAGGTAGCATAATCTAAGTCTCTCAACATATTGTTAGTTTATGAGAATTAATTTGTTATAATTTAATGATTTGTTTGTTTAGTCTTTCATAGATAGTTCCCATGGATAATTTCCCTCATGAAATAAATTAAATGTGTGATCATTTATTAAATCATATAATATAATATTTTAAATCAATTTTAACACTTTATTCTATATTAGATAATGAAATCTCAAACAATTTTATTATTTCAAAATTTATATTTATTAATTTATTCGAAAAAAATGAAAATATAACTAAAAATAAATATAATAACTATTCCAAGTAGATATCTTTCAACAATTTATATGAAAAGTAGAACATATTTTCAAGAAATATTATTAAAAACAAAATAACATTTCATGAGTCTCACTATATCATAGTTTATCATTCAATTCATATTTGTAAAAATATACCGCATTTTAAAAAGTATCATAGAGTTTTATATTGAAAATATTAAATATTTTGGAATCCATTTAAAAATCTTTAGATATGATCATCATTTAAAATCTAAAATTTTGGATAAAAACTTAACTACAAAAATTTTTATTTTCCTTATACCAATAATTTAACCATATAATCCTTTTAGTATTAATAAAGAAAATATGAATTCCCTAATAAATAATTGTAATAAAGTAGATAAATCAAGAAAATTATCAGTACCACTTAAGAAAAAAATAGGCATGAAATTATATTTTATAAACATAATCATATATATATATGGGAATTTATTCCATAAGATATATATAAATACAACATATACATGCATATATTATCCCTTTATCTCAGATATTATGTAACTACTAAATGTAATGCATGTAAATATAGTATAGTCCATCAAATTTATCGAGATTATAAAAAATATACTCACCAAATTGAATATATTCATTACATGTCGTGCATGTAAATTGTAAAATACATCACTTATCGTTGAAAAATATATGGAATTTGTGGTAAAATTCAATCAAGGTATTATATTTTATACTTTTCTAATTTGAGGACAAATCATATATTTGTAAAACTTAATTGATATCAATATTATAAATATACCCAATCATAACCCGATTACCTCAATGTCAAGGATGTTGTAAGAAAGGTATCAAATTATAATGGCTTATATGATAAGTATATTTTCAACCTTATTTAATGGAGATTTATATTAAGTATAAACCCCTAAGTGAATCAATGACCATATAAATTTCTATATTATATAATTTTATAGGTTTTTGTGGATAAAAATTATATAATTATTATCTAATGTATTTAATTTTTATCATATATAAGACACTACATATGTTAATTTTAATATTTATTCACAACCAATAACACCCCTGGCCTGACTGACTTAAAAGTGTTAATATTGGAGTTCCATGTGGCCTCAAGCATGCCTCCCCATATACCAAAGGTTTCTTACTAGTGTTGAGGGAATAATTAATATAATGAGGATACTATTAACTCGAATAAAAGTCATAAAAAATCATAAAATTACAAAAATATCTAAATAATAACCATTAAAATACACATAAAGGACAAACATAATGATATATAAAATGTACCATTATGAAGAATACACCGATCACCCCTAGGTTGATCCAAAATAAAAAATAAATATAATATAATATTATTGAACACTGGATCTATTTTCATCCATAGGCCTCACAAAATAGTCTCTAAAACCCTAGAGCTTCACTAAATCGATCCACTATAGGTCATGTACTGAACATTAAAGAAGTAAATAAAGACTTCACATGCAATTGGGTTCTTATGTACAATGTGACAAATCAAAATTAGTAGTGTATCACTAAGTTACCTTAGTATACTAAATCACATATTTATATGCATAAGAAATAAAATAAACATTTCTAACACATGTACCTTGAACATTGTCTACTAACGAGGCCACTATGACTCCCAACATAACAGGTAACTATGTTCTAACCTAAACACCATGAAACATAATCAAACTAATTTTTTTTACATGATAGAATCCACCTCATCTTCTTATTATTCTATTTCACAAATTCCTATTCCATACCTATATACTTAGGGTATGGTGGTGTACAAAACCTTAGACCACTACATGTAGACACTAGGAATAATTTCATATCAATATGAATCAACCCATCAATTATAGCCCATGAGAGACCCATTAGTTATTTATTGATTCATATCATGAACCAACCATAAGGATGTTACATGAACCATAACTCACATGAAAGGTCTCTCCACACCTATCAACTCATTCATACTCAATTAGAATGTTATTTCCCAAGATTTCTCACTCAAGGACTTAGAACCTTATAAAAACACTACCCTAACACTCTGAGTATGGTTTTAACACATGAAAAATAAATTAAGACACATCTAGAAAGGACTTTTCCCCAATACTAGAATTTATAGGGGATGATCATCATAAATACCAATTCCTCTAGACTATGGGGAGGTCCAACAGGAACATGCACATAAGAAAATCATGACGGTTGTCATATAGCACCGGATGATCCCATGTTTATAGTCACTAAAGAACTTCCCAATTATTTCATCACATCTTCACTTAAAACATAAGGTATCTATTGGATCCTTGATACCCACTATGTTTTTTGATCACTGATACCATTATAGGATCATCACCCATTTTTTCTAGTATATCCCAAAGGATCATCCTACCCAGACCCCAAGGTTCGATCCTCATCCTTTTTAAATTAATAAACACTCTTAGTCCCACTACCAAGAGACCATCCCCAGTCACAATTAATGAAGGCCTATGTAATATTATTTTCAAATCCCATACTATAACAATTACTCAAAATTTGGTCCTATATCACATCTACATAGGGAGATCCATCATTCCATCACTCAGTGGAACTCCTTTTATGACACCCCTCAAGTCCATAAGTATTTTTCCCACTCAAAGCCATCACCAAGACTCAGGTCACCAATTAGAGGGTGTCCCTCATTAGGAGTGATATGGATAGTCATCTTACCAGTCGTTACTAGGCCTAATCCCCACTCATATATCCAGCTAACCCTAAGAGAAGCAACCAAGGGTACAAAAATATAATCTCACACCCTAAAACCAAAAAATGAACCTTATCATATTAACTATAACCCTATCCTATTAAATACATAGTCTTTGGGTGAAAAAAACTCAGAAAAGTTCTAAACAGTACTCATCCTGAGCATCGAAGACCCAACATTGTCTTATTGCTTCTCTTTTTCTACTCCTAGTCCCTAAAAAACTACCTAGTCCACTGGACCATGATTTAAAGAAATAAGTCACGAATAAAAACACATATGGATTTTTATTTATTGTACCAACTACATCTAAAATAGAGTTACCATCCTTTACAAGATCTAGAGAACCTTAGCCTAGCCTATCCATGCCTCCACCGAGCTCGTACAACCACCCATGCTACACTCCCCCACCAAACACTCACAATAATTAATTTTAAGCAATTATAATTAATTATTTTTTAATATAACATGACATAATCAAATGAAAACTTATTTAGTACCGTATTGTTTTGGAAACACAACTAACCACACAAAGAGTTTTTATGACACCCTCAACAGTAAAATCAAAAAAATACCAATCCACTAGCACCTGATCATATTCCAATCTAATTTTATTTTGTATAAAAATATTATGAAATTAATATTATAAAAATAACTCACTATAATGACATGATACAACAATAATACACCATACCTGGCCATTATCTATCTAAGATACATGGTTTCCCCATCCAACTCTGTCGATCCCACTATGATGTGGTGGAATCAACACCCAATACCTAAAAAAAATAGGCGAAATGAGATAGAAGTGATAAGTGTTTCAATAGTAGAAGAAAAAAATGATTTTAACTTGGATCACCATTAGAATGATTTTATAATAACCACGATCACAAGGGGACTAAAGGAGATAATTGAAGAGGGAAAATAATATAGGAATAGAATATTATAGTCCCCCAAAAAATTTAGATCCCACAATCATTCGACACCAAAAGAACAAAATATTTCCACTTAAAACACCCCAAAAAATCATTTACTAGATAGTAAGGTGAAGCGCATTGGATGACTGGTAGCTCCTGGTACTTTCCTAGGATATGAAATATGTCCTCAACTAGCTGATGGGGGATCACTATCTAGATAGTTGCTATTGAAAATTTTTAGCATCCCATGACCTATTTTCCTTTCTCTGATGCTTACTTAGTACCATGGGTCACCTATAATGTATTAGAAATCATATAAACAAACTTATTTAGGATGTGAAAGCCCTTTGGAACTAATTTAAATTCCAATTTCTACAAAATAACAATATACTATATGAAAATTTAATTTTCTCAAAATAATGACTCAAAAATACATGTGTCATTATAAAATCCCCCCCTTAATTCTTATCATCATAAAAAATACATATAAATCCTCAAACCAGACCATTTTAACTTTCTCAATCATTGGTTCATTGATAGATATGAAATTTTCATCCTTAAAATTCAAATAATCTTATGATGCATAACTCTAAACTCAAAAACACCATTCACTAGATGTCAAGAATCCTTCTTTTCACCAATACTGTCATTGAGAAGAGGCTCACCAAACTAATATCTCCTGAAAAACTACTGTGTATACTTTTTATTTATCCCAAAGATCATATTTCTCCCCACTACAAGGATCCACTCGTAATGACTCATTTAGAGATATGATTCCGAACTTCAATGGAATGACTTATAGAAAGTTCACCTACAACTGTCCTCTAAACCTCCAACCACATCCCATTCAATGCCCCTGATGTGGTTCCTATCTCATCACATCTAAATCCATAACAAAGTGAGAATCACAAATCCTCTAGGAAGCTTCTACCAAAATAACCAGTTTCACATGTTGAAACCTTACTACAACAATTACTCACAATTCCCTAACACCTAGAACAATCATGTTACCATAAAAATGCACACATAGAAGTCCAAACCTGACTTCTGGTGTAATTTCATAGTTGTATCACCAACCACTTACTCAAGAAATTATGCTCGAACTCTGAGAATCAACATATATTTGGTTTAACTCACCCTCATATCATACCACAACCACCATATGCTAGATTACAGAAAATTTATTCCACCTGAGAATGTATCTATATCAAAATTATAGTATTTAATAAGGAACCAGATCATAATGGATCCCCTCAGGCAATAACATTCTTCTTCCATATTGACAATCCAATGATCAGTCTCACTACATCCCCTTTGACATGAGTGTCATTCACCCACGACTTATATGATTGTAACCACTATAGGATTACCATTATTATGACCCACTAAATCCAATCAATGATCATAATGACCCATACTCTATCCATGATTGTACATAATAATTGGTCATGGCCAACTTGTAATCACTCACATGTTAACAAAAAAACATTGACCAATACCAATTACTAGATTACCCAAAATGATATTCTCTAATAGCTAATAGGGCACTCCCCACCATATATATTCTCTTATACCACTTATTAATAACCAACCCTAATAGGTCCTGTCAACATGCCTTCGGGACATCCCATGTCAAGTTAAAAAACAAGGATCGACAATATCCTAATAACCCAATGCAACTATGATGTCACCTCCTATGTAAAGGGACATTTTTGATTCTTAACAAACACATTAAGATACATTTATCGTTAGTATCACCATGAAGCATGAAATAACCAATGATTTTAAAATAAGACTACATTTTATAGCTTATACAACATGCAACACTGAGCTTAAACAGACTACAAAATTATATTATTCTAAATATTACCATTAAATTGTTGTCATTGAATTGGTTGGTATGAATAGGTGTAACCAAATTATTAAATATATATATAAGATTCATACTAAATAAAAATTTATTGATAAATTCATTGTAAATAATCACATAATTTTTCATAATGTTGTTTAATTCTTCAAATTTTTCTTTTCATAAAAAATAGTTTTTATGGATTTTTGCGACTGAATATTGTAATTAATATCTATAACATTTAGAAATTTTATTTGATAAAATAATATCTTTTTGTAAATAATAATATCAAAAATTATTTTTGGGTGAAATTTAGGATTTTTTTTGAAAATATTAATTTATCTATGAATAAAAATAGTATTAATTTTTATAAAACATTAATTTATTTTGGGATCAATATTATACTAGATTTTGGTATAAGTTCATTTTTTGGCTTAAAAATTCATTTATCTAAAAACTATTTTTTTTTGGGTTTTATACATTTATATTAAAAGTGATTTATTAAAATTGTAAAAACCGAATCTTGAAAAATATATCCCACATATTTAATTTGGAGGTATAAATTTTGTATATATTTCTCTTTATTTTTAGATTTTATTAATAATTTTCATAATAAATTTTTCTTGCCTCGGTAAGGGTAAAATGAATAAATTATAGTCAAAACCATTAAATAAGTGCTCAAAATATTCTCAAAAATTTCTTTAATTTTATTCAATGGGATTAATTCTGCCATATATATTTTAGGTTCTAATATATGTTATTTTGGTTCTGTTTTCCCTTGGTAATATCATATATATTATTTTAAGTAATGAAAATCCTAAAATGTCACTATATTGACTTAAATATCTATATTTTTTTATATAAGATAAAAATTTGATAATATTCATTATAAATTTATATTGGAAATGTAAATCAATTTTTTTATCATTTAAATTTATTTTTAATTTTTAGTGATAAAATATTACCTTAAATTATTATGCAACAAGGACATAATTATTGTGAAATCAATAGAAATATTAGGTAAAAGTAATATTTTTGTGTGAGTTATACTATACCATGAATTTTATAGAAATATATAACATATTTGGGATAATTTATTGCATTATATTTTTATATCATCTTTTTCTAATGTTTCTATCAAATTCAAATTAAATGAAGAGTTTAAAAAATAAAATAGTTTTTATAATGAATAATATTTTATTAAAAGATTTAAACTTCATGAAAACAATATATTATGAAAATTGACAGATATATTATTTAAAATATCAATCATGTTCCATTTATGGCTCCATTTTTTTATAGAAACATTATTGAACCCTAAATAATAAAAAACATATTTATTTTAGTAATTCTCAAAAGTGTTAATGAGGGGTTAAAACAAAGAGATATATGTGAAAAAACCACCTTAAAATTTACATATTTTATTTTATGAGAATATTTTTTCACAACATAATATTACATTATAATTATATCCAATTGGATACATTTTCTATGAATATTAATTTATATTATTTTAATACTTTATGAAATTTCAAGAATATCCCTACTCTCACTTGTAAAAAAGAAACCCATATCCTAATCTATCCAAACATCAAGAGACATCTACTTGGTCAATAAATACAAAAATACCATACTAAAATACACCCCTATATTATTGAGGACTTTTATTATTCATAATACCATCCTCATAGGGATTAATATGTAATGAAATGGAGGTTTTCATAAGAGGAGGTATAGATTCTAACCAAATATTTTAGTTTTTTTTATTATTCCACCTTCAAATCTTATCCATCCATGATGAAATACTAACATAATTATATATAATATAATGATCTTTTTTACATGAATTTGATAATGGATATCTATGTAAAATTCAATAAAATGGGAAATAAATCCATCATTTGTGTGTATGATAGACTGCCACCTAATGAATGAAATATGTTTTCTTACCTTTCCATCCTTTGAAAAATGATAATTTCATTGGTGTGTACGTGTAGATTACCACCTCAATGATTCTATTTGATTAATTTTTCATCACCTCATCACATGGTGGTAATATATAAAGTATAAAAAGATATAAGCTGACATTTATGATATTATAATAATTCTATAATGATAAAACATTACATAAATTTTTTATCTGATGTTCATTGAAGAATGGAAATGTTACTCCTGCGTGTGTATGACCTACCCTCTTCATGATTACAACATAATTCATTTTTCATAAAAATATTTCACAGTTGGATTCATAAGTTTAATTAATGTATAAAAATTATAATTATTTCATTATAATTATCTAAAGATGATGAAATAATGACTCATTTTACCACGTTCAGTACATTGAATGCATTTTGAAATTATGAACCGAACGTCCTAAAAAAACATGACGTAGACATAATCAAATAAGTAAATAAATATTTCATTAAAAGAAATTAAATCAATTTTTTAAGGATAATTTATTAATATAGGAAAAAGTTAAGAAGAAATAAATTTTTTTTGAGTTTATTATAGAAGTGTTAAAGGACATACATAGTAAGTCTTGAACCAAGGTAAGAGATTTTGTATCAATTTCATTATCTTAATTTCATTCCCATGAGATATGTTTCATATCATGAACCATGATTTCAATGTCTAGTGTACTTAATAACCCATGAATGGATTTTTACATATTAATTCATGGGTTTTATAGATACATATCATATTATTTGTATAATAAAATTTTAATTATTATATTTTATTCTCATGAACTTTTATTATGTTATCATACACTTATGACATATTACGTTCACTAATTTTTATAGAAGTGTTAATGGACAAACATAGTAAGTCTTGACCCAAGGTAAGAGATTTCGTATCAATTTCATTGTCTTAATTTCATTCTCTTGAGATATGTTTCATATAATGCACCATGATTTCAATGTCTAGTGTACTTAATAACTCATGAATGGATTTTTACATATTAATTCATGGGTTTTATAGATACATATCATATTATTTATATAATAAAATCTTAATTCTCATATGTTATTCTCATGAACTTTTATTATTTTATCATACACTTATGCCATATTATGTTCACTGATTACATTCAATTATTAACACATATGTTTACCCTTACAAATAATTTGATTTCACCCTTATTATGTTTTTATTTTCCAATGTTTATAAAGAATTATTTTAAATTATTTGTTTCTATAAAGGTTTTATGTGTGGAGAAATTTTTGGGATATTTTGTAGACTTATTATAAAATATGAAAATATGGGTATAGTAGAAATATTATCAATTGAAGACATGGGTATTATTATGTAAGAGTTATTAATAATTATATAAAACTCTAAACATAAAAGTTAATAGGGTATGTAAGTTATCAAATATTTATTTTGGATATTGTTAGTTTTGAATAGCTAAATTTGGGGCCTGTTTACCAGTATCAAGCTGGGAATGTAATGATTATGTTTTAAGCATAACATATGAGAGTGAGGGTTATGGGATGTTATAAAGAAACTCAATCAACTCCCATTGAGAGTGTCCTGAATCTAAACCACCAAAAAAACACTTTATTTTGTCCATAACATAAACTATTCTCAGCATACCCATACAAGGCTTGTTCACTGATTTAAAACTCAACTGAGAATCATGTGAAACTAGATTGTACCTTCCCTTTCACCCTGATACTTTTACCAAAGATCTTTAAAGATTATTGATCCAATCCTCAGGTTGAGAAATCCACTATGAATCTACTCAAATGTCCTCCCCTTCTATTGACCCAAATCTCAATCAAACTGAACAACCACACACTCCCAAATAACCTGGTCGTATAACTGACTCATGTTATAATAAACATTTTCCCATATAATATAGGTTCATGTTCCTAACACACTAAAAATTCCCCCACATGAATGTTATCCATATACAACCTAATATTCCTTGACAAAAATATTATAAATTAGGATTATCACTCATTATATGAACTATTACATGGTCACCTACTTTCCAAATACCATTATAGAACAATAAGTGTATACCCATGCTCAAACCACTCTAGTTGAAAAAAAATCTAGAGAAAAAATGGATTAAGAATCGAATTTCCCCCTACCATTAAAACTTAACCTTGATACCAGAAATAATCCAGAGATTCCCATCCTAAATTACACGGAATTTTACATGCCTTTTCATAACCCCTTAGGGTTCCATCAACACAACATCCAGTTCTTACATCAACACACTAATGGTCATAGACATCACATGCAAAAGGGACTATAATTTCATCATCACCTAAGAATGTAATAAAAAAAGATATAGATGAAGTTTAATGATATGAAACCATATTTTATTTTTTGATTAATATTCAAATAATAAGTTATATGGGAATATTCTATATATGTTTTTTTTAAGTTTTAAAAAATCGATCTCTATCAGTAGAAAATCCCATCACATACAATGAGGCCTATATCATGTGAGTCCCATGTTCTTAATAATGATGAATTTCCATGGGCATCTTTCCAATGGTCCAATGGGAAATACCAGAGATATAATCTCTTAAAAACATATCAGATTTAATAAATATATCCTAAACAAAAATAGAATGGAAAGAAAAAAAATCTCAATCCCCTAGTAACTATGATATCCCACTTAAAATGTGTTCATGACTCATCGGTCCTAGGTTTTTCCCAATCACTGATATGTTCTTATAATTCCTTTCTAAAATATCCACAAATCATAAAAGAAAAAAATTATTTGATACCATTTCATAATTCCTTGACCCCAGGCCAGCCGATACTACCTGGACAAAAGAACCACATAGACTAAAGGAAAACATAAACTAAAGGTTGATGATTGGTGGAGAGGAAATAATCCATACAATGGGGAAATATACCATTGGAATAGATTCCTAAAACAATATGAGAATATCCAAAAAATACATATCCTAAACATCAAAGTACACATAAATGAAAAAATGGATATCAAGTGTACCATGTAATAACATACATACATTGATCACCCATAGGTATGATGAAAATAATAAATAAAAATAAAATAAAATGAATGTATATTGTCCATAATTACATCCTTAGTCCTAAAACATACCAATCTCCAAAACCCTCAAGCCACACTGGCCTGATCCATTGCACGTCCTATGTTAAAGATGAAAATTGACAATAGGGTCTGCATGCGCATTAGGGTGCCCATGCAGAGTTAGAGAAATAAATATATGTATCGGATCATGGAGTGAAACTTGTATACACCACAATATAAATGTATACATGATAAATAAGATAAACATGTAAAATAAGTGCTATAGATGTTGTGTGATAACTAGGAAACCATGAATCCTTCCACATTAGGTCACTGTGTGCTAACCTGGACACTACAACACTAGGTAAAACATGCCTTTACACCATTAAAAAATCCACTTCATAATATGTTCAGGCTACCACACTGATTCCCTACCCATACTTGAAGGCTCATGGTAGGGATACATCCAAAACCTCAACCTATTACCCATAGAAACTGGGCATGGTCAGACATCTATATTACATGACCCATCCCTTCTTACTAAAGGGAGGTACATTGGCCATCTATCACATCATACCAAAACCTAGTTCCCAAAGCGGTCCTCGACCCATTACTCACAATCAAGGTCCTTCATCATTAATCACTCCATTCCATCTCACTGAATACATGTTCATACATTCCTTCTTTATTTAGGATAAGGCCTCTTCTACAACCACTACCCTATCAATCAGGCTATGGTCTGACCACATGTACATAAACCAAAGACACATCTATAAAGGTCCTTGAACTAATATATAAAGTTTTATAGAACAATTATCACACCAAGCCATCCCTATATACTTCAAAGAGGTCCAATGCGAACATACATACAAGAAAGTACCACAAAACATCACAAAACCCACCAGATAATATGAGGCTTCTAGTTTTTGAAGCCCTACCCCTCATCACATCACCTATCAAGTCTCTTGATAGGGAATCCACTGGGTTCTCCAGAACATACATGATATCTGATCATTGAAACCATAAAAAAAGTCATTCATCTATGATAGAACTACCCAAAATCTTATTTATCCCATTATCTATGGCTCATTCCACTTACCCATCAAGTCCATCAGCACTTCTGGTCCCATTACCCTAGGATGATCCCAAGTCAACATTCCCTAATCCCCTTAGAATCCTATTTTAAAGTCTTATAAAATTCATATGTCCCATTCTTGGGTCTCATATCACATCGCATAATGCAGATAACTCCACCAATTACTCATTTAGACCCCTTTTGTGGCACTCATCATGTTTCAAAGGATCCATCCTTCTTATGGTGCTCACAAAGCCTTAGAACATCCTATAGAGGGTATCCCTCATTAAGAGTTAGATGGATGGTCTTATCACCCATCATCACTAGGGATAATCATCACCCACCCATCCCACTAGACCTATGAGAACCAAACTCAGATAACCACCAAAGGTCTCTTTCCATATTAACTAGCACCCTCTCCATAGGGCGATATGGTCATGAGGAAACTTAAAATCACCAGAGTGCACAAAAACACTGATACTAAGCATAGTTGACCCAATATAATCATATATTTGATGGTTTAGATCACAACTTAAGTTATTATAGAGATTGATCTCGAATCAATAATTGTTCGATTTTATATAGAATTTTCATATTTTACAATATTTAAACAACATTACCAATGGAATTTTTCCAAATAATATTTATAGGTATGTTTGTTGGAACCAAGAGATGATCTTTTCATGTTAAATTATTAATTAATTTAAATATATTCAAATAAATAATATCTCGGTCTTGCGATCTTTCATTGATAAAGATATTGATTGTCTGAATTTTTTTTTAACCATTATTGTGTCTGTAGGATCCTATTATTGAATCTATCTAGAGAAGATCCACACATTCTCATTTGATCTCTGAACAATGATGATGTATTTTCAGGTGATTTCATGACAAGTTGATCATATTGAAATGTTCTTCACGATAAAAATGAAAATTTCTTCAGGCTAGAAGAAAATCACTTGCACTCTCATTATTGTTATCATAGAGGAGAGATAAGAATATATAGATCACTATTCATTCTTGAGTGAGAGCTCCATATTTATTTTCTCATAATGATTTTCAAAATTGATCAATCTTGATAAATCACTATATAATATATGTAGTTTATATTTATAGAGATGGAGTCTGAGTTAAAATATTATTTAATTTCACAATGACCCTTAAATAATTTATTAACCTCATTTGAGCCCATGTCATATAATAATAATTATATTGTAATTTTTATGGAGTGAAAAAACTCACACAATAATAAATATTATTTTATCTGATTGAAAATTAATATTTATTACTAGAGACAATCTTATTCATCTTATCCTCCTCAATATTTATCAAATAATTGAATAAATATTGAATGAAATTTTTATTCATAAAATAATAATTCTATTCACTCTCTAGAGAGTAAA
This sequence comes from Viscum album, assembly GCA_963277665.1. Classification (NCBI taxonomy): domain Eukaryota; kingdom Viridiplantae; phylum Streptophyta; class Magnoliopsida; order Santalales; family Viscaceae; genus Viscum; species Viscum album. The sequence goes on from OY728164.1 coordinate 996,700,336, forward strand.
TATTTATTAAATATTCAATAAATAAAATAAATATTCTATCGATAGTTTTGTGAATAATTATTAATTAAATATTCATGTAAATAAATAAATTATTTATTAATAAATATATAATTATTTATTATATTGATAATAATATGAAATAAATAAATAATACAAATTCATTAAATTAAATAATTACTTTCATTATAAATATATATTTTGTATTTGAGATCAATAAATATTTTAAAAAAATTATTCTTTAATCTGTATAAAAATATTTATTATAATAATTAAAGTCAAATAAAATTTAATTTTGATCAACAGAAACACATAGTATGTGATCCTTTATAATTATTTCTCATAAGAATCACATAGGCTTGGTTAAAGTCCATGATTACTAGCTAGTAAAGGGTCATGTATCCCAAGAGAAAGAAGTTAATGTTGTAGCATTGACAACCAAAAACGAATACTTACAATGTAATACAATATCTTTTGTTATAATATCTCATCAAGAAGGTTTCAAACTAATGTAATCTACAAATGTTATTTTTTATGTATTTATTTGACTATGTAAAATAAAAGAATCATTACACCATGGACATGGAATATAATGTGATGATTCTATTTCAATAAAAAGGTAGAGATAACAAATTTCATTAATATTGAAGGGACATATGCTTCATTGACTTATTGATTAATAACATAACACTATAAAAATACCCAACAAACACAACTTCATATGGACATATGGTGTCATAATTATGGTAAAAAAAACTATGTGTGTGAGTCATGACATGAATTTATAATAATCTAAGAGTATAGGAAACATTATAAAATCTCACAAATTTGAATATCCATTTACAAAAAAAGATGAATAATTCCTATAGGTGGGTCTGTTATAATAATCCCTTATCTTGTGGATTACCATGTGATAACTTCAAGATAAGAATTCCCAAATTCTTATGAGTATTCACACTTGAAAATAAATATACTATTTTCCCAATCAAATAATATTATATGACAGTAGAAATAGGTTTTGGAATACTTTCATGGAATTTCATGGTTCTTATAATAGTGGGGAACATATATGACATTTTCAATGTGATATATACTTTATAACAGTATCAAATTAACACTATACATAATAATAATAAATCTAGGGTAAGTTATTTATGATAATTTTCACTTCCTTGAATATAATTGTAATCTATAGTAAAAAGGTATTTTTTAGCAAATCAAATCTAACAAAATCCCACTTACACTAGATCCAACTGCAAATGACTGGTTAGTTATTAAATTTTTAACATTACTCAATTGAGTATTTCTATAGTTATTGGTACCAGACCATTTCTATGGATGTGGTTTTTAAATCCACATGTATTTGTGGAAAATTTTCTTAATTCAACATTACCACATTGAGAAAATCCATCATGTAGTGATATACCAAGTATCCACATCTTATTACCTTGTAAAAATACCTAATTATTTAATATTACTATATTTATAGATTATAATAATAATGATAAAACTATTTATTTTGGTATAACCCAAAACCGGAGAGAAAATTTCTAAAATGATCCTCATGATTCATCAAAATCCAAAAAATCCTCAGATATCATCGATATGGAAACTACTAGTTTTAATAAGTTTTTCCAATATATTACCATATACTTTTCTAAAATACTAAATCAAATGGAACTAAGTAACGAAAAGTGTTCAATTACCTTGATCAATAATATTCAAACTTCTACAAACACACGAAATCATGTAGTTATACTTTTAAAGGTACTATCAGATAGTTCTAACCACAAGTTAATGTAGTTATGTTAAATCTGTTTGATATAAAAACACTATTCACTATGCATTGTTAATATCAAATGTTAGTACATATCATTGAATATAAGAAAAATTCCTAGAACAGAAGATGATGAAATTATTTTATTCTCATTAATATCTTCCTATCCCCATTCATTTTCCCCTGGATGGATTATATGATAACAATAATATGTTCTTTAATTGTTTCAACTTGTATTTATCAATATTTTTTTAATATATGAACTATGAATAGATTTAGAAAAATTATGAATCTATATTTTAGATCTTGTTCCGTTGAACATGGTTGCTACTTTAATTCATACTTAGAGAAATTTCAGCTTATAGTCTTAAAAAACTAGTAAGACACAACATTTGTTTTCCATATATTATCAACATATCTATCTTGAAATCTTATAGAACTTTCAATAAACTATTAGAGACACATTTCACTCATTCATTTCTAGAAAAATATCCTATGACCACTATGTATAAATTATTCATAAATTAATTTTTTTAATTTTCATATATCATTGGAATTTATAGATTTCAAGGACCCTTTCTAGTTATTCCTTTTAGAGATATACCACATGGTCTCCTTCTGGTTTCATCACACACACACACACCCACCCCCCCCCCACACACATATATATTCTAAAATGATTCCTCCAAATTAGGTGGCTTTGACTATTTATAGAACAATATTATTGTCATTGAATTATGCTTTTACGATCAGAATTCAAAAATATTTTAGTCATGATGAATAGTGTGTGAGTTTTCTCATAGACTAAATCTTTGAATATTCAATCACATTTTATTTATACCATATTTTAACATCAATGCCTATTATCTCTTTAATAATAAAAAATATTATCATGTCTTTGAAATATTCATGATATGGAGTCCAAAAATCATGATATATGGAATGCATTTCTTGAATTTATACATACATTTCAACCTTATCATGATTTTATTTTGGCTTCTTTGTAGGGATATTTGTTTTAAATGAATTATATATCTATCACCCACCATAGTGAACATAAAACACCTCATGGTTATGAATTACTATATTGTATGTTTCTTTAGGAAAACTCCTCCCACTATGATTAGTGGAGTCCAACATTCCTATGCCAACCCACGTGAATCCAAAGCCTTAACCCATATAAATTAAGTCCTATTCCTATATATTTGAATTTATAGGATTAATTTATTGGAATATAGTCAATCATGACTTGAAATTAATATCCATAGTGTCTATAGGATTATTAACAGATATTTACCTTAGTGTTTGAGGTTCTATTCTAGAAAAAGAAAGATTTTAACTAATAGTTTTCAACAAACACATATGGTTGTGCCCTAATATATTCTTATCACATGATAATTGATTTGATATACATTACAAAAAATATTAATATATGGTTAGTTGTTTCCATTGTATTTTCAAAACATGTCATGGAGGAAATTATAGAACATTTTCAATATATATTAGACCCATTATAGATCTTCCTTTCACTACCAACATGATATTGTTGTATTTAAGGAAATATGAGTATCTTAATACCTTTAATCTACATGTATGATTATTGATTACTCGGAAAATATGTTCTATGACAATTAAACCCAAATATTCATCAATCTTTACCATGTACACTAAATTAATAAAATGATAATTTCTAAAATTTCATAACATAATATCATGAAGTATATTAATTTACATTTGTATTTATAATAGTGCATGTTTCCATATTTAAATAACTCTTAAAATCACTATGGGTTATATTTATTTATAAAGATTTCTTTTTATAAAAAATGATATGTATTTTTTTGTATACTCATTATCTTAGCTCAATTGATACTAAAACACTTTTATGAGTAAAAAAACTAAACTAATTTCTATTTTATTTAAAAAACAATTATATTTTACTAATCTAGTAAGAGTCTTATATTTTATCTTCATCATTCATTGTGACTGATATATGTGATTCAAGAGTTTCAAAACCACAAGATTAGTATTTAAGTACTATTTTAATATTTATTCCAAATGTGAAATGTTTAATTTTTTCTTGATGGAAAATGAGAAAAATGTTTTGGTAACAATTTTTGAAAACTTGAATCAATCCATTTTTTAAATGAAAGGTAGTGTGATACCATTGAATAACATAGGAATCTATATTTCTAAGATATTTTTGAGTTCATTGTATAACCTTTATATTATATCTAATTTCATATATTTAAATAAATGTATTTTATTAGAATATTTTATTTTAATATGAAATTAGTGAAAAGAAACTTGAGGAATATTCCTATAGTATAAAGAACTTTTTTACTTCTTTAATTCATTGCGATTTATTTTCAAGTGTCCATTATTTATGCATAAGAAGAAAATTTCCTCCAATTCATTCATATTACATTGAATACTTTGTATATTTGTATAATTTTATAATGGATATGTTGTATTTATATTATTTATTGGATCTGTATCCTTGTATTTTAAAAGTTTCAACATATGGGGTGGGGAAACAGGTTTTGACCAATACATATCTTCGAGGTGAAGTATTTTGAAAATATTATTGAGAGATATATGAATTTTTTTTATCAAAAATTATATGAATAATGATATATTTTGATGTAAGGATAATAAAATAATATTATTAGATAATTTATTATCCATGTGGAAGCCTAATTTCTATAACTAATCAATATACCATAGCATTTTGAAACCCTGATCATTAGTTATATTCCCTTTTTATAGTTTATACTAATAGTGTGCATTGAAATTCTTATTTATTTCAATATTTTTCCTTATCTTTCTCATGAAATTAATTTTCACCCATTTCTTTATGTTTTATCCTCAACTCTCTGGAGAAACATAATAATGTTATATAATGAAAAGAGTATCCATCCTCCACATATCTATATCAGATTTCATTTTCACCATTGCACACCTTCTAGGGTAGGCGTAGATGAATATGGTATTATAATACATAATATATATATTTTTATAATAACTCATTACATAAAAAAATACACATATATATGAAAATTTATATTTTTAAGGGTATACTCTGAGTTAAAAAATTATTCTAATGTTTTTTGTTTTTTTCATGCTTTTTTTCTAAAATAATTAAAACACACAATTAAAACATTCCTTGATTAAAAATTATATGTGATATAATAATTTTAATTTTATTGTTTATTACACTATTTTATCAAGTCTAAAAAATCCTCACTATTGAACTCAGAATGTATAGTTTCATAGAAATTCTAGTGGAAATAATATATACATCCTTTATCATATCCCAAGAGAGGCTTGGTTAATTAGTTGAGAGTATTTAGGTAGTCAAGTATTTTCCAACTGTGGTATTATAGCTCCATGATCCTTTGAGTGGAATCCAGAATCTAGTCACCCCTTTATGAATTTCCTAAAAACATTCCTCTAAGTTAGATCATGTATAGTGAGTGATCATTATGTTTATGTAAATTGGTTATGCCAAACCAAAACATTTCTAAGAACTCCCTGATAAAAGTAATTGTCCCAATTAGGGTTGGTAAAATAATTAGTTATATGGTTTAATTCCTAATCAAGTAATATGAGGATCATTCTGACATAATATTAAGTTGAGGGATTCTATTTATTATGTATATAGATTTATTTATTATTTTCATTACATGTCTTGATAATATTAAGTTGATTTTACATAAGTGATTAACCATTTTATGATAAAAAATTTATGTATAATCTATTTATATTAATTCTATATTTTTATATTATTACATTTATATATGTTACCATGGTCTCATATCCATATAATAAATTATGATTAATAAAGAAGTAAAATAAATTAAACACATCATCAGGATATTTATCTAATGGTTTATTTATTTAGTAGACAATTAATAAACCTATGATCATAGGAAAAACTCCTTGTTCTAGTATGAGCATGATTTTATTCATCCCACTTATCCAACGATGTATTACCAGTATTGGTTTCACATCAGTTCCATCTTGAATCACCTATATGTGCCTTGGGATACTCCTTTTGTTAAATATGTTTTATAAATCACATGTAGGTGATTAGAAAAAAAAGGATTTATTAAGGGGAATTACATGGAGAAATCTTAAACAAGTAGTTCCTACATAATAAAGAGTGAGGAATGACATAGAAACCATTATATTTATTTTAATAAAAAGTAATTACAGTCCAATGTAATTAAATTAAAATAAATGAAACCAACACATAAACTAGTTAGGTCAAAGCTCATGATCAATCATACACAAGAAATGAATACAAAAAATCACATTAGCTAACATTAACTTCAATTCATTATTTACTCTTAAGATAAATACACTTAAATTTAATCAATTAATTAATTAATCAATCAATCAATTACATTTATCTTAATGACTATCCTATGTCTCTTAGAGACACCCATCATAAATAAATTCATGGAATATAAATGGAATTAATAATAATTACAGATAATTACATTGAATTAGTTATGTATTTATTAATTTTTCAAACCATTATAACATAGTCTGCACATCTAGTACCAATAGTATAATTAGGGTTTTAATCCCATAAATAATTATTTTAATCTAATTAATTATGTTATTTACTATGATACTACACAACATGTACTAATGAGATAGATTCCACTTTCATCACTTTCCATGCATCTATGATAATGGTCTATGTCCTTGGAATGTATCTTGGATGGATTAAATGATTTGTACCAATGAGCTACATGCCATGTGAACTATTTACAGTATGTCTATGTAACTAAGAAATTGACTCTATGCGTTCTTAAAAAATGGTAATTAAAGGGTCAAATGACATATACTTTAGCTACACACCGTGTCTCATTAAATATACAGGATATAATTCAAATTTCTTATGAACTATATATTTTATCACATAGTTAGCATGAATTTCACCAAAAAACCATGTAGACTACATGATGTGTATGGAAGATACATACCATGTGGTCTAATGAATAATGTGTTAGGATATCTCTATCAACATGAGTTGTTCAATAATTTCCCCACATGTTATTACTTCTTGGTTCATCATGTATCACATGATAGGTCCATGTGCAATGCACTTGGGCACATAATGTGTAATATAGTCACACATCGCATAACCGTATCTGATGGCTATAATCCTCATCACCTCCAAATGAAATAACATATCATTATTCATCTCGATATTGAGATCCTTAAAAAAATATTAAACTCAAATGAATAAAATTACTACGTTTCAAGCATGTTAATGAAATTTATGATTAAATAATGAATAAATTTAAAGTTAAAAATAAACATAAATTTCATATAATTGATCAACAATCAAATAAATAATTATAAATTTTGACGTAACAACTTTTATGCTGCTTGATTTTTCTGATCACATGAAAAATGATTATCGGGGATGATCCCAACTTAGATATTATAATATTTTACGTATCATTCACAAATTTTACAAGATATAAATGTCATGACCAGAAAAAGTTTTGAAAATATTATTGAAAAGTAAGGTTTCTAGAAGAAATAGAATACAATTTCATGTTAAATTTATAATTAATTTAAATATATCATATGAAAGAATACTTCGGTCCTGATATGTAATAAACCATCCTAGAGAACTATTGAAACTGACATCCATGCCGATACTTCACTGACCGAATGAGCATTCATGATCTCCATGGGATGGAAACAATAACATGGTAATTAAGACATACACTTTGGGAATGATTTTCCCCATAATATAAAAAAGATAATCAAAGTGAACTATGGAAAAATCATCATATAAATAAAATTATATGAACACAACATGATATAGAGGGGAGATACAAACTAAAATCATAATATAAACTTCCAAAATCCATCTCTTGGTTCCCCATGACCACCAACTACGACCCAAACCACCTTCCCTTAGACAACTGAGCACAAGTACAAAAAATAGGCAATAAGAACATGAGAAACTTCTCTAAGAACATAGAAGATGAAGACAACAAATGGTACAAGAAGGGTCTGAGCTACAGAGTCCAGTAAGAATGTATTAAAGATCCTATGTAGTTACATTTTAAGGTAATTAAAATATTCTAAAAGAAGAGTAAAAAAAATTGAATACAGTGATTTAGATTTTATAAATAAAAATAAATCCATAAAAATAATTTTATAATGGAGTGGGTTTTAAATAGAAGTTTAAATATTTCAAAATCATTTACCTATCCAAAGGTTGAAACATTCCAATAAAATATCTTCAAACCAAACCTTTTATTGAAAATATTTGAAAAAAAATTAACAATCTCGATTCATATTATAAAAAAATAAGAACATGTACATGATATAAATAATTGTAAAAGAGTCAATACATTAGAGGGAAGGTGAATAATCTCAAAAAACTGATCTCTCAAGAGAAAAAATCAATTAAGAAAGGAAACTATAGTTTCATGTAATAAAAAAGAACATTTTCATGTATTGAATAAAATGTATAGGTATATAATGGTTAAAACATAGAGATGATAGTGATTCGAACATAGAAAAGGTAATCAAAATTCATTATGAAATATCACCAAACTTACATCTAGTCTCACTGGTCTCAAGATAAAAAATTCCTTGCACACTCTATTTCCTAGTTTCCCAATTATAACCCAGACCTATCATGTTCTATAAGGATCAAATATAAAGGGTGTGATTCTTCATGAAATGAATAAATCTAGGTCATCTAATTTAACTACCCAAATTTCAATGACTATAAAAAATAGGTGAGTGAGATAATGATGTTACGAGGATCACCAAGGGGATCCTTATGAATACCAATCATGGGATCCTACTCTAAAACCATATATAACTCTAACCCTATAAATCTATCAATTTATTAATAAAATTTCTAATAACCATCAATGGGAATAATAATTATCAATTAAGATACATCAAGGGACCATCACAAGAGAGGATCATTATAAAGTTCCAACCTAGTTGTCAAACATCTTCAATTTCAATCTAAAACCCTTCCTTAAAATAAAAATTCAAATGGGTAATAATTCCAAAATTTATTTCACAAGTATTTTTCAAATTCCAAATAAAAATTTATATAATGAATTTATTTCAAAACACCCCTAATGAATTTAAAGGAAGTCAAATAACAAAAAATTCTTGAAGTCATTTTAAAACAAGGGTTTACACCCTCTTTCCATGTCAACGAGTCACTCATTTAATATCATCCCTGGACACCCATTTCAATTAAAAGGGTAAATCATATAGTATGGTTATTGTTTGTTTCACAAATTCATGAATTTGAATCCCTTTGAAATATAATTTCATTTGTCAACTCATTTTGTTCAAATCAAGTAATTTCACTTTGGAAATAAAAACATGGGCCTAAGACCTCAATTTCCACTTAACGATATTAAAATCTATTAAAATGAAATAAATATCAATATAAATAGGACATATATTATGAAAAATAAATTAATATACTTGTATTCTTAATCAAAAATGATTTAAAAAAGGAAGTAAAAGCATAGAAACACCAATATGGAAAATATTAGAACCAACTATAACAAATAGGATATGTGTTTCCTCTATTGGTGATTACTAAATCAAGGAAGAGGGATTTAGGGGGAAGAGAGAAAATAACCTAGATGCACAATTCCACATCAATCATCCAGGATATAATGATTCACAATGCTTTCATAGGCTCTAGAAATAATGAATCAAGAAAAGAGAGGTTATCAAATGCTAAGAGAATAAGATCTAATTAGAAAAGGATTACTACTTATATGGAATTATAATTTGCAGAGAAATGTGGTTGGTAGAGACAAAATACATCTATAGGGGTCCCAAAACATAAAGGGAGGAATTAGGTTTGAATGGGTGGTGTTTGGTTTTAATAATAGTGGTATAGATATTTTGTTTTAATTTTTGGGGAAATAAAAAGTTGTTCACACAGTTTCCAGGTTTTGGTCACATGGTTAGTACTAATAGTAATCCTAATAGTGCACCACAAATAGAACCAGTAGAGATGAATGGTTATCCTATACTGTTTGAAAAACCATGCGCTATCCATTTTACACCATCTAGAATATTAGTATAGGTTTCACTGTTTGGATGCATTGTTTGAAAAACCATGCACTAACCATGCTCCCTTATTTTTATCTCTAACAAAAGGAACATAGTTTACTAGGTAAGGCTACATGATTTGAAGTATCTATGAACCATCCTTGATCATGTCTAATATGTTTCAAAATAATCCATATTCCTCAGATAACAACCCAAAACAATATCCATGCAAAGGAGAATAATAAAAAATAGTCAAATACACATGAAATATAGTAACAAAATGTTACATTCTCCCAACCATACACACTTTATATCCCCAAAAATATTTCTATTCAAAATATATAAGATAACAACACAAAAATAAATCTATTACTCATCTTATGAGGTGGAAGGTCTATAGGCTTGAAGATAGATTCTACAAAAGGGAACCACAACACACATATATATGATCAACAAACCAAGACCATCACATTCTTTCAAACTAGAAAAATACTAGAGACATAGTATAGTTCTACCACCATTTAAATAATACAAATATAGTGTAACGTGAGAAAAAAATTTCCCTTAAACCCTAAAAAATATATTCAAAGACTCCCTATATAGAGACATCTATCATCAAAAACCAAAATCTCAAGGGAACAAAAAATTAAAAACTTTAATGAATTCAAATGATACAATACTATAAATATACATATTCAATAAAAAATCCACAAGAAAAAGTGTGAAAATAATTGGGATTTAAACCATGGGAAGGTAGTAAATGGTAACATAGGAATTTTCAACGCTGATTATCATCCCTTGATGATGTCATCAATATAACTACCCACAAATTCAGGTACCTAGTAAATCAAGAAATTACATTATCCTAGTAACCCAATTTTATTATCAAGTTTGATCCAAGTCCATTTGAAAATATCCCAAACATATACTTCAATTCCCAACAGGTCACTACTCTCAAAAAAGGTAGATCATTCATCACAACAGAAATGAGATCTAACTACCATGGAAAAGAAAGAGGATTCCAAGGAACAATATCCAACAAGAAAAATATATAACACCAACCATATGAAAACATACATGGAAGTAAATATAAGTTATTTTAATGAAAAAAATCCCCTAAACATATCAAGGGTTCTCAAAAAAAATATTATACTCCATCATTATGAGAACAATGAAAATCAAGAAACTAATTTCATTCTAAAAGGAACATTATTCATCAAGAGTGAACATTCAAAAAGAAAAACCACAGAAGTCACAATAAAATGAAACCATCTACATGATCATAAACAAGTTCAAAAGATATCTCCCAAAAAAATACCCAAATAAGCCACAATGATATAAAAAATATAGAGTTTTAAAAATTCCACAATAAGAATAAAACTCAATCAGTTCTCAGTCCGACATTGGAAACTACAAGCTAGATCAACATAGTCCACCACTGATATCTTCTCCCATTGCGTGAAGAGGTTCAATTATATGCCTATGGTCAAAGACTTATTATATTGAAACACATACTACCCCAAAATCAGGATATAATGATACTTGACTGAAACATCCCTTTCCAGTCTCAAAATGTATATAAATTCTTAAGGTGACCCAAATGATCGCACTGTTTAAAAAACTCATATATTATTAACACAAAATCTTAGAATAACCATGTACTCCACACTAAAAGTACATTATATGAATCTTATTTCACCGATAAGACTATCCTTACTCAACAAAAAACTATACATTATTACCTTAGTTTCATTTCTATTGATCTACCCAGGAAATTTTGAACCAGGCATAAGCCTGGTCCCGCAAATTTATTAAAGGAAAAGTGCAAGTAAAGTCAGTAGAAAATAAAAATGCTACATTACATTAAAACTATAAGTATCCTTCTCACCATAATCAGATAACTAATCACCAGGATTAGTTGAATCCCTTTCAGAAGATTCGTATTTGCGAATCATCTCAAGGTACATATTTTTCTTCTGAAGCATTTCCTCAGACAACTTCTCTTTGACCGGCCATTTCCCACTAAGTCCTTTGTCCCTCTTCAGGGACCCTCCTCTTCATTTTCCACTGTACCCATTTTCAATGACATTTTCTTATGACCCTACAATCTTGTGTGCAGACCTTGTCGCCATTGGTTTGGGTAGATCCGTATAGTCTCTCCTTGGCTTCCTTCTGCTTTGAATTTTTCTTCCACTTCCTTGCTTAGGGTCTCATGAATTCCATTCTTAACAGCATCACTGTAAGATATTTTGTGACTCTGGATATCATCTTCACAATCATATCTATCCCCCACTTCTTTTTTCATTTCTCTTGATCTACTTTAGTTGAAAAGTATATTTCAATCATCTACAGATATGAGGTCAACTAGCCTATAGGCATTGCGATTACAAGGTCTATGGGAAGAAATTTTCAAACATAGACGGACTTAGTAAATTAATTACCAAAAAATCCATGTAATAAACATACAAAATAAGAGAATTTATTTGAATAATGTAAAACCAATTTATCATCTTGAAAGAAACCTAAGAACTCAGAATCTTTGTCCTTCATTTTCATAGGATACTTTCATTGAATGGAGACTGAATTAAAGAATTACCAAGAGATTAGTTCATGTATATGAGAGAATGTCAAAAATTCCCACCACTCATTTTCATATCCCTTAGATAAAAAGTTAATAGACATGACCATTAGAGTATCAAGAGTCTTGAGATAATTGAAGATCCCATAAAATTATTCAATCCACCTTTCCACCTCAAGATAATATCATTCACCTTTATAATAATGCGGATTCTAATTCATGTAGTACTAGATGGGCTCCAAATATTATAAACTCTCCATATTAAATACCCAATATAGAGTTTATGTTGAGTCATAAACAAGATAAACAACTTCTAGAATACACCAAGTACTACTTTGAAAAACAAATAGTTGAATGTAATTTATATTATACATAGAAAACATCCTACGATTAATTTATGGTGAAAAAAATAAATATTCTTCAAATTAGGCATAAAAAACTCAAAAAAAACTAGAAAGCCAAAAAAAATTCATAAAGATACAAAACATTTCATCAAAACATCATTTTTTTTCAAAAGATACTAAATATCATCATTTATAAAACATAAATATTTCCTTTAAAAATAATAAATTTTTATATTAATCCAACTAGTTTTTCAAATATACTTTTCTATATCATTTAAATTATTTCATGGTTTAAAAAATAATAATCCTGTTTTCCAATTTATAAAACCATTCTCATTTTAAATCCATTAAAAAGGAGAATTTATTCTTAAAACAGTGTTAACCACATCAAACAAGAGTTTTTGAAAATAATTTTATATGATCCAATCATTTCAAAAGAACACACCATTTAGAAATTACAAATACTTTTCAAAGAAATAAAAAAAACATGTTTTAAACTATAAATTTGGTTTTTACAAAGGATTTTAAAAAAGTGATTAAATATGAAACAACCACACAAGAGCATCAAATAGGCAACACCCAGGATGTCTATTCTATATAAGTACCCTCCAAACCGACCTCACATTAATGGGGGTTATTTTGGGAACAAATATATAGGGTACTGGGGTTTAGATTTAGGGTATAACTATTCATATATTGGTTTCATGGGCTGGTAAACAAAAAAGCAACCTCACAATATCCCATAGATGGTCTTAAAAAATATTCACATAGATTCCACACAGTATATCAATCTATGAAGGCATAGTGAAACTATAGTCATATTTTCATTCCAACCCAAAAATAAAAATAGTTTCTTAATGACCCAAACTTTTTTAAAAAAAATTTCTTTTGTAATATTTTATATAGTATAAAACACATACATGGAATATATAGCCCAATAAAATATTATTCTCATAAATGATGAATGAAATAAGTGATATTCATAGAAATTGAAGAACCTATACCGATTGAATAATAACATGACAATTAAGAATAGTAATTCGACTAATAGAATATTAAAATAACCTACGAAAGTATAAATAAAATTTATGAATTCTTTAAATTATAATATGATATAATTGTATAATATCATATGTAAATAAATGATTTAAAATCTATAAATTAGATGTTGATATTTTGGTAAAATATAAATGTTCATTTAAAATTTTATAATTAATATAATTATTTAAAAGAAAATTTATTTTCATAAAATAGATTTATAAATTAATATTTTTTTAATGATTATAATATAATTTTACGTGAATTTAATTAATTTTTCAATGTGGCATAAAATCAGTTATAATTTTAAAATCAGTATTTTCTGAATAAATGATGAATTTAATTAAAAATTAAATTTCTCATATTTAGGAAATTATTTTCATAATATGGAGTTTTTTTAAAATTATACATGTGGAAAATTGTTAAGGTGAATTTTTGGGATTTTTTTAAATAGTCAATTTTTTGGTGAATAGTGAAATACAGTAATTTACAGTATATAAGAAATACATGAATTATTGGGTCATGGTTGATGTATGGATGATATATGCCCATAATATTTAATTATACTAAATTATTAAATATTTTTAGTGAAAATTATAAAAAATATTAATATTCTTGAGCCAAAATAATAAAATAACTAGTATTATAATAAAAAATACCCCTTTGATCCCCAATAAATACCATCCAAACCACCACTTATCCTCACACCTTCCAAGACTTGAATATTTTCCAAATTATTACCAATATTCCTATCTATTATATCCCCATTATCCAGGACATTTTTCTCAACAAAAGACCAAACCCAATTTCCGTAAGGAGGTTCTCAAGGAGAAGGATTCAAGTGGTAAAATCCACTTTCATTTTCTTTTAATTTATTTTCAATTTATTTTGTTTTATTATTCTCTTAAAACCTACCCTTATCCAAGTGTAATGATAAATATAGTATATTATATATAATTTAATTTTATTATGTCAATATAATAATCCATCATCAAAACTTTTATCCGCCCCCATTTATTCTAAAAATGAAAACATCATCTATGAGGTTTTGATTTATTGCTTTCAAGGATAAAAATTTTTATTTTATTTTACTACCTTCAAGTATGTTGATAAAACAATTATAATGGTATATAATTATTTTAAATATATTTTTTAACCTTTTTAGTTACTGGAACTAATATATACACATAATATTAAATAATAAAACAAAACTAGTTCATGATGATAGAAAAACCGCCCAATTAATATAAATGATTATAATTAACCTTTTATATAATTAATCATAATAATATATATAAAAATCAATATAAAAAACCATTTATAATTAATTAAGTTCATTAATAACATATAATTTCAATTCTGGATAATTTTTCTCATTTTACATGATCTTCTATACATATTTACAAGTGAACCGATCATGAAGACCAATAAAACGAACACTCATGAACGATGAAATTGAACTCTATATCTCATCAAAGTTACTATAAATAACCTTAATAAAATTATCTAATACATGTATAAGAGGTTATTAATTCATTTATTAATTAATCTAATTTTATTATTTAGAATATTAAAGTGAATAATGAATTCAAACATAAGTTAAGGGGATTATCGAACACAATATATTTTATTTGGGTTATTCCTATTTCGTGCCAAATTTCAATGTTTATTTTATTTTAATATTCATAAATATAATTTTATTGTTAATAACTTTTATTTTCTAGGATATAAATGTTTATAATCAGGTTTTATTAAAAATACAATGATTTTAAATAAAACTCTTATTTTCGAAACACATTCTCACTCCTCTTGAGTTGTTTCTTCTTTTCTGAAGAATGGAAATGTTTATGAAAATTATGTTTTTCTAATTTTATTCAGAAAACCCATGTTTATTAATGATTTATAAAATCTTGAAGTTACCCATTCCATTACATGGTTTACTTAATGACTTTTATTGATATACGTTCTATGTGGCATGCATGATTATATAAAAGTTATGATGTGACAAGTGCACATGGATTTATATAGTGTTCCAATGCATTGGGTAATGTGACGTGTCTCATGAGATAATATTCAATATGTGTGAACATGATTCTATATTTTAAAAAAATGATGATTTTATGATTATGAACATATGTTATCTATGAACGCGATGCTAGCTTTGTTCACAACTATGTGTGGTATTTGACCACTAAGACATAATGTTTCATTTTTTTGAATCTCCACATAACATGAATTTATATAATTCTCCCAATAATGATTATGATGATGATCCTATGAATAATTTATGATGATGATGATTATTCTCACTCATTTTATATTGATTCATGTATTTATCTATCCTCTTATTGGGATTTTATCTCACCCATTTCTTTGATGTAAACCCTCAGTTGATTACTTATACTAAGAAGAACATGAGGGACACTAAGAAGCTAGATAATAAGGAATTAAATTAATGTTTATGTTTTAAGGGATTTATGTTCCTAATTTTCCCAAGATACTAAACCTTTTGATCCTATATTTGTAACACTATTATATTATTTATATTTAAAATGGTGCAATAGTCATGTGAGGAAAAGCAGAGTACCTATAGTTTTTATAAGATAAAATTTTAGTTAATTTAGTAATTAATATTATATAAGAATAGTTAAGACCATTTATTATAAGACTAAGTATATTTAAAAAATCTAAGAATCATTGTTTTAGAAAACTTACCAACATAAGGATACCACAAGATACACCTTTAGAGTTAATTTCACAATGGAATAAATTATTTATTCATGACTTATTACATATGTTTTTTTCAAACCTTTTCTATTTTAGAAAATGGTGGGAACTAGGAGAAATCTTTCCAATAACCTATGTGAAGGAAAATGCAGTGAATTCCTGAACAACATCCCCAATGCCTTAGGAGGAGGATTTAAAAATTTCATGGTGATTCTTGCACAGTTGTCTCAGGATATGAACAATAAACTAAATAATGAGGAACATCAGACTTCATATAATAGGGTGAAACTGAATATCAATTGTTTTATGTGGAATAGACACCAAATGTTTGGTGTATATTCTTATCCACTAGTCATAGAATATTGGGTCAACCAAATAGAGAATATCTTTTTTGTGCTTCACTATTTTGAGATGGATAAGGTGAATCTAGACAATTATCATTTTGATGGAGAGGCCAAACAATGGTGGGATTTTATTAAGAACACCCTTAGAAAGGATGAAATTGAAGAGATGGAGTCTGAAGACTTTAATAAAATATTAATTAATGAGTATTACCCTCAAAATATTCTAATAAAGAAGGATAGACAATTAATTGAGTTTAAGAAAAATGGATTTGAATCTTTCATGTATAATAAAGAAAATTTCACTTGCCTTGCAAGGTATTCCTTAGTTTTAGTAATAAAAAATGATATAAAAATAGATAGATTCTTTATTTGTTTAAAGCCACACCTTCTAAAGGCTCTAGAAATCTGAGACTTGAGAGTTATGAATAATTTTTTTTGACGTGATCTCAAATTTAAGATGGATTTTGGAGAATTGTCCCATGGATATGGAGGTAAGAAATGAATGGTGGAGTTTCAAGATGGAGGATCTAATGAAATATGTTTAAAGAAATATCAAACATTCACATGTCAAAAATTTCAGAAGAAGCATTATGATAATTACCTCAATGGGATGGGTAAGTGATTCAAGTGTGCGAGAGAAGGATAAGAAGATCATGAATGTCAGAGATAAAGGAAAAATCTAGCCAAGGTGATGGAAAAAATGAGAGAAGAACCCATGGTTCAATGATTCAATTATTGGGTGAAAGGAAACCATGAAAGCTAGTGAACTTAACCTCAAGTCTTGGTAGTTAATCCAAATCAATAGCCACCAAAGACAAAGGATTAATGGAAGGATTATACCATAACTACTGTGGAAGTAGAACAAGAAAATGATGTCATTAATGGTACACTTCCTATTCACTCAATAATGGAAAATTTATTATTTGATTCTGGTTGTATTCATTGTTTTATATCTTGCATGTTTTCTATAACTATAGAATCAAATCCCCAATTCCTTGAAGTAGGGATATCTATAAAAACCGAGAGTGGTGTGATCAATGAAACCAAAATTTTGGAATTTTTTCATATTTGCATATGTGGTAAGGTTATTCTAGAAAATAACATGATACTTATATTTGTGGAATTCAGTGACATACTGAAGATGGACTGGATGTCGTTATATAGAGAACACATAAAATATCTAAAATGGGTGATATATTTTCAAATTCAAAACCATCACATGTACCTCTAGAAATTTAAGAAAGATCATGAATCTCCTTTGAAAAATCCTTCAATGGTGTGGGTGTTGATGCCCTATAAAGAATCAAACCTCACTAAAATGGTTTGGTCAAAGGAAGGTATAAACCTGGAGGAAATTCCCATTGTGAGGGAATATAATGATTAATTTGTCAAAGAGTTACCCAAAATCCCCCCAGATTGTTATCTAGAGTTCTCAATATAACTCTTACCTAAAGCCACTCCAATCTAAAAACTCCCCAATATGATAGACCCTATCGAATCATATGAGTTAAGAAATCATATGAATGATCACTTGGACAAAGTATTCATAAGCCCAAGTTAATCACCATGGGGTGAGCCAGTTCTCTTTTTCAAGAAGAAGGATGGATCAATGAGGATGTTTATTGATTATTAAGAACTCAAAAAGATATCCATAAAGAAAAAGTGCCCTATTACAAGTATTTATTAATTATTTAATCAAATATGAGGTCCTCGAGAATTTTCAAAGGTAGATCTTAGTTTTGGATATCACTACCTAAAGGTTAATAAGGATGATATTCAAAAGACTGCCCTCCATAAAAGGTATGAGATCTATGAGTTTCTATTGATTCCATTCAGACATACTAATCCACCTACCATATTGATGGATTTTATGAATATAATATTTAGATACCTTGATAATTTTTTGTAATTTTTTCAATGATATTCTAATATAATCCTATTTTAAGGACGAACAAGGAGAGAATATACGGATTGTTCTGGAATCATTAGGGAAGGAGAAATTATACACCAAGTTCAGAAAGTGTGACTTTTGGGTGAATCAATTCACATTCATGGGACACGTGACCATAGGTGAAGGAATTAATGTGGAACCTTCAAAAAATAGAATTTGAGGAATGTCCTAGACCCACTAGTTTTATGTAAATCCATAGTTTTCTTTCCTTAAATGAAAACTATCGACCTTTTGTGAGAAATTTATCATGATTTTATAGTCTGCTATCTAAGGTAACCAGGAAAGTGATAAAGTATATCTACATCAAATAATGCGAGGAAATATCCAAGGGGATATAGAATAGGATGATCACTACACCTATACTCACATTTCTAACAATTATTGGAAACTTTGTGATATATAATGATTCTTCAAATAAAGGACTGGGTTGTGTACTCATGAAGAATGATAAAGTGATAGCTTACTCCACATGATAGTTGAATATCCATGAGAAGAACTACCCAACACATGATATGGAGCTACCAACTTTGATTTTTTACTTGAAAATTTGGATACTCTATCTCTATGGTGAGAAGTGTGACATATATACCAATAACAAGAGTCTAACGTATAAATTCCCATAGAAGGAACTCAACAATAATAATATTAGATTACTAGAGGTAACCAAGGACTACAATTTCTCTATTCACTATCACCCCAAGAAGAAAACCAAGGTAGAAGATTCCCTTTGAAAAAAAGAACCTAATACTCTATCCATTACGTGGATTGAGAAAGACTCTATCTTCATGGATATACAAAGTATAGATTTGGAAATCATAATGGAAGGGAATAAATCCTACATTGCCCAAATTATTTCCCGACCATCTCTATATGATAATATTAAGGAGGAATAAAGGGATGATCTAGGGCTTCAAAATAAGGTGAAATCAGTAAATTATGGGAATTTACAAGAGTTACATATAGATTATGATGGAGTGGTTCAGTTTGGAACATGTATTTGTGTTCCTTCATCACCTGAGATAAAGAATGAGCTATTGAATAATACACATAGATCGAATTTATCTATCCATCATAGAAGTTCGAAGATGTAATGTAGTATTTGAGAAAACTTCTGGAAGGAAAACATGAAGAAAAAAATTGAAGAGTATATCTGAAGGTGCTTAATATTTTATCAAGATAATGTAGAGAGAGAAAAGTCCAAAGGGATGATGAACCCATTCCTATACCGACATGGAAATAGTATATTTTCACCATGGACATAGTCACTAGTCTCCTAAAGGCATCGAGAGGATACAATGAGATATGTGTTGTGGTGGATCAACGCAATACGAATGCCTACTTTATCTCTTTTTAGGAAGATTTAACACTTGAAAACATTCCATGATATATGTTAAGGAAGTGGTTAGGCTATATGGGGTTCCAATTTCAATAATCTCTGATCATGATCTAAGGTTCACATATAAATTCCAGAGAAGTATTAAACATTATTTGTGTTATGAATTGAATTTGAACATGACCTATCATCCCCAAACCAATGGCCAATCCAAAAGTACTATTAAGACACTCGAATAAAATCTATGATCCTTCTATATAGAATTAAAAGGTGTATGGGATTATCATTTCCTATTTTTTGAGTTCTAATTAAAGGGTGTTGGTGAATTTTGGAAGAAAAAACAATGCTCGTTTTAATATAATCACCTGCTCAGACAAGAATCTAATCAGCAAAAAAACCTCCTTCTAGATATCACATCCTTTTTTAAAAAGTGGAGAGATGCTCCCACAATCAGATTATTTCAGGAAAACTTGGGTTCTTCCAATTCGGTTAAACAATCTCCTCAGGGTCAGTAGGTATGATGGTGGCCCCTCTTCTTAGGTCAAGAATTCAACACAGATAGATCATGTTTCATGGTAGATATGCATGGAGGTGAATTAGTTCGTGAATCTAGCACAAATGTTACTCCTTCATACTCTGATAACTTTTTATGCAAACACTCCCTCAAATATAAAGCAATGTATATGATTTTTGGGTCGAATCCTTTGAAGGCAATGTAGTATGGTTTTAATGGAGGTGGAATTATATTCCCTTACACTTTGTATGTCCGTATAAAATACCTAGATAACTCCATGGTCCATCTCATATATTTTTAGAAGATACTGGAGTGTGATACATAAACATATGAAGATACATTATATCTTTTGTGAAGGTAACAAGTTAGATGACTTTCTCACCTCCAATCATGGACAAGAAGGATACATCTTTTAATTCCCTAGTGAGAATTATCTGCCACTAGAGGGAGAAAAGCTGGTTAGAAATTATTTCCTTGGACTTCATCACTTCAAGCCACCTTATATATTTTCCATGTTTTATCCTTACACTTTTCTTATCTCATTTTATTGGTATATTTCTATTCATAAATAAATTATACGATGATGATTAAAGAGATAACATTGAAGGTCTAATCCATCCAACAACATATAATAGATGCTCAGATTCAAAAAAAGAGCTACACTGACAATCATCGATGATACTTGATGTTTTACATTAGATATAATGTATTCCTTTGAATATCACCATGGAATAGATTCATGAGGTTTGGAAAGAAATGGAATCTAATCCCATAGTACATTATCCCCTTTGAGATTATAGATCACATTGGAGCGTTGACCTGTCAACTTGAACTTCCACTAAGTATGGATCAAATTCATGACATGTTCTATGTATCTCTCGCAAGGAAGTGAAAATTAGATCCCTCATAGGTACTGAACTCATAGGTGGTACAGTTGGAAGGTGATCTCTCTCTTATGAGGGGAATCTAGTAAATATTCTAGACAAGATAGATAAATCTCTATGAAACAAGACAACCCACCTTATTAAATTTTTTTGGATAAACCATAAGTATGAATAATAAACTTGGTAACTCGAGGAATCAATGATGTACAAATACCCATCCCCTATTTATGTAAAATAAAATTTCAAGGGAAAAATTTCTAAAGGAGGGAAAATATAATGATCCAAACATTTATCAATAGAATTTACCTTTTTATAATTATATTATATGTTATAAAACACATACAAAGATTATAAATCCCAATAAAAACATTATTCACATAAATTATTAATGAAAGAAGTTATATTCATAGAAATTCAGAAACCTGTACTGACGATATAGTAACTTGACCATTAGGAATAGTAATCTGGCCAATAGAATTGTAACATCACCTATTAAAGTATAAATAAAATCTATTCATCTTATAAATGATAATATGATATAATAATATCATATTATAAGTAAATAAATGTTTTAAAAATGATAAATTAAGTGTTGGTATTATTTATAGAACTTAATTTTTATTTATAATTTTATAATTAATAGAATGATATTAAAAAATTATTTTCATGAAATAGATTTTTAAATTAATATTTTTTTGTCTTATGATTATAATATAGTTTTATGAGATTGTAATTAATTTTTAAAAGTGTATTAAAATCAGTTAAAATTTTTAAATCATAATTTTTTGAATAAATGATGATTTTAATTAAAAATGAAAATTATCATTTTTTGAAAATTATTTTCATATAAAGTGTTTCATTTATAAATTGTAAATATTGGTAAATGGTTATAGTGAATTTTTTGGATTTCTCTAAAATAGATTAATTTTTAATCAATAGTGAAATATGATAATTTATGGTATTAAAAAATACATGAATTTTTGAGTCATGGATTATGTAAGATATAATGCAGAAATCACCTAAATTTTTTAATATATATAGTGAAAAATATAAAAAACTATTGATATTCTTGAGCCAAAATAAAAAAATAATGAATATAATAATAAAAAATATCCCTCTCCCCTTATAAACACCACCTCTCACCACCTATTATCCTCACACATTCTAAGCCTTGAAGCTTTTCCAAATTATGCCCAATCATATTCCCATGTATCTCCACCTAATAAAAGATCCTTTGGTATCAATAGAAGTCCAAAACATATTTTCATAAGGAGTTTCTCAAGGAGAATAATTCAAGAGGAAAAATCCCCTTTCATTTTCTTTTAATTTATTTCCAATTTAATTTCTCTTCTTATTCTATCCTAATATCCCCTTATCCAAGTGAAATTTAATGTCTAGTATATTATATATACTATAATTATTTTATATATAATATAATTATATTATATATAATATAATTATTTTATATATAATATAATTATATTATATATACTATAATTATATTAAGTTATTTAATAATCCATCGTCAAACCTATTCACTAACAACTTTTATTCTAAAAATGAAAACATCATCTGCGATGTGTTGATTTATCACCTTCAAATATGAAAAGTTATCATTTTCCATTATCACCTTAAAGGATGGAAATAAAACCATTATAATGGTTGAAAAATATTTTAAAATTTATTTGATAACCTTTTTTATGATCTGTAACTAACATATATACATAGTATTAAATAATAAAAAAATAGTCTGTGATGATCGAAAAACCACCAAATTATACTAAATGTTTATCATTAATGATTTAACTAATGAATAAACAAAAAATATATAAAATAATAATATATAAGAATAGTAAAACCTATTTATTTCCATTAATAACATATAATTCAAATTATGGATAATTATACCGATTTTACATGATCTTCCATACATATATAGAAGTGAACCGATCATGAAGACTAAGAAAACAAACACTCCAGAACAATGAAATTGAATTATATAAATCATCAAAATGGCCATAAATGAAATTAAAAAAATTATCTAATACATTTAGAAGAGGTTATGGATTTATTAATTAATGAATATAATTTATTATTCAAGATATTTAATTGAAGAAGGCATTTAGACATAAGGTAAGGGGATTCTTGAATAAAATTTCATTTCTCAATGTTACTATTATTTCAAGCCAAATTTCCATGTTTATGTTCTTTTGAAAATACTAAAATATAATTTCATTTTTAAAAAATTTTATTTTGTGAGATATAAAATGTTTTAAACTAGTTTTATAAAAATAGAAAGAATTTTCAAAAGAACTCTTCTTTTCAAAACACATTTTTACTCCTCTTGAGTTTTATTTTTCTCAAGAATGATAAAGTTTATGATATTCATGATTTTAAATTTTTATTTGGGAGCCCCATGTTTATTCATGATTGATGAAATTGTTAATAAAAAAGTTCCATTACATGGGTTACTTAATGAATTTTATTGATATACTTTCTATGTGGTATGCATGATTATATAAATGTTATGGTGTGATGGGTGAACCCAAAATTATACAGTGCTCCAATTTATTGGGTGCTATGATGTATCTCATAAGATAATGTGTAATATGTGTGAACATGATGCTAGATTTTTCCTCAATGATGATGTTATGATTATGATCATATGTTATTCTTGAACATGATGCTAGTATTGTTCACTACTATATGGTATTTTAATAGTATGACTTAATGTTTCTTTTTTATGAATCACCATAGTTCATGACTTCTAATACTTCCTCTCATGATTATGATGATTATCTTATGATTATTTTATGATTATTATTATTATTAAAACTCATTTTATATTGATAAATGTTTTTATATATCCTCTTACCATGATTTTATATCACCCCTTCCTTTGATTCATATCCTCAAGTGATTACTTTTACTAAGGAGAAACTGAGGTCCACTAAGAAGCTAGAGAAGAAATAATTAAATTAATGTTTATATTTTAAGTGACATATTGCCCTAATTTTCCCAATGTACTAAACCTATATATATTATATTTGTAACACTGTTATATTTTTTATCTTTAAAATTATGTAATAGTATTTTAAGAAAAAAAATTGACTATATGTTTCCCCAATTTGAAGATAATTTTTCAAAAATATAAATCTAAATCATCATCATGAAACCAAAAACACAAAAGAAAGACTCATGTCTCCACTTTCCCTAGTAACTCAAGTATCATTGTGAATATTTGGTGATTAATCCCTAATTCATGAACTAAAACATTAGTCCATCCAAATTATTAATCTCGTTCATATCACAAATCACCCAAAATGATGTAAGGTATTCCAAGGAGATATACATACTGTCATGGAAGAACCTCCCTTGGATACAATTTTTAATGAACCAACCTGAAGTACCATCCAAACCAATATTTGATCCATTATTTCAATGAACCGAAGAGAATTTATGATCTCCATGGACTAGAGACAAGCACATGGTCATCAATACATACACTTTGGGAATGATTTTTCCCATAAGTGAAAATTAAAAGTAATGTGAACTACAGAAACATCATCAGATAAATAAATAAATACTAATATAACATGATACAAATTGATGATACAAAACTGAAAGCATAATAAAACTACCAAAATCTCTATATCAATTGTCCATGACAATCCACCATGACCCAAGACACCGACCCTCAACCATCCAAGAAAGAATCAATAAATACTGTCAATAGAACATAAGCACATGCTAAAATAACATAGAAGTTGCAAGCACCAAATTATACAAGTAGTGTATGAGATATAGAGCCTAGTAGGATTTCAAGAAAGAGTCTATGAAATTACATCATATGGTAATTCAAATATGATAAATTATGTGCATAATAAAGTGAGTACAAGGATTTAAAATTTAAAAAGGAAAAATAAACCCATAAAAATAATTTTATATTGGATTTGGGTTTAAAATAGATGTTTAAAAATTTAAAATGATTTATAAAACAAATGTCAAAAACATGAAATTTCATCATTTCCAAATGAAACATTTATTGATATTATTTTAAATCCATTTCACAAGATATATCTATATCGGTGATGATAATTATGAACATGAATATGACATCAATAATTTTTCAAAAGTCAATACAATAGATTCAAGGTGCATTATCTCAATAAACAGATCAATCAAGAGCACAAATCAATCAAGAAAGGAAACTCTTGTTCCAAGTAGTGATAATGAACAATATAATGTATCTGTTAACATGCATATGGATGTCAAGTGTATATCCTAAATATGATGGTGATTCAACCATAGCAAATCTAATAAAAAATCATCAGGACCAATCATCAAGATTTAATTTAGTTTCACGGGTCCCAATAAAACTAATTTCTTACACACCCTATTTTTTGGGTGTATAGTTGTTGGAAAAAATCCCTCAATATAACAATGTATTGTTTTTTGGGATGATTGTGCCTGTTTAAAAAGTGGGTTTCCATGATTAGTTGATGGGATCCAGAGAGATTGTTGAAAAGTTATATTGATAAAGATCCATGACAAAGGAATTGATTCTATGGATGTGGTATAAAATGTTTTTAAATAAGGTGGAATCATTTCCATGTGTTTGAAAAATTTTGGGTTCAAAATTTGGATAATGGATAAAGGTGTTTTTGGCAATATAATTTGCACGCAAGATTAAATATGGAATGGAAAGTTGTGGGCAAGACATGTTTTGGGATTACCACATAAAAATATAAAAAAATAAAGTAGTGCATGAAAGATTTTTATTTTTGTAAAAGATGAGGTTGCACAAAAAAGACTTAGACACCCAATGTGACATCAAAATGTGTTTCCCACAATCGGGAAATGTTCTGTGAAAGGCAGTCATTGGGTGAGAATCTTGCACAAAGGGATACAAATCAATATATATAAGTAACTACCCCTATCATTTGAGTAACTAAACACTTAAAGAAATATGATTCTATGAATCATGTATGAATTTTGTATAATGGGAGTTGTGCATAAGAAGGAAATTGTGCATAAGAAAGGAATGGAATGAAAGAGGTTTTCCATGACAGAACTTAAATGTTGCACACAAGGCATTAATGTTGCGCACATAACACCCAAAAAGTAGCATGAAATATTGTATTTTCCTAGTACTACTATAGTAAATGGGTATTCATCAATTGTATGAAAGTATAACTACAATAGGGAATCCATATAAAACTAAGGTTGTATTCATTAGGGATAATTAAGGGACCTATAAGTATATAAACTATGAGTGGATCCCTTCCAAGAGATGTGAGAAAAGGACGAGGAAGACTATGATCCTTTCCACTGGTAATGAGATAAAGAAAGAGAGAGAGGGAGTGACCCTTGGGAAAGCAGTGAGCTGACCATAAAACTTATAATGTCAGTGATCCAAAGCATTGATGTGATGTATCCAAAACCTTGTACTTTGGAAGGGATCATTCATGTATTTGGTATATCAGAACAATACCATTGTATGATCTTTAGACATAGCCTAGTGAGGTTGAACCAAGTAAAATATATACGTCCCATGCACGATTTAATTTTTGTTCATATATTCTTATAGGATAAGGAGAGAAGAGTTATTCGTTTAATGAAGAAACAAGATCTGAATGGGAAATAATTTTAATATATCATACCATGATTCACCCCATCTTAGGGAATTTTACCTAGTGGGACTAACAATTGGTATTAGAGGCTAAAGGTTGAAAGTATATGGTTTTCTCTAAGTAAAATAAATAGAGGTTATCATTCACAATAGTATTCTGATATTTTATGGAATTTTTTTAAATTATTATAGAATCAGATTTTGCACTACTTCCTATCATTTGGAATGGTTGTCTTTACAGTATCTATGCATGGAATATAATCCAATATTGATAGTGGTTCATTATTAGAAACTGATTGAAGGCAATTGGATGATGATGGTAAAGGGATCAACGATTTACAGGGAGGCCTATATAATGAAGTATATACGTAGGTGATATCATGTAATTTATTACATTCTATGTGGGAAAAGAAGATGAATATTTTTTAGGGTGACTCAAAAGTAAGAGAAACAAAGTTGCAAGTTCTGTAAAACAAATATAAGGATCTTAGAATACACCGTAATGAGTTTGTTGATACATTCTTTGAATAGGTAAATATTATTGTAGATGACATGCATGGTCTCAAAGAAATTATCGAAGACAAAAATATTGTATAGTGTATCATGATAAAACTACCACCTTAGTTTAATCCAAAAGGTTCTATTTTTTAGGATAAAGATTTGAATGAGATGACATTGGCCAGCTTGAGAAATACTACTGTTTCATATGAGGTGAAAAGTGATGATAACTAGTCTATGGAAAAATGGAAATCTAAAAAAGTGTCATTAAAGGCCATGAAGAGGATAACCATTAATGTCGGTAAGGAAGATGAAGAAATAGATGAGGTGATGTCATTCATTTCCTCAAATCTCTAAAGAGGAAAAGGAATGTTCAAAGGGAAAGTACATATTTACTGATTTTGATGTGGGAAGGTCGGAAAACATTCAACAAGGTGACCCATGAAGATTCAAGAAGATAAAGAGGTTGTTTTGAAATTTCATTGAAGAAAATTCATCCTATGTGAAAGAGAAGAAATATTCTAAGAGAAATTTCATCAAAAAGAATAATTTTATTTTAAGAGAATATGGAAGTTCAAAAGAATATGAGGTAGAAGAAATTGGAGGACTTTAAGGATCATGAAGCAGATTCTTTGGTGGAAGTTTTCATAAATCCCATAACAAAAGTAGAAAGAGAAAATGAAGAATGGAAATTTTATGGAAGATTTGACCTTCATGTTAAATTAGAAGATTCTCTTGAGAAAATTGTTGTTTTGAGAGACAAGACGAAGAAAACAACAAAAATGTTTATGAGGACAAAAATTATATGTAGTAGCAGAAAGAAGAGAATTTTTAGTTGTGTGAACAAATAGAAAAAATGAATGCATCAATGCTAGAGATCTCAGATAAGGTTGTTGAGTAAAAGATTTAAAATAATTAACATAAAAGGGAAATTGATAGTTTGGATTAAAGTAGAAAAGATCAAATAAAATGTATCAAAGAACATGAAGAAAAATTCATTGGTCTATGAAAAAGTGTTAAGGATCAAGAAAAATGGTTGAATCTCGATATGAAATTAGTAAAGAAGATCATACATGAAATAGAAAAGATAAAATTGGAGTATAGTGTTCTAGAAAAATAGAAGAAACATTCAAATCCAAATGATAAGGATGGTATGAGAATTGATAAAAAAATAGAAAGCAGTAACGATTGAATCTTTAACACAAAAAACCACTATGAGATTGAAGATTTATTTGGGAATGAAGTAGAATAAAAAGATTCAGAGATCTTATGGGACTATCTATAGTGCATAAGTAACATGAAGAAATTCACCTCACATCAGGTGTTATTGCTGCAAAGATATGGGACACGCATAAATTTTGTGTTATATATCAAAGAGATATCGAAAGGCACAAGAACAAAAATGAAATCAAAATAAAGAACCATACTCTAAAACATCATTAGAGGTTCATTGTTTTTGGTGTTGAGGATTTTGACACATGGCATATACTGTACATCATCCATGTTGAAGAATGTTCCAATATAGAACCAAATTGGTCACACACAGTAATTCAATGAACCATAAAGTGAGCTGAAAATGAAAAATCAGTTTGCAGTGTTGCAAGAAAAAGTTTTTCCATCATACAATAAGGAATATAAATATTATAAATCTATAACAAGTATGAAATCGAAAAAATGGATAATGAAGAAAAGAGTTGGGATGGTATTGGTTGTCTATATTTCCTTTAAAGCATTATATCACACTAGAATATAGATTATTGATAGTGGATGAACTCAACATATTTCAGTAAATAAGGATCTGGTGACCAGAATCAAGTACTATAATAAAGGTATTGTATTATTTGGTAATGATTAAGGTCTAAATATTATTGGATCAGAAAATCAATGTTTGGTGGAAAAGACATGAGATGTGAATATTTCTTGGTTATTTAAGGAATCTATCACAACTTATGAAGTGTTAGCCAATTATGTAATTCAGGACATTCCATAAGCTTTTATAGGAAATTATGTGTTAT
Source organism: Viscum album (assembly GCA_963277665.1). Lineage (NCBI taxonomy): Eukaryota > Viridiplantae > Streptophyta > Magnoliopsida > Santalales > Viscaceae > Viscum > Viscum album. The sequence goes on from OY728164.1 coordinate 996,730,047, forward strand.
CCATGAAAAATGCAGTGCAATTTTTTTTGTAAGTAAAGCTTATTAAAGGGAATCTTTAACTTTTTAGTGGAGAAGAAGATTTTTGTACAAGGAAGAGGAAATTAGTTATGGAAAAAACCTCTTGGTCACTTGATCCAAAATTATTTAGAAGATATGGTGAGAATTGATGCTACTATAGACCTCCCTAAGCTATCACGTGATAATACTCATACATGCGATGCTTTTAAACAAAGGAAGATCATTCAAAAGATATATAAGGAAAATAAGAAAAGGTCAAAAATGTGCTTGAATTGGTTCATATTGATGTGTGCAGACATATATCACCAATGGAAGTTGATAATATATTGGGTCGATCAATTAGGAGTATCTGAATAGATAATGGAATAGAGTTCACAAATAGATAAGTAGATGATTATCTATAGAAACATCGGATAAGGCACAAAGTTTTAGAAGTAATAACCCCACATCAGAATGCTCTATTTGAGAGGAGAAGTCATATTATTAAAAACATGGCTAGAATAATGCTCATTGAGAATGTCATTCTAGAGAAGTATTATAAAGAATAAGTCATGAAATTGGTCTACATATCAAATAGAGTGTTATTGTGTCCAAAAGAAGAAAAGAATCCATATGATATTTGGTATGAAAAGAACCCAATGTTGAAGTACTTTCCAGTAATTAGAAATTAGTGATTCATTATCAACAAGGATAAATACAGGAAGTTTGAATCCCATGGGGATGTGGGGATATTTCTCAGCTTCTCAAAGAAAAGCAAAGAATATAAATGCTTCAATAAGAATATAGGAAATGTAGTTGAAATCAAAGATGTAACTATTATAGAGAATGGGTAGAATCTTCGACAATAAATGATCAGTCTCAGAAGGATAGTGATTAAGAGATAAGTAGATTAGGGGATGTTCTCATTCCATAAGATAATTTAGAATAATTATATAATAATGTGAAGGATGAGGATAAATTAGTATCTGAATAGAAACTAATGAGAATAGATGAAATTGATAGACAGAACATAATTAGTGATCAGATAGTGAAAGTGTAGACTAAGAGAATGAAGACTCAATAGAAAAAACCATACTTATCTTAGGTAGAGCATAAATGTTTTGATAAAGTAGTTGGAGATTAGAATTGGGTTCATTCTATAAATATATTGAACAAATTGAGAAAAATCATAAATGAGAGATGGTTTCGAGACCAAAATACAATAATGTCATCAGAACTAAATGTTTTTTTCACAAAAAGATGAATGAAGCTGGTGTTGTGATTTTAGATAATCAAGAATAGTGTGCTAAGGGTACTCCCAGATAGAGGGTATCAATGTGGATGAAACATTTTTACATCTTTCATGGCTAGATTCAATCTGGTTATTCTTGGCCATGATAGTGTAAAAAAAGTTCATCATTTTCCAAATGGATGTCATGTATGTATTTATGAATGGGGTTCTAGAAGAAGAAGTATACATTGAGCAGCCAAATGTTTTTCTTATTCATGAATATGAGAATCATTTTTTCCCAGTTGAAGAAGGTGTTATATTGGTTGAAGAAAGAACCAAGAGCATGATATTCTAGACTAGATTAGTTTTTTAAGAAGCTCAGTTTTCAAAATGGTGGATTTGATTACAATATATATGACAATGATGATTGTAATCAAATAATGATGGTACTGGTATATATTTATGACATAATATTTGGAGGATCAGATGAAGTGCAATGCACGTAATTCAAAAAATTCACGAAAAGAGAATTTGAAATGTCAATTAACAGTGAATTTATTTTTTTAATTGGTTTAAAAATGACATACAAAAGTAGTGGCACATTTATTTATCAATATAAATATTCCAAGGATGTTTTGGGAAGATTTGGAATAGATAATTTAAAGGAGATGATGGCTCTAGTGGCTACTTAGATGAAAATGTCACGAGATAATAAAGGCAAAGTAGTTAATATCACCGAATACAAGAAGATCTTTAGAAGCCCTTTGTAATTAACAATAACATGACCATATATTTTTTTCCACTAGTAAAGAAGCTTGGTATTAAATAAATCCCAGGTAAATCTACTTTCTTGTAGTCAAAATAATAATTCAGTATATCAAGGGCATGACAAATTTTGCTTTACTATATAATGAAAACCCTTAGAAAGATTTATTGAGCTATATAGATTCAGATTGGTCTGGATCAAATGATGAGAGAAAATAAACCTTAGGTGGTGCATTCTATCTTAGTGGATAGTGTATTTCTTGGATAAAAAATAAATAAGATTTAATTTCATTGAGAAATACAGAAGTTGAATATATTGTGGCTACTCAAGCATGCACATAGTTATTGTGGATAAAGAAGAATCATGATGATATGAGAGTTGAAGTGAAGTTTCTGATAATAATCCATTGAGATAATTAATTTATTATAAATATGAGAAAAAATAAATTCCATCACTTAAGGACAATGAACATTGAAATCAAGTATCATTTTGTTAAGGAGAAGGTGGATCAAGGCCTTGTGATGTTAGAGTATGTGCCTATTAAACTATAGGTTGTAGAAATTCTGACAAAGACCATAACCAAAGAAGTGTTTGAAAGGAATCTAATAGACATGGGAGTTCATTTGACTCCCCAAACTTGATAATGCGTGGATGTAGGACCCATATCCCCATGGTATGGTGTGTTTTCACTAATTCAATGATATGTGTTCTTTACCCTGGTAAAAACCACCCAAAATTGACCTCTAGTTCCATGAAAAAGGGAGATAATGTGTGACTATTTAAGGGGAGAAAATGTTTTGCTCAAGATTGGGGGAGAAGCTGATAGGTGGAGCAACAATATAGGGGATAAGATGATATTGGGAGTAACATGATAAGATTTATTCAGTGTTATGAGGAAACAATCAGAGATTACCTTGGAAATCATTAATAATTCCAAAACATGAGAAAACAAGAAGTTAAATAGATGAGTTTTAAACATAAAAATGCTAGAAGTGATTGATCAAATGATAAATATCATGAAATATGAGGTTCATTATGAAAGAAGTTGAGTGGTTGGGTGGTTATGGAATGAAGTGGTTCATTGATGAAATTTTCATGCTACTCTTTTTTCTCATAGAGATCATGGATCATGTGGGAATAGAGTGTGTGCTACGTAAGTATTTTCTCACCATATGAATCAAAATAAAAGAATTGTGATAGAATATAAAAGAATATTTAATGATGTATCAAAATGTAGAGTTTTCAACAAACCAAAAGGTGGAGATTGTTGGGAAAAATCCCCCAAGGTAACATTGTAGTGTTTTTGTTGTTGATTGTGTTTGTTGAAAAATTTGGTTTCCATGATCAGTTGAGGATATAAAATTATATTTTTGATAGGTTATTATGATAAACATCCAATACAAGGTAATGGATGCTCTGTAGGTGGCACAATTTCCTAGTGTTTTCCAAATTCTTGAGTCCAAAATTGACAGAATTCAGAAATCTGTTTTTAGTAAAGGAATTTGTGTGAAAGATTGAAGTTTTATTAGAAGGTTGAGTAAACGACATGTTTTTGGTATTAAAACATAAAAATAAGGAAAAAAATATGTGAGTGAAATATTTGTATTTTCATGAAATATGAGGTTGCGTGAAAGAGACTTACGAACCCAATGCGACATTAAACTAGGTTTTCTGCACTCATGGAAATATTTTGCACTAGGAAGTCATTGGGAAAGAATATTGAATGCAGGGAGGGAAATTCCTATAAATAAGTGTCTATCCATATCATTTTAGTATATCAACACTTAGATAAATATGAGGCTCTGAATCAAGTAAGAATTGCATGCAAAGGGAGTTGTGCTTAATATGAGATTTGTGAGTAAGAACAGAGTTGCACAAAAGATATTTTTCATGAAAAAAAATTATATTTTTTGTGAAAGGCATTAAAGTTTAATTAAGGATACACAAAAGGTTGCATGAAATATTTAAATTTCCCAATAGTACATTGGTAAAGGGGTATTCATCAAATGAATGAAAGTGGAACTTCAACAGGGCATCCATCTACAACTCAGGATGTATTCATTGGTGATAATGAAGTGGCCTAAATTATATAAACTATGATTGGATCCCATCCAAGTGTAGTGGAAAATTTATGAATAATATGGTGATCATTTCCACTGGTAGTGAGCTAGAGAATGGGACAGAGGGGGTGACCCTTGGGAAAGTAGCGAGCTGACCCTAAACCTTGTAAAGTCGATGAGAATGTGAATAGAAGTGATCTAGCCTGATCCTTGTACTTTGAAAATTAGATTTAGTGTATTTGGTACATAGACACATTTTCATTTTATGCTCCTTGGACATAGCCCAGTGATGATGAACCAAGTAAAATCACTACGTCCCATGCATTATTTCATTTATGTTCATATATTGTTACATGAGAAGGAGATAAGAGTTTTTTTGTTTAACAATGAAAAATGATCCTAAGGGGTAGTAGTTTTAGTCTATAATACCCTGATTCACCCCCCTCTTTGGGTATTTGACCTAGTGGGCTGAACAATAGTCATATCTTGAACTATTCATGTTCTATAAGAATCAACTAGATAGGGTGTGATTCCACTAGATAATCATCGATCAAGTTCATCTCATATTTCAACCAAAGTTACAATGACTAGTTAAAATATGTAAGTGATATTATCAATTTATGAGGATCACAATAGGGATCCTTATCAATATCAATCATGGAACCATTCCCTTAAATCACATCTCACTATCACCCTTGAACTCCCTTGAGTTAATAATACCCTTTCCAAAATCTATAAATTGGAATCATAATTATCATGTAATCCATATCAAGGTATTATCACAAGAGATGATCATCATAATGTGCCAAACCCATCTTCAAGCATTGTAAATTTAAATTCAAAACACTTTTTTAAAATCAACACTCAAATGGGTAATAAATCTTGATTTCCCTCACCTATCTTTATCAAATTTAAAATGGGACATTAAACCAAAAAATTATTTCAAAACATCTTTATGGAATTAATAGTAAGTTTAACAACAAAAATATATAGAAGTCATTTAAAAAAATGTATTTACAGACTCTTTCAATGTGATAAATTCACTCGTTTCAAATCATCCAAGAATGTCCATTTAATCAAATGGGGTAAATAATTAAAGGAGAGTTATTGGTCATTTCAAAAATTAAATATTTTGGAACCCTTTTAAAATCATTTCTTTTATCAGCTAATTTCATTCAAATAAAATAATTTCAATTTGGAAACCAAACATAGGCGTAAGACCTCAATTGTTACATAATATTATTAAAATATATTGAAAGGAAATCAATGTAAATATATATAGACCATATATTAAGAATAATAAGTTTATATCCTTGGATTCTTAAGAAATAATGATTTACAAAAGGAAGTAAAATCATAAAAACACCTACATGGAAAAACTGGGTTCCTACAATAACAAATCTGAGATGTGTCACATTTTTGACAAACACTGAATCATGGAAGAGGGATCTCAAGAGAATAAAAAATAACATATATCCAACATTCAACATAAATCATCCATGATCCAACAAATTACAAGGATCCTCTAGAAAGAACCAATAAAGAGGTGATAAAGTATTAAACACCAAGAGAAGAATATTATACAAGATTAGGACCATCAGTTTCATCATAATTATTATCTTCTAAGAGATGATTTTGGGAGTGATGAAATGCCTCTAGTGGGTTCCCAAAACCTATAGGGAGGAATTTGGTTTGAATGGGATGAGTTTTGTGTTAAATAGGGAGGTATCTGTATTTTAATTTAATTTTCAGAGAATTAAAAATGTAATAACACAATTTCATGGGTTTGGTTACATGTTTAGTATTAACTATGTTCCTAACCATGCACCCCAAAAAAATAAACTATAAGATCTGTAAGGTTCGATGGAACAGTTTGAAAAAACCATGCACCAACCATTCACCCCCATCTTGACTATTGGTAAAAGATATACATTTTGGCTACACATTTTGAAAAATCATTCCCCAGCCATCTTACCACTTATGGATCTCCAAAAAAAGGTGGTAAAGGCTGCATGGTTTTTATTATCCATTGAACAACCATTCTTAGGTCCAAAACCTTCAAATATATCCATATGCCTAAAAAACCCAAAACATGGTCTATATAAAGGGGAATTAAAACAATGATTCAAAAAAACCTGAAATATGGTAATGGGATGTTACATGGGATCTTTCTTAAATTAATATTTTTATCATCCAAAACCCTTTTTAGACAACTTTAATTGATTTTGTAGGATCCAAGTGTATAATACATATAACGGTGATCCAAACATGCTATATTGATCTACACACAATGTCTATGGATTGCTGGGTGTTATCATGGAATATTTATCATCATATGATGTTATTATTCCTAATTGAGATGATTCATTAGGGATTGAATAATTTACCTTGTACACTCATTCTTGAGATGGTGGATGAGGAAGAAAAATATCTAGAGTGTTCTTTATTCTTGAGAGATAGCTCAAGATTTCATTGTTCATAACGATCCTATGAAATGATCAATCTTGATCAATCCATAAACCAAAGATGTGGTTGTCTATTTATAGAGGTAGTTTTAGAGTTAAAATATTATTTAATTGAATAATTACAAAAAATAATACATTAAACATAATTTGACCCCATGTCATTTAATAATAGAAATATTATTTTTCATGGTGTGTGAAAAGTACTGCAACAATAGATGTTATTTTAGTTTCTTATAAATTAATATTTATTACTAGACACAATTTTGTTCCTCCCACCCCCCTATGCATTTATCTAATACTAAAATTAATATTCAAATTAATATTTATTCATAAAATAAATATTCTATTCATAGTATTGAAAATAAATATTTATTAAATATTCATTAAATTAAATGAATATTATATTCACATATTGGTGAATAAATATATATTAAATATTAATTTAATTAAATAAATTATTTAATAATTAATAAATAATTATTTATTACCTTTTGAATAATAGGAAATAAATAAATATTATATATTCTCAAAATTAAACTATCACCAAGTGAATAAATATTTATATAATATTTTGGATCAATAAATTCTGAACAAAATTATTCCTCAGTCTTGAGAATAATATTTATTATAATAACTAATTCAAAATAGATGTTAATTAAGATCAATTTAGGAAATTAGTGTGTGAACCTCTAGGATTCATTATCAATGTCATTAGAAGGGATTTATTGAAGTCCATGTTTATTGTTTAACATTGGTTCAAGGAACAAAAGAAAAAGATGTTACTATGTAAACATTAATAACTACACAAAAATTCTTATAATGTAATATAATCCTTTTTTCATAATATCTCATTAAGTAGGATACACAGTCGGGGAATCAATCTATTTGATAGATACATATTTATTTGAAAATATAAAATAGACTCATTGTTAAACCATGTCCATGGAATTTAATTTGATGGTTCCACTTCAATCAAAGGGATGCGATATCAACTTCCATTAATATGGAAAGGACATATCCTTAGTTGACCAATTCATTAATAATATGTCATTCATGATTCACCCAACATACCATACTTCCCATGAACATATGGAATCAAGTTTTTGGTTAATAAATCTATTTTTACGATCCATGAAAAACATTGGTAATAACAATAAAGTATAAGGAGTGTTACACACACTCGTAGATAGAGATATCTGATGACACATAAACATACATTATTATAATAGGAATTTATATTCAAATAATCTTCAATCTTAAGGATTTAAAACTGTAAAATTAATTTGATGAAGACCCATCTTTTTATGAGTAATTGCATCCAATAGTTAACATACTATGTTCCCCATCATAAAATGTTATCATACCATAGAACTAGGTTTAAGAATACCATCATGGAATTTCAAGGTTCTTATCATAGAGGGGAAATGCTATGACATTTTGAATGTGATAGATACTCTAGGATATTATCAAATTAATGTTATGAAAAATAAAAATCAATATTTGATAATGCATTTAAACAAAATATTCATATATTTGAATAAAAAGTAAATATAAAGTAATAATTACTTGGTTCTTGGGCACCAACTCCAACAATATCTTCTTCATGTCCATCCCCAATCCCTAACCATCTACCCCATTTCATGAAACATTTATACAAAAAATTATATATTCATAAACACAAATATGTATTTGTATTTAAGGGACCACCTACCTCTAAAAAGGATTTAATATCATATCTAAGCTATTTTAAGCCTCAGCCTAGCCCTTCCATTCCTCGACCATGCACTTACCACCACTCAATCTTCTATTTCACACCACATAATAACAATAATTAATTATAATTGATTATAAATAAATATCTAATTTAATCCAATATAGAATAATCAACTAACAACTTACCTAAATCTACCACAATACCAAAACCTCGATCAAAACTCATGGATGATTGACAACAAACTATCAACACAAACTTGGAAAAGACCTAACCAACAACACTCGATCACTCAGTAATTTAACTTAATTTAATAAAAAAATAAGAGAAAATTAACTATAGATATGTACCTCACAAAAACTATATGAAATAGAATGTAGTCATCCTTTGGAGAGTCCCTCTATCTAGGATTCATGAATTCCCCATCCATATTGGTTGATTCCACATTCCTCTAAGGTAAGTGAAGTGAGATACTAAAATAAAACCAAGGGATATGAGTGAGAAGATATGAGGGGTTCAATAATGTCATAAAAAATCATTTAACAAGGATTACTACTATAATGCTTCAAAAATGACCCCACTCTAAGGAGGGGGGAGGGGAGTATAAGAGAGGAAAATTTGACCAATAATGTCTTATTCCCAACCCCAAAGCTCCTTAAATCCCGAGTACCCCAAAAATAGAAAAGGTTAAATGAACCACTTAAAAAATCCACACTAACTAGGAAAAATATCTTCATCAGATTCTCATTCAATCCCCATTAACCCAACTAATGATCACATGTTTTTGGAGGCTCTAGGTAGTTTCTTAGGCCACTGAAATTTCCACTAGCTATCCATTGGATGTTGAAATTTTTTACCATCCCCGATCTCTCATCCTTACTCCAATGCTTCTATAACTGTAGGGTCACCTCCATTGTCATAAACCTCATCTAGAAACAACTTTGGGGTTTTAAACTCTCTAAAAGTAATTTTGAGTCATAATTCTCAAAATTAACCATCCACCATATAAAAACTCAAATACTTTTTAAAAATAATGGCCTAAAATTACAGAGCTCATTACACAACCTATAAAACATCAGGATGATCATTGATTAAGGATAACTAAATATTGTACTATGGGGGTATTTTAACATTATAATATTCATATATAGTAAAAATTTCCCATAAATTATAGATAATTGAATATATAATTTATTATGAAAACTTGGTATATTTACATTAATGACAACCCTCACATAAAATCCCTCATGTATCAAATAGTCAAATACATTTCATGACCCTCAAGGAATTATTATGATTTTGGATCAAATAATTATCATCTATAGAGCCCCATATATCTTAAAATATATCTTCTCAACAATTTCATGAATGAGATGATATTTTACAAATATTTTTTTGGTTCTTTGATGATATCATGGCTTCTTGGCCTGATAAATTTCTCGAGTATTGTCATAGTAATGATCAACTAATCCAAAACTATAAAAACCATCCCATAATCAATGATTAATGTATTAATAAAACAATATCCCTTTATTATTTATAAATAAGTGATATACTTTCCCACTATTATTTAGTCTACCATAAAATATTTTTAAACAGTTTCATGAGATAAATGAAAAGTCATATTGAGATCTTATATCATCCTTATTAGTTTAGAAGATAGTATTAGAGTGACCCTTTAAAATTTGATATTTCTCTCCTTTATAGACAAAAAAATGTATCATTAATAACTTCTAAATAGATAAGTATATTATTTAAATCAATCCAACGACTCTTAACAATATTGTATTGGAATTATATTTTCATGTTCAATGAACACGAGACATCAAATTGAGCATAAATCATAATACACATTATATATCCTTTGGTGTATATATAAATAAACATATCATTTTTCCAATTTTTAAATCCTTAGTAGAGAATCAATTATTCATAATACATTTACCATTAAACAATAATAAAAACAATTTTTGGATTTTTCTAAGTGAAAACCATTTATTAAATTACTATTATAAGTTTTGTAATGACTTATAAGAAAATTATATGATATATATGTTTATAGAAGTTTATTCTAAGTATGTAGGATGGTCCAAAAAATTATTTCATTGAGAAGAACATAACATAACACACCACTCTAAAATGTAAAATTTTGATATTATTTCTAACGTGTTTTATATCATCTATATATCAGACTATAAATTCAATTGCACTACCACTAACCCCCTTATGTACACTATAATTATTAATTTTTTGATTAAACCAAATATTTTTACATCATCATAAAACATTATATTTTAACTATTAGAGTAATAATTCAATCTATAATGGATCATTGAAACGTTTAAACAATAACATCATCATTTAAAACTTAAAATATTTAAACTATATCATACCACATCAAAAACTAAATTCACATTAATAAAATAAGTTTTGAAATATAATTGATATATCCATAATCATAATGATATAATTTATAATTTTTTAATGATATTTTTCACAATAACTGGTCAAATGTAATCATTCTAATTAATATTGTAATTTTTTCTAACCGTTTGATACCGTGGTTAATTTTTTGGAAGAAACCCTACCATCCATGCTGATTCTTTTATATAAAACCAACTTTCACCCAATGTGTTTACCTTCCGTTTCATTAGTAATGTTACACAAATAATTAGTGTACATATAGTATATCTAATATCTCATATATATAATAATTTATTATAATTGTAACTCTTATTGGGGTTTTTTTGCAAGTAAGATCTACCATTAGAATAATAATCCATTATCACTTTCCATAACTAATATATATGTCACATGATTTGATGAATCCTATTAGACATTCGAGAGAATTCTGTATCTTGAGTTGGTTTTGTTTCAAGAACCCATTTATTAATCAACTTATCATTTATCATAGACATAATTATTATTAATTAGTATTAAAAATAATAATGTTAATATATTTTCCCACTAAAACCTTAAATAATTAGATATCATTCATTTAGAAAACCATGTATATCTATAAACACTTTTTATTCAATAATATTTCAAAATAAATATCCCAAGAAATTTTAAGGAAAACCCAAAAAATATATTTCTCTAATTTATGACCATGTTTATCAGAATAAAACTGATGAATATATTATTTATAACCTTAAATAAACATAAAATATAAATTGGGTTATCTCTCATTCCATATCTCATATGGTTCCTCTATAAATTTCATTGATAGAACACAATATAGTATAACAGATTTATATAATAAAGTAAATCCTTAGAATTATATGGGACATTTTTGTTGACGTATCATTATTTGAACATTGTTCAACAAGGAATTTTTTTTGTTCTCAGACACACTAAGCATCTATGGTGTACCCTTAGGTTTGAGTTGGGAAAAAATTCCAAAATCTCTAAGATGATAAAAAAATTCCTCGATTATAAATTTACCACACCAATCATGTTATATAAATTTAATTTTGAGAGTATACATACCATATCACATAATTATATTTTTATAATTAGAAAATTATTATTGTATTACCTTAAACATGAGTAAAAAAATTAATAAGGATCCTTAGTTGTAAAATAAATTATTTTTGTTGATTTTTTTATTAAATCATTCACCAGGCTTGTAATATTTATTATGAAATGATTATGTAAAAATATATATATCAGTATGAGTTGGGTTATTACTCATACACTAAAATTTTCATAATTGGATACTTATAATTTCTCATATCATTATTTTATTATATATCTCATATATTTATTTTTGGCATTACATATTAATTTTCAATTTATTTATTCATATTGTTATTTATTTTTCCAATTTTTTAAATCCATGGATTGTTTTCAAAATTATTTAGTTCATTATTTTTTCATAAATATAAAGTTATATGAAATGTACATTATTGTAAATGGTAGTTTTTAATTTTATAACCATTGAGTCTTAGGACTGAACAATGTATGACCCGATGAGTTTTAAAAATTTTATAAACTAGTTAGAAAAGGTTTACATGTTATATGGAATTCATATGAATATAATTCATAAACTATAGATAATTTCCTATAACTATATTGATATCCTAAATTCTCAATATAATGTCATATATTATAATAAATTCATACACACACTACTGGAATGTCATACATACTAGAATTAAAGTATCACAAAATAGATATTTTTATAAACTATAAAGTAATATGAAAATAATAAATTCATGCATGGGGTTATATACAATCCGATAAATTCTAAAGTCTCTTGAGATTTAAACTTCATATATGGATTTTTAAAGCCATATACACATCAAATGGATTAACCATTTCTTTTTAAAAAAAATTCAAAATATACTCTAATTTGATTATATATATATTTTTTATTTTATTTCCCTATATGTTGATATTAATTGTTTTTCAAGAATTATTTATTTTATAATTACTTATCAATTTTTTTTATTTTATAATAACTAATTACTGAAATTTTTTTATGCATGATTAAATAAAGATCATATACAAAGAAGCATGTTTACTTTTTTTATATTTCATAATTTTATAATGAAATTTAGGAAATTGTTTCAAAAATATTAAATGATTTTTTATATGAATTAAATGGACAATAAAATGTACAATTATTTTAAAAATAAATGTTAAAAAACATTGAATTATTTCATTTGTTTAACATATATGACTCCTACTTTGTAAAGGATGGAATACAGTAACTAATATTTCTGAATTATGGTAAGAAATCCCTCTACCTGAGACCACTTTTCGGTGACCAACAAGATGGTAAATAAATAACATTAGACATTCCTCCCAATGTACCAGAGGCTACTGATTAGTGACGAGGTTCATATAAGATTCTTGGGGAGACTATATCCCTTGGTCATAGTGTAGTAACAATATAAAAATAATGAAATTAACATAAGTCACATAAAACCAAAAGAAAAATCAAGACAATATACAACCTCTAATCATAAGCAATGAAATATCTGAGATAATTCTATAGGAGAGTTAAGAGTCACACATATCAATAGTCATATACAATAGGAACCAAAACTAAAAAAGAATAAATAACTAAAATCTACATAACTCTTTACATCAGTTTTAGCTCTAGGTTGGTTCTCAACTTCAATGAACTATCCTTCCAAGAATGAAGGGTCTATAATTGAGTATTTTCCATTACCCATACCTTCAACCATGAAGTCTATTAAGGTACCAAATGATATCTTGAGTTGAGTGTGGGTATAATTGAGTAAGAAACCACTAATGACATCTCTAAATAAATATATCCTGTAATAGAATTCATGTACAAGTGAATTAATAATTTAACAATTGTATTTCCCATGTACATGAATAAAATAAAACTAGAATTTATACTTAGATTTGAGACATTAATTTACTATACCTTTTTTAAAAAGTGATGGGGTGTCTCTAAGAACGTCATGAAAACCATTCCAACCATAAAAGCATGACCACGCTTGTGGGTGTTTTCAAAGGTATCATGAACCACCACTTTGATCTTTTTATCATCTAATATATTGTAGTATATAAAACCCCTATGGTTTGACTATAATCCAAGAAATATTCCCGCAATTATCATTTCACAATGTTACCACTTTATAAATTTATAAAAAACAAGGCATGACAAAAAATTATCTACTTTAGGACATATAATTATAAACACATGGAATCAATACCATTTCACATTCTCATTTCAAAAACCATTTCTAATTTTCATTTTCAATTCATATTTTAAAATACCATTTTGAAATACCAATAACAAAATACCAATAGAAAAATAAGAATTCTAAAATAAAAATTCAATATACCATCTCAAATTTTCATTTCCTTAACCATTTTATATGGTTATTAGCTTAAAATAAATTATTCTCATGGATCCACCTTTATATTTCAATTTTTAATCTAAAATAGGCTAAATAACATGGGGGAAAAATTTATCAAGTGTGAAATTAATATATAGGGTTTAGTGATGAAATACTGATATGAAATGTGACACAAGAACTTGGAAAAAAGTATATCACTATGGGGAAAAACAAAGAGATTCCCAACCTTAGTGTAAGAGGATTCTACACACACAAAAACATTATTTGATTTGGAAAAAAAGTTTAAAGACATAGAAGAAAATAAATACCTAAAAATAGGGAATATTAGACATAAAATAAAAGAAAACACATTCCCATGAATTAAAACATGAGGGATGGTAGGAGGATTTCTAGAAATAAATAGAGCTCGACAATACATAATACCGAAGGAAAACATAGAATGATCAAATAATTCCCATCGTGTTAAAGTAAAAGAGCAGAGGAGATCAACAAGGGGATATTATGAATGAGAAATGGGGGGGGGATTTAGGTGAGGTTTAAGGGAGGATGTTTGTGAAAATAAAAAAACTTTTGAAATTAATAAACAAAACCCAGGAGACCACTAATAGGATACTAGAATCTACCTACCAGCTGGTGGGCTAGTGGTGGATAAGTGCTAGGTCATCAGAGGAATAACAGACCCATTATCCTATACAAAATTATTGGTTTTCCACCTATCATCTGGTGTACATATACTGATTAGATTGAGGGACTAATATATCATTTGAAGTCCCAACTAATGTCCTTGGATCCCTGGTTCTATAACCCAACATCTATATCCTTTAAAAAATATCTTACACCACCATAACACATGAGGTTTTGCTAAAAATTTAGTATATAACACGTTAATGATGGGGTGGGTGTTACAAACACCCCACTATAATGAAACTCATCCCCCTGATTCACCCTCATTAAGCTTCCTTGAAGAATAAATCTATCTTTTGGGCATTGATGTTAAATTATTTCTCCCAAGTATCCTATCGGTTAGGTCCATGATTCCACAACACCCATACTATAGGAACAATCATTACACGAAGAGTCAACTTGCTACGATCCATTATGTGAACTTGTTGTTACTTGAAATTAGTAGAAACCTCCATCTCAATGTCATCAATATCAATCACAAGTGAAAGGTTTAGATGATATCATTGAAGATAGGAGACATGGAAAAATTCATGCATAGAAACATACCTCGATGAATGTGAAAATTGGTAGGACATAATAATATCCTTTTATATCACCTCAAACGGCCCAAAAAAACTCAATTATAAATTTCCATGCATCTAAATATAACATTTACCAAGTCTTAGTCAAATGCCTAAGAAAAAACAGTGCCCCACTATAAACTATAAGGGATTATGCCTCCATTCAATGCAAGATATTTTTCTTCTCAGGGCGGTAACTAAATGATTATTTTTTATTTGAATACACTCTATTGTCTCCTGAATGAGGCTCATCCCAATCAGGGATATTTCTCTAACCTCTTTCCAACAGAAGGTTTAAGGACACAACCTCTTATATATGTCCTAAAAAAATCCCTCTAAATGGATTCAAAATAAATTTTATCGTTAGAGAATCCTTCCAAGGCTAGATGATTCTCCAAAGAGCCAAAAAAACCGAGGGCACATGCCCAATGAAGGTCCTCGAGCACCTATATCTTGGGATTATATTTCCCAACCATCTATGGGTGATATGAGACATTCAAATGAAACTATATACAAAACTCCTTTTATAATCCATATAAAAACTTTAAGGTGAAATGAGAATCCCTATTAGTGAGAATCCACTATAAAACTCTACAAACATGTTCCACATAGAAGAAATATAACCTACTAATATTATCCCCAAAATAATCTTCCTTGATCTTCAAAAAATGAGATACTTTCAGATAATGATCTATGAATTTCCAATCATAATCATGACCATGAGGAATCCCCAACAATCATGTCACAAAGTCCATCGTGACGTTGTCCCACTTATATTATGGGACCAACAAATTATGTAGAAGAACAGTGGAACACATTTTCTTAACATTCACCCACCGATAAGAGGAGAACTATGCAATAAACACCACTAGGTATTTCTTTATCCATGTACACCAGTACTATCATTGTGTTTCACAATACATTTCAGTTAGAAGAAGATGCTTAATCCATATTAAAACATGGAAGTACCTTATCATCCATTCAAACAAACTTATTAGTTCTACAACATGACCTATATAATACCCTTAGATTTTATGAAAAATATTTTTAGAATAAATTAAAATTCTCTTATTGCTTCCATAACATGAAATAATGAGTTTTAATGAATAACCATATAATATTAATATAATTATTAAAAAATATTATTATAACCTAGCCATTAAACTTGGTGGTGTGAATCAGAATAGAAAATTTTAATTTTAAATTATAATTTTTTATATAAATAATCATATTGATAAAAATTACTAAAGTTTTAGTAAAGTTATTATATGTTTTCAAAATACTATTTGATCAAAAAATGTTTTTCTTACTTTTTGTGAACAAATAATAAAAGTAATTTTTTTAAAAATTTTTAAAATGCTTTTCAAAAATTAAAAACAATTTTGGAAATCTATATCTCAAAAATTTATTTGAGTGTTTTTTGGAGAATTTTTTGAAATGTATAATTTTTTGATGAATAGTAAAAATAGATATTTTTATTTAAAACTGACTTTGAATTTAAATAATTTACAAGATTAATTTAATTTAAATATGGTTTTAAAAGTAAAATCATTTTAGAACTATTTTTATTAATCCAATCTAGGTAATTTGAATTTATTTCATTTTAAAATTTTATATTAAAACTTTCTTTACATATGAACATTTTCTCTTTGCAAGATCGCTTTTTCATCACATCAGTGGGTTTTCATTAAAAATAAATTATGATACTTCAGTGAATTAAATTTGATAAATGGATTCCAAATTTTGAATTAGAATATTTTATTATATATAATAATATAAAATTAATTTTTGTTCATAATTATCAGTAAAAATAAATAAAAGTATATTACTACGATTAAGGATAAAATGATGTTTTGTGTATAAAGTACGCATGTGTTAAAATTAATTTTCAAAACACATAGGAAATTTATTTAATAATTTGGATTTTATATTTATAATCACTGGGTAAAAATTATATAATAAGTTTCATTTTATTTTTATTCATAGAGAATAAATTAACCAGGTAAATAAAAAGTGACTAGTTAACATGGTGAAAAATAAAATGGTAAATGTGAGTAAACATAGAGATTAAGGAACATATTTTTTAAAACATGTGTATTTTTATGTGGTAGAGGTGTTTCTAGACCACATAATACATCAAATCCATTATTTTATAATTTTTGAGTCACTTGCAGGTGAGAGTGACTTCCCATTGTTGAATAGTTTTATTTATTTAAAAAAATCCAATCCTCATAAATATTAAAATTAGACTTACTCCCCTAAATTATTAACACCTATTTGTAACATTGGGTTAAAAAACCATAAATCAACCCCACAACAACATTATTATATATGTTCTAGATCTTATTTTAATACAAAATTCAGACCCTAGGGTCTTTAATAGGAGATTCACATGTGGTTGTTCTAAGTGAAGTTAATTGTCTTCACTAAGCTATTTATTTTCTCTTTTTCTCTTACCAAATATTTTAATGTCATAATAATTATATTATAATTATACCGATGTCTAAAATATACTGATTTTTATTTATTTTTATTTAATATCCTACATTTATCTCCTCTTCCATCAAATGGGAAACGTAATTGTCGATCATGTGTATAGCAGACTACTGCCTCGAAAACCAATTTAATTAATTTTTCATCACAACCTATCAAGGTTGGGTGTAATTATGGATTTTAAATATTTATATGATATTTATAAAATATTTATGCTTATGAAATTTTCATATCTCATATAAATTCTTAATTTTTATTCCAAGGTAATTTCATAATGTTGCTTGTGTGTATGGTGGAATACCACCTTGTGAAATGATGTGATTCATTTTTCACATACACATTACATAAAAGGTAATAATGAAAAATTAAATTAAAATATTTTTTATATATGAAATAAACATGACTCTAGAATTGTGATATATTATCTCCCTTACTTTTTTTTCTTTATTTTGGGAAAATGGAAACAATATTCATGCGTACATACGTCCTACTGTCTCCTTGAATGGTGTAATTAATATTCTATATCTAACCTTTATGGATTACTATAAAGAAATTTATAATCAATATATATGATATATATATAATTTTTATCATTATTTATATTATGTAACTATGTTTAGAATAAATGGTTAAAAAAATACCATACCAAAACATACATGAAAAAAGAATCTATTATTACATGAATCGTAATTTTAACCCAAATAATTTTATTTAAAAGGTTATAAATGGTAATAAGAGAATAATATATTTTATAATATATATGATTATTTTTTCAAGTATATTTATAATAAACATATATGTATTATACATTAATTTTTATCAAGTATGAATGATATTGAGACTTAAGGTAAGGGATTTTCATCTCACTTTTATTTTATGTGGGCCACATGCCTTGTACAGAACTTATTTCTTTCCTATGTTGTATATAAAACCCATGATTTATTTTTGTAACTATTATCCTAAATTATGGGATATAAATATCTATATAATTTTATTTATATCATGGGGATTTTGATTCAAAACATAGAAAAGTGGTAAAAAAAATTTGTTTTAATATCATTGTTTATCAAGATTATTTATAATTATGTTTCCAAAGATTAAATGTTTTAATATATCTAGAAATAAACTAATTAATTTTATTATAATTTGTATATTTCTTGAAAATAGATATTTTACTTACATTTTCCTCGCTTTTTGTACTCAAGAGTCCAAAATAATTGTTTTTATGAAAAATCGACTTTTTTCTCTCTTCGGTTGAAAATATTCTTTCTTCTGCATCCATGTTTTCTAAAAATATTTGAAAGAGATTTTTTAATAATATAAAATTATTTATTAAAGATAATTTCATCCTTGTTTTAATTTTTTTAAAAATTTATGAAATGAAATCTTCTTCTTTTTTACCAAATGAGGTGTTTTTGACTTTTTACTTAAAACGTGAAAAGAATATTTATTTTAACATGTGAAACATGAATAGTATTTTACTCCATCATGACCAATAAATGTTTTAAGGAATAATTTATAATATTAATAGGTTATTTCTATGGAAAATTAATTTTATAATTTTTTTAACTTTTAGTTTTTAAAATGTTATTTTCAATGATAAAAGCTTATTTTCCTCAAGAAATATTCCAAGTGATCTTACAAAATCATTTTACATATAATATAACATCCTTTGAAGTTACTTATGATTTAATGGGGATTTAAATCAAGGATACCATTATTATTATTTATTTTAATGGTTTATTTTTATTATAAAAATATATTTATATAAACCATTCTTTTTTCCATGGGTAATGTTTTGATAAAATGATGAAGTGATTATGTAACCTTTTCTTTTTCACAGGTTATGCTATGATGAAATTTTATGAAACCCATTTATATTCATGGGTTATGATATAATAAATTTTTTATGATCTTATGGAATAATATAAATGATTTTCATTATGTGCTATGTGGGACCAATATCACCTTCTAATGTATTGTGTAAACATTGATATCCAATGAGATAAAGAGGAATGTAATAGAAATTGAACCTAGTTCCATACAAGTCCTTGTGCACTATTATAGTCATGGGTGTGAAAAATTAAAACAACAATGGTTTGGGGAGTGAAACCTGTGAACTATGATAGTTTTGGGAGTGAACCATGACTACTATGATGGTTAGGGGAGTGAACCCAATACACTATAATACACTTGTAAATGATCCTTAACTATAAAGAAAATGATATTATATGATTATGTGTACAAAAAAGTTCAATTTCTTATTCAAACTTTATGATTCCATAGTTTATGTTATTTGATTACTTTATCATTCATGTATTTGAACTGACAATATTTTTCCATGACTCAAGTTCATGATCTATGATATGCAGGTTATGGTTTTCAAATGTTATTCTCATGTTTTCATATACGTTTTCTCATGTTATATTAATATCTCCATTTTTTACCCTTTTTGAGCATCTAATATCACCATTCCTTATGTTTCCATTCTTTAGGTTATAAATAAAGGTATTATGTATGATGTATAATAAGGGTACTAATTATGATTAACTTATTGGAAGGTGGTTTAGTTCACTTATTAACCAGTTGTTTGTGTAACTATGTTTCCAAAGGAACTAATCTATATGATTATAGAATGGTTCATTATGTTATATAATGAATATTTTTATATTAATATGTGATATTTATGTTTGAGAATTTCGGGTCACTAAAGTTGGTATCAGAGGAAGGATTATTTAACCATTTGAAGATAGGATGAGAAAACATTAGTGAGAACCATATGGATAAGTATATGTTTAAGAAAATATAAATTAATTTTGGTGAAGGATAGAGTGAGTTGTTTTTACAAAATCAAAACTCTTTTTGGATATAATAAGTGGTTGTGGAACTATTATAGCTATACCTAGGGGTAATAACTTTGGAAAGGGTTTATTGATCTTGACTAGATCATCAATTGGAGCATGAAAATGGGCATTTATACAAACCTAGTTTTAAACTCCCATGAAATATGTTTTGGATATTTAAAAACTCTTTATGAACCATCATAAAATATTTGAATAATAACCATGAATGACCTTGGTTAAACCTAAGGTTTCATATATTTAAAACAAGGTGTCAGGACTTAGACACCGTATAATTGACTTTTCATGATTATGCGGTTTTAAACTATGATTAATTTATCTCACACTATGATTTTTGGGTTTAGTCAATAGATAGAAACCAAAGGAACTATGTTAATGTTGAGTGCTATGGACAAGGCAATGATTTTCCTCCTGATCAACCAAACATTATAGGTTTTTGAATAAAAAATCTCAATGCTATCATCACAAAACTTTATAAACCTATTGATCATGATGAACTTACAAATGAGTAAAGGAGATAACAAAATTTTGTTGAGTCCTTTATAAATAAACATTCACCATATTTTAGTGCCTCTCTTTAACCACTAGTTTATGGGAAACAGATATGTACCATTGAAAATATAATGTTGGTTCTTTAAATTTTTGAACATAAAAATTAATTTTTGATGTCTATAATTTGGATGGGGAAGTGGATCAATGGTGGGATATTATCAATAATACAATCCAACAAGATGAAATTAAATATATGAAATGGGATGAGTTTAACGACTTATTTTTTAATAATAACCTTCCTAATATTTTTCATATGATAATGGAGAATGAATTTCTTGATTTAAAGTAAAAGGATGGTGAATCCATTGGTACTTATAGGGTCATCTTTACAAGAAATATGGGGTATTATTCTGATATTATCATCAAACCTGAAAGTAAGGTTGATCGATTTTTTAGTGAATTAAAGAAATGTTTTCAAAGGACGTTGGCCATAAGTTAATTCAAACGATATGAAGAGACTTTCTGTTGTAATATTAAGGAGTAAAAAAAAGATTACGTTTCCCATTAATCACATTATATTGATAAGAAATGAAAGATGGAATTCATAGAATATTCTAAAAACAATGTAGAAAATAAGGTGAGCAGTACATCATTCTCAATGAGTGGAAGGAAAAATATAGGAAATTGTCTTGTGGTGGATAGTAAATATTTAAAGAGTGGAAAGGAATTTCATTGAGAAATTGTGTCACGACCCATCCCCAGGGGGCCGTGCCGTGACTACACCAAGCCCGCCTTCCATAGGCCAGGGGATGGCGACTAGCACCAAAGGCGCAATTCCCTAAAACTAGGAAGGAATTGAATTTATAACATATAAAGACACACACAAGAAAGCACAGAGCTGGACGAAACACCAATAAAACTATATAACAAAAGAGTACTAAAAGTAAAAGGGGCTATAATACAAGACCAACAGGAAAGTACAAGTACAAATGTGATACAATACAACTGAATATTAGAGAAAGTCATATACTGGATTATCCTACGGGGTTCCTACCTGAAGGGTAGGTAAATATTACCTCCTTAGCACTCCACGTCCATCTGTCTCCTCCGTGTACTGACACGTTGTATGGTCTACCTTCAAGTACTATCCAGTCCTGGTACTCTCATCCTCAGTCAGTGCTATCCGTCGTCTGCATCCAACACAACAAGGTGTGGGATAGCCCGTGCAGGGGTGAGTGTATGATACTCAGTAGGGACCCCGAGACCCTCAAGGTCTCATAAAATCCACCAAGGATAAACCAAAAAGAATAAAATAAATAGAAAACCCTACTTAGGTATATGCCCATACATATACCTAAGTTATCAAGTGATCTATCTCAATCGTGAGGAAAACACAGAAAAACTGACTTAGCTCAAACGAGGATTTTATTCTAGGGGGTAGTATCATGTAACATACCCAGTCACATTGTCGAAACCTCGACTACTGGAGAACTTCTCCTCTATCGAGTACAGTTGGCTTGTCGCCTCACCAAGCACGCTTCCCACTAACCTTAAACAATTAAGGTACTCCTCCTGTCAAGTACTGTGGATCTGCTACGTCACCAAGAATGCTCCCCACCGTGGGTATGCCGCGTCACCAAGCACGCTCTCCCTCGTACCATGCAGAGGTACTTCTCCTGTCGAGTAACATGGGTCTTTCGTGACACCAAGGCGCTCCCCAATGTGGGTCTGCCTCGACACCAAGGCTCTCCCCACTGGGCTAGTCGAGTCACTCCGAGTTGAAACGGTCAGCAGTCATCAGGTCTCAGCTAGCTACTAGGTCTCCGCACTATGCTCGCTCCTCTCTGAGAGGATACACTCCATGAGATACTGGTCAATACTCAAACTATCACGATTTCAAACGAAGAAGTATCTCAAAGTTTTTCCATGTCATAGGGGTCTCAACGCAATAGACGGTGAATCAAACGGATGCCCGGTCTATGGGTTATTAGACTTTTAGTCCCAGGGGCCCAGTTGGATTCGTTCTCGATCCAACCTAACTGTTTCCCAACTATACCCCAAACTCCAGTGGGGTATACTCAAAGGAAGTTCCATGCTCCAAGATTTCCAGCGCCACTAATGGTTTATCAAACAGACGTCCGGTACCAAGTACATGGCCAAAGGAGTGTAAATGTGTCATAGTGGGCCCAGGTCCGGTCCGAACCAGTTAGATCGACCCGGTTCAGGTCGACCCAGGCTAACACATTGGGTCTGGACCAGCCCGTTGGGCGGGACAACCCATTGGGTTCGGCCCAGCCTGCTCAGCCCAGCCCAGCAGGCCGCGAAGAGTTGTGAAGGCACGGACCGGCCGCGAGGGAGCAGACCATCCACGGGTCGGTGTGAGGGAGGTTCAATCTGGAGAGTGCCGCATGGTCAGCTCAGCCAGAAGGGCACCACGATGGAAGCTAGGCCTGGGGCTCTTGGTCGGTTCATCTTATAGGGCCGTAGAGGCGTGGCTCAGGGTGGCTCGGCCAAAGGGCCAGGGGGGCGTGGTCGGGGCTGGTTCGGCCAGCGGGTGGCTCGACTGGGGCCGGTTCAGCCGGGAGGCCGGAGGAACTGAGGGTGGCTCGGGCAGCAGATGGCATGACCGGGGTGCGGCGCGGCCGGGGCGCGGCGCGGCTAAGGGCCGGTTCGACTGGGAGGTTTGGGTGGCATGGGGGTGATGCGGGGTCGGTTCGACCGGGAGGTCGGGCTAGCGCGGGGGCGGCACGGGGCCGGTTCGGCCGGGAGGCCAGGGCACCGCAGGGGCGACACGGGTCATGGAGGCCACAGGTGGCGGCGTTGTTGCCTTGGTCGCCTTCGTCACCTTCATCGCCTTCCTCTGTTTTGAAGAACACCACAAATCAACCCAAGGGTTACAAAGTGGATGTTCTATGTCAGTTTGGCTGGCACTCTATGCATTAGAGCAGTACCAAAAGGTTCACAAGAATAAAGCACATCAATCCCTCCCGCAAAGATTCTTCCCAACCCACAAAATAAAATAAGGGGTGTACTTTTGAAGTGATAATCAAACAACATTAAACCCCTACCTCGGGTTGATACGTCGACGGAGTCATGGGGAAGAAGATGAATCGTTGGAAAAAAATATGGACGTCATTGTCGTCGATGTTTTCCTTGATCATCGGTTTGTGCATCGGTTCATCGTAGTCGAAGAAATCCTACATTGGAGGAAGTCTCAAGGAAGTAGGTTGAAGTCGGGGTTAGCGTTCTTCATCAGCATTCTTCGTTGGAAAAACGCGTTATGCGTTCAGAGAAATTGTTCTTCATTGGAGATATTTTCTCCCAAGGCTCCACCAAAAAGAAAATGGCCAACTGATCTGTTTTCCCCAACTTTAATCATTGGCACAAATTAAAAAATATCCTAATTAAACACCTAGGTTGGCACATTTAATTAAGGTGGGTTGGCTTTATTAATGTGGAGGAAGCTCAAGAGGCTCATCCACATTAAAGAGGGGGGGTTGAGTGGTTTTTTCTTCCCCCATTAATAAGAATCAGGTGGTCCTCGCCCCTAAATTCAATTTGGGAGGTTATTGAAAACTCAGGTGGTCCCCACCACAATTAAACATGAAGAGGGGGTTTAGTTCCAGTGGACCCCACCCCTGAACATCCACATGGAGGGTGGTTATAACAAAAATAAAATAAATCATCTGTTTATTTTATTTATTATTTCCAAAAACAACCAAAAATATAAATTTCACCCTTGAACACCTGTCGTCGAGGTAAAAGTCTCCTTATGCAAATACGGGTGCTGTGAGTTCAACAGTGATCTCTGATTTCAATTCCAAGAACTGGTTCAAATGTTATAAAAACCCGCACGCACATTTACTAAAAGTACCCGAAACAAAGTTCAGAAATTCATTCCGGGCACTCCAGGCCTTGGAATCGCGCGCCATAAATTTTCACTGACTCGTAAAATTCCCATATATAAAAAAAATACATGGAAATTACAAGTCTTTATATTCTCCCCACTTCAAGCTTCACATCCCTGTAAGACACAACTCAAACTAAGGAAACAAGTGGGGGTACTAAGCACGCATCTAAGCCTCCCGCTCTCATGTGCTCTCCTGGAGGTTCCCGTACTCCCAACGAATACGCACCAAAGGTATCGACCATCCATGAAGGACCCACTCCTATCGATCCTCAATCTATACTAGAACTTCAGTAAAAGTTACCCCATAGCCGATGTCCATCTCGTCATGGTTGATTATGTGAGAATGGTCGTGCATGTATCTTTTCATCTAGGATATGTGGAAGATGTTGTGCACCCGATGCAACTGAGGTGGAAGAGCTAAGAAGTATGCCACCACACCAACTCTACTAAGGACCTAAAAAGGTCCGATGAACCTCAGAGATAAATTGCCACCTCGTCCAAATCTCCGCAAACCTCATCGAGGTGAGACCCGTAGAAAGACGCGGTCACCACCATCAAACTATAGAGGTCTCTGTCTCTTGTCAACATACAACTTCTGCTTGCTTTGTTCAGTCTTCATCCACTCCTGGATGACCTGCACCTTCTCTATGGTATCACATACCATCTATGGTCCCACTAGTGTTCACTCCTATTGTAACAACCCGATATTTTATGATAAGTATTCTTTTTAATTTATTTGATGTCATGTGTTTTATGCTACAACAAGATTATCTTGTGTTATATGCCACACTGTATTAGCTATAAGTATACGCAACACTATTCTTATATTGCGTTACACACAATTTCAAGTTCGTTTTATAATAGTCATTCTACGCAATATTGAGTTTATATATATATATATTCAGCGTATAAATAAAATATGGTTGGATTCTATTATACGAAACAACGAAAGATTCTTGCACCACACGCAACCCTGACTTGGCTTGCATTTCACGCAATCGCGACTTTCCTCGATAGTGTGTGTTGTACGCAATATCAGGTTTCACTAAACATTGATATATGGTTATAATATTATTATGAACTAGATTTTATGAATAGTATTAACTAAATTTTAAATGTTATAACATTATTATTTCATCTTACACATTTTCTAGAACATGGTATGTGAACAAAATAAATTTTTCGGGTAAAATAAGTATTTTTCAAAAAATCCAGTTTTGCCACCTTTTAATGGTGCACCCACATTAAATCTAGTTTTTGACATGTTTATAAGTTCAATTTTACAAAATAAACTTCTTCTTTTTAATTAGGATATAAAAATTTACATTGGATAAAGTTTTTATATTTTTCGGATAACTTTATTATTTTAATGAATAGTAAAAACACGCTATATTTTAATTAAAAACAATTTTTTTCATCGTAATAATTTATATGGTTAAATTATATTATTGAATGGTTTTAAAGTATAAATAGAATATATTTTTACCATTTAATATATTTTATGTCATTATCATTGATTTTACCTTGAATTAATAGGTTAAATCAATTCAATCTTTTGCAATGTTTTAAACAAAAACCCGTTTTCTTTCGACAACAGGATTAATTTTAATTTAATTTATGAAACTTTTGTGTATTGAATTTGGAAAAATGATTCCATGTTTGGAATCAGTGGGTCCAAATTATGTTAATGAGATATTTTTTATTTTTTTGGGCATTATGAATAGTAACTACGGTAAATTTTATTTACCATAGTTAAAGGTAAATCGGGTAATTAAGGGTAAATATAAGATTATAAAATTACCATAACACCTGCCAAAATCCTATTGGATGACTAAAAGTCGATCCATATCACCTAATGGTTGGATTATATTCATTTAATGGACTTTTGTCCATGAAAATAATTTAATTATTATTAAAACCAAAGAAAGCGACAACATGTCACTTTCTTAAATCTTATAAGTATAATAATTTTAGTTTAGTGATAAAATTCCTGAAACTTCAGATATAAATAGTCTCTAGAAATATAATAAAATTATCTACATCATATGAATTTATTTAGAAATTTTAGGGATTAAATAATTATCATTAAAGGTGACATAATAGTGATGTTGAAATTATTTTATTAAGAGAAATATCAAATAAATTGTTTTAAAAATATTAAAATAAATATTATATGAACTATTTAATGTGATACACTAATTTTATAGAAAAATATTACATGTTATTAATCTATTAAATCTTATAGTTCGAACATATATTCTGTATATTGTTTATTAAAATTCAAATAAATTAATAGTGTCAAAATTGACACTATTGTTATTTTATAAAAATAACATATTATAAAAATGTTTAAAAATCATAAATTTAAATTTATATGGTCAAAAAATGTCATAAAGTGTCAAATTATGGAAAATTTACAACACATATGTAATTATTTATAATAATTTAAAATTTAGAATATTATTACCACAAATAAATTTAAATTGATAAATAAGGATAAATCAAGTTGATAATGTTTAAAATAGATTCCTAACATGTCTAAATTTTATTAGTTGATGAGATTACAACCCTATCTCATATAATATTCTCATATGAGTCATTTTGGAAGTTTTTAAGTGGGGTTGGGATTTAATATAAACTAATATTTCTTATATTTCCAAAGGTGCCCCTCTCCTCCATTATAAAAGGGAACCTCCTCCCTATCCTCCTCACACTAATTTGAGCCTTCATGCTCAGCCAAACCATTGCCATTTCACTTCCCCACTTCCTTAAAAACCTACTAGAGGTACTGGTCTTCTCAGAAGACCAACTCTAGTGCCCTAAGAGAATGTTTAAAGGAGGCACTTCGAGAAAGAGGTAATACCTTCTACCGTTTTCTTCAAGTTCCATTCTTCGTATACTCCCGCTTATTTAGTTGTTTCATTATGAAGTAATAACATCAGTATCACTAATATAATTATATGTTATTATAAATATGAAACAACCCTATTTCACCTTCTATCCATCTTATGGAAAAAAATCACTGCGCGTGCGTACGTACGACATACCGTCTCCACGCCGTGGTGTAATATGTTTTTCCACAAACACCTTACATGGATGGGTATAATGGTGTAAAAAATAACTATATATGGTTATTATAACATCATAATGATTCTGATATATTACACCATCCACTGCAATTCTGTTCAATAATTATGGGAACAATATCATCGCTCGTGCGTACAAACAGACTACAGTCTCCACGACGCGATTAGATTCATTCTCCATGTTAACCATACATGAATGATTATAAAGTTTATATAATGAATAATAATGAAATATATAACATAATAATGCTACTTAATTTATGTATATATATATTTATGTCATCTATTTAGTTTCATTCAATTCAATAAGGAAACAAAAACAGCGTTCATGCGTACGTACGGCCTACCGTCTCCATGAACAGTGTATTTCATTCCTTTTATCGATCTATAATATATATGTATATGATGTATATATATTACATATAAATCATTTTTTAAATTATGTAATTATTTAAATTAGGATATAAGTAATAATATCAAGAACGACAAGTCGAAACACATATGATAAATAAAATGATTTTACCCAAAACGTTGTTTTAACATTGAATTTACAAAACAACAGGTAATATAAAGTCATAAGTGAAACTTATATGATATAATAAAAATGAAAATGATTATTTAATAAGTAAATGAAATTATTTAAATCATTATACAGTAGGTTTAGATCTATATGAATCATATCGGACCTAAGGTAAGGGATAATTTTGCAAATCTCATTTTTTTATCCGAGATTTCTTAAATGTAATTATTTGCTGGGGTTATTGTTATAATCCATTTCCATGTTTTCTAAAAGTGTCATTATGTATGTTTAATGTCCTTTTTACCCAATTTTGACTTTTACTACAAGGTATGTAAGGAATCATTCTTTTTTTAATGCGAGGTACTTTTTGACTTTTCCAGCAAAAGTACGAGAAGAATGTTTTTATAACTTATACGGCACGAACGGATTTTTAAGGTTTTATAAAGCCTTATTTTCATGAAGCTTCCTCCAAAATATTTCATGACTATTTTCAACAAAATCATTTTATTTTAAAATTGCATGACATTTTGTGAAAAGAGAATGATTTTGAATAAGAAATGATATTTTCCTCAAGAATTAATTTCAAGTGTTTTATCAAAACTATTTTTCATCTAAGATGACATTATTTCATATGTGTATGTTTCAAGTATAATGTCTATATGATTTACATGGTTTCAATTTTCTTATTATGAAATGATATCCATTTCCTTTATATGGATTATTTGATGATGGGATAATGTTTATGAAACCCATTTTATTTATTGGGTTATTATGAAAAATGTGTGTTTATTTTGTGGCACAAGTAAGAATGATTTAATTATGAGATGGGTGGGACCTATATCTCCCTCCAATTCATTGGAAAAAGATTTATATCTCATGAGATAGACATTGCTGGAAGGGTAAGTTAATCCAGTTCAGTGTTACAGGACTGAAACGAGGAGTGAACTCGATTCAGAAAGGGACTTTGTCCACTAAGATGGTCTTGGCAGCAATGCCTTGGCTAATATGGAAATCATAATATGTGATGAATGGTTTCCACAATTATATGTTTTATTCCCATTATATTTTATCATGGTTAATGTTCCATTATGATATATGCCTTACGTACTTCCATGATCTATGTCTTTGCTCAAGATTTTGATGTTTAAATTTCATGTTCACGTTTTTGCTTTCAAATGTTTATGGATTGTTTTATGTTCTCTATGTTTTCCCTTATTGATCATTTGAGCCCACCCTTTTTATGTTTTATTTTCCCCATGAAATAAAGAAATCTTTTAGGTAAGGAAACGTAAAGGGGAAGATCGTTATGGGAGTTGTTGAAGATATTTCAACAAATTTAGAAGTTTATATTCCGAGTTTACAAAGACACTAAACTATTACGGTCCTTGTGTGTCTGTTTTTGTTTTGTATTAAGTATTCTTCAAAATTAATGTAATTTCCATGTACATCAAGCTTCGGGTCTCTACAGTTGGTATCAGAGGAAAGTTTTAGTTAACCTTTGGAAACTAGGATGCGAACAATTTAGTGAGATCCCTAGAGATATTTCTAAGGTATGTCTAGGGATGTCCCTAAGGATAAGTATATGTATAGGTTATAGTCCTATAACTACAGTAACAATCTTAGAATTTAACCTAAGATGTTAGATATTGATGGTACTCCCTTTTTATTATGTTGTTTTCCCTAGTATGATTTTTTCCTCTCACAGTATTCTTTTTGGGCTTTAGAAAATGGATGGAAACAGGAAGATTCACGATAATGGAGGATATAATGGACAATGGAATGATATTATTCATGAGAAACCAAATGAAAATGGATTTGGAAGTCCAAACATCGTTATTATGCCTAATCAGAAATCTCATAATATGATCAATAATCTCAACTTTGGTAAGTTTCCTGACTCAGATAATAATAGAAAGATGGAGTTTCATGATGAATATAGAGGAAAGAAAGTTTAATTTCCCTCATGTAAATCATGTTGGAAGAGGCATTAGGGATATTGTTTCAAAGGAACTGGAAGATGATTTGGGTGTGGAAAAGAAGGACACAAAGCCATTAAGTGCAAAGGAAAAGTTTCAGTTAACAGCATAGACAAGTATAATGGTATTGCTACAACATCAACAATGATTAAATGTTTTAAATGTGGAATGTATGGGAATTATTCAAACCAATTCCATAAGGTAAAATCTCATGAAGAGAATCAGTATGGTCATATGGGTAGTATTTATGTGGATGATGATGAAGAGACTACAAATGAAATATGAGATGAATGAAATGATGAAGCTCAGCTAGTGGTTTAAGAAGTTAGTGAAATGATTGTATGTTTATCAAGAATAATGTATGGTACTATAGAATAAAGAATCATCTAAGGATTGTTACACTATTGTTTTTCCTAAAGTATTTGAAAGTATTTATTGAATGGTACTGGTAACCATGGAAGGTTATTTAGATATTTTTGGAAAGAAGATGATATGCGCATAATGAAGGGATAAAAAGAAAATAATATGTTTGATAGTATTCATGAGATCATGGCTGATAAATGGACAAAGTGATATCATGATTTGAGTATATAGATTTTATTTGGGATTTTTGTATGTGGAGAGAGTTAACTTTTGACAGAATTCATGTTTTCTCTAAGAATCTATGGTAATTCATGTTTCAAAAGAATACATGATTAAGGTATTCACATGTTTGGAATGTGACCAAAAAGATATATCTTATGATATATGGGGGACAAATGAAGGAATTAACATGCTCAGTAGATGAAATTTCTAATAATCAGACATAAGTATTTTCGATAAGCCTAATGGTTGAAATGGACATCATATAGTATTGGTTAAGGATATAACTTTTTATTTCTGAAATGTTATGATAGTATAGTTTTATAAAAAGGATAACCTGCGGGATGGACGACAACCTGTCGCGTCGGACAAGGCTGTGGGAATCAAACCCACAACCGAAGTACGACTGGCCTTTATCGCCTACCACTGGCCTACAGGATGTCCCTGGTTAGTAGGAACTAGTTTTATTTTATTAAGCGGTATGATATATGAAGTATAAGTTCATTTTTGGAATCGTATATGATTAACCTCACCATAGATGGACTTATGTATATTTGATAACTTTTTCTAACCTTTTGTTTGAAACAGATGGAATGACCCATAATTATATCACATGACCTGTTAACACTTCACGAATAACAAATTCAACTTCATTTCTTTAAGAGATGAAGTGGAAATTGTTCAAAGCAGGAACAACAGTGAGATTGTACCAAAATCAATCAAGTATTTCTTCTAATTCAAAATTTTCAACTTTAGGGAAATGATATTGAAAACCAAAAATGTTGTCCTAGTGCTCTTATATCCGATGAATCAGATGGTACCTTAGATCATCACAAATTTATGGCTTTGTGATTATTGGAATGTCCTCTACCACTCTCCATCAGAACTTGATGGTTAGATTTTTCTTCCATATCCATATTTTCACCTATGTTCTCCTATGTGGAAACCCAGTGATTAGTTAATTTGGGTAACCATTGCGTTTCATACTTTAGTTTTTAAAGTTAAGTTTTGGTATTTCATTTTACGATGTGTGTTGCAATTAAATAAACTTTCAAGTAGAAAACCATGTATAAACCTGACGAATTTCGAGGGCGAAATTCGTTTTAAGGGGGGTAGAATGTAACAACCCGATATTTTATGACAAGTATTCTTTTTAATTTATTTTATGTCATGTGTTTTATGATACAACAATATTATCTTGTGCTATACACCACACTTTATTAGATTGAAGTATACGCAACACTATTCTTAGATTGCGTTACACACAATTTCAAGTTCGTTTTATAATAGTCATTCTACGAAACATTTAGTGTATATATATATATATTCAATGTATAAATGAAATATGGTTGGATTCTATTATATGAAACAACGAATGATTCTTGAACAATACGCCACCCTGACTTGGCTTGCATTACACGTAATCGCGACTTTCCTCGATAGCATGTGTTGTACGCAATATCAGGTTTCACTAAACATTAATATATGGTTATAATATTATTATGAACTAGTCGTTATGAATATTATTAACTAAATTTTGAATGTTATAACATTATTATTTCATCTTACACATTTTCTAGAACATGGTATGTGAACAAAATAAATTGTTCAAGTAAAATAAGTATTTTTTTTAAAATGCAATTTTGTGGCCTTTTAATGGAGCACCCACATTAAATCTATTTTTTGACATGTTTATAAGTTTAATTTTACAAAATAAGCTTCTTATTTTTAATTAGGATATAAAAATTTACATTGGATAAAGTTTTGATATTTTTCTGATAACTTTCATATTTTAATGAATAGTAAAAACATGCTATATTTTAATTAAAAACAACTTTTTTCATCGTAATAATTTATATGGTTAAATTATAATATTGAATGGTTTTAAAGTGTAAATATAATATATTTTTACCATTTAATTTAATTTATGTCATTATCATTGATTTTACCTTGAATTCGTAGGTTAAATCAATTCAATCTTTTGTAATGTTTTAAACAAAAACCTGTTTTCTTTCGACAACGGGATTAATTTTAATTTAATTTCTCAACCTTTTGAGTATTGAATTTGGAAAAATGGATTCCATATTTGGAATCAGTGGGTCCAAATTATGTTAATAAGCTACTTTTAATTTTTTTGGGCATCATAAATAGTAACTACGGTAAATTTTATTTACCATAGTTAAAGGTAAATCGAGTAATTAAGGGTAAATATAAGATTATAGAATTACTCTAACACCTACCAAAATCCTATTGGATGACTAAAAGTTGACACATATCACCTAAGGGTCGGATTAGATTCATTTAATGGAATTTTTTCCATTAAAAAAATTTAATTATTATTAAAACCAAAGAAAGTGACAACATGTCACTTTCTTAAATCGTATAAGTATAATAATTTTAGTTCAGTGATAACCTTAATTAAACTTCAGATATAAATAGTCTCCAGAAAATAATAAAATTATCTATATCATATAAATTTATTTAGAATTTTTAGGGATTAAATAATTATCATTAGAGGTGACATAATAGTGATGTTGAAATTATTTTATTAAAAGAAATATCAAATAAATTGTTTTATAAATATTAAAATAAATATTATATGAACTATTTAATGTGATCCACTAATTTTATAGATAAATATTACATGTTATAAATCTATTAAATCTTTTAGTTCGAACATATCTTCTGTATATTGTTTATTTAAATTCAAATAAATGAATAGTGTCAAAATTGGCACTATTGTTATTTTATAAAAATAACATATTATAAAATTATTTAAAATTAATAGATTTAAATTTATATGGTCTAAAATGTCATAAATTGTCAAATTATGGAAAATTCACAACACACATGTAATTATTTATAATAATTTAAAATTTAGAATATTATTACCACAAATAAATTTAAATTGATAAATAAGGATAAATCAAGTTGATAATATTGAAAATAGATTCCTAACATGTCTAAATTTTATTGGTTGATGAGATTACAACCCTATATAATCTAATATTCAGATATGAGTCATTTTTGAAGTTTTTAAGTGGGGTTGGGATTTAATATAAACTAATATTTCTTATATTTCCAAAGGTGCCCCTCTCCTCCCTTATAAAAGGGCACCTCCTCCCTCTCCTCCTCACACCAATTTGAGCCTTCAAGCTCAGCCAACCCCTACCCATTTCACTTACACACTTCCTTTAAAACCTACTATAGGTACTGGTCTTCTCAAAAGACCAACTCTAGTGCCCTAAGAGAATGTTTAAAGGAGGCACTTTGGGAAAGAGGTAATACCTTCTACCGTTTTCTTCATGTTCCATTCTTCTTCTACTCCCTCTTATTTAGTTGTTTCATTATGAAGTAATAACACTAGTATCCCTCCTATAATTATATGTTATTATAAATATGAAACAACTCTATTTCACCTTCTATCCATCCTATGGAAAACAAAATCACCGCACGTGCGTACGTACGGAATACCGTCTCCACGCCGTGGTGTAATCTGTTTTTCCACCAACACCTTAAATGGATTGGTATAATGGTGTAAATAATAGCTATATATGGTTATTATAACATCATACTAATTCTGATATATTATACCATCCACTCCAATTCTATTCAATAATTATGGGAACAATATCATCGCTCGTGCGTACGTACGGACTACCGTCTCCACGACGCGATGAGATTCATTCTCCATGTTAACCATACATGAATGATTATAAAGTTTATATAATGAATAATAATTAAATATATGACATAATAATGCTACTATATTTATGTATATATATATGTATGTCATCTATTTAGTTTCATTCAATTCAATAAGGAAATGAAAACAATGTTCATGCGTACGTACTACCTACCGTCTCCATGAACGGTGTATTTCATTTCTTTTATTGATCTATAATATATATGTATATGATGAATATATATTACATATAAATCATGTTTTACATTCTGGAATTATGTAAATCATGATATAAATAATAATATCAAGAACGACAAGTCGAAACACATATGATAAATAAAATGACTTTACCCAAAACGCTGCTTTAACATGGAATTTACAAAAGAACGGGTAATATAAAGTCATAAGTGAAACATATATGATATCATAAAAATTAATATGATTATGTAATAAGTCAATGACATAATTTAAGTCATTATACAGGAGTTTTTGGATCCATACGAAGCATATCGGACCTAAGGTAAGGGATAATTTTTCAAATCTCATTTTTTTATCCGAGATTGATTATACGTAAGTATTTACTGGGGTTATTGTTATCATCCATTTCCGTGTTTTATAAAAGTGTCCTTATGTATGTTTAATGTCCTTTTTACCCATTTTTGACTTTTACTACAAGGTATGTAAGGAACCTTTCTTTTTTTTCCATACAAGGTACTTTTTGACTTTTTTGGCAAAAGAACGAGAAGAATGTTTTTTAACTTATACGGAATGAACGGATTTTTACGGTTTTATAAATCCTTTTTTTCATGAAGATTCCTCCAAAAGATTTCATGACTATTTTCAACAAAATAATTTTCTTTTAAAATTGCATGACATTTTGTGAAAAGAGAATGATTTTGAAGAAGAATGGATATTTTCCTCAAGAATTCATTTCAAGTGTTTTATCAAAACCATTTCTCATCTAAGATGACATTATTGTGTAATTGTATGTTTCAAGTATCATGTCTCTATGATTTACATGGTTTCAATTTTCTTATTATGAAATGATATCCATTTCTTTTATATGGATTATGTGATGATGGGATGATGTTTATGAAACCCGTTTTATTTATTGGGTTATTATGAATGATGTATGTTTATTTTGTGGCACAAGTAAGAATGATTTCATTATGAGATGGGTGGGACCTATATCTTCCTCCAATTAATTGGGTAATGATTTATATCTCATGAGATAGACATGGCTGGAATGGTAAGTTAATCTGGTTCAGTGTTACAGGACTGAAACAAGGAGTGAACTCGATTCAGAAAGGGACTTTTTCCAATAAGATGGTCTTGGAAGCAATGCCTTGGCTACTATGGAAATCATAAAATGTGTTGAATGGTTTCCAAAATTATACATTTTATTCCCATTATATTTTATCATGGTTGATGTTCCATTATGATATATTCCTTACGTACTTCCACGATTTATGTCTTTGCTCAAGATTTTGATGTTTAAATTTCATGTTCATGTTTTTGCTTTCAAATGTTTATGGATTGTTTTATGTTCTCTATGTTTTCCCGTACTGAGCATTTGAGCTCACCCTTTTTATGTTTTATTTTCCCCAAGAAATAAAGAAAGGTTTTAGGTAAGGAAAAAAAGGGGAAGATCGTTATGGGAGTTGTTGAAGATATTTCAACATGATTAGAAGTTTATATTCCGAGTTTCCAAAGACACTAAACTATTACGGTCCTTGTCTGTATGTTTTTGTTATATATTAAGTATTCCGAAAAAGTAATGTAATGTCCATGTACATCAAGCTTCGGGTCTCTACACCCATGGGTCAGACCAGTACAAGGTTGATATGTATGGTTTCCCATATAATGCCTCAAAAGGTGACATCCCAATGGTGGAGTGATATTTGTTGTATTAAAACTCCACCAAATACAAGTGATCCTCCCAATAGTGACCAAAGTTGAGGAAACAAGAACACAACATGTCCTCGAGGGTCTGAATGTTCTACTCAATCTGACCATCCATCTGAGTATGGAAGGTGGTTATCAAATGAAGTTGTATCCCAAAAGCCTCCTAAAACCCCTTCCATAGCCGGAAAGTAAAACATACATCACAATCAGATACAATCATCATGGGTACTCCATGTAGCCGCACAATATCCTACACATAAAGGCATCCCATGCTCTCTACTAAACCCTACTCTATGATCGGTAGGAAGTAGGCTGACTTGGTGAGTCTATCAACGATCACCCAAATCGATCCATGTCCCTTGGATGTATATGTAAGTCTTATCATGAATTCCATGGATATCCCATCCCACATCCACTT
Source organism: Viscum album (assembly GCA_963277665.1). Classification (NCBI taxonomy): domain Eukaryota; kingdom Viridiplantae; phylum Streptophyta; class Magnoliopsida; order Santalales; family Viscaceae; genus Viscum; species Viscum album. Next base: position 996,767,289 of record OY728164.1, read on the forward strand.
TAGGACCTCTAATTGCTGAACCAAGCCTGCTTTTACCTGATGCTCTGCCTTCACTTGCTGAAAAGTGAGGCATCGAGATACAAACTCTGAAACTGCTTTCTTTATTCCTGACCACCAGTGTTGTCGTCGGAGATCCTGGTACATCTTCTCCACTCCTAGATGTACCACTAGAGGGGATGTGTGGAAATCCCTCAACACTTATTCCTGAAGTGACACTAGTACCATGGTACGTCATCGGAAGAGGATGACATGATCCCCACCTTCATAAAATCCATTGGGTGCTCATCATGTGAATATCTGAGCATGTCGTGTCTCGCAGTCAGCGTCCCCATGCTGCACCTCCCTGACTCACTGAAGAAGTGGGGGAGTGACTATAAGAGACTGTAGAAAAGCTGCTCCATCCCTATCTAAAAAGGATATCTTCAAAGCGGTAGATGCTCCGTCACCTCACCTAGAAGCTATATACCAGATCTTCTACTGAGTGTATCTGCAACAACATTATCCTTCCCAGGAGTATAGACTATCTCGAAGTCATAGTCCTGGAGGAACTCAAGCCAACTTCGCTATCTTAGGTTTAGGTCATTTTGAGAGAAGATATACCTAAGACTCTTGTGATCAGAGTACATTATAAAATGTTCTACCATCAGATAGTGTCGCCACATCTTCAAGGCGAAGACCACTACTTCTAACTCCTGGTCATGGGTAGCGTAGTTCTGCTCATGTTTTCTCAGGTGACAAGAACCATATGTGATCACTGCTCGCTCCTGCATCAGAACACATCCGAGTCTGGTCCATGATGCATCACAGTAGACTATGTACCCTAGGCCTTCCTCTGGAAGCCTTAGGATATGGGCACTAGTCAGCCTCTTCCTCAGCTCCTGAAAACTCTGATGCCATCTCTCTGACCACATGAAGGGTTACCCCTTCTTCTTCAGGGATGATAGTGGTGCTGCAACTCTGGAAAAGTCTGGCACAAACTTCGGATAATATCCAGCAAAACCCAGGAAACTCTGTACCTCCGTCACACTCCTGGGTGGATCCCAAGTGAGTAATTCCCCAATCTTTTCTGGATCCAATGTAACTCTTGCCTCTGATATGACATGTCCTAGAAAGTGAACCTCTCGAATCTAAAACTGGAACTTCGAGAGATTACCATAAAGTTGGTGATCTCAGAGTATGTCCATTACTACCTGAAAATGATAGGAATGCTCCTCCTCAGTAGCTGAGTATATCAGAATGTCGTCGATGAAGAATACGACAAAGCGATCAAGGTATGGCTGAAAGATCCTGTTCATGAGTCCCATGAACACTGCTGGAGCATTGGTTACACCGAATGGCATAAGAAAGAACTTATGGTGGCCATAACGACACCTGAAGGTTGTCTTCTACACATCCTCTTCTTGTACTCTGAGCTGGTGATAGCATGATTTGAGGTCTATATTCGAGAACCATCGTGCTCCCTTTAGATGATCAAATAGGTTGTCAATCCTTGAGAGTTGGTACTTTTTCTTCACGGTCACCTAGTTCAGGCACTGATAGTCAACACAATGCCTCAATATCCCATCTGACTTCTTAGCGAACATACTTGGGGCTACCAAGGGATAAACACTAGGCTGGACGAATCTCTTCCCCTACAAGTCCTCTAGCTCTACCCGCAGCTCACAGAGCTCAGTGGGAGACATCCAATATGCTGGTGTTGATATCAGTGTCGTCCCGGGGTACAATTCAATGTAAAATTCCACCTCTCTACGAGGAGGTATACCTGGGATATCATCTGGGAAAACATCCATGTACTTGTCCACCACAACAGGATAAATCGGACTCTCCACATCAATAGATCTGAGGGTAAGGATATCCAACTAATGATTGATCGGCTGCAATCTCCTCCGAGAAAGTCCATCCTATGCTGAAAGGGCCCCCTTCTTGCTGGTGAAGGTAAAACTAGTCCCATCCCTATGGACACACCACACTTTGGGCTTAATACAGTCAATCAGAGCATGGAATGTAGATAACCATTCCATATCTAAGATGACATCGTAAGGCCCCGACGCCACTACTAGGAGATCCCTGCCAAATATCTCGCATCATAGTGTAAGCTCACACTTCCGGCACCAGTTCATAATCATAGAAACTGCTCTCGTAGGAGTCTCTAGCCATAAGGATCGAGCCAATAGCTCTGTCGGAATCTCCATGCACCAAACGATGGTAGTGGAAACAAAATAATGACTGGAACCTATGTCTATAAGTACTACAGCTATGGTGGAGTAGACACAGATTGTTCCTCATATCATCTTTGGAGCGCCATGATCGTAGGCCTTAGCTGCCTGGAGCTGAGCTCTCTGTTGTCCACTTGCTCCCTGCAGTCAGGGTGGGCCTCCTGGTGGTGGTGTCGGTAATATCTCGAATCGTCTCCCCCCTCCACCTATATGACTAGCTCCTCTACCACATCCGCCTGATCCCTGGGTACCACATAGATCGAATCTATGTCTCTCCCTAGGTGGTCGTTCGACCGTCTGCTGATCATCCGAACAACGGGTCGGATAGTCATGAGCCACGTGACCCTGCCCGCCACATGTGAAACACTACCCACTCCTAACATGTATTTCTCTACTTCAGGTTCCCCGCACAACTGATCATTAGTTATGTGGTCGTATTCATGTAGGTCTGGTCCTCTTGGACCTCTGTGATGTCTTTCTGCTACCATCTGAAGAAGACTCCACTACGTGATGATTGGTAGTGGGTCTCGCTGTTGGTGTCTTCTCAGCAAAGAAACTCTCAACCAAAAGGGCTCTCTCTAACACCCCCGCCTGTGTCGGGATGCTGAGAGAGATCACTGAAGTCATGATCGTATGCCTGAGTCCCTGCTCAATAGTCTGGGACCTGAAGAATGTTTACCATACCATATATGTGGAGTAGTGTGAGAGGTCAGTGAAACTTGCTGAGTACTGAGATACAGTCATTATGCCCTGCTGTAGATGAAGTAGCTCCTGTATGCGCACTTCACGAAGAGTTTCTGGGACAAAATCTACATGAAATAGTCTCTTGAAGTCTACCCAGAGATGTGTCAAATCTTTGTGGACCTGGAGCATCAAGATCCACCATCTCCCTACTGCTACCTATAGAAGGCTGGTAGCAAGAATCACCATGAGATCATCTGGTGTCCCTACCATTCGAAAAACTCTCACCACGACCTCCATCCAATCCTCAGCTGCATGCGGGTCTATCTCCCCCCTAAACCTGGGTGGCCTCTAGCACTGGAGCTCGTGCAACGCACTCAAGTGGCGTGCACTCTAGTACTGGGGATGGTGGAATTGGTGGCCCGACGGGTAATGGTACCGCTGGTGCCTTCGCTGGTGCCTCTACTGGATGAGGGACCTGTACTGATTCCTCATCGCTCGGTGGGCTATCTGTTTGTACAAATCTCAAAACTCTAGACGGTTGTTTGCGTAAGGGCATCCTAAAAAGAAATAGGTGAACTATGGTTAAAAGTTATACCTGGTGAGATGACATGGTGAGATAACATAAATTTTTTTTTTGAAAACACACATGCAATTAGTGTTTTTGTGCACTGAGTCAAAAATTAGAAGTCAGGGTCTTGGTGTATGGATACGTCGACCACCACACCAAAACTGGACTCCCTAAACTGAAAACCACACTCACTACACTTAACACTATTAGTTCACAGAAAAGATCAGAGTCCTAAGTTCTGTGGTAGAACCAACTCCTCTGATACCAATTTGTCACCACCCATCCCCCAAGGCTCGTGTCGTGACTACCCCAAGCCCACCTTCCATAGGTCAGGGGTTGGAGACTAGCACCAAAAGCATAATTCCCTAAAACTGGGAAGGAATTACCTTTATAACCTATAAACATACACACAAGCAAGCACATTGCTGGTTGAAACACCAAGTAAACTATATAACAAAAGTTTATTGAAAGTAAAAGGGGCTAAAATACAAGCCCAACTGGAAATTACAAGTACAACTATGATACAATACAACCAATGAAAATGAAAAGTTAGCTATTAGATCATCCTTTGGGGTTCCTAATTGAAGGGTAGGTACAGATCACCTCCTCAGCACTCCACATCTATCCGTCTCCTCCATGTACCGACACGTCGTATGGTCTACCTCCAGGTACCGTCCAGTCCTGGTAATCTCAGCCTCAGTCAGTGATGTTTATCGTCTACATCCAACACAAAAAGGTTCAATCATATCCCATGTAGGGGTGAGTGTAACGATACTCAGTAAGGACCCCGAGACCCTTAAGGTCTCACAAAATCTACCAAGGATAAACCATAAATAATGAAATCAACAGATAACCCTACATAGGTATATGCCCATACATATACCTAAGTTATCAAGTGAACCATCTCAATCATGAAGAAAACACAGAAAAACTGACTCAGCTCAAACCAGGATTTTATTATAGGGGGTAGTATGAAGTAACATCCCCAGTCACATTGTCGAAACCTTGGCTGCTGGAGAACTCCTCCTCTATCAAGTACAATGGGCCTACGATGACACCAAGCATGCTTCCCACTAACCTTGGACTTTTGAGGTACTCCTCCTGTCGAGTACCATGGATTTGTTGCGTCACCAAGAATGCTCCCCACCATGGGTCTACGACGTCACCAAGCATGCTCCCCCTCATAACCTACTGAGGTACTATTCCTGTCGAGTACCTTGGGTCTATCGTGACAGCAAGGTGCTCCCCACTGTGGGTCTGTGGCGACACCAAGGCACTCCACACTGGGCTAGTCGAGTCACTCAGAGTCGAAATGGTCAGTAGTCATCAGGTATAAGCCAGCTACTAGGTCTCTGCATTATGCTCTCTCATATCCAGGAGGATCCGCTCCCCGAGCCACTTTTCGATACTCCATCTGTCACGAAGTCCAATGAAGAAGTATCTCAAAGTTCTGCCATGTCATAGGGGTCTCAATACAATAGACTATGCATCAAATAGATGCCCGATCTGTGAGTTATTATCTTTTTAGTCCCTCGGGCCCGGTTGGATTCGTGCTCAATCCAACCTGACCATTTCCCAACTATACCCCAAACTCCAATGGGGTATACTTAAAGGGACCTTCACGCTACAAGATTTGTAGTGCCACTGATGGTTCATTAAACAGACGTCAGGTGCCAAGGATATGGCCGAAGGAGTGTAAATGGTTCGTAGTGGGCCTAGGTCCAGTCCGACCCGGTCTAACCCAGTCTGGGATGAACTAGTTCGAGTCGACCCGGCCTAACCCGTTGGGTTTGGCCGGGCCTACTGGGCCCAGCCGAGCCAGCCGAGAGGGGCCGCAGAGAGCCGTGAGGGTGCGGACCAGCCACGGGTCGGCGCGAGGGTGGTTCTTTCTGGAGATCTCTACGTGGGCGGCTTAACCCGGAGGGTGTTGTGAGGGCAGCTCGGCCAGGGGTGCGGGGCTGGTTCGGCTCGGAGGGTCGCGGGGGTGCGGCTCGGGGCAGCGCGGCCCAGAGGTCAGGGTGGCGTGGCTGAGGCCGGTTTAGCTAGCGGGTGGTCCAACCGGGGCTGGTTTGGCTGGGAGGCTAGAGTGGCCGGGGTGGCTCAGTCAGTGGATGGCACAGCGAGGGTGGCCTGGAGCCGGTTCGGCCGGGAGGCTGGTGCGCTGTGGGGGCGGCGTGGGTCGCTGAGGCTGCGGGTGGCAGCACCGTTGCCTTCATCGCCATCCTCCATTTCAAAGAACACCTAAAATCAATACAAGTGTTACGTAGACGACTGGACATGTTAGTTTGGATCGCAGTCTCTCTATTAGAGTGGTAGAAAAAGGTTCACAAGAATAAAGCACATCAATCCCTCCTGCAAAGATTATTCCCAACCCGCAAAAGAAAAGAAGGGGTACACTTGTGATGTTATAATCAAACATCATTAAAACCCTACCTCGGGTTGATACGTCGACAGAGTAACAGGGAAGAAGACGAATCATTGGGGGAAAAAAGAAGGACGTCGGTGTCATCAGCGTTTTCCTCGATCGTCAGTTTGTGCGTCAGTTCATCATTGTCGAAGACATCCTACGTCGGAGGAAGTCTCGAGGAAGAATGTTGAAGTTGGGTTCGTCGTTTGTCCTCGGCGTTCTTCGTTGGAAGAATGCATTCTTTGTTCGGAGAAATAGTTCTTCATTAGAGAGCTTTTCTCCCAAGGCTCCACCAAAAAGAAAATGGCCAACTGATGTGTTTCCCCCAAATTTAATTGTTGGAAAAAATTCTATAATAGCCTAATTAAACACCTAGGTCGGCACATTTAATTAAGGTGGGTTGGCATAATTATTGTGGAGGAAGCTCAAGAGGCTCCTCCACATTAAAGTGGGGGGTTGAGTGGTTTCTTCTCCCCCCATTAATAGGGGTCGGGTGGTACCCACCGCTAAATTTAATTTGGGAGGTTCTTGAAAACTCGGGTGGTCACCACCACAATTAAACATGAATAGGAGGTTTAGTTCTGGTGGACCCCACCCCTGAACATCCACATAGAGGGTGGTTACAACAAAAATAAAATAAATTGTGGGTTTATTTTATTTATTATTTCCACGAACAACCCAAAAACTAACTTTCATCCTTGACCATCTGTCGTCGAGCTGAAAGTCTCCTTAAGCGAATATCGGTGCTGAGAGTTCATTGGTGCCCTCAAATTTCAATTCCGAGCACCGGTTAAAAAGTTAGAAAAAACCACTCGCACATTTACTGAACGTACCCGAAATAAAGTTCATAATTCATTTTGGGTACTCCTGGCCTTGGAATCATGCGCCGTAAATTTTCATGGACCAGTAAAATTCCAATATATTTAAAAAAATACATGAAAATTCTGAGTCTTTACAAATTGATTACCAAATTGAATATAATAAGTTATCTATTGATGGAAATAGATATAAAAAATAATATCATTCCCCATAAATACTCCAGTGTTTTAAATAAAAGGAGTGCAAGAATTATTCTAATTAGTGCCCAGATATAATGGTTAATGATGATGATCAATGTCAACAGCCTCTTAAGATAAGATAAAATGGAAAATATCATATGATAAATATTTATAATGAAGGGTGTGATAATTATGGGGTGAATGGTACACATACAATCCACTCTATTATTGGTAATGTATTATTTAAATATGGATCAACCCACTCATTTATATCTGAAGAATTTTCTACGTGTATCAAAATTAAACCAAAATTATGAGATATTGAATTAGAGATGAAAAAAATAATAGCATGATGAATGTATCTCAATTATATTATTCTTATATAGTTAAATTTTGTTGGAATTCACTTCATACACAGTTCATTATTACCCCTATGGATGAATTTGAGATTATCTTAGGCATGGATGGGATTTCTCTAAAAAAATCACACATCAATTTATGATGAAGGTAAGTCACATTTGATTGTACAAACCATCCTATGATAATCTATCAATGAAATGGTATATATGAACTTTTGATGGAAATCACATTTATTATATGGGTATTGATTCCCCTTAAAAAGGGATGTTTATAAAAGATGGTAGGAGAGAAACTCAACACTATTGATATGCCAATTATATGGGATAGTTATGATGTACTTATAAAATAGATTCCTAATCTTACACAGAAAAATATTATTGAGTTATCAATATAACTCATATATGGTGACACACCTATTTCAGAAACCCTTTATAGAATGACCCTAATTGAGTTGCAAGAATTGAAGAAGAAACTCTATGAGAATCTTGAGAAGGGATTTATTTGTCAAAGTGTGTCACCTTGTGGTTCACCAGTTTTAAAAAAAAAAAAGAATCATCGGTGTAACTCTGTATTGATTATTGAGATTCGAACAAGATCATAGTAAAGAACAAGTATTCTCTTCCTCATATTGATTAATTTTTTGATTAACCATGAGGAGATCAATAATTTTATAGGATTTACATTCATTTTTGATATCATCAATTGAGGGTCAAGAAGGAGGATATTCCTAATACAAAAATCCATATAAGGTATGGGAAAAGGGAATATGTAGTGATTCCATTTGGTCTTATAATTCCAATACTATATCATGTATTTAATGAATAGATTATTTAGAGACTAAGTTGATCATTCTGTAGTAATATCTATAGATAATATTGTTATCTATTAAAATATAATGTAAGAAAATGAAGATCAATAGAGGATTGGGAACATGACCCTAAATAAGGATAAGCTATATGAAAAATTTACTAAGTGTGAGTTTTGGGTAATTTTTTTTCATTTTTGGAATATATAATCTAATGAGAGGGTATATCGGTGGATCCATCAAATATAGAGGATATTTAATATAATTCAGATCCAACTACAATAACAAATATCAAAATATTTCTTGGGGTTTCTTGGTATTATCGATAGTTTTTTTGAAATTTATCATGGCTATCTAATACACTCACTAAGTTAACTCAGAAGAGATCTAAGTTTATCTATATGAATTAATGTGGGGAAAATTTCTAGGAACTTATGAGAACATTAATAATAGAACCTATGAATAAATTACCCTATAGTGGAGAATAGGTTATAATCCACAGTGATGAATCCAAGAAGGGGTTGGGGTGTGTTATCAAGAATAATGACATGGTTATAACATATGCCCCATTAAAATTGAAGGTTTATGAGAAAAATTACCCAACTCATGGTTAGGAGTCAGTGGCGGTAATATGTGGATTAAAGATACAAAGGAATTATATTTATAGGGAAAGGTGTGATATATATTAATAATAATATATTAAAGTATATATTCACATATAAGGAGTTGAATATGGTCTTGAGAATATGGTTGGTGATGATTAAAGATTATGATTATTCAAAACATTACAAATATTTGAAATCAAATAAGGTGTCCAATGGGTTGTGTCAGAAGGATCATGAAATCTTATCAATGACGAGGATAAGAAAGATCCAATATTATTGGACTTTAAAATGATATATTTGGAAATTATGAAGGAAGGGGGAAAATCATATCTTTGTCAAATAATTATCCAACCAACTATCCATGAGAAATATTCATGAGTTAAACCTTGATTATGAGGGAATGATAAGGTTTGGGATCCATGACTGTGTTCCATCTATACTATATTTTAAGAACGAACTATTTGAGTAATCTCATAGTTATTCATCCTCGTTTAATCTAGGATGTATAAAGATGTATAGATATTTGAAAGAGTAATTTTAGTGGGGTGACATGAAGAGAGATGTTGCAGATTTTGTATCTCAGTGATTGTAGTGTTAGAAAGTTTAGGCCAAGGGACAAAATTGTAACTGGATGTTACAACAATTACCCATACCTAATTAGAAATGGGAAAAAATCACAGTAATTATTCTCATAATACTTCAAAAAAACGTCTAAAGGAAAAAATCCTTTATGGGTTTTAGGTCATTTACTTACAAAGATAGTATATATCATCTCAATCAAAGAAGATTTTTATTTGGATAAAATTTCTAGGATAGATGTTAATTAAGTGGTAAGTTTTCATGGAGTATCACATTCTATTGCTTTTGACTAAAATACAGGGTTTACCTCAATGTTTGGGTGAAGTATTCAGAATTACATTGATAAAGAGCTATGTTTTAGTAATACATATCATTATTAGATAGATTCTTAGTCTGTGTGAAAAATTAAAACCATAGAGGATATAATGATATCTTGTCACATGGATTTCAAAGGTTGTTGGGATAAACACCATCTTTTGGTTGAGTTATTATACAACAATATCTTTCGATCAATAATTCACATGGATCATTATAAATAACTCTATGTAATTATGTATATAACTCCAATGTCATAAAAGGAAGTTAAAAAAATAAATCCATTGGGACCTCAACGAGCTAAGGAAATAGAAAGGAATGTTAGATCCATTTAATTACACATCAAGATAACTCAAAGTTTATGGAAAATATATACTAAAAATCACTTACATGATTAGATGTTTGATGTTGGGGATAAGGTTTTTATATGATTTTAACCATAAAAAAGGTTATGATATTTAGGAAGAAAGGAAATATGAACCCTTGTAATATTTTCCCCATTGATATTCATGGATTAGAAGGGTTTGTTTCTCATCTCTTGGTGTTTACACCTAACCTCTCTCTACTCCATGATATGTTCCCTATGGGTATCCTGAGTAAATACATACTTGAACCATAACATGTAATGAAATTAAAGGTAACAACATTGGCGAAATATATTCTTCTGAGAGAAAGCTAGTAGAAATTTGAGATCATGTTGATAAAGTTATAAAAAAGACCACTCATTTGGTCAAGGTTTTTTTTGCAAAACCACAAATTTTAAATGTCTACATTGGAACCTGAGTATATGATGAATCAAAAGTATCCTAATTTATTTATATTTGAGTGGAAAATTTAAATGGAAAAATTATGTTTAAGGGTGGGGGGTAGAATGTAACACCTTCTGTCTTTATGAAATATTTTATTTTGAATAAATTAAATTTATTCAATAGTTTGTGTTTATTGAATCCTTGAGTTTTGACAAACTAAAATATAATATTTTTATTTTTTTTAAAAAAAATCCTTATAACATAGTTTTTAAACATGGTGGAATGAATAGGAATAAATAAATTAAAAAATTAAGTATAATTTTTTTATAAAAAAATCACATTGAAAAAAAGTACCTAATTTTTAGTAAAGACTATATATGTTTTGAAAACACAATTTTGTCAAAAAGTAATTTTAATTTTTTTTTGTAAAAAAATAATAAATGTAATTTATAATAATTTTAAAAAAACAATTCATGAAATAAAAAACATTTTATTAATCTAAATGTAAAAATTATCTTGAATTAAATTTCTGAGAAATTTCTGAAAAGATTTATTTTTCAATGATTAGTATAAAATATAGATTTTTATTAGAAATTGAATTCTTGTTTAAATCATTCAGTATATCAATTTTTTTAATATGGTTATAAAAGTAAAATTATTTAAATTAAATATTTATTAAACTAATTTAGTCCATTTTAATCAATTTTATATCTAATTTTAATGTTAAAACTTTCTTTAATTATGAAATATTTCTTTTTGAAAAAACATTTTTAAATTGCATATATGGGTTTTTCTTTAAATTAAAATCTGCCGCTTATATGAATTTAAATTTATAAAATTGATTCGATATTTATATTAATGATAATTTATATTATATAATAAAGTTAATTTAAATTTTTTCATAAATATTATTAAAAATAATAAAAATTAATTATTACAGATAAGGCTAAAACAAGGTTTTGTGTATTACATACGTATGTGTTAAAATTATTTTAAAACACACATAGGAAATTTCTATAATAAATTTTAGTTCATATTCAGAATAAGAGGGAATAAATTAATTAATATGTATCATTTTAATTTTATTATTAAATGATAAATTACTAAGTTAACTAAAAATAGACTCGTTACCGTGGTGAAAAATAAAATTATAAAAGTTAGTAAACCATCAGATTAAGGATTTTTTTCAAAAAAATTAAAATTTTTTCTAGAGGATTTTATTGACCATATAATACCTAAAATCCATTATTTATAAATTTTTCAGGCACTTTTATGTGAGAGTGACTTTCCATTTTTGAATATTTTTTTGGCATTTACCAAAATGTCACTACTCAATTATAAAAGGGTACTTCCTCTCCTCACTTATTAACACCTATGAATCCATTTTGATCGAACAAACCCTACAAAAAACCCTAGCAATATCATTATACACATTATATAACTTCTTTACGTCCTAAAATACCAACCCTAGGGTCTTTAATGATATATCCTAATGAGGTTGTTCTAAGAGAAGGTAATTGTATTCACTAAGCTATTTATTTTAACTTCTTCTCTTACCAAATATATTCATGTAATAATAACAGAAATATAATAAAAAAAATTATTTCGTAGGATGATATATTATTATATTTATGGAAAAACCAATATCTATATTCTCATCCATCAAATTTGAAACAAAACCATCGATCGTATGTCCGACATACTACCACCTCATGAACCACTATAGTTTGTTTTCCATCACCACCTCTCACAGTTTGTTATAATAACAGATTAAACATATTTATATAATATTTATGACATAATTATACTTCTATATTTATTATACCAAATATAAATTATTACTTTCCATTTCATGGGAGTATCATAACATCACTCTTGTGTAAAGATAATTACTGCCTCATGAAGCAATGTGATTCATTTTTCACATATGCTTTACATGGATGGTAAAAAGGATAAATTAATGAAAATATCTGATATATATGAGAACGAAAATTATTATATAATTTTTATATATTATGTACCTTCTTTTCATTACTTTTATCTAGAAAATTGAATCAGTGTTAATGTGTACATAAGACCAAATGTCTCTAAGAATGGTTTAATTCATTTTCTATATCTATATTTTGTGGATTAATATAAGTAGACATATAATTAATATATATGATATTTATATCATTTTTAACATTCTAGAGATTATCTAATCATGATCCAAAGAAAATGGAAAAAAATTCGAAGACAAAACATATATGAAAAATGAAGTAGTTATTACTCAAAACGTAATTTTAACATGGAATTATTAACAAATATATAAAAAAATCATAATTAAATCATATATGGTATAATAAATATGATAATAACTATTTAATATATTTTTAATTGGCCTATATTTATTATATATGAGTTTCATTGAAGTATGAAGGAAGTCGAGACTTACGGTAAGAGATTTTATTCTCACTTTTATTTTTGTGGGACACATGCCTTATACGCGGCTTGTATATTTTTTGTTGTGTATAAAATATTTATTAATTACATTTATGTATATTCTCAAGAAATTATGATATATTTATATCCATATAATGTAATTTATTTCATGGGTATTATGATTCAAAAGATACCAAAGTGGTAAATGGTTTTATGTTACAATCTAATTATTTATCATGATTGTTTAGGATTAATTTTATGAGGATGAAATATTATGATATATATCTACAGAAACTCATAAATTTTGTTATCCAATATTTATTTAATTAAATTTAATGTATTTATTTTATTTTATTCCCATTATTTACATAATACTCTACAATATATTTTTAAAGATAAATTGACTTTATTTCTCTCTTCGGTCGAAAATCCTTTTTCATCAACGTCCATGTTTTTAAAAATATTTTAATGAATGTTTTTAAAAATATTCAATAATTCATTAAATATATTTTTTACATTGTTTTAATATTTAGAGAGTGTTTTAAAAATAATATTCTAGTTGTTTTAGGAACAAGTTTCTTTTGAATTTTTATCAAAAGTGTAAAAGGATTATTTATTTTAACATGTATGAATTGAATGATATTTCATACCATAATGAACTCTAACTTTTTTAATGATTCCCATAAAAGTTTCCAAGGTTATATAAAGAAAATATTTGATCAATGTTTTGTGAACTTTTAGTTTAAAAAATGTGATTTTTAAAGAGAAAGGTTATTATCCTATATAAATATTCCATGTGATCTTTAAAAATAATTTTACATCTAAGAAGATAACCATTGATTTTATTGATGATTTACTAGGAATTTAAACAAAATACACCATTTTTATTCTTTTAATTAAAGGTTTATATTTATTATGACCATATTTTTATAAATCCCATTCCTTTTCCATGGGTAATGTTATAATGAAATAATGATGTGTTTATGAGACCTATTTATTTTACATGGGTTATGCTATAATGAAATGTTTATGGAACCCATTTATTTTCATGCGTTCTAATATAATGAATGTTTTATGATCTTGTGGAACACATATTTACTATTTTTATTATGTTATTAGTGGGACATATATCCCCCCACAATGCATTGGATAAAGATTTATATCTTTTAAGATAATCATTATTGGAATTGGGAGTGAACCTGGTTTAGTAAGGGAATTTTCCCACTATGATAGTCAGAGAAGAGAACCATGAATTCTAAGATCATTTAGGGACTGAGACCAATCCCATTTGAAATTATTTATAGTGAAACTTAACTACTAATATGGTTTTGGGAGTAAACCAAATACACCATGTTAGTCTTTTAAATGATCCTTCGCTACTAAGGAAATGTTATTGTATACTTATGTGTATGTCATAGTTCTATGTATTTTGTAATGTTATGTTTTCCTGGATTATGTTCTTTTATTACTTTATGATTCATGTCTTATGAACTACCAACCTTTATTCAATGACTCTATTTTATGATTAATGATATAAAGGGTATGGTTTCCAAATGTTATTCTCATGTTATCATAACATTATGCAAATGTTATATTGATACTTCCCCTGTTTACCCTTAACAAGAATTTGAGATCACCCTTTATTATGTTTCCTTTCCCTAGGTTATGAAATAATTTATTTTGTATGATATGTATGATAAGAGTTCTATTTTAAATAACTTAATGGGTGATTATTTAGTTCACTTACAAAATAGCTTTTTATGTAACCAAGTTTATAATTGAAGTAGACCTATATAATTATGATGTGGGTATTTATGTTATGTAAATAAGATTAATCTATTAAGATATAATATTTATATATGATAAGTTTTGGTTTCTACAACCTAAAATAGAAAGGATCACATCAGTAACTAATAACAAATCAACAGGTGGATCCCCACCATATATAATTTCCATTTTCATAAAGAAATTAGAATCTGAGAGATGATTTTATTTACCCTATAAATAAGTTAGGTGTTAATAGATAGGGAAGCTGATGTTTTTCATACTTGGTACTCCATAATATTCAAATGTATCTATGAAAAAAAGTCCATTACATTCCACTCACAGTTTAAATCTTAGACTAACAAGGACTTAGTCTTCTTACTCATGGAACTCACAATAATGATTCCCTTTCTTGGAGTATTCAGCAACTACATTTCAAAGGATTATAGGTATTAAACCAACCTCCTATGCCTAATATTCTATCCATATTGGAATAAGAAGAATTTAAAAAAATATGATATTTTTAAACCATAAAACACTCCCCCGTTAGGTAGAATAACCAACATCTCAGGGTGTGTACGACTGAAACAAACTATAGATCATGGGATGGGTAGTTAGACTCATAGGGTGTCAACTACCTAGAATGTAAGTGACCACCCAGCAATTTTACATAGTAATAACACCCAAACATAAAACTTGATAAATTGTAATACAAAGTAGAAACTATACCAATATCTTGTAAGTTTAGGATCAACAGAGTTTTTAACTGCCTCTTGAACTCCCTAAAAGCTACCTCATAAAAATCATACCACTCAAACCTCACTCCATTTTTGTTCAAGACCATTAATAGAGTTAACATGCGAAAGATGTCCTGAATGAACCTATGACAGAAACTAAATAATATGAATAAGCTATGAACCCCAAATAAATTCTTAGGTATCTAAAAATAAATCATGGATTCAACCATCTATGGGCCCACTAATACTCTAGCCTTGGATATAAAGTGGACTACAAAGTTAACTCAATCTGTAAAAAACTGAAACATTGATAGATTTTCATACAATTATTTTCTTTGAAGTGTGCTCAAAACTATCCCTAATTTTCAATAATGTTCATCTATCAACCATGAGTACAAAAAAATATCAATAAAAAACATGACAATAATGGGGAAAAATTGTGGATGTAACACTCTATTCATTAAATAAATAAATTTCGTAGGACTCTTTTTCAACCTGAATGATATAATAAGGTATTTATAGAGGCCATGCCTACAAAAAATAACTACATGGGTAACTTTATATGGTCTTACCTTGAGTTTTTTTGAATCTTTATTATAAGTAAATCATAGAGAAAACTTGAGAACCCTTGAGATGGTCAAATAAATCATCGTTGTGAGGGAGTGGATATTGTTTCTTATCCTTTACCAAGTTATGATTTTGATAATCTACAAATAATCTCAAAATCTGTCTTCTTTCTCAGGTAAAATAACTTGGGCACCTCAAGGGGATGTTCTCAGATAGATGAAGCCCTTTATTTCAGAATACACCAACTGATACTTTAATTCCCAAAGCTCATTATGTTCCATCCCATAAAGAGGGATAAAGATAGGTTCAATATCTGGTAAGATATCAATGGTCAACGTGATTCTATATTTGGGTGGTAATTTGAAAAATTCATTTGGGAACACATCTTGGTGATGATCAATAATGAGTGATAAAACTGTATATAATGTCTCCCCCTTATCCAAAATGATTCTAGAAACATGGGATGTCATCGAACATAGTCACTGACAATCAGGCTAGAATAACCAAATCATATATCCCACTCAAAAACTTATTCAAAGCTACCACCCTTAGATGAGGTGAAAGAAAATTTCCACCAATAGAAATAAATATGTGACTCATAAATAAAAATAAATTCATTCGATGGAATCACATAATTATTTTTATATCCAATAAAAATAAGTACTAAGTGAATTAAAATATTTTAATGACTAGGGAACAACCTACACACATACACACCCCTTCTACCCTCATGGATAAGTTTGTTTCAATAGATAAAACTCCATAAAGGTAATATATATCTAAATCCAAACCTCAAATGAATTGGATATAAATGAAAGAATTTTTGGATTTTCTGTCAAAAGAGATGAAGGAAGAATTGAAGATGCTAAGATAATAATTCGCATTGTAGATGGTTATTAATTGAAATATAATGGATTAGGCTCAAATATGTTTAACTAGATGGTAACATGGCCCTATAATCCAATATATCTACCCTGTTTTATACTTCCCAACTTACCCTAACCTAGTGATCCATGTTTTCTACCATGTCCTGAATGAAGAGTGGCATCCCAACTTCTAGCTATGGCATGTTAGTCCCCACCCCAGAGCCATGAACTGATCTTGAACCTCTTCCACCAGATGTATTATATCCAACAAAAAAAATTATGTAAGTGGTCCATTTTTCATACTGACAAAACACTTTGGTTAGACAAAAACACTACAGTATCTTACTCCTAACACATCGCACTAACAGAACTAGATCTCATGACACCCTTATAAAGTAAGGGATGAGTAACCACTCTAATGAGATCGATTAACTATTTCTTGGTGCGAGTCATCTAACTAAAATTTATGGATATTATAGGAACCACTAACACTACCTCTCATAGTGTAAACCTAGGCATCCCCACAAATCTCCCTAATGTTTCTCTTGATGATCCTGGTCTGGTTCACAATCTCTAAAAATGATATCAGGTGAAATCTCTTCAAATACACCTTTATCTTGTAATAAAAGACATTGTCAAAATGTTTATCCCTAGATGTCACATAAACAACTATGGTGGGAGAAAACATAGTAGCTCTATAAAATGTGAGGCATAATACAAAACATTTATATACCCATATGTCAACCATATGAAATCCTAAGATCTATATGACCGAAATTTCTCTAGAAATAAATGACTGGATAAGAGAGTCTATAATTCTTTCTAGGTTAACTTTAAATTATTATAACACTGGACATGGATATCCCACCAACACCATACTGGACCATGTAACATGTAAATCACCAGCTTCACTATCTTCTCCTCTAGTGTCTCTAAATTGTCAAGGATATTCTACAAGGACATTATCCATATCTTGAAAACATACAGTTTATCCTCTCATAATAACAATTTTGTGTTCTTTAATTAGAAATCATGAGTAAGATTTGATATGGAATGTGAAACCCAAGGATCTACCCACTTCATGTGATATAATACACAAAAAAGGATCTTTTTTATGTTGATCACTTATAGATAGAACCTGAACTATATGAGTCTCTGGACCACCCATCAATGGAAAATTCCCATGATTTCCATCTTGTTATGGGATCATGGATATTTAAGTCATTATATCCCTATAATTATAATAAATGTATCTTAGAAAAATAATACCATGTAACTATAAAATATAAATTAAAACTAGAAAGGTAAAAATCCCATTTCCCAATATATCTATCCCATAAGGTATCACAATAGATGCACTCTCTTGATCCCCACCTACTTCTCAAGATCACACATTGCCAATTTCCATAGGAATCCAAAATTAAATATTCCCATTTTTTTCATGGAGTCACATTTCAGAAGGCTTTAGATATTAAAGGTTTACTTAGATAAGGATTCATTCATAGTCTATGAGGGAAAACACCTTATTGGTTGCTTGATAAAACATTATGTAACCTAAAAATTCATTTAACTATCGATTTATTTATATCTGTATATCAATGCATATAATAGGAAATTAAAAAAGTAATATGTCACTATATACTTATATTGAAAAACTCTATATAAGGCACATCAGACACATTAAATTCTTAACTCATTTTTTTCCCATAGGATTATGTATATGGGTGTGTGTATATATATATTAGTCAATAATAAACAAAGAACAAATTACAGTTAACCATACGTGTCTATCATGATGCATGAACATTAACACACTCTCTTTCTATTCCATAACAAGATATAAATCCCCAAAAATAATTAAAAATGAAAACCTCATGTTCCACTTATGGTGGAAATCAATCAAATGTAAATTTCAATGTTATAACATCAATCCAATTCCCAAAAACCTGGATTTTCCCTACTCCTGAGACCATTTATCAATTTTTGGAATGATTATTGCAATATGAACTAAGGTGTGCCTCCCCATATACTAGTGTCCTCTAAATAATAGTGAGGTCTTGATAAGATTCCTTGGGGGGAGACTATAACCTCCTGTGAGAGTGTAGTAACATCATAAAAGTAATTAAAATAACATACATAACATAAAAGAATAAATAACAAAAAGATAAGTGACAAGCACTAAATACAAATTAAGAAATATCCAAAATGATACTACACGACAGTAAAGAGTCATACATAAAATAATCCTTTATAATAAGCATCTAAAGATAAAATAATACAAAATATATAACTCAAAAAAAAAATTCAATATCTATTTCAAATCTCAGCTCCCATGATTCATCCTACTATGAATCTAGAATCATCTTATTTCCCTTATACAAACCTACAACCATGAAGTCTTCTCAAGTACCAAATGGTGGCCTGAGCATTGTGTGAGTATAACTCAATAGGCTATTGCCAATGGAATCACTAAATAAGTATATTCTATAAGAAATCATTTATAAAATAACAATAATTTCAAATTTGATAATTTTATTTACAAAGTAATTAATTAAAAGAAAACCACTATTGAAATTTAGGTTTGAGACCTAATCGACCATACCTACATTAGCTAGTGATGGGGTGACTCAAAGAATGGCACACGTATTGTTCTAAACTTAACATCACAACCACTTTTGCGGGTGTTTTCAAAGTTATCACAGACCATCCCTATGGTAGTTTTCATTGAAAATATATTGTATCAAAAACCACCCATACACGTGTGTTCCAAGACAATTGACAGTATCACAAACCACCCTATGGGTGTTTTATCATCTAATTAATAAGCTAAAAATTCCCATTTAATAATATTTTCACATTAAAAGTTTATCAAAACCATGTCATTAACCATAATTCACCACTTTAAGAAATACAATTTTAAAAAAATGACATCAATACCATTTCATATTTTCATTTAAAAATAATTTCCAATTTTCACTTACAATTTAAATTTTCAAATAACACTTTTAATATAAAAATTTTAAAATAAAATTTACCAAATGGAAAAAATAAAAATTCTATATACCATCTAAAATTTCCATTTATGCAACCATTTTATAGGTTCATTAGATCACAAAAATGTATTCCCATAAGGTAAATTTTCCTTTTAAATTTTCAATCTAATCGAGGTAAAATAGCATGAAAGTTTTTATTGGACATGTGATTAAGATATATAGGCCACACATGGAATTTTGGCATACTGCATGATGTAGGTACATAAAATGTAGGATGATACTATGGAGAAAATGTAGACACTAACTACATTATCCTAGGAGGAATACCCACAACCGAAACCAATATTTGATTAATACTAATATTATAGAAAGTGTTATAGTAGAAAAAAAAACTCTAAAATAGGGAATATTAGCCTTAAATGGTGAGAATACATATGGAATAAAAATGTAGTAACATGGAATGGATGATGAGTTATAGCCTTACCTTGAGCTTTACAGTACTTTAGATGAAATACTAAATAAACCAGAATCTAAGGAGTTGACCCATGTTGAGTGAGAGGAGAAGAGAAGATCAATGAGGGGATACTGCAGGTTCAAAGGTGGTGAAATTTAGGTGAATTATAAGGGTGACGATAGGGAGAAAATAAAAGAGTACATAAATAAAAAAACAACTTAGGAGTCTATTAGGATTCCACTGACCTCTACCAATTTTATGGAGATCCTAAATGCCCTTATAGGGCTATAGGTTTTCCACCGGTTAGCTGACGAGACTACAACAACAAGATATAGTCTCATCTTATTCACATGTACCATCAATCCACTCCCTCTACCATTAAAACCTCTAAAAACATGATTAAAAGGCCATAACACATGTGTTTTAGATGTAAATTAAGGGGAAACATACCTCAAGAAGGTTGAATGTGTAACATTTTTATACATGACTAAACTTTATAAAAATATTCTTAAAGAACCAGAAAGAAATATTAAATTAAATATTTAAGATACTCAAATGGTACTTTGATACACATGTTTTCAATCATCATTGTAGAAATATTGGTTAAACATCATCATAAATATCCTTTACTACCAATGTGATAATTTATTTCTTAACATTCAAGTCCTTCATTGTCCAACTAGTTTGTAGGATTAAAAAATTCGTTATCATATTTCTGTGTGAACCATTTTTGGTTCATGATTTTTCATTCAATATTTAGACCTTAGTATAAGATTATAATACCCCAAAATAAGGTACACCAATTTTTTCCTTTAGGGTGAAAATGAATTTTCTTAGCTGTGCCTTGGTCTAGTAAAAGTATTAGGGTATAGTTGTTCATTGGACCATTCAAAGGAAAGGTTGGTTCATAATACACTTCAAAAGGAATGGTTTGTGTTTCTCCTCTAGGTGTGTAAAAGGATATATAGGGGATTTACCTCAAGGTGTAAAAAATTAATTATAAACTACTGATAATACCATTAAAATGTAGTTCACATATATAGTTGGTGTTATACTCTCATATTGATAGTGTGAATATTAGATAGTTTTAATTTTCTATAAACTACTATAAAAAAAAACTTTTTTACATTTTTATATTTTCTGCTACATAATTATAAAAAAATTAATAATTATTTAAAATTTTATAAAATGTTCAATATATCACTCTTATAAATATGACTATCCCACATAATGGGTAAAAAATCGGTGTCAAATTTTGTACCATTAGCAAAATAATATATTTGTTTTACATATATATATATTTTTATAACACATCCTAGATTTAATCATTAAAGGAGAAGACCAATTTGTGATGGTAGTAATAACTACAATTGATGTTTTTGTTTCAAAAAGACCACCATTTTTTAGGGTAATGATTATGGCTACTAGTATTTTTAAATGGAAGGTTATCTTAACACTAAATTTTTTGGACATTTTATAACCACTAAAAACCCTTATATAATCTATATTGATGATATCCACATTTAGTCCTGATAGTCTAAAAAATGAATTGTAAAAAATAATATACACATTTAGAATATTTTTTTGGACAATGAAACTAAATTTATGAAATAAAACAATAAAAATAAAACTCATAATATATGTAAGATAAAAAAGTGTTAACTATACTATAAAATTTATCTACATTAACTTTCAAATAATTAATTTCAATTAGTCTCTTTATCAAAAAGTGTATGTTCTCAAAAGACATCCATGTATTGTTTAGTATTTATATATTAATTATTAATAAACAAGTAATAAAAAAATTATATATTAAAGGATTTATAAAATAGTATAAAACTTATGAATTCAATAATTCTAAAACACTATCATGAATTAAACTACTACTAAAAAGGCCTTTAACTGCGCTAAAAAAGCATTGATAATTTAAGCATGGTTAAAGGCCTGAAGTTTTTAACCGCACTGAAAAATCACTGATAAAGGAACCAATAATAAAGGTTATATAATTTTTTCCATCCCCACTCACCCCCTTTATCATCACTTCCCACCCCGACCACTTTATCAGTACTTCCCCCCTTTACCACCCTCCCGCACGCATCCTACCTCTAGCAAGTTTTGAACCCTAGACCACCATCATATACATGAATTCCTTTTCCACTCCACCTATACTATTTTGTTTTGCATTATATGATACTTATATATATTTATATATATTTCATTACATTTTTTCCATATACATAAATATTTATATATATATATATATGTTTATATATTAATAAATATATTTTTTATGTAAATATGATATATTATTTATTTATAAAATTAATTTTTTTGTATGAATATATAAAAAAATATGTATATATTATTATATATTTTATTAGAAATAATAGTACATTATGAAAAATGATTAAATTTGAAAATTATAATATCAATTTGAATGTAAGACCAGGGATTAAATTCATTTCCCACAAAAAAAATAAAGAACACTCCCATACAAAAGGATAAAAATCTATCGAATGTTAAAAAATCAGGGTACCCCGAATAAAAACATAGTTTTGGTGGTATTATAGCCCTTGTGTGGCTTCTAACAATGTGAAATAGTTTTACCTTTTTCACTGATGTCATAAAGCTCAATAATGGCTTCGATTTTATATCTCATAGAGCCTAAAATGGACACCCGGATCAAATGTTTTGATCATTTGAAATTTGTGTTACGTTTTCAAACTATTTTAGATGTTTGTTTTTATTTTTTTCTTCAAATTTATATTAAATGACTATTACTCAGTAATAATTATGAAATTATTAAATAAAAATATTTTTTAATTATTTTGTAACCCATTTTCACTAAATATATTATATATTAATTGTAAATGCCTATTTTCCTTATCTAAAACACATTTCAGAAAATATATTTTTTATTTATATAAAAAATATATTTATATATATTAATATACTATTTTTAATGAAATATAATTTTATTAACGTACACTTTTATCAACACTTGTAAAAAAGCACTAATAAATGGGGGAATTTTATCTATGCTTCTTAAAAAGTGCTGATAAAGGACCCCATTTATCAGTGCTGGTACAAAATCACTAATAAAGGCCCCCCTTTAATAGTGCTTTTTTAGTGCTAACAAAGGGGGTATTTAATAGTGTTTTTATCTATTACTGGATAAACCTAGTTTTGTAGTAGTGCACCTAATATAAATAATAACCACTATGGTACTCATTAATTTGGGTAGAATATCCATAACCTCCAATGCCTACTAATATAAAAAAAATTCATCATAAATGATATTATAATAAGATGTAGTTCAGACTTATATAATCCTTCCTAAAAATTAAAGAATGGAAGGAACCAACACTTAGTATATTTGTCTTCCAATATGATGTCTATATGTTTCTCTATAACATTATTAATCATGTATTGTACAAATTTTGAAATAAATTACGGATCTATAAAACTATAAATAAATGTAGTCTCATATTATAGATAACTAGTATGTTGATAACAAATTATATAATTAATAAATTAAATCATTACAAGTTATATTTATTTTAAGAAATAAAAATTGAAATTGAAATTTACATACATGAAAACAAATGCACCATGGGTATATATAATTCATCACTATTAACAAAATCAATGATATATATTTTTAATATTGATAAATAATTTTACATCAAATATATTTCACAAGTCCCCAAAAACTCAAAAAAACTCTCTAATATAAAATAATTCAATTCTATTTTTTTTTTAAACATGGAGAAATCTGCAAATTTTTCTAAAGGTGTGGGTTCTTTAATTTATTTTTATTCTTCAATGGGTCCTTAGATTTTAGATACACCTTCATAAGTTAAATGAAAAATAAAAAGGAAGTAATTTAAAATAAAATAAAAAATACTAATTTAAGAAACAACACAGACCTCATATGTCAACTAATGATAATGGATAGCTATCCAGTTTGAAAAAGTGACCCATACGTTTTCCAACAGTGACCATCTCCTTGGTAGGAAATGAAAAAATAACTATTGGTTCAATAATATCATGAACCACTACTTTTACATGATCTAACTAAAAAATATGGTGATGTATGTAACCTATAGATTATGTATGATTTTGTATGCTATAAAATGTGAATTTAAATCCCTAACAAGAAACCCATAATACATAGTCGGTTATGAATGAGAAGATGATTGATTAGGACTGGTAGGAGGGGTGGACTAGGGAGGATTAATAGGAAACATCTATTTCATTATTTCTATAAAATTATCCCATAAAAAAGATGTAAGTTGACATTTTATAGACTGATTTATCCCTTAAAACTCATCCTTCAAGGAAGATATTTGTCCCTTGTATTTGTCTCCCTAGAATACATATTAGGTTGATCACAAATATTTATAATACCAACACCCACCTTATGTCCTCTTTCATGGCTCAAATATTATTTCATTCCTCAAATAGTACCCAAAATATACATCTTACCATCAGGGATAAAGTTTCAATTATTTTATTTCTCATGAAATGAATATTTAAATGATATATTAAAATTTTAAATTTGTGATATAAAATTATAAAATACTAATGTTTTATAAAAATAATAAATATCTACTTACAATATTATTGGCCACTTATCTTGATGGATCGATAAGAAACATCCATGTTTTTCTCATTCTCACCCTTTTTCCATTTTTTAAGGTGAGTTAGAAGGGATAGATGACAAAACCAAACCTATTTTATTCCACTACCAGATTTAGCTCTTAATTTATCAAACATTTAATCAATTATTTTCTCAATCTAGTAACTGGTCCCATCAATGTGATAATGTAGGAGGGTGGACATTATGAGACTAAATATCGTGGTGATGTATCCTAGGGGTGTATTATATATGAATAAATGAATATGTTTTTAGGTAATTGTCAAATAAGTTTAAAAATTCATTATATTAAAACTATTCATCATACCAGAAATGATTCCTTCTATCGACTAATGAAAAAGTTCTCTTAGTTCACTACATCCATAATCCCATATTTTATGATTCGGTTTTCACTATTTTGTTTCCAGAAAATATAATGGGATCTAAATTTTGTTTTAAAATATCTATATTTGACCGATAAAAATTATAACCACCTATTTTTAATTTAGTTCATATCTTTAAATTAAAATAAACTATATAATTGAATAAATTAAATATTGGTCATAAAATATATAATATTTTATGAAATGAAAAAAAACAATAATGTATATGAAAAAATTTAATGTTAAAGATTTATATAATTAATATTCTACACTCTTATATATTCTTTACACATTAGGATATAAGATATTAATCGTAAAACAGTTTTACATGGACATATATCTATAAAACTACTCTGAATTAAATCATTTTGGATTATAATGATCCTAAAATCTAATTATCAATATCTTCTTTCCATGAGAAAGTGAAATTTTCTGTAAACATGTAATCATATTTCTACAAACTCTTGGTATCATCTTAAGTGTAGAATAAGAATCCTCAATAATAGGAGGCTAAGATGTAATGATGTAATGTTTTTTAGAGAAAATATATTTCAATACATAATTTAATTATTATAGATATATTAATATGAAAAAAATGTATAGATGCCTTTATAAATGGTCATATGCCTCTATGTCCATAATTTTAATAGCTAAATGCATAAAAACCATGTGTACATGTATCTTATTATAATTAAATGATTATTAAAAGAAAAAACATTGATTTTTTATAATAGAAATAAATTAACATCAATTATGATAGAAAATATCACTAAAATCTTAAAATAATAAATACAAACAAGTAGCCACCTAAACATAATGACATGAGGTTTCATTGACCAGAAAATACGTAACTAAAATTGATGAGTATATGAATTTATATAAAAATAATAAAAATAATTAATTTGTATAAATTTAAATATCCATGATAAAAAAATTGTGTAACTGATTACATATTTATATTTTATTAAAAATTAATTATATCATTGATTCTTCAACCATAAAACATATATTTCAAACTGATGAATATTAAAGTAAATTAATAAAATTAAAAAGTTTTCAATATTTATCGATTTTGATATCAAATTGGGAAAAGTGTTTTTATATTAGTTTGTTTCATAAAAATAAATAATTATTTCATGTTTTTTAACTAAAATAATGTTTAAATGACATTAAATAATATAACGATTAATATAAAAATGGAAAAATTATAAATATCTTTATATTTGAATATTCAATATAGAGTTTTTTCACATATAAGTATCCAAAAATAATAGAAAATATATATTTATCTAAATAATTTGGAGGTTAACAATGTGGTTTCCCATTTCCCTTCTATGGTGTAATTTCTTATTGGATATATTACATCAATATCATATCCAAAGTTATCCATTGATTATTATATAATAGATAAATAAATATCAGAGAAGTCCTCAACATCATCAATATTATCATCTCCCAAATAATATTTTACCCTTGAAAAATGTTGAAAAAATAATCATAAAATGGATCAAATATATAATATATATTTTTCTCATGTGTTAGTATAATAAATGATTCAACTTTACAACTAATTATTCTGAAATAAACAAGTGTACATCAATTCTCTTCATGTTTCACACCAATATTACTACCAATAGAATTATAATCAAACAGTAGTAATCAAATTTTTTTATAAACAATATCCAAAATATCCTTAATAATTAAAAAATAGTTTTTTAATTCAGAAATTAGGTTTTTATCTTTGGAACTTGAAAATTATAGTTCTTTAGGGATGACTGTTACTTCACTATTTTTATTTCCACTGTTTTCATCCCAAACCATTACTATTAAAACAAGACCATGTGGTCAAATTAACACGTGGTCCCACTACCAACCATTTAAATATTTATGATTCAGATATATTAGGGTTTACTTTTCCCTTAAAACATAAAACACTTGCATTTTTATGTTTATTTATCAACCACTTTTCATTTATTTTCAGTAATCACACATTAAATCAAGAAATATGTGATGATATATATGGTTAAACCCCACATATGTTGTTAAAAATGTATAAATGTTATTCCATAAATTCATAACATTGAATAAAAGTTATCTTTAATCAACATATCCCTTTACATTCACTAGAAACTATAAAATATTGTGATAAAGGGAGACTAATGTGCTCCACTTTATATAAATAATTAATTAATAACTCAATCACCTATTCAAATATATATTTTTGAATAATATAAGTCTTTTTTATGTATATTTTTAATGTAGACCTTCAAAATAATCATATATATATATATTTCAAATTTACATATCCAATATAAATAAATAAGCCCAAATATTCTTATCTCTTGAACTAATTGAATCATCTGGTGAACCATTATATCAAAAAATAATGAAGGAAATACTTTTATTATAGAAATATTATGAATCTAAATTCACTCTAAAACATATATAAAAAATGTATATCTATGAATTATTGAAAATATAATTTAAAAGGAAACAAAAGATCATGATAAACTTTCTGACATGTATCCACAATAAGCCACTTAGTGAAACTGATAACAGTTGTTGAATCAATACATGATAGTCATGAGATTTCATACCTATTAAATTTAAATCCTTTAATGATATTTTTCTACATTTGGATAAAATCCACTATGTACTCTAATACCATGAAGAAATTGAAAAAAAATTATCATCTTAATCTTGCATAATGTGTCACATGTTAGAAGTATATATGTTTTGTTTCCATTCATAGTGCGAGGCAACTCTAAACATATTCCTATGGATGTTAAGTCCAATCATGAATTCAATACATTTTTTTCTTCCTTTTGTTTCTATGAAAATTACTATGTAACTATCACATATATTTTTCTCAACATGAATAAAGTCAATTTTATATTTTACCTAAAAATATTTCAAATAAGGTATCCTGAATATGTGGGAACATTTCTCCATGTATTTTTTTGATGACAAAAAATTTCTTTATTTCCAAATGTGACATCAATGGTTTTCACATTTTTGTAATATTTTGTAGTTAAAATGGTTTTGGGAAAAATAATTCTTTTTTAAAGTGTTAAATAAATTTTTTAATCTTTTAAAATGATGAATAATTCACAAAAAAATATTTATTGTACCATGTACACTATCTAACTTCCAATCTACATTTGATGATATAAAGTATATTATTCATAAATTGGATAAGATTTATCACCCCTAATACTATATTCAGATAAGTTTCCATATATAATAAAGTCATTTATAATGAACATTATTGGAGTTTGTAAAATAGAATACTCTTTCTTTTGTTCTTAAAAAACTATAACACATGTTTTCCATAGAAATTTATAATAACCAGTCAATTATGATATGTAAATATCAATATCATTCAAAAGTTGTTTTGGTCTAGAAATAATCATTCTCACCATAATATATTTTTTCTATATACATATCCATTGGGACTCATTATATAATACCAAAATAAAATGCTATGAACTATAGTATCTACTGATGCTATGATATGAATTGTCATGAACCAACCTCAGATGACCTAGAACTAGTCACATGAGCTTGCCTATGACATGTCTCGATAATAATTACCAATCCTCTCAGTCTAGAAACTAGTTTTAGGCATCAAAAATAATCTAAACATGAACTATTTGTCGAAATAATAAATAGATATAAACGAAACAAGATAAATAACACATTATAAACAAGAGGTAAACATCAAAATACGAATATGATACATAAATAGATACAAATTTAATTGAATAGAAACAAAAAAAGAAATAAAAAATAACTAAAAACTAAACCATAACAAAAATGATCTCCAAGTAACCTCTTGTTCACTAACATCTACAAAACTAGAATGCTCTATGGGTAAATATGAAAAAACCGAACCTAGAAATAGATCAGTTTTATCGAAAATGAGTATCCCAAGTAGGGTGTGGGAATAAGATAGCTCAGTAGGTAAGAACCACAAAATCCATGCATGTACTTTCCCAATGTATTCCACATATGTTAGTTGAAAATACATTTAATGAAAATAAGGTTTTTATCTTTTGGAAATTTTGATACAAAATTACTTAAAAAATTGTAAATAAAATCAAATAAAAAAATGGGTAAAAATAAGAAATAACTAAAATAAAATAATTAAAACTATAGGGTATATAAAAAACAACATGATATAAATGAAACAATACATGTGGAAGAAATCAAATGCTAAATAAAAAAATTAACAATGTTCTATAAAATAATTTATGAAAATATGGATATGTTATTAGTGGTGTTTCAAAAACATACATTGAAGAAATCCATAGACATACTCTCTTTGTAACCACCTTCTGGTGTATTGATAAACTCTGCAGTCAATAACCAACTTTGATGCTATGAACTAGCCACACTAGTGGAAAATCCCACCTATCCAATCTTATATCTAGGGGTTATAATATATCTAATTGGAACTAGTTAGAAACATTCACTCTAACCTCAAGATAATGTCAAATAATCCCATGATAATATTATAGAGTATAATGATGATTTCATCACATTACTGGAATTAAACATAACTCAAAAATTCCACTATGCATACCTTTCGCAACCCCCCGATACCAACTATGAAAAGGCCCTCTCAACAGAGGGACAACCATAGGGGTTCCCATCATTTGCAGAACCTTAAAAAAGTTCCAACCAAGCCTCCATATCATAGGAATTAAAAAATAGTTCCCAAAACATCCCAAAGTATCAACTGAGTGATAACATTTACAAATCAAGAACCATTTCCATACCCAATGTAAAAAAAATTTCATGTTCAGAAGATACCAAACTGGCCTTCTAAATCATATGATTTTTAAACAAAACTTCAAGGTTGAAGACATGAAATGTTTTATAAATAACCTTTAGAAACCACATTTTATGTCATTTAGAAATTATGTAGACATTTATAAACACAAGGTGTTCTTAGAAAAGAATTTGGTATAAAGAAGAGAAATAGGGAAGTGAAGATGAGGAAAAATATTTTGAAAACCAAGGTCATCAATAAGATATTTTTTTGGAGTTTCCACTTATATGAAAGAGAATATATAAATGTGAACTTTTTATATAAATATATATTCCTATATTCACAAATATATAAATGTAGAACCATAATAACTTCAATGGTTCCAAATCAATGTATCACAATAAGTATCACACGAAAACCCACAAATAAAGCTCATTTTCACATGTCACCCAATTTCAAAAACTAAAAATAGGATGAAAACATTTCCAAAATATTAAATTTCATTTAAAAATTCCAATTTGAAAATTTTCAAACATATTTTATACATATATATAGGTATAACTAAGGAAATACTTTGGAAAACCCATTTTTCCAAATTGAAAACCTAGAAATTCAATATCAAATACAACTATCACATCAAAATAATGAAACAAATATTTAGAAATTATTTATAAATTGTTAAGAATATAATGGAATTCTCCAAAAAATTAAATAGATGGAAGCACCAACCTCAACGGTGTGAGAATATGACTAAACTCCTATAGAAATAAGAATAAGTCACATTGACAATTTCACACATCATAAAATCAAAGAAACATAATCCAACATCATCCCTCTACCACTAGGGTTCATCCAAAAGGTATCCAAGATTATAAAAACCAAGAAACTAATATAGATAGAATATTAGTGGAGGAAAATGACAAAAAACTAAGAGAAACTTACCTAAGAACCTTGAAGATTATACAATGGAAGAACGAGAGGTAAGGGAATAGGGTTAGGGATCCCAACAGTGTGTGTAGATCGAGTGAGGATGAGGAAAAAAATTTAGTTTTGGACATAAGAGGGAAAATTATAGAATTTCATGATTTCAAGATTCTAGGTAAGTCGAATGGTTTGGTTTCACAATTTTCTAAACCATGCGCCAACTATGTGCACCCTACTGAAAGGAGGGGACATCTATATGGGATGGAAACATAGTTTGGGAAATCATGTTCCATCTATGAAAATAATTTTATTCTAAATTGTAGAGCCTCTCATATGCTTACCTCATGGTTTCCACTAACCATGCACAAGCCCTGTACCTTGCCTCAGACACTACAAATAGGCCTCACAATTACTCCTTTTCCTCACATGGTTTAGACCAAACCATGCATAGGCCATGCATG
This sequence comes from Viscum album, assembly GCA_963277665.1. Classification (NCBI taxonomy): domain Eukaryota; kingdom Viridiplantae; phylum Streptophyta; class Magnoliopsida; order Santalales; family Viscaceae; genus Viscum; species Viscum album. Next base: position 996,798,558 of record OY728164.1, read on the forward strand.
AAAATTTGTTAAAGAACAAAATGAACTAGAAAGACCCTTATCCTTCACTAGTCACACATTTTGTCCCCAAACCATTCACAATAACTGTGCAATGCACTAAAATCCACTATTAAACTCCACAACTGAAAAATTCCCACCAATAACATAACTAGATCATCAATTGAAATATCCAATATAAAAAAATAATGAAAAAAATAATTAATAGAAAACTGGGGTTGGGGTGTGAAAATTCTCTAAACCACAAAAACTTTATTCCCCCATAATGTCACCCAATTTAATAAGGATTGAAGACAGGACCTAAAAAAATCAAGGCCAAACGAAACTGCAATTCATGGTTTTAACTTTGAACTCCAAAGGTCTCACCCAACCTAAAATAGAAATATCCAAAAGAATATCAATGGTGGGTATCCCCACCTTTTTAAAATTTAATAGTAAGGGCCAACAATGGAATTCCTTGCATGAGAAGAAACCAACTAAAAAACTCAAAATTAACAACAAACTAAGTCATGATTTATCATTTATAGAATACATAATTAAATCCAAAATGAGCACAAACAAAAACTAAAAAAAGTCCAAAAATCTAACCACACAAGTTTCATAAGACATTTCATAAAAAAGGAACATCCAAACATAATGAAAATCATAGTAGGAAAACTCAAACCATCCCTACTACAACATCATGGAAAGAAATATGGGATAACAACCCCACACCAAGAGATTCCAGAATATATAAAGTGATTTAATCTAGAGACTATGGATGGAGGCCTAGTTCCTTGATGTAATTTCTTCCCTTTAGTTAGGACCTTATATCCTCGGATTTAGAATTTCCCTTTGGGAAATGCTTCTTGGAGAAATTCTCTAAGATACCTAAATTTCCATATCATCAGAAATACTTCATTGGACTGTGATAAGATGGATTCAAGTGCCTAAACTAACTATAATGGAATCAAATGATATAATGGTCTAATGAACAATGATATGGAACTGATAAAATATATTTCTTTGTAATAGGTTCCTCTGGTTCAAAATTATCACCATATGGGAAACCTTCACAAATTCTAAGAGAATACAGAGTTCCAAATGCCACATACTACGATCCAAGAAATATCTCAGATAGAGATTCATCATAAACTAACCTCATGATAATCAATAACCTGGATAAGAGAAATCACTCCTTAATATATAAACAATGAACCCCATAAATAGAGGAACTTTCAGATGATGCTTCAATGCTATATAATGAGAAAAAGAAACTAGACTGTCAAAGTAATCATCATAAGCCTTCACTTTCCATTGATCAGGATGAACACATAAGATATATTCCACTTTCCTCACCTTCACCTCCTTGGGTATGAACCGTTGGATAAAATTGGTCTTAAGGACTACACAATACATCCCAACATTCAACAATAATAGGAGGATCAATTTCCACCAATCCAAACATGGACCCTCAAACAAACCCAAAACAACATACACCCTCATATATTTGGGAGTTCCTAAAGGACTAAAAATATCTTAAATATTCTCATTCCATTCTATAACCTTTTAACGGACTTATATCACCACAAAAAACTGGTAAAAACTGATAATAACTAAACTCTTCCACTCCACTTGGAGTCTGGGCAGGGCCAATGACAGGAAGGGACTCACTAGAAACCTTCAAGATATTTCTAAGTGAAATATTATATATATATATATATATATATATATCTGAATCAAAATATAACCAAAAATCATTTGAATAAACATTCCAATCCAAGAAATAAAACTCATAAAATGAAGTTCATAAAACAAAACTAAACCCATTTATCCAAAATCACAATTTCTACCCTAAATTAAAAATCACATCACTCTGAGTCTCAAATACTAGAAACGACTTCCAAATCAAGTTTAAAAATCCAATACCACTTTTGAAATAAAACCATTTCTTGAAATCATTTTCCTTTTGAAAATAATTTTCTAAAAACCATTTTTCATTTTAAAATTAACTCACACCGACCAAAATAAAATTGATTAATATCTCAAACCAAAACTCCTGGAATACAGAACTAGTGGCCATGTATAATCAAGCCACATTTTTTAGCAGACTATACCTCATGCAAGAACTAACCACTATAAGTATATTGAACCATGATCTTTGGATCCACATGGGTATTTAATCCATGTAATCTCATCGTGTAATTCCAATTCACTTCCATTTCCATTCCCCAAACCATACACACCAAACAAGCACTAATAACAAAAATCTAGAATTAAAAATAAAGGATCCTAGTCTTGGACTATCCCAAGAAAATGAATGATTAGATTGATTAAATTTTTGTGATGATCTTCCAACACCTATATATCGAGTTCCACCAAATCCTGTAACGATCCAATGTTTTTCAATGGAAATTCCCTTTTCATAATTATGTCATAAAATCACATGAAAACACAACATAATGAACTAATAAGTGGTAAGTGTCCTTTAAACATAAGTTTTACACTTATGTGTTTGGAATTTCGAAAATTCGGCATACACGGTTGTAATCAGTAAGTTATTTGGAGTCCGATAATAAAAACATCATTTTTGGTGAATAGTAACATACCCTAATGAATAGTAACATACCCTTTTGAATAGTGATATACCCTAATGAATATTAACCTCATATATGATAGTATAAAAATAATATTCAAGTTGGAAGTATGATATACCTATATTTTAGAATAAGTTAATGAATGTTTTAAAACTAGTTTTGATAATAAATTATTATTTTAATTAAATATTAAAATAATCATATTTAGAAAATTATTTTTGAAAAATGGAATTCATTTTTGAATTCTACGCGTTAAAAATGGTTAGGTTGAATTTTTGGGATTTTTCTGAAATACTTGAATTTTTTATGAATAGTCAAATACGATAATTTACAATAAATGCTAAATAAGGGATTTATTGAGTCATAGATGATGTTATGCTGATGTAAGCCCATTTGTTTCAGGGTAACATGATAAAATTACTATTATTGGTCATGGAACACTTACTATTCCTTGTATTGTGATGAAATAATAAATTAATGATTATAATATTATGAAATATCTCCTCTCCTCCAATATAAACCCCCCCTTCACTCCCTCTTCTCATCACTCCTCTCAAGCCTTGTGTCTTGCCATTATTCTTCCCAAATAATTCCCCAATATCCTCCCCCACGTCAAAAATCTCCTAGACTCTTCAAAATATCAAAACCTCCCCCCTTAAGATGTTCTCAAAGGAGGAAGTCTCAAGAGGTCTTTAATAACAAGTGGAGAACACCAACGGATTTAAGGTAAGGGATCCTCTCTTTTTCACTCTTAATCAGTATTGTTCTCTATGATATGACTTTTTTGGTGTAATAACAAGTGATGGGGTATGTTTTCTCACCTCCCTCATACATACCTATTGTTTTATAAGGTATGAGTAACCCCTTATCTCACTCATCAAGCTCTCTTAGTTACACCCGATACCATGCCGATAAACCGTAATGGATTCTACCCGAACTTCCTTTATTGCTTTGGGTTAATCTATCTTTATTTTTTACCAAAATGTGTTTGTATTTTATTTTTATTTAAAAATAATACATTCTTTTCATATGATCCATAATCATGTTCCAAGATCCATCTCTCATTTTCTTTTGGGGATATACAATCTTTTAAGTGAATCACTCCTCGATACTTCCCAATAAGGACACTCGTTTTAAAGGAACTTCCTGAACTTTTACCCAATATCATGTGCACTCTATCCTCTATTTTAACAAACCATTTTCTATATAAAATCAGTATTTTTATTATGAAAACCTTCTTGGTTCAATTCTGGTTTTATATAAAATAATGTCCTTTTTACTATTTTAAAAGCTATATAGTATTTTCCTTAAAACCACACAAAAATATTTTAATGCTAATGTTTCTCAAATACATTTCTTATATGATGTCACTTCTATTTGTTTCCACCTACCATGTTATATTACTATATTTCCTTATTAACATCAATTTATTTTCTAATCCATTTCTTTCATGGACACTTTTATGATACACTCATTAGTTATGCTTTATGTCATGATTGTGGTACCCAATTCTCTCCATGGGTAACATTATGTTTATATATCGTTGATTATGTATGATTATTTATGTGGAAAGAATATTTATGTGGCAAGAATATTTATTTGGAATGAATGTTCATGGAAATGTTGAGATGGGTGCGCCCAGATAGCGCTCCAATGCATTGGGTAAGGTTATGTCTCATGAGATGTGATGTGAAACGGGATTGGAGGTTAGCCTTGACCCATACTGAAATGGGAAACGGGATTGGCAGTTAGCCTTGACCCGTAATAAATAAATGTTTTATGATTTTCCCACATTTATATGATTCCATGTTTATATGATCCCATGATTATATGATATTATTTCATATGTTCCATGCTTTGGATATCAATATGTCATGCCTCATAACTCATGTGCTTAAGATGTATCCTTATGTTCATTCCCTTAATGGGATTTTCAGCTCTTCCCTCTGTTCATGTGTTCCCCAGGGTACACTATGCATATTTAAGGGCTAAAAGGAAGTTAGGAGCTCTTTATGGAGATTAAATAAATAAGTGTTTTTTAGCCCCATGTTTTTTGTTATATGTACATAGTCTTCCAAGACACTATACTTAATGATCCTTGGCTTGTACTCTGATGATTAATTATGCTTAAAATCATGAAATGTTATATATAAAAGGCTCGAGTCACTATATTTGGTATCCAAGTATGGTCTAGTTATTTTTGGAGAATAAGAATAGAGCACCTTAGTGATAACCTTAAGGATGAGACTAAGTATAAGAAAACATTCCAGAATTTTGGTGAGTATTGAGTAAGTGTTTTATCAAGAAAATATATCCCTATCTGGATACAAGTAGGTAGAGGTGGCTCTAGCACAGATGTATCTAAGGGTAAAACCTGAAAACACTGCTTTGAGATAGACTCGAACGGGAACTAGTGCATAACAATGAGCCTTGCTGCACTCTTGGTTATGACATTGCCAAGGGATATGATTTTACAGATTCACGAGCTTAGTACAAAACATTATTAAGGGACAAAAATAAGCCCATAAGAATATAAGTTATGAAATAGATCAAGGATAACCTGGATATTAACCTAAGGAATCACAAGTCAGGATATACTTCTTCATTATAAGTTTATAATTTTATGTTCAAAGTTTTCTTTTTATGCTCAATAGATATGTATTCAATACCTCTAATTATACGTTCTTTTTCTTAGTTAATGGAGGAAAATAAAAGAAAACGTCCCAAAAACCAATGTGATAGGCAATGTGATGATTACCCTAATGATATCCCTGATGTGACATAAGTGGGTTCTCAAAACATCATGGAAGTACTTGCTCAGCTGGCTTAAGTTATGAATAATAAATTGAATCAGGTGGAACATCCTCCTCCTCCAAGGAAAGAGAAATTCTCCATAGAATCCTTTATATGGCAAAGGCCTCCCATGTTTAGCGGGTCTTCTAATCCCCTCCTCGCGGAGCAATGGATTAACTCAATTGAAAAGATTTTCTCCATCCTCCAGTGCTCAGAAGAAGAGAAAGTTGTACTTGCGGTCTATCATTTTGATGGGGAAGCTGATCAGTGGTGGAAACTAATTAAGAAGACATATTCCCAAGAGGAAATTGATTACATTGATTGGGAGGAATTAAAGAGGATGTTTTTCAAAAAATATTTTCCTCGAACCCTTCATCTCAAGATGGAAAGTGAGTTACTTGGACTCAAGAAGAAGGAAGATGAGTCCATCGGGACGTATCAAGCGAACATTACCAGTCTTTCAAGGTACACATATGGCTTTTTCATGAGCACCTAAAGCAAGGTGGATCACTTATTTAGCAGACTAAATCCAATTCTACGAAAAGTTTTTGCGATTCGAGACTTCCAAAGTTATGAGAAGATTTTCCATTGTGACCTCAAGGTTGAAATGGAGATTATATGCTCTCAGTGGTCTTATGGACCTAGTGACAAGAAGCAAAAAATTGAGAACAGCATGGGTGGTTCATCAAAAAAATCCCATCCTGGAAAGAAGACTCACTTTACCCTTTGCAAAAAATGTGGGAATAAGCAACTTGGTGACTGTCTCAAAGGAACATAGAATTTCTTCAAATGCGGAAAGTTTGGTCATCGAGCCAAGAACTACCGAAGGGATATGAAAAATCCTACTAATGTTGAAGAAGAAATTAAGGTTCAGATCAACACTCTGCCTACAATGTAGTGTTACAACTTCAAGGAGCTTGGGCATTATGAAAACAATTCCCCTAAGCCGAGGGTTGTCGGAGGCAATCAAAAATAACCTCCAATGCAAAATGGAATGTCTTTTGCTATCACTACTACTGAGGTGGATCTGGGAAATGATGTGGTGACAGGTATGCTTGTTATTCATTCAAGAATAGCGAACTTACTATTTGATTCTGGTTCTATGCATTCTTTCATATCTTTCAAGTTTAGTAGAACTATTCAAACACCACCACAAAATTTGGAGGAAAATTTATCTGTGAGAACAGTGAATGGGGAAATTATTGAGTCCATGGTTTATAACTACTCTCTAAATAATTTTTTTGGACTGAACCTCCCAGAAAATCTCATCATACTTCCTTTAGTGGAGTTTGATGCTATCTTGGGTATGGATTGGCTATCTTCGTACAAGGTTAACATCAATTTTAGGGAAAGGGAGATCACTTTTCACATCCTGAAGAATCCTCCGATTCATTAAAAGTGTAAGGAGGAAGATGAGTATAATTTAGAATCTTCGTCTCATGTTTGGATACTGCTTCCTTGTGAGCAATCATATCTAGCTCAAATGATTGGTACAAAGGATAGAATCATGCTTGAAGACATTCCCATCATGAGGGATTACAGTGATGTATTCCCTGAAGAGTTATCTGGTCTTCCTCTTGACCAAGAGGTGGAGTTCTCAATTGAACTTATCCCTGGATCTCTTCCAATCTAAAAGACACTTTACATAATAGCCACCATAGAGCTGGAAGAGCTGAAGAAGCAGTTAAAATAGAATATGGAGAAGGGTTTTATATGCTTGAGTCCTTCACCGTGGTGTGCTCTGGCCCTCTTCTTCAAGAAGAAAGATGAATCAATGAGACTCTGAATTTATTATCGTGAGATCCATAAAATCATGATAAAGAATTGGTATCCCCTTCCATAGATAGATGACTTGTTCGACCAGCTTCCTAGGGCCAGTTATTTCTATAAGGTGGACCTTTGGTCAGGATATCACAAACTAAAGGTGAGGAAAGAAGATATTCCCAGGACTGACTTTCGAACGAGTTATGGACACTATGAGTTCATAGTGATTCCCTTCAAACTCACTAATTCTCATACAATTTTCATGGATTTAATGAATATATTCTTTAGATATTACCTCGACAAATTTTTGGTGGTCTTTATTGATGATATTATGATATACTCAAAGGTTAAGGAGGAACTTGAGGAGCATTTGGAAACTGTGTTAAAGACTTTGCAAAGGGAGAAGTTGTATGCAAAGTATAGTAAATGTGAGTTTTGGATGGAGGAAGTATCATTCTTGGGGCATGTTATCACCAAGAAAGGGATATCTGTGGACCCTTCCAAGATGAAGGATGTTGAAGAGTGGTCGGGGCCAACTTCTGTAATGGAGATCCGCAGCTTTTTGGGTCTAGCTGGGTATTATCGATGATTCATGAAGAACTTTTCATGATTTTCAAACCCAATTACCAAGATCACATATAAGGGAGTAAAGTTTGTCTAGACATAGGAATTTGAAGACCGTTTCAAGGAGTTGAAAAAGAGGCTTATCACTGCAGCAATACTCGCACTCCCTTCAAGTGGAGAACTCTTTTTGGTGTGTAGTGATGATTCTAAGAAAGGCATAGGTTATATAATAATTAAAAATGATAAATTTTTAACCTATGCCTCAAGGAAGCTGAAAATACATGAGTAAAACTATCCTATGCATGATCTGGAGTTAGCGGTTGTGATCTTTGCGTTGAAAATCTGGAGGAATTATCTCTATGGGAAAAAATGTGAGATATATACTGACCACAAGAGTCTCAAATATATATTCACGTATAAAGATATTAATATGTGCCAGAGAATATTGATAGATCTCATCAAGTATTATGACTACTCAATCAACTACCATCCTGGTAAGGCAAACATGGTGGTGGATGCTCTAAGTAGAATGGATCCTGCATCTTTATCAATGATGAGAATTGAAAAGGATCCAATCTTCTTAGATTTTGAAAGTATGGAAATGGGAATCATTAATGGGGGAATATCATCAATCCTTTCTCAATTTATTGCTCAACCATCCCTATTGGAGAAAATAAAGGACACTCAAAGAAAAGATGTGGAAATTCAGAAAAGGGTAGAAGCTGTTAAAAATGGGAAATCCTCAGATTTCAAAATTGATGAGGAAGGAGTTGTAATATTTTGGACACGATTATGTGTACCATATGATCCTGAGATAAAGAAGGAGCTATTTAATGATTCACATAGCTCGAACTTCTCTATCCACCCAGGGATCACAAAGATGTATCGAGATCTCCATGAAAAAATTCAGTGGGATAATATGAAAAGGGAGATTTCCAAATATACATCAAAGTGCCTCGCATGTCAGCTAGTGAAGGCTGAGAGATAAAAGTCTAATGGGATGATGCAAACACTACCCATACAATCTTGGAAGTGGGAGAACGTTACCATGGACTTTGTCACTAGACTTCCAAAGACATCTAGAGAAAACAATGCTATATGGGTCGTTGTGGATCGTCTTACAAATACAACTCCCTTTATCGTAATTCGAGAGGAATTATCATTGGATCAACATGCATGGATTTACATCAAATAAGTGGTAAGGATACATGGAGTACCACTATCTATTGAATCCAATCGTAATCTGAGGTTCACCTCGAAGTTATAGAAAAGTTTCCAACATACTCTAAGCACTGAACTGAACTTCATTACGGCCTATCATCCTTAAACCGAAGGCCAATATGAGCGAACTATTCATACATTGGAAGACATGTTGAGAGTGTGTTCAATAAGAATTAAAAGGAGGATGGGACCAACATCTTCCACTAGTTGAATTCTCCTATAACAATAGTTTCCATTCGAGCATCTGAATGGCACCATATGAAGCCCTTTATGGGAAAAGGTGAAGAACACTGGTGTGTTGGGATGAAGTCGGTGAGCGTAAGCTTCTAGGACCTGAAATGGTTGAAGAAATGGTGGAGAAGGTGAAAATCATTCTGTAGCATATCAAGGCATACCAATGTCGATAGAAGAGTTATGCATATAACCGTTGATGATACCTTGATTTCAAAGTTGGAGACATGGTATTTATACGCATATCTCCATGGAATAAGGTCATTATGTTTTGGAAGAAAGGAACGTTAAGTCCCAAGTACATCTGCCCCTTCGAGATCCTTGATTGAATTGGAGTTTTGGCCTATCAACTGGAACTTCCACCTACCATGTCGAAAGTACATGATGTCATCCATGTATCCCACTAAAAAAGTACATACCAGACCATTCACATGTACTCTCTTCAGAGGTGGTACAGTTGGAGGATGATATCTCTTACGAGAAGCAGCCAGTGAGGATCTTGAATCATAGAGACGAAGTTCTATGCAACAAGGCTACTCATCTGGTCAAGGTACTATGGAGAAACCATAAGTATGAAGAGGCAACATGGGAATTTGAGGAAGCAATGAAGGAAAAGTACCCACACCTGTTTTTGGATTAGAATGTAAAACAAAATTTTGAGGGTGAAATTTCAGAAGGGGGAAAGAATGTAACGACCCAATGTTTTTCAATGGAAATTCCCTTCTCATAAGTATGTCATAAAATCACATGAAAACACAAAAAAATGAACTACTAAGTGCTAAGTGACCTTTAAACATAAGTTTGACACTTCTGTGTTTGGAATTTTGAAAATCCGGCATACACTATTGTAATCAGTAAGTTATTTGGAGTTCGATAAGAAAATTTTAATTTTTGGTGAATAATAACCTACCCTAATGAATAATGTAACACCCCGAGCTTCCACGATACGCTTCTCTTTCAATAATGCAATAGCTTGCATTGTACGCAAGTTCGAGATTCTAACACACCACGACCAATCAAAATAGCCATTATGAATAGTAATACCCAATTTTTGAAATTATATATATTTTATATTTCAAAATGGACTTCATTTTTGGATTCGGAATATCGAATTTAGCCTATGTTGAATTTTTGGTATTTTTCTGAGAACTTCCAATTTTTATGAATAGTGAAATATACTTAAAAACAACTTTTTTAATAAAAATAATTGATAGTGATAAATTATACTATTGAGTGGTTTTAAAGTGTAATTATAATATATTTTTACCATTTTATCCAATGTTGGTCATTATAATTAATTTCACCTTGAAATTGGAATTAAACAATTGTCAATCTTTTGATATATATTGTTTCTTAAAAACACGCTATTTGTTGTGACATCGGGAATTAATTATAAAATTAATTAATACAACTTATATGTTTTGAATTTTTTAAAATAGAAATCATTTTTTAATTCGGAATATCAATTATATCTTAGGGTGAAATTTCGGCATTGTTATGAAAAACTTCAATTTTTGATGAATAGTGAAACCACTAAGTTGTAGTTAAAAAACTGATTTTTCGTTTAAATGAAACATTACCACTTATGTGATTTTATTTTCAAAAATCTAAAATACATGGTTTTCATTAGGAAGTAAAATGTGGTTCAATGGGATTAAAATAATTTTTTGGTGAATAGTAACTTTTAAGTTTAATTAATCTCGATTAAAGGTAATTAGTGAAATTTAAGGTAAAAATGATATTATAAAAATATGGAAATACCTTTAAACTTGTCCTACACCTATTTAATGAGTCATGGCCGACCAAGAAAATCTATGGGTCAACTTGGGGACCCCATGGATCCACTTTGGTGGGAAATGACATTAAAAATCTTTTATTTAATGTTAAAATAAAAATGTCACAAACATGAGTTGTTTTACTAAACCAATTTTTAAATGGGGTTATAAAAGTCATATTTTTTACTATAAATATTAATTATAAATATAAAAAGATTTAATACATCATGATATTTTTTTATAATTTTTAGACATTAAATAAATTAAATTATTTATGACACCATGATGATGCAGTGATTACCTCATTAATTAACGATTTTAATAAAATGGAAGGATAACGTAAAATATAAGAATTACACTTGTTCAAAGCCTATTGGATGAGTATATTTAGAACCCCTATCACATTATCATAGAAATATATAAGTTTGGGACCTTTATTATCCAAAAATAATTATATAATAAAGTAACATTTCATTACTTTCCAAGAGTGTCCCTCCTCTCCTCTTATAAAAGGCCCCCACCACTACCACCTTATTTACACCTTCCAAGCCATTTGGCTCGGCCAACCTCTGCCAAAATACTCTATCAACTTCCCTCTATTACTCTTAGAAGCCTCACTTTGGGCACAAGTCTTCCCAAGGAAGCCTTTGAGCTCAAATCAAAAAGCGTTACCCGTTTTGAAGGTAGTGTTTTCTCTTGTGTTCTTATGTTTTATTTTGCTTCTCCAACCACCTAAACTCTTTTTATTCATTTATTTTGTAACAAAAAAAGTATCCTAAATATACTAGGATGTTTTTATAAGATGTATTCGAGCTAAACTTACACACACCTACATATAATGGTTAAAGAACATACTGTTTCTGTGGATGGCGAATTTCTGCCTCACGAAATGATGATTGTTCAACACTCATATAACACCTTCAAAGGTGGCCATTAAGATATAACTATATTTATATATGATATATAATATGTTTATTTTTTACTTAATATTCTGTATTTTTTATTTATGTCATACCTTTATGGTTTCCATTATGGGTAAACGCGATAATTTCATTTTAAGAAGTGCGGACTACCGCCCCCTCAAAGTGATTTGAATCGTTAATTCCATATGTGGGATGTATAAAGGATTGAGTAAATGATATTATATATGATATTATACTGAAATTATAATTTACCTTTATATCATTATGTTTTCATTCCATTAAATATGAAATAGAAATGAAAGTAGCGTTCATGCGTACGTACGGCTTACCGTCTCCATGAACGGTGAATTTCATTTCTTACCTCTAAATGTTACGTAATATTATGAATGAATTTATATACTAGATATATATTATATATATGATATCTACATCATGAATATAATTTGGGATATAATGGATATTTCCCCACATGAACAACTTGTAATTATAAGAAGTTTATTTTTGACTCAAGTACCAAAGATCGACAAAATGACCGTTATTAACTTAAATAATTACATAATGTTCATAACATGGTAATAAGTGATATAAAAGGATTAATTAACATGAAAAAGGTTCTTAAGAAAATAGAAATTAACTCTAGTTTATTATTCAGGAGATTAAAGAACGATCGAGTCAAGTCGGACACGAGGTAAGGGAACTTCTTAACCCAATTTCCATTCTTTGGGTTGATCTCCTACTTTCAAATTATGTCATTATATTATTATGTCATATCTTTTATTTGTACTTTATTTATGTGTACCTATAGTGAATACACATAATAGATCTATTTTATTTAAAAAATGATCTTCGTAAGGGACTTCGTCTCAATCTATTTCATTGAGGCATATTTGGTTGTATACACAACTTTCCTTTATACGGTGTATAAACCCCTTTGACCTTTAATTTTATTCAAAAAGAATCTTTTTATACGAAGCTTTTTTACTAAACGAAAAAAGGAATGTTTTTTTCTTACGTATGCGGCGACAACGACTTCTCTGCCGCCATGACTATTATTTTAGTTTCATCTTCCTCTATAAGCCATAATTTTTTTAAATGAAAAATAAATACAAAGTTTTAATTTTCTTTTATTTTGGTATTGAAAATGGTTTTGAAAGTTTTTTTATTATATCAATGTGTTGTATTGATATCTTGTGATTAAAATGTGGAAATTTTATGTTTCTTTTATGCATACTTTATGTGATATGATTATGTTATGGTTTATAATATGTTTAAACCTGTTCATATGAGGAATGCATTGGACTTAATAAGTGACAGGTGGAGCCCGCTATAGCTCCTCGATGCATCAGTAGGTCTCATGAGACAAACTAGTGTCTTGGTACGAGGCCTTGAGAAAATCTTATTTGTAGTCTTGGCACGAGGCCTTGGCTATGTGGTTATGATAGTCTGGCATTATACATTCCATCATTATGAAAGGGGTTATTGATATTGCATGTGATTCTTCGACCAGTAGAATATCCATGTGAATAAGTAAATGGAATTATTTCATTTTACTTTTTTCCATATTATGTGGAAGTTCATGTTTAAAAGGATTTTGTTTAGTTATACATTGCCTTAAATGTTTATGTTTATTTATGAAAGCTTCTGCTATATTGTTATCCTTACTGAGCATCTGAGCTCACCCCTTTCAATGTTTTAATATTTTCTAGGTTGTGAAGAAGTATTTTATGAATGACCCGCAGGGATAGTCAGAAGATGGTATGAGTGTGGAAAATGGAGACTATGTTATTGTATTTTTTCACTTTATGATGTAATGTAACATTTATGAATGTATCTAGTGTTTCCAAGGCTACAAAATTAGTCGGTCTTTTGAGACTTGATCTTTTGTGATCATGCCAATGTTATGCAATAATGCACCGACTCCGGGTAACTGGGGTCGGGGCGTTACAGTTGGTATCAGAGGCAGTTTAGTACTAACCTTGGAAGCTAGATTTAGATAAACATTGATTAGAGCACATAGACCTAAGATAAAATTTGAGGATTAGTATAGAATAACTTCCTATAATTTTGGTATTATAGAGATTTTGTGAGTTTTCCGAGCAATACATCCCTCTCTGGATACGAGCAGGTAGAGGCGGCTATGGCACAGATGTACCTAGGGGTAAAACCCAAAAACACCGCTTTGATCTAGACTCAAACGGGAACTGGTGCACGACAACAGTCCTTGTTGCACTCTTGGTTACGACGCTCTTGGGGGATATTCTTAGGATAATACTCATTTTTTTTACAAACCATTATGAAGGGTTTATGAGTATATACTTCCTCAAAGAAAACATTTATTAAGATTATGGATTATATCCATAAACCGTTCAATTTACATTAATTATTTTACAAGTTTGGAATTATTCATTGCAATTCATAAACTAACCTAGTATATGCCATTGTATAGAAATGGCACCCAGTAGAAGGAATGTGAACTCCATCAAAATGTGTGATCCAAAGAGTAATAAGGATCATATATTTCACGGTATTAAGCCAACATTTAGAAGGCAAATAGTATCCCATTTTTTCTCAACATATAAATAAATAGTATCATGTGTTAATAAGATAAGTAAAGAATTCTCTAAGTCTTATAGATTTGAAGGGAAGAAAGATAAGAAAAGGATGGAAGATAGAATGATGGATAAAGGGATGAGGGAAAAGAATAATTTTCCAATATGTGATAATTGTGGGAAAAAACACCTTGGAACTTGCCTGAAGGAAATGAAAGTTTGTTATAAGTGTGGAGAAAAAGGACACCATGTGCGTGACTGCAAGGGTAAGAAAAAGGTTTCAAATGTACAATGCTTCATCTGTAAGGAGCGGGGACAGTACGCAAACCAATTTCCAAATCATCAGAGTATACCCCAAATGATGTTATTGGATAATAATCAAGTTATGATACTACCACAGATGAGGAGGAATGATTAGAGTTATTATGTTGTTATTAAAGAATTTTTTTCATTTGAGTGTTGTATCAATGATGTATTGGTTATAATAATTATGGAGTATATAAGGATTGTACTGCAGTACTATTTCATCAAGGACTTGAGATTGTGTGGAACCAAGAAAAGTGACTCCACAGCAGGATAAATTTTTGGAAAATATATGGTTGAGAGAAAGATAAACCATAATATGGTTCTGATATCGAGATAGTGATTTTGGAATAATACATGATTGATTTGGATAAATTATATTGGATATTCTTAACTTCCATTAAACTGATTAATGATTTGTATGCATTTTTGGATAGAAGGAGTATATCTAGTATTCTATAAAGAATAAGGGATCATGAATATAATCAATAAGGATTTATAATAATTCAGGATGTTGCAGTGTTTTAAAAGAATACACAATGAAGGTGTTCACATGTTGTTACGCAGAAAAAAGGATCTTCATTATGTTTACCTTCCTTATAAAATTTGGACTGTGAGTTGGACAGAAGTATTTTGGATAACTATAAAGGTTGTAATGGATTAAGTTGATCCTTGGATAGTATTGTTTAAGGTTAAAACATTTCTAAATATTATTTTTGGAATATTATAATACTGTAGTTTTAGGAAAAGGACAACCTGGAGGTCGGGGGATAACACGTCGCGTCGAAAAAAGTTGTAGGAATCGAACCCACAACTATAGTGCGACATGCCTTTATTACCTACCACTAGCCTGCAGGAAGTCCCTGGTTATTACAAAATAGTTTTCCTAATCTAAATGGTATTTTTTAATATTTGGAACCTTATACAATTAGGATAAATAGAATATTTTTTATTCCTATTACCTTTTGGAGTGAATGATGGGTTTGTGGTAAAAATTTATTAAAGAATGAAAGTCTACATGACAAGTATGTATATTTCCTTACGTTCTTAGTAAATATCCTAAATAAATTCCTCAAATTTATAAAAGGTAACTTAAAACAAAAACGTTGACGGTTAACTTTTCCGACTGGGGATTCAATGACCGTTTAACCAATCACAAGTTTGTGATTTTCTTGTGGTTAACTTTCTCCTAATCATGTTTTATACAACTCTCCATCAGACCTTGATGGTTTATTTTTCTTCCATATCCATATTTTCATATAATCCTAGTATGGGCTATCTTGGGTGACCTTTTTACTTATCTTTCTTTCTTTTAAAGTTATATTTTTATTAACCTTATTTCTGATGTGGGTTTTCCACAATGGTATTTTCTATTTCCAACCTTTTATTTTCAAAGAAAAATTTCAAATTGTGAGTATGCAATTTATTAAAGGAGGGGAGAATGTAACACCCTGAGCTTCCACGATATGCTTCTCTTTCAATAATGCAATAGCTTGCATTGTACGCAAGTTTGAGATTCTAACACACCACGACCAATCAAAATAGCCATTATGAATAGTAATACCCAATTTTTGAAATTATATATATTTTATATTTCAAAATGGACTTCATTTTTGGATTCGGAATATCGAATTTAGCATATGTTAAATTTTTGGTATTTTTCTGAGAACTTCAAATTTTTTATGAATAGTGAAAAATACTTAAAAACAAATTTTTAATCAAAATAATTTATAGTGATAAATTATACTATTGAGTGGTTTTAAAGTGTAATTAGAATATATTTTTACCATTTTATCCAATGGTGGTCATTAGAATTAATTTCGCTTTGAAATTGGACAAAAACAATTGTCAATATTTTGATATATATTGTTTCTTAAAAACATGCTATTTGTTGTAACAGCAGGAATTAATTATAAAATTAATTAATTCAACTTATATGTTTGGAATTTTGTAAAATAGACATCATTTTTGAATTCGGAATATCAATTATATCTTAGGGTGAAATTTTGGCATTGTTCTGAAAAACTTCAATTTTTGATGAATAGTAAAACCACTAAGTGGTAGTTAAAAACTGATTTTTCATTTAAATGAAACATTACCACTTCTGTGATTTTATTTTCAAAAATCTGACATACATGGTTCTTATTAGGATGTAAAATGTGGTTTAATGGGATTAAAATAATTTTTTGGTGAATAGTAACTTTTAAGTTTAATTAATCGCGATTAAAGGTAATTAGTGAAATTTAAGATAAAAATGATATTATAAAAATATGGAAATACCGTTACACTTGTCCTACACCTATTGGATGAGTCATGGATGACCAAGAAAATCCATGGGTCAACTTGGGGACCCCATGAAGTCACTTTGGTGGGAAAATGATATTAAAAACTTTTTATTTAATGTTAAAATAAAAATGTGACAACAATTTTTAAATGGGGTTATACAAGTCATATTTTTTACTATAAATATTCATTAGAAAGATAACACGATTTCCTAAATCATGATATTTTTTTTATAATTTTTAGACATTAAATAAATTAAATTATTTATGACACCATGATGATGCAGCGATTACCTCATTAATTAACGATTTTAATAAAATGGAAGGATAATATAAAATATAAGAATTAAACTTTTCCAAATACTATTGGATGAGTATATTTAATACCCTTATCACCTTATCCTAGAAATATATAAGTGTGGGACCTTTAAAATCCTAAACTCATTATATAATAAAGTAACATTTCATTAATTTCCAAGAGTGCCCCTCCTCTCCTCTTATAAAAGGCCCCCACCACTACCACCTTATTTACACCTTACAAGCCATTTGGCTCAGCCAAACTCTGCCCAAATACTCTCTCAACTTCCATCTCTTACTCTTAGAAGCCTCACTTTGGGCATAAGTCTTCCCAAGGAAGTCTTTGAGCTCAAATCAAAAAGAGTTACCCGTTTTAAAGGTAGTGTTTTCTCTTGTGTTCTTATGTTTTATTTTGCTTCTCCAACCCCCTAAACTCTTTTTATTAATTTATTTTGTAACAAAAAAAGTATCCTCAATATACTAGGATGTTTTTATAAGAAGTATTTGAGATAAAATTACACACACCTACATCTAATGGTAAAAGAACATACTGTTCTTGTGGATGGCGAATTTCTGCCTCACGAAACGATGATTGTTCAACACTCATATAACACCTTCAAAGGTGGACATTAAGATGTCATTATATTTATATATGATATATAATATGTTTATGTTTTACTTAAGCTTATGTATTTTTCATTTATGGCAAAACTTTATGGTTTCCATTATGGGTAACCACGATAATTTCATTTTAGGAAGTGCGGACTACCGCCCCCTCAAAGTGATTTGAATCGTTAATGCCATATGTGGGATGTATAAAGGATGGAGTAAATGATATTATATATGATATTATACTGGAATTAAAATGTACATTTATATCATTATGATTTAATTCCATTAAATATGAAATAGAAATGAAAGTAGCGGTCATGCATACGTACAGCTTACTGTCTTCATGAACGGTGCATTTCATTTCTTACCTCTAAATGTTACGTAATATTATGAATGAATGTATATAATGGATATATATGACATATATTATATCTAAATCATGAATATAATTTGGGATATAATGGATATTTCAGCACATGAACATCTTTTAATTATAAGAAGTTTATTTTTGACTCAAGTACCAAAGATCGACAAAATGACCGTTATTAACTTAAATAATTACATAATGTTCATAACATGGTAATAAGTGATATAAAAGGATTAATGATCATGAAAAAGGTTATTAATCAAATATAAATTAACTCTAGCTTATTATTCATGAGATTAAAGAACGATCAAGTCAAGTCGGACACGAGGTTAGGGAACTTCTTAACCCAACTTCCATTCTTTGGGTCGATCTCCTACTTTCAAATTATGTCATTATATTATTATGTCCTATCTTGTATTTGTACTTTCTTTATGTGTACCTATAGTGAATACCCATAATAGATCAATTTTATTTAAAAAATGATCTTTGTAAGGGACTTCATCTCAATCTCCTTTCATTGAGGCATATTTGGTTTTATACACAACTTTCCTTTATACGGTGTATAAAACCATTTGACTTTTAATTTTATTCAAAATGTATCTTTTTATATGAAGCGTTTTTAATAAATGACAAAAGGAATGTTTTTTTCTTACGTATGCGGTGACAACTACTTCTCTGCCGCCGTGACTATTATTTGAGTTTCGGCTTCCTCTATAAGCCATAATTTTTTTTAAATGAAAAATAAATACAAAGTTTTAATTTTCTTTTCTTTTGGTATTGAAAATGATTTTGAAAGTGTTTTTATTATATCAATGTGTTGTATTGATATCTTGTGATTGAAATGTGGAAAATTTATGTTTCCTTTATTCATATTTTATGCGATATGATTATGTTATGGTTTATGATATGTTTAAACCTATTCATATGAGGAATGCATTGGACTTAATAAGTGACAGGTGGAGCCCGCTATAGCTCCTCGATGCATCGGTAGGTCTCATGAGACAAACTAGTGTCTTGCAACGAGGCCTTGACAAAATCTTATTTGTAGTCTTGGCACGAGGCCTTGTCTACGTAGTTATGATAGTCTGGCATTATGAATTCCATCATTATGTAAGTGGTTATTGATATTGCATGTGATTATTCGACCAGTAGAATATCCATGTGAATAAGTAAATGGCATTATTTCATTTTACTTTTGCCATATTATGTTGAAGTTCATGTTTAAAAGGATTTTGTTTAGTTATACATTACCTTAAATGTTTATGTTTATTTATGAAAGCTTCCACTATATTTTTATCCTTACTGAGCATCTGAGCTCACCCCTTTCAATGTTTTAATATTTTTCAGGATGTGAAGAAGTATTTTATGAATGACCCGCAGGGATAGTCAGAAGGGGATATGAGTGTGGAAAATGGAGACTATGTTATTGTATTTTTTCATTTTATGATGTAATGTAACATTTATGAATGTATCTAGTGTTTCCAAGGCTACTAAACTAATCTGTCTTTCGAGAGTTGATCTTTTTTTATCATGCCAATGTTATGCAATAATGCACCGACTCCGGGTAACTGGGGTCAGGGCGTTACAAATAGTAACATACCCTTATGAATAGTGATATACCCTAATGAATAGATACATCACCTAAGATAGTATAAAAATAATATTCAGATTGGAAGTACGATATACATATATTTTATAATATGTTAATGAATGTTTTAAAACTGATTTTGATATGAAATTATTATTTTAATTAAATATTAAAATAATCATATTCAGAAAATTATTTTTGAAAAATGGAATTAAATTTTGGATTATACACATCAAAAAATGGTTATGGTGAATTTTTGGGATTTTTTTTGAAATACTTGAATTTTTTATGAATAGTAAAATATGATAATTTACAATAAATGATAAATAAGGGATTTATTAAGTCATAGATGATGTTCTACTGATGTATGCCCACTTGGTTCGAGATCACATGATAAAATTACTATTCTTGGTCATGGAATACTGACTATTCCTTGTCTTTTGAAGAAATAATAAATTAATGATTATAATATTATGAAATCCCTCTCCTCCACTAATAAAACCCCCCTTCACTCCCTCTTCTCTGCACTCCTCTCAAGCCTTGTACAGTGCCATTATTCTACCTAAATCTCTACTAAAGATCCTCCCCCACGTCCAAAAGCTCCTATCCTCTTCAAAATACCAAAACTTCTCCCCTTAAGATGTTTTCAAAGGAGGAAGTCTCCAGAGGTCATTAACAACAAGTGGAGAACACCAATGGATTTAAGGTAAGGGATCCCCTCCTTTTCACTCTTAATCAAGATTGTTCTCTATGATATGCCTTTTTTGGTGTAATATCAAGTGATGGGGTATGTTTTCTCACCTCCACCATACTTCCCTAATGTTTTATAATTAATGAGAAACCCCTTATCTCACTCATCAATCCCTCTTACTTACACCCGATACCATGCTGATAAACCGTAATGGATTCTTCCCGAACTTCCTTTATTCCTTCGGGTTACTCTATCTTTCTTTTTTACCAAAATGTAGTTGTCTTTGTTTTTTATGTAAAACTTATAAATTATATTTATATGCTCCATAATCATGTTCCAAGATCCATCTCTCGTTCCCTTTCGGGGATATACAAGCTTTTTAAGTGAATCCCTCCTCAATACTTCCCAATAATCACACTCGTTTTAAAGGAACTTTCCGAAATTTTACCCAATATCATGTGCACTCTATCCTCTATTTTAAGACACCAATTTCTTTATAAAATAAGTATTTTTATTATGAAAACATTCTCAGTTCAATTCTGGTTTTATATAAAATAATTTCCTTTTTATTATTTTAAAAGCTGTATAGTTTTTTTCTTAAAACCGCACAAAAATGTTTTAATGCTAATGTTTATTAAGTACATTTCTTATATTATGTCACTAATATTTGTTACCACCTACCATGTTATTTTATTATATTACCTTATGAATTTCCATGTATGTTCTAATCCCTTTATTTCATGGAAATTTTCATGATACACTCATTAGTTATGCTTTATGTCATGATTGTGGTACCCAATTCTCTCCATGGGTAACCTTATGTTTATGTATGGTTGATTATGAATGTTTATTTATGTAGAAAGAATATTTATATGGAAAGAATATTTATGTGGAAAGAATATTTATTTCACATGAATATTCATAAAAATGTTGAGATGGGTGTGCCTAGATAGCGCTCCAATGCATTGGGTAAGGTTAAGTCTCATGAGATGCGATATAAAATAGGATTGGTGGTTATCCTTCACCCGTACTAAAATGGGAAATGAGATTGGTGGTTAGCCTTTACCCATACTAAATAAATGTTTTATGATTCTTCCACATTTATATGATTCCATGTTTATATGATCCCATGATTATATGATATTATTATATATGTTACATGTTTGGGATATCAATATGTCATGCCTCCTAACTCAGGTGCTTAAGATGTATCCTTATGTTCATTCCCTTACTGGGCTTTTCAGCTAATCCCTTTGTTCATGTGTTCCGCAGGGTACCCTATGAAGATGTAAGGGCTCAAAGAAAGTTAGAATCTCCTTATGGATATTAAATAAAGAAGTGTTTTTAACCCCGTGTTTTATGTTATATGTACATAATCTTCCAAGACACTAGACTTAATGATCCTTGGCTTGTACTCTGATGATTAATTATACTTAAAATCATGAAATGTTATATGTAAAAGCCTCAAGTCGCTATAAGTCCTATCTCCATTATATCTAACACCCCAAATAACAAGGGTCACTCTGATTCCATTTTTCATGAACCAACCAAGATCTACCTAATAGGTCACCTAATCCATCTCACTTCAAGACCCGAGAAGCATTCCCTATTCTCTTTTACAATAAACTAGTTCCAGGCATCATAGATAATCCAAATGTGAATTATTTTGTCCAATAATAAAATGATATAAATGAAACAAGATATATTACACAACATAAACAAGAGTTAAATATATAAAATAAAATCACATACATTAATTGTTACAAAAAAAATTAGAACAAAAAAATTGAAAACTACACAAGAACTAACATGATCTCTATGTGTCCTCTTAGTCACCACAATCCAAATAACCAAGGTACTCCATAGAAAAACCTAAAAAAATGAACCTAAAAAATTGCTTGAGTATACTGAAACTGAGTGGAACAATTATCGTGTGGGCATAAGATATATCACTTGGTAATATCTATAGAATCGTTATATTTTATTTACCTAAATCATCCATATTTACCATTTTGAAATAAATTTAATGAAAATAAGGTTTTTTCATTTAGAAAATCCAATATACTTTTCCTTTTTTTAAAACTATTTTAGAAGAAAAATCAAATCACCACTTGGGTAAATCATTTGAAATAAGAAAAACTAAACAACATGCAATTATAGGGTATATCAAAAAAATATAGATATAAATGAAACAAAATAGTTGAATAAAGTAAAATTATAAATTAAAAAGTAACCAAAGTGCTATAAAATAATGCAGGAACATACATACAAGTAATCATGGGTATTTCAAAGCCATTTCCTGAACAAATACCTAGATTTAC
Source organism: Viscum album (assembly GCA_963277665.1). NCBI lineage: Eukaryota > Viridiplantae > Streptophyta > Magnoliopsida > Santalales > Viscaceae > Viscum > Viscum album. The sequence goes on from OY728164.1 coordinate 996,821,412, forward strand.
TAAGTAAATATCCAACTTATAGTGTATGGTTCAACTCCACATTCAATAACCAACTTGGATTCTCTGAAATGGACCCACCAGTGGAAAATACCACCTAGCCTATCCTCAATACAGGGGGTTTTATTATGTCTAATTGATACTAGAAATAAACCATAACTTGATCCTCTTGATGATGTCTAGAAATCCCATGATAATATTATGAAGGAGAATGATAAGGTCATCACATGCTTGTAATTAAACACAACTCAAATTTTCCACCCTGCATTACTTTAATAATACCCAAAACCAACTATGAAATGGCCCTCTTAATGGAGGGATGGCCATAAGGGTGACTGTCGCACACATGACCTATCAAATGTGTGAACCAATCCTACACATCATATGAATTAAATGAAAATTTCAAAAACACAACAAAGTACCAACTGGGTATTAACATTTAAAAATTCAAAACCATTTCTAAAAACCATGGTGAATATATTATTCATTCTTGGTAGATTCTAGATTTTCCTTACAAATCATGTGATTTCTAGACTATACATCAAGGTTATAAATAATTCATGCTTTATAAATCAACTTTATAAACTACATTTGCTGTTATTTGGAAATCATGTATCAATTTATAAACACTAATATTTGTTAGAAAACTTTTTTTTAAGAAAGATGAAAAATATGGGAGAGAAATGGGAAAAAGTATTTTGGAAACCAAGGTCATATCTTGAAAAATTTTATGGATATTCCATTTAAATTTAGGTTCATATCTATATGTGAACCCTATGAACATATTGGTAATCTCATATTCACCATCATATAAATGAATTACCTTAATAATTTCCATGGGTCCAAATGAAAGTAGTATAATAAGAATCACACCAAAAACCACAAGAAAAGATCATTTTCACATGTCACCCAATTACCAAAACACAAAAAAGTACAAACACAATTATAAATAGTCAATTTCATTTAAAGATTCCAATTGGAATTTTTTTAAACACCTTTTATACATGTATATAGGTATAACCAAGTAAATCTTTTAAAACCACTATTTTCAACAAATTAACAACATATAAATCACATATCCAACATGAAAATAACAATTATGAATAACACAATTAATAATTGTTTAGGAATGATTAATTATCAAATAAAATGATTCAGAAAAGAAATGTATGGAAAAACCTACCACAATGGTGTGATAATATGATAAAACTCTTAGAGAATGAAGAACAAGGCCCAATGAGAAAATCAAAAACCCAAACATTAAATAATCAAAAGAAAACATCATCCATGTACCCCTGGGGTCTAGATAAGATAGATCAAAGATTAGAAAAACTAATAAATTAATAAAGAGGGAATATAAAAAGGGGGAAATGACCAAAAATCATGATGAATATACATAATAACCTTTGAGAAGTTCAATGGTGGAAGGAGAACCAAGATAAGAGTGATATGTATCCCCCATTGTGATCCTAGGTTGAGTGGGTGAGGAGAAACCCGATTTGGGGTTAAAATATAAGAGGAGAAAAAATAGAATATCAAGATTTTAAGATTCTAGGTAAGTCATATGGTTTGGACACATTGTTTTCCAAACGGTGCACCAACCATGTGCACCCTACTAGAAGGAGGGGACACCCATATGAGATGAATGCAAAGTTTTGGAAATCATGCACCAACCATGAAAATTAGCTATATAAAAATTGGAGATCCTCTAACATTATTTCTATATGGTTTTCACTAACTATACAAAATTCATGTTCTTTTCCTTAGAGATCAAAAACATGATACACAGTTACTTATTTTAATCACATGTTTTGGGAAAACCCATACACAAGCCCTGCAAGACAAACCGTTCAAGAATAAAAGGAATTGAAAACACCCTCTACCCTCTCCAGCCAATTTGTTCTCCCAAAACTGTGTATTCTAAACATGGACAAGGAAAAATAAACTTTAAATATCCAAAATTAAGAAATTATCACTGGTAAGTCATCCAAAACCTCAATCAAAAGATTAAAAATCAATAATAAATAAAAATAATTGAAATAAAAAAATTGGGGTCAGGGTTTGACATGAATTCATTCCACACGTGCATTGTCTTATTTGAGATTTATAACTTAATTTCCAAAATTAGTTAATTTGTTATCAAATATTTTCCATTTTGGTGTTTTATCTGTGTGACGTTGGTTTCCATCAAGTATTTTTTTCCATATAAATATAGTTTATTCCATTTTATATCATCTAGATTTGAAAATAGATGCTTAAAATGAAAATCTATTAAGAGATACTATATTTCTTTAATGGATGGCTTGGTACCACTTCTAAAAAATATATTAAAGTTAAATTTATCAACTATTTTAAATCAAGATATCCCATATTTGGGAAATTTTTATAAAATTTAGTACTCTTTCCTTTACAACACAAAACATTTAGGAAAAAAAATTATTTTCTTATACCCAAATCCCGTATGACATAATATATATTTTTCATTATAATTGGAATCTAAACTCTCTTTTCCATCTCAAATCAAATCATTAGAAATTTCCACCAGTTTAGTTAAACTTATATCACTCCAACCATTTTTTGTTTCTTTGTTAATCCTTATGAGAACTGATGACAACATCATAAATTTACTGAAACCTAAAAACAATTCTTTATTAACATCTCAATAAAATTATTGAATACATTTAATTTGTTTAAATGGTTTCAATGAATTGATCATGAATTAAATCTTCAATATGATCTTCTCTCTCAAACTGAAAATCTTATTTAATATAAAATCATGGATTCTTTTTTATTTCAGCTTAAAAAATACAGAATGTATAATAATGATTAAACTCATATAAAATCATATGTCCTTTTATTTCTCTATACCTAAATTTTCTCATATTCAAACATATATTTCCTGGTAAAGAAAATAAAATCACGGTTTATAATTTTTTTATCAAACTCTAAAATTTTTCTACATCTTTCTTCTATTCATCACCACATTTTCATGAATTTTTATAATTATAGTAAATTAATTATAAAACATCATAGTTTAATAGATAATTATGTTTAAACATACTAACATATATATAGATAAATTTAAAACATATATTTTCCAATTATATGAACACATATATAAAATATAAAAACTAAATGAACAAAAAAATCCCCATTTATTCATAAAAATTTAATAGAAACATATAATAATAATAATAATAATAAATAATAATAATAATTAAAAACAATACAACTCAATAAAATTAAAATATTATTTATTAATTAAAATTTAATGAAAATAATTTATTCAAAAAAAATTAATGAATACAAAAAACTATACAATATAAACATTAATATGATAAATAAATAAAAAAAATATTATATAAATATATAAGTATACTTATTAATAATAAAAAAATAATTATAATTTATAAATCACAAAAATCAAACAATTTTTTTTAAAAAATAAAATAAATAATTAAAGGACAAAAAAATTAGTTGTAGACAAAATATTGAGGATAAAAATAAAAAAAATAGAAGTAAAAAATCCTTTTATTACAAAATATTAAGTGAGAAAACATTAAATAAATAATAAAGGAATAAAATTTAAATAATAAATATAAAATAAATTATTAATCATACAAAATAATAATAATACATAAAGTATAACAGTGACATACATAGATAAAATAGTAGTAAAAAAACCTCAAATGGAACATAATTATATGGAAACACGGTTGAAACAAAAATTAGTGTAAATGATTGTGGAACTTGAAGAAAATACTTAAAAAAGCACTGAGATCTCATACTATGAAAAATGTCAGTGAAACAAGAATGATAAATGTGAAAAATTGAAAAATAAAAGGATGAAACACATTAAATGAGAGAATAATAATGACTGAAGTAAAGGGAGGTCATTTTATAGTCATATAAATTATGTTTTGAGTGTCTCAAGTTGTATATAATGATATTTGAGAGTCGAAAGTCACAGTTAATTAATTTTTTAAAAAACTGATTTTACTTCAATTTTAGTAATAACTAATATTAAAACAAAAGTTTTAATTTATGTTTTTATAGTAGACAATATAAAAACATTGATTGTGAAAATTTCTATATCAATTCATATAATAACAGACATGAAAAACCCACCGATAGGGTTTCACATTGGTTATTATAACAGCTGAAATGAAAAATTTAACTCTTGAAATTTTCACATTGGTTACTAACTACTGACATGAAAACCCTCATTCAAAATGTAATTTATTTACTAGTTAAGGTAATTCTATTATTTTTGATAGAGATTTAAGTGATGTATCAAAAAATGAAAAGATATGAAATAAAAATTTTATGAGATTAATAAATTTAATGAATATACTCCTGATGATATTATTAGCTATTAATTAAAATATGGGTTATAATTGAAAAAATAGATTATTATTATTTTAGTATAAGAATAGTTTTTCTATAAAAAATGAAATAAATTTTACTTTTTTATCATCAGATTCCATGTTATAGGGAAATAGAAGTAACAAAGTAGGTCATGTTTCGTAAAGAGTATACCAAATAAATTTGGGATATTCCAAAAGGAAGATAATTTATTATCTCTAATAATATTTTAAAAAAATTAATAATGGTAAGATTGTTTTTAATTATATTCTAAAAGAATAAAATTATGAATTCAATGGTAATGGGATCATTATTCACGAATGAACAAAATTGAAGAAATAAATAATGATAAAAAAGATAAAAAAGAAGGATTAAGAAGTACTTTTCACTAGACGGAGTTGTACATAATACTTAGATTATATTATATATTTTTTTTGTCAAAAATAATAGAAAATATTATCTTAATGGAATATTCAAATCATGTATGTGACTAAAAAAATGATTCTCCTGAATTTGAATTTGAAAATCATTCAATGGATGAATTATATGATCAACCTAAATGGTTAAATATGACGTAATTGATATTTTAGTTTTATATAATGAACTCAAGAATAAGTATAATAAAATTAATGGGGAAAAATATTACTTATATAGAAAATGAAAATGTAAGGAATACCTACTCTTTCTCTAAATTTAGTGCCTATTTTTATACACTTCAAAAATAAAATAATAAAGATTAATATTTGTTTTTTAAAAATAATTAGGATAAATAATGATAATTTCAAGCTATTCTAAATGAAAATAATATTCTAAAATGTGATGTTTAAATTTTAATCATAGATCCCCCCATAGTTTTTCTAGTAAGGTAATGTTGTGATAAAATGGTATAAATCAAATAAATAAATAAATAAAGGTCTAGTCATTGTTATGATAATCAATTCTTGAATATTCATAATACATTATTTGAAAAAAATTCCATGGGTTGTTTTCTAAAAGGGGAATGTTTCAAATGTGTAATTAAAGGAAATTATGAAAGTGAGTTTTCTTTGATATTTCCCATATCTCTTGGTCACAAAAAAATATTTCTAAATCATTATCCACTAGATTACCCTTAAATAAATTGTTGAAGTCATTATGGTTTTCTATGGATTCCTATTCTAGCATGATTTGAACAAAGGTTTCATGGGTACCCAAAATTTTTTAAATATGTATTTTTAATATTTTTTCCTTAGATGTTTGAAAAATGAAACATGGTTCATGTATAATGGATGTTCTTGGAAAATCACAAGTAATGCATCAAATTTTATATCATTCAACAATCATGAAGGAGGTAATGTTACTTTCAGCAAAAATTTAAAAGTTATTATCAATTTTTTTTAGAGGTAAACATTTGGAAATATGTTATTATTTCAAAAAAATTATATGTTTACATAATGAAACATAGTATTATAAGTATCTCATAGTTATTTGATGATGGAATGATTGTAAAATTTTGAAAGTATATTTTTATAATTATTAAATATACATCTATCTTATTTTATACCAATGAAAACGATAATTTATATTTTATCATTTTTATTGAGCTAACTATTGAAAATATAGTGTGCCTAAATATGGTGTATATAGAAAATATTCAATGGAATTGGAGGCTTGGATATGAAAATTTTACGATTTTTTATAAGTTATAAAACACTAAAAAGTTTTATAGCTTCATGAGATGAATCCAAACAACACCTACATATGTGAAAATTATATGAAAGACAAACCCCAAAAAGAGTCAATAAGAATTATTAAATAAGTATAAAAAATAATGCCACTTCAACTCATTCACCTTGATTTATTTGAACACATATAATCTTCTAGTCTTTGTGGAAAGATTTGTGTATTTTTATTTTTGACGACTTTAGTAGATTCACATCGACTTACTTCCAATCCAATAAATCACAAATCTTATCTAAGTTCTTCTCTTATTATAGTATAGTTCAAAATGAAAAATGTTAATTATATCTATTATAATTGATAGAGGGAAATATTTTCTAAATATATAATTATATTTTTTTAAGACAATGATTAATTATTAAAATATTCAACTCCTATTTCTTCAAAAGAAATTAGTGTTATTGATTGAAAAAAAGGATCCTTACAAGAAATTGATGGAACCATGATAATTGAGTTTAAAATCCAATAATTTTTTATGGAAAAACCTGTAAATACATCTTTTTTTTGTCTAACAGAGTTATTTTAGACCTATTCCAAATAAAATATGTTCAAAATTCTGGAAAGGGAGAAACCAAATGTTTCATATTTTACAATATTTGGATGTAAAATATATATTCCTCTCACAAAATTCACATTAGATTAATCAGATGAAGAATTAGATGAAAACATATTATGGTGTTATTTGACCCCTATTAAATCATATAGGGTTTAAAATAAATGAACCATAGTGGTTTAAATATATATATATATATATATATATATATATATATAATTTTTTCATGAGAATAAATTTAAGGAACAAAATATTTAGAAAATATTTAAGGGGGTTATATTTTTATAATTTTATAGAGAATGGACCTCAATATTAAAATACACATATTGAGGGGAAGGTTCATCCTCATGAAATCACATAGAAATTATGTAGAGATCACACACTATATATTGTTATTGAAATTTTTTATTAAATAACTCAAACTCATAATTCATTACTGAATTATTTTTCTCATTGTTATTTTATTTTTGATTTTGTTCCTAAATTTACTGATGAATATTTAATTGACTGTAACATGATCATTTCTATGGAAGAAGAGTTAAACTAGTTTTCTAGAAATCAAGTTTGAGATTTTGTTGAATCTTTTAATAATTATAAATTAATCAAATCTAAATGTGTTTTTGGGAATAATCTTGACAAATCATAAAAAACATTGTTAAGAATAAGGCAATTGTTTAGAAAAAGGATATTTATAAGAAGAAGGAATAAATAATGATGAAACATTTTCTCTAGCTATGAAGTTAAAATATATAGTAATATTATAATATTATTCCACTTTTTATGGTTTTAAATTATTTCAAATGGATTTAAAAATTATGTTTCTATTTCGAATTATTTTTGAGGAAGTGCATGTTATACAAACCCATGGTTTTGAAAATAAAAAGAATCCTAATAATGTTTTAAATATTGATAAATAAATTTAGTACTTAAATAAGATCTATGATATTTGAATGAATATTTACATAAAATTATTTTGTAAAATGATTTTATAAAAGGAATAATGGATCATATATTGTTTATTAAGAATGTTTATAAAAAAGTTTGATTGTTAAAATTTATAGATATGATATTATTTTTGGATCTTCAAAATATACCATGTAATTAATTATTATAAAAAAGGAAAAGTGAATTTTATATAAATTTTTTAAGAGATTTTGAATTATACCTTATACTTCAATTTTTTAAAATAGAAGATAAGATTTTTATTCATGGAATAAGTAGGAAAACTATTGGTTAAACGAGTTGAACTTGACTCAAGTAAAAGATCAATTAATATGACGAGTATTTCATGTAAATTAGATGTTGTTGAGTTTGGAAAATTAGTAGATTATAAACATTATAAAGGTGTGGTTGATAGTTAATTTTATTTAACTACATCTTAGCCTTATTTAAAAGTTTTCTGTTTTTATTTGTTTTCGATTTCATGGTCACCCTATAGATACTCACCTAAAATATACCAAATAATATTAAAGTATTTTAATGGTTCAATGTAGTTTAGTTTATTTTATCCTAAAATCAATCTCTTTTAAAGCTATTCTAATTATAAAATTAGTGGATGTAAAAAAGATAGAAAAATCAAAATTTTAATATATCTATTTCTAGGAAAAAATATTCTATTTCAGTTTTAGGAAAAAATTATATTACATTATATACTTTATCAGCAGAATACATTTGTACTCTAACATTTTTTTGAACAACCCTTATTAATTTTTTTTACTAATTTTGATGTTTATTTTGGAAAATTACCTATTTTATGGCATGATTCATTAGTTTTTGAAATTTCAAAGAATCATAAACATCATTTAAGAATAAAACAAATTGAGGTTAGATATCATTATTTTAAATTCCACATTCAAAAAGGTGAAATTTATTTAGAATATTTTCCAACTGATGATAAAATAGGGGATATATTTATTAAAACATTATATTTTTCTAAGATTAATTTAATTAAATTTGAACTACTAATGATGGAAGCACAAAATGAATGGTTAAAATGAATTTTTTTTATTGCTATCACATGTCTTCATATAGTGTTTAAGATATTTTTTGAAAGAAAAAACCATTTCATTTTGAGAATCTCTCTTCATGTAAAATCTCTTTATAACACCCCAAAATCTCATACCTAGTATAAATATTATATTAAATGGATCAATTTATAGTTAAATGAATCAAATAATGTATTTATTATAATTTTCTTTGAAAATACTAACCAAAATTATGTATTTTGGTTAATTTAATTAAAACTAATATATCTATTTGAATTAAAAAAACAACATTTTCTATAAAAAGGATATTTAATAAAATCTTTTAAATAAATTGACCATTTTATTTTCACCATTAATGTTCACATTTTAATATACAGACACAGGTTGGGGACAAGCCCCTTCATTAAAAAAGAAAAAGGACAATAGAGGTCCCTTTTGAAGGGGTTAGGGAGAACCAGATACATGCTGGAAGGACATAGGCATACAACCTTAGATTTGAATGACACAATCCCATTGGTACAAAGCCCATTACAAGTAAACAACGGGTTTTTTTTTTATATACATTTTTTCAAAAAAAAAAATTTCAAAATAAGTCTAGGTTAAAAAAAATTATTTTTCTACCCCCTAAAGGCGGCACCTGGTGTGCCGCCTTTGGGGAATTTTCTGCCCAGGGAAAGGCGGCACACCATGTGCCGCCTTTGCCCAAAAACTCACAACAAAGGCGGCACACCAGGTGCCGCCTTTGGTTAAATTTTTTTTTTAAATTTTTTTTTATTTTTTTTGTTTTGTTTTGTTTTATATATATATATATATATAACAAAACTTTTCAGCAGAATTTTTCTGCTATTTAATATCCAGTGGTTCTGCCATTACAGCAGTCTGGATTCTGACTGATACCCTCACCCAGGACTCCCTTTTATAAGGGGGTTTGCCCTGAAAACAATACTGCATTTCCGATGTGGGATTCTGGTTCTCCTTTTCCTGCACAGTACATTCTGCGTTTCCGATGTGTGATTCTGTTTCAAGTACGCGACTTCGAAAGACTATAAAAGATAAATTATAAGACCAATACAAATAAAATTTTAAACACTGATTAAACATATAAGAAATAGTTGAAAACAAAAATAATTTCATAAAAAATGTTGATACAGATTAATTTATAAGATTTCAAAACCACCCACTTGAAACTTAAACATATTTCAAGTACGTGACTTTGAAAGCTTATAAAAGATAAATTATAAGATCAATACAAATGAAACTTTAAACATTGATTAAACATATAATAAATAGTCGAAAACAAAAATAATTTCATAATAAATGTTCACCAAAAACAATTTATAAGCTTTCAAAACCATCAACATGAAACTTAAAAATGTTTCAAGTTTCCAACTTTGAAAGACTGTAAAACATAAACTATAAGACCAATAGAAATGAAACATTAAACATTGATTAAACATATAAGAAATAGTTGAAAACAACAAAAACATCCTAAAAAATGTCCATAAAAATTAATTTATAATCTTTCAAAACAGTCTACTTGAAACTTAAAAATGTTTCAAGTACGCGAATTTCAAAGACTATAAATTGGCAAGAATAACATATTGGATGACACTAGAGAACCCATAAATGTTCCCATGGTTGGGAAGATTCAACCAGGAAATCTAATCATAATATTCAGTATGTTCTACCTAACTAGGTTGGAACTTTATTCATGTACATGTCCACTTCCATGTAAGTTCATAGAGAAGAAAAAAATCCATAAATCCCCAGACCATAGATAGGATATAATACTAAACTAGAAAGAAATTTTTCACTAATATAGGTAGACTATAAGCTCCCCAGACCTAAAAAACACTATCCAACTAATAGAATATTTCATTATATAATTCTCAGAATTGATGCCAAATCTAATAATATCCCAAATGACTCCTCTCACATCTAGAACGTGAATAGAAATGACCAATAAAATCCAATTCAGAGGCCACAAAGACATGATTTGAGAAAACTAAAACCCATCACCATTTTAATTGAAACCAGTACTATCCCTATAGGGGTGAAAATAATAGGGCACCCAAAATAGTTTTCAGAACCACATAAATAACATAAAAACCAATACAGTTCTACTCTACCACATGTAAAAATCCTTAATTCAAGACCATATAAATAGGACCTCATCCATCCTCTTGGAATAAAACCTATATCCAATCAATACCTCACACATTATAATATACTAAAAGGTCCATCAGACCTAATTAAAACTTTACTTAATAGAACTCATTTGTTCTTGACATCCCCATAGGGTCACCATATCATAATGTCTATAAAAAAACTAAACTTTGAGAAACTGACTAATAAAACACAACCATGAGACTACACTATCCTTAATTATAGAAAAAATCAAAGAGCATAAAAAAATACACCATGGTAATTCTAAGTCATTCCAAGAAGAAATCCTATAGCCCCCACTTGGACCTCACACCACACTTCCTTTAATAGGATTCTAAAATAAAAACCATGAAGGGGTCCTCCAAAAACCATTGTAAAAACCAAATATAAATATATAATATATCAATAATTTCCTCATATCACCACTTCATCCTCACACCTAAAATTCATAAGAAGTAAATGGTGTGTTCATCATGTATATAGAATGTTCCTCCTCAATCCTTACCTTCTCATAAAACTCTTCCCAACCTAACATGTACATCCAAATTATATGGAATGTCTCCCTTATACATAGCGTGCATATCAAATGGGGTACCTTACCATGTACCAAAATTTAATCTTTCCATGTTCCAACATGGAATCCTTCCATGTTCCAACATGGAATCTTTCAATGTTCCAACATGGAATCTTTCCATATTCCAACATGGAATCTTTCCATGTAACACATATAACTACTTTCTACATATAATAAATGGGATATGGTGATGTTACTTACATGTCAATATTCCCCCACATAGGGTATCCAAAAAACTAAAAATCCACACCCATATCTACTCTAAATTGAATTTCCCAAAAAAGAAAATAGTGTATCCACAAACCATTATTCACACGATTAATCAATAACATGTGTTGATAAATGCCAATGAGAGTCAAAGTTGAGGTAGATCAATGAGAAATCCCTATAATTTCAATCCATCGAAACAAGGATCCAATCCATCAGCAGCATATGAATTTTTCACTCTCAAAGATAGAGAGTAGAGAATAATGGTGGATTCCACAACAATAAGAGATATCCACATCGAAGGAAGAATAATAACATCCATTGTTACTTTGGTCTAAGAATATTACGGGTTAGAGTGGTCAAAATAATCTACTGAGAGCCTAAAAAAACCAAAGGTTCAAATTAGAGTTGATTAGGAGGAGTTAGTGTAACATCATATCATGGGTGCCATAAAACCAGTGCCTCGGTTAGGAAAGGCCTTCAGTGGAAGCACTAAAGTGAGAAGGAAAGAGGCATTGTAGGTGTGCATGAATTATAAAATATTTTCATGAAAATTAAATAACACTTACATAAAATTATCATGGAATATTTTATATTTGTCTTTTTTAAATAAAATTTAATTGATATTCCATTAATTTTATATACATAAATATTGAGACCGATCTAGGTAGTGTTTCAGAAGATATATACCCATGTTATGAGTTTTTTGAGATTAGTCCAGGAAATTTTATGTTCAATGGATAGTGATAAAGATAAGGTCATTGAAAAACAGTTGCCTAATTTCATTAATATTGTACATGGGTAGATCAGGTGCTTTGGTTTGTTTTTTGAGAAAGACTATATACGAAGGTTGTCCAGAAATATAAAAATTTGATAGATATATTTAGGAAAAAGTTCATATATTGTGTGATTTAGGAATTTTGAAGTCTTTTTTGGGACTCAGATGTAGAAGAGGTCACCAGTGGGACTCTCGAGTAGGCTTATGAGATTTTAGAATCACCATGGATATAGTATAAAGATCCACCTATGGGAGTTAAGAGTTGTTAGTGAAGGTGGGAGCTTGTAATTTATAGTGGGACTCTAGATATGAAGCACTATTGGACTTATTTTTTATGGGAATACAACTTTCCCATGTTGTAACCGACTAAAAAAAGTGAATAACCTTTATCAAGGTGTAATAAATGGTTATAGTAAGGAGTAGGCCTTTGTAATGAACCTAATAGAATCCCTGTGTTTTTCATTGATTTTATTTTTTCATTCAGGCGGATTTTCAGAATTTAAGATAAGGGATAGATAGTTTAATCAGTCATAGATTTTAGATTACAGAATAGTGAATTTTTAAAACAATGTACTATGGATTCACCCCCCCCCCCCCTCATTAGAACTCAACTGATCCTTGGTTAAATCAAATGGTATCATAAAAAGATCCCCTCTCATGATAAGAAAACATTATGAGAAATGAAGGATCATAATTCAGTGATAAACCATGGAATGCCTAATTTTAGGGAAATAACTACCATACATAGAGGAATATTATACTCTTTTCCTTCAATCGCTTTTCTTATAAATGAAAGACGTATCAACCATTAGATTACCACCTATTATTAAGTATTATTATTGTACTAAATCTAAAATGATAAATCTTGAAGTTGATGGAAAATATCATAATTATACCCTAATGGATTTATCAAAAATGTTATACACTAAAGCGATGGGTGTTGAAACTACCAAGGATATTTTAGACAAACTAGGAAGTACTTATGAAGGAAATATTAATGTTAAGAGAGATAATATGAAAATACTAAGAATAAAGTTTGAGAATATTAAAATGGTCGATGATGAAATCATTGATGACTATTTCATTAGGTTCAATGAGATGGTATGTAATATCTATGGATTTGGTTAGAAGATATAAGATTCAAAAATTTTGAAAACACTTTTGATAAATTTCCCTATATGATTTGATGCCATGGTTTTAGACATGGAAGATAGGGAATATATTTCATTAGAGGAGTTATATTTTATTCTCATAGATTATGAAATGATAAAGGAAATGAGTTTCAAAAAGAAGATATAGATTATATATCCTTTGAGGCTATAAGAAAAAATAAGTTCAAATAATTGGAAATTGGGGAATCAATTGATTCTGATGATGATGAATTTGATGAATACATTAATGAAATTTATTCACCTATTTAAAGATGGATTATATAGGGTAAATGAATTTAAAACTAAATAAACCACTATGGTGATGAATATATAATTTCATTGGAATCTTTTCCATGAATTTTATAATGAAAATGGATAATTTATAATTTGATAAAAAAAAGTGAGAATCCTCTAAAATAGAAAAACGATATGAAGAAGACATATCATTCTAGTAATAGACATAATAATTTGATAAGAAATTATTTAAAAGATAATTCATCAACTAGTAGTTCTTAAAAATATGAATTTAGTTTCATTAATCAAGTTGAGAACTTTTCAATTTATTCATATAGTAATGATAATGGTAAAGCTAGAAAATACAATAAATGGATATTAAAAGATGAGTTGGAATATTCTCTTGAGAAAACCACACAATGTTGTATCATTATGCCTATAATTTTTATTAGGGTCATAAGAATATTATTCTAATAGATAAGTTAAAAGTGGGAATATTTTAGTATTAAAAAATGTAGTTTAAAAGAAATAAACTAAAAAATAAAAAACTCTTACATTTTTTATTGGACATGGTTCTCAGTCCAATCAAATTATCATAAATAGAAACAATTTGATTAAATCAGAATGTAAAAGATCAGAGTCTATATGAATCCGAGTAATCAGAGTACAAGAATCATAATCATGATAGATTTTATTAATTCAAAAGTTTTGTTATTATCAAAATCATATTAATATGGATAAAATCATAATAAAAATACTAATATGATGTTTTGAATTCAATTATATGTGTGGTGGAAATATAAAAACTTTTTACAAAAAAGAAATACAATTTCATACAAAACAAATAATGACTTTCAAAGCCATTAAAAGAATAATGTCTTTTAACCTTAAGAGAATCGTATTCTATAACCAAAAAATAAAGGTGTCCCTTATTTTATAATTATAATAAAGTCTATATTCTCTTAAAAAAGAAATACCTCGATATAATGAATGAAATGAATCTATCTTCCTATCCAAAAAATCCATAGATACAATGATCCGATTATCTATCTACCTAGCCCTGGTATCCCTCAAACTGATGGATCAGATTCCCTATTCAAGTAAATTGTTCTGAAATATTATATATTAATTTTTATGGAAATTTTTTAAAAAGTTTTTGTTGTTTTCAACTATTTCTTATATGTTTAATCAATGTTTAATGTTTCATTTATATTGGTCTTATAGTTTATGTTTTATAGTCTTTCAAAGTCGGGAACTTGAAACATTTTTAAGTTTCATGTTGATGGTTTTGAAAGCTTATAAATTGTTTTTGGTGAACATTTTTTATGAAATTATTTTTGTTTTCAACTATTTATTATATGTTTAATCAATGTTTAAAGTTTCATTTGTATTGGTCTTATAATTTATCTTTTATAAGCTTTCAAAGTCACGTACTTCAAATATGTTTAAGTTTCAAGTAGGTGGTTTTGAAAGCTTATAAATTAATCTGTATCAACATTTTTTATGAAATTATTTTTGTTTTCAACTATTTCTTATATGTTTAATCAGTGTTTAATGTTTCATTTGTATTGGTCTTATAGTTTAACTTTTATAGTCATTCAAAGTCGCGTACTTGAAACAGAATTACACATCGGAAACGCAGAATGTACTGTGCAGGAAAAGGAGAACCAGAATCCCACATCGAAAATGCAGTATTTTTTTCAGAGCAAACCCCCTTATAAAAGGGAGTCCTGGGTGAGGATATCAGTCAGAATCCAGACTGCTGTAATGGCAGAACCGCTGGATATTAAATAGCAGAAAAATTCTGCTGAAAAGTTTTGTTTTATATATATATATATATATATATATATATATAAAACAAAACAAAACAAAAAATAAAAATAAAAATTTTAAAAAAAATTATTTAGGCAAAGGCGGCACTTGGTGTGCCGCCTTTGCGGTTATTTTTTGGGCAAAGGCGGCACACCCGGTGCCGCCTTGCCCTGGCCGGAAACTTCCCCAAAGGCGGCACACCAGGTGCCGCCTTTAGGATGTAAAAAAAAATTATTTTAAATCTGGTGGTATTTTTAAGAATTTTTTTTTGAAAAAATGTAAAAAAAAAAATAACCCGTAAACAACCCTAAACACTGGTTAGCAAACGGTGCCACCATGCCATCTGCACTGCATCGCGCCACAGTCAGGTCCGCCCCGCCACATCGACGGTCGAAGCCCCGCCATCCATAGTAGCCAACACCCCCGAGGCATCGTCCTGATCTGGACCGGTGCCGAGGTCACACCCTCTGTAGCCCGAAGCCCCGCGGACAAACGCCCGATGAAGCCGCACCCCAGCATCGATCTGCCCTGCCGACATCGCCAAATACCACAGAGTCCATTCGTCTGAAGCATCGGTGAACCAAAGAAATATCTAAGAAAAGAAACCAGATCTGGCCTGGCAAACCAAGTCCGACCACAAAGAACCGCCCTTCAGAGCTTCCACCGCATACATAGATTTTCCAGAAAAAAAATCACCCTCAATGGCCATCAACGCACGCCAGACCCGCCAGTGTCCAGATCTGAAGAGGAAAGAACTTCATCCGCATGACCCAGAGCCAGTGCCGGAACCACTGCAGATGCAGAACCCAGATCTGAGATGCTGGTAGATGAAGCCAGACCAACGTCTCCAGAACTCGACGTCCGACGTAGAAGCTGCCGTCCCCATTGACCCGCACACGCATCGCCGGATCGCGTGACCGCCGACATGATGAGGGTTGTTCGAAACCCTAGAAGGCTCATCGCTCTCTGCCGAAGCGGAGAGCCCCTACATTAATTAAAATTTATTCACATTTTAATATATGTTAATAATTATTTAATATAACATATGAATAATTATTTTATTATAAAATGGATAAGGTTTCATCTTAGAAAATCTGAAATATCAATATATATAAAATTATACAGTATTAGTTTTAAAGTGTAAACTTTAATTATAAAAATGTCACGTTTTAAAAATACATGACAATGTAATAGTAAATTAATTTTACTTTTATGAAATATAGTATCATGAACCAATGTTTTCTAACATGTTTGTTTTAACAAATAAAAATAATTAAAAGATAGCAATTCTGTTTAAATGATATACACTATTATTTTCAATGTAGTATATGTTAAAAAAATTTGGTTATAATTATAAATTATGTTTATTCTTTTATTTAACTAAATTCATTTTTATAAATTAAGTTAAATTAATTGTAATTATGAAAATTTTAATAAATTATTTTAAATAAAAGAAATACTTTATAATTTATTTACATAAAAAAATATATATAATCATTATTATAAAATTATTTAATGATATTACTTGATAAGAATTTTTATTTTTTTATTCTGAATTTATTATATAAACACACACACACAAACACACACATATATATATATATATATATATATTACAATTTATAATGATATTAATATTTTTTTGGAGGAAAAGATAAATTACTGATCAAGGAAACCGGGATTGCAAATCCAATCAGGGAACAAGTTCACCCAACAATGATCACCCCAATATTTCCCAAAATGAGCCAAATGATGGGTTTTCAAATTACCATATCTTGTGATGAAAGAAAATTTGCATGCATCGAATCCATCGGCCAGTGACCAGATCTTCCTCAAGATGAGGCCATAAAGATGAGAATCCTCATATTTTGTTGAGAGATCATTCACCACTTCGAGGCAGTCAGATTCCACCAGAATCTTGGGAAAAATTTTTGAACAGGAAAAAAGATGCCCCTAGAGGATGGCTGAGGCCTCTACCACCACAGGGATCCATGAATTAGGCACTTCCCTACACCGAGCTTCCACAATCTGGCCAAAATTTAAACGGAGAAAAAAATCAAGAAGGGTTTCACGGGTATTGCTCTGGGGAGGCATTGATCCGAAGAGGGAGCAGGGTTCCTCCTCGGGATAGGTCGAGGTCGAGCTGTGCTGAAGGGGAGTCATCTTTTAAAGGGCACGCCATGGCTGGTACCCCCATGCGGGAGTCCTCCGTTGGGTCGTCACACAATATGGTGTTCATCGGTAGTCGGTGTCCGATGTTATGGAGTCGAAACTGAATAGGAGTCTAGATCTGGAATAGAGTACAAGTGATGGTTTCAAATTAGTATTCAATGTGTGAATATAGACCGACTAATCTAAATCTGTTTCATGTTGAAGATTATGAACAAGATATAGAGAATACAACGTTCAGATTAGGATACCACTTTTTGGTTTTCTAGATCTATTACAGATATGTTTTTTCATTTTTTAATGTTCTTTTATTATTAAGATCATCTAAACAATGACTTAGTTTGTCAATTTCATCCACTTGTGTCCATATTTTTATTCAACTTGTTGTTTATGATCAGCATCGTTTTGTTTTTTTTCAAACCCATGATTTAATTTGGGAACATTTTTTCGACAAATCTATTTTTAATTGTTTAATATGCGGTTGTGTATTGATGCGTAATAGAGAAACCAATATTTTGGAAATCAATATCTTCTATTGCATCTATATTTTGTCATCGATTGTTCAATCTATGATAATTTTCCACAGTTTATCATTAATACTTGCATCACTAATCAATGATTCCTATTGCCTTATCTAAAAATCTTGTTCATTATCACTCCAACTTGCAGAAAAAAAAAGAAAATATCATTATCTAATCCATATATTGACTTAGATTTAGTATGAAACTATTTTATTTTATTAAGTCGCAAGCGTACACATCACACTAGAAAACACTTATATAAATAACTCACATAAACTCAATATCTATTCCTCATAACCATCTTGTCCTTTCTCATCGACCCACCGTACTTATACTCCAACTATTGTCTGAATTTGTTCTAAGGTAATGGACTGTTGATTTTATTATTTCCAATTATTTTCATTATTTGAAATTTTAATGGAAATTATTTTTCTGCAGTGTCTTAAAGCATTTTACAGATTTGTTTTAATTTCAAAAGCATACATGTTTTATTATTAAATTTAATATTGAAAAGTGTATTCCCTCTTTATGTTTCTTTATTTATATTAATTTCAAAATTATAATCATATACATATATATGTAATACTTTCAAACTACTATAATTTTTTAATTGTTTGGGTTATGGAAGAAAATTTTTTATATATAATAAAGTTGGGTATTATCATGACCCAACCCACTGGGGTCCGCGTTGCGACTCCCAAATAGCACTTCCAATGAACCATGGGCTGGTGACTAGCACTTAGTAGGAATATTAATGACATGAGAGGCATTTTATAAGTACCTATACACACGCAGAATTCTCCAATCCCACAAATGATGAAATGTAAAAGAACCACTAAGGAACAGAATGAATGCATACAACTAAACCCAACCAACATAGTACGACGAAAAGTGATGTACTAAAAGTAAACTTGGCTAGAATACAAGACGACCAAAAAAAAGAGTCTGAAAACTTCAAGGTCCAACCTGTAAAAACAAGGAGGTGCTGGGATTACAGCTCGTAGCCATAGGAACACATCGGCCTGTAGGGAACTCAGAAGACTCGGTCCTATCCTAGTCTGCACTGGACTATGTCAAAAGGATGCTCGTCTGTACAAGATACGACATGTGTGGGCAAAGCTCGTGCATGTGTGAGTATTACAATACTCAATAGAGGACCCCGAAAACCACATAGAAATACACAAAGGAAAGACACAATCATCTCTATATAGTATATGTCTACTGAACAAATCATAGGATAACACAATCCATATATACTCAAAACCCAGACCTGCATTCTAGAGACAAGTCACACAACTGCATACCCCCGCTAGGGATTCTGTTCAAAGATTTCACGAAGCACTCATTCGGGAGAACTCACTCCACAAGTCTGATAGCTTTGATGATGTCCGTCTGAGAAGTATTGTCTGTCTAGAAAAGTAACAAGAGATAGATACACTCATTCCATTAGAACACACTCCTATGCGGGGAAAGATCTCGATACACAGATGAGGATCAAGGCCAGGGCCTTGGTGGATACCGCGACTCATCCGGATTCACCGACTAGTTAGAGGATCAGCATCCTATGGAAGTAGTCACGTCAATACCTGACTCTACAGAGGGTCAAGAATGGATTGAGGATCTCCCTCCGAGCCTGTTGGAGGGATACCTTACTCTATCTTGGAAAGTCCTGCTAAAGAGATCATACTCTTAGAGAAGGAAATGATACATGACCTTTAGGGGAACAAGAAAAAGGGGCCCTAACCCAAACGAAACATGTCCATGATACGGTGGACAAAAATATCTATCCATGTATGTAAAATTACATGATGTGCAGGTCTATCACACGCCGTGTCTTTTGACCCCAGGTACTTCCCATGTGCAACGTTTCATGTCGTATGGCTTGTCATGTAGAAAAGTCAGTACACGACGTGTAGTACAGATCACACACCATGTCCGAGTAAGTGGCGTCGGCTCCGTGTACAAGGTCGTGTGCCCGTACACAGCTTTATCTCATGGGTTCCATCCCGTGTAACAGGTACACAGTGTAACCCGTGTAGTCGGCCTGGTCTGGCTGTGTGCTGGAGTAAACGAACGTGTACTCCATCTCGTGTCTGTGTATCACCTGGGATACACGCCGAGCCCTGTGTAAGGACCCACATGCCATGTTCTTCGGGGAACACGTTGTGTATTCTAGAATTTTCTAGAATCGTGAACCTCTACCATTGCACCTTATGTGAAACCCCATTCTTAGATCTGACCATTTGATATCTAGAAAACTCAATGGTTTAGGTTTCCCTGACACCATGAAGCTGATTCCATTGGTTTCATACCTCCGATCGGCTCCAAAAACGTGCATCGATCCACCCACAGGAAGAACGCTCGAAAAATGGTCTTTTCGGATTTGGTCTGATTCGTCATCTGCTATCATTGTCACACCTCCACTAGGTTGTTGCGATGTTGGATCTTCAATTTGGGATCATTTCGTTGTAGAACTTATGCACAACAATAATTTGTTAATTGCACCGTGAAGAACGCGAAGAACACAAATAATAAAGGGGGAATAAATCCAAAAGCAAAACAAGGAATGAACCTCTACCGTCGTTCGTCACGGAGTTCATCCGCTCCCATTTTTAGGATCAAATAGAGAAAAATCAAATGATAAACAAACAACTATCATATCAATTCCCTAAAAGAAATGAAAAAAACACCCTCCTGCGAGAACGCACGATCCGCGGATCAACATATTCGTGGGTTGATCCGCATTCAGCGTTAAATCCAAAAACAAGGAAAGAAGAATTGAAATAACAGCCCCTACCTCGATCCGGTTGAAAAACGATCGCCGTGTCACATTCGTTGGCGAGGTTCGTCGGGTCCGAGATGGGTCGTCGTCCGCCAACAGTTTCTACTCTGATTCTCCAAGAAGCTCTCTCTCAATTCGTATGGTTATTAGGCTAACCCTGGAAACATCCCATATGTAAGTATTTAAAAGGGAGGAATTAGGTCCTGACAAAAAAAACTTTTAAATAATATAAATTATTATTTTATTTTATTTCCATTAAATGTTCAAAAACTAACTCTCGTAGCTAACTCACACCGATTTATGTTAGGCCTTGACTAAGGTAAAGTCACTACTCCGAACTCAACGGTGCCCTCAGATTTCTAATCTGGGCACTCATTTAAATGTTATTCAACTTTTATAACAAAAACGCTCACACGTGCTATTTAAAATTTTAATTTATTTCAAAAATTTATTTCGGGCACTCTGGGCCATGGAATCACATGCCATCGAAAGGTGTGGGCTTGAAATAATTCCATATAACATTTAAAAAATAACACACATAAAATCTAAGACATTACATTCTCCCCACCCTGGGTCTTTGCGTCCCTGAAAAGCCAAAACAAGAGCTACTAAAAAAGATGTGGGTACTAGGCATGGATCTGCGTCTCCCGCTCCCATGTGCTCTCTTGAAGATTCTTGTGCTGCCACCGAACACACACCAAGGGAATCGATCGCCCATGAAGGATCTTCTCCTGCCAATCTTCGATCTCTACTGGGTACTCAGCAAAGTTTGATCCATCCTTGATTTCCAACTCGGCCCAGTTTATGACGTTTGATGGGTAATTCACGTACCTCATCAACTGTGACACGTGGAAGACATCATGTACCCGGTGCAATTTTGGCGGTAGATCTAGGTGGTACACCACGTCTCCAACTTTTCATAGTATCAGAAAAGGTTTGATGATCCTTAGAGATAGCTGGACCCCTCAGCCAAATCTCCATAACCCTCGCTGAGGTGATACCCTAAGGAAGACATGTTCCCCTTCCTTGAACTCCAAAGGTCTCCGTCACCTATCAGCATAAGACTTTTTTCGGCTCTGTGTAGTCTTAATCCGCTCCCAGATGATCTGCACCTTCTCTGTGGTAGCTCGTACCAACTCTGGACCAATGAGTGCTGACTCTTCGGGGTCGTCCCAACAAAGCGGTGACCGGTAGGGTCTCCCATATAAAGCCTCGAAAGGTGACATACTAATGGAGGAGTGGTAGCTATTATTATACGCAAACTCTTATAGTGGTAGTTGGTCCTACCAACTGCGACCAAAGTCCATGATATAGGCCCGCACCATATCCTCTAAAACCTGAATGGTCCTCTCTATATGACCATCGGTTTGGGGATGGAACGACGTGCTTAAGCGTAACTGAGTCCCAAAGCCTCCTGCAATCCCTTCAACATCTAGGAGGTGAAACATGCATCTTGGTTCGAGACTATTTTCGAAGGGATACCATGAAAGCATAATATCTCCATCATGTAGAGGCGTCTCAAGCTCTCTACAGAACTCTGCTTCCTGACAACTAGGAAGTGGGCCGACTTGGAGAGTCGGTCAATGGTCACCTAGATGGAATCATTCCCCTTGGACATCCATGGTAATCCCATCATGAATTCCATCAATATTCCATACCACTTCCACTATGGAACTTCCAGGGGGTGAGCTAATCCATCTGAAACCTGGTGCTTAGCCTTCACCTACTGGCATGTAATGCATCAAGAAAAAAACTCTACTACTACCTTCTTCATGCCTGAATCCCAGAACTATTGCCGGAGATCCTGGTACATCTTATCCACTCCAGGATGTACTTATATGGGAGATGAATGAAACTCCCTCATTACCTCCTCCTGCAATGCCACGGGTACACCAGTGCATCCCCTGAAAAGAATTATGTGCTCCCCACTTTACGAATATCCATCAAGATCATGTCTTGTGGATAACTGAGCACGTAAAACCTCACAGTAGACCTCCCCATGCCATGCCTCCCTAAATCACTGTAAGAGTGGAGGGTTCAAAACCATCGACTAAAGGTAAGCTTCATCATCTCTATCCACGAAGGATAGATTCTACGTGGCTAGCTACTTTGTCACCTCACACAACAGCTGCGAGATCAACCTTCTACTAAGAGAATCTGCCACCTTTTTCCCCTTTCTAGGAGTATAGTTGATCTTGAAATCATAGTCCTAGAAGAACTATACCCATTGACTATGTCTTATATTCAGATCCTTCTGTGAGAATATGTACTTGAGGCTTTTCTGGTCATTGTAGATGATGAACCGCTCACCCATAAGGTATTGTCGCCAAATCTTCAACACGAAGACTACTGCTTCCAACTCGAGATCATGGGTCACATAGTTATGATCATGTGGCCTAAGCTGGAGTGAACCATACGCAATCACTGTCTGTCTCTGCATTAGGATGAAGCCAAGATAGGTCCCCGATGCGTCGCAAAAAACTACGTACTGGACACCCTCCTCCGGTAATCTCAAGATCGGGGCACTCCTCAAACTCGGCCTAAATTTCTCAAAAGTATGTCCGAACTTATCCGTCCACATGAAGCGTTACCTCTTCCTAGTCAAGGATATCATTGGTGTTGATATTCGGGAGAAATTAGGAATGAATCTCCATTAATATCCTTCCAACCCAAGGAAGCTCTGCACCTCCATCACGCTCCAAGGTGGCTCCCATGCTAACATTGCCTCTACCTTGGCTAGGTCCAAAACTACTCTATCTACTGAAAGGACATGTACCAGAAAGTGGACCTCTTGAATCCAGAACAGGAAATTCAAGATCTTCATATAAAGATGGTTCTCTCAGAGTACATCCATAACCATCCAAAGGTGTCTCATGTGCTCCTCCTCTGACGCCGAGTACACAAGGATGTCATTGATGAAGACCACTGCGAACTGGTCTATGTACGACTGGAAGATTCGGTTCATCAATCACATGAACACTGTAGGGGATTTTTTCATGCCGAAAGGTATAACCAAGTAATCATAGTGACCTTAGTGGAATCTAAAAGCCATCTTTTGTATATCCTCATCCCGTACTCGTAAATGGTGGTAACCTGATCAAAGGTAAACTTTCGAGAACCACTGTGCCCCTCTTAGCTGATCGAAGAGGTCTTCAATCCTAGGTAGTGGATACTTATTCTTAACTGTTACCTGGTTTAGGCGCTAGTAATCGACACACAAACTCAAACTCTCATATGCCTTCTTGGCAAACAAAACTGGGGCTTCCCAGGGTGAAACACTAGGTCTCATGAAACCCGTTCTTTTCAAATCCTCCAACAGCACCATGAACTCACGAAGCTCTTCAGGAGCCATCTGACTTGATGATGAGGAAATCAGTGTCGTCTCGGGGTGTAATTTGATACAGAAGTTGATTTCATAGCTGGGAGGTAGTTCTGAACATCTTCAAGAAATATGTCCTCGTACTCCACCACTACTGCTGGGAACAGGAAGCTCACAACATCTACCACCCTGAGGGTAAGGCTATCCAACTCTGGAGTGATTGGTTGCACCCTCCTATGAAATATCCCATTCTGTGCTGCCTGAGTCTCCCTTTCACCAACAAAGGAAAACCTCATCCCATTGCTGTGGACACACCACACTCTTCGCCTAAAATAGTCAACCTGGGCATAGACTGAGGATAACCAATCCACACTGAGAATAACGTCGTAAGGCCTCAAGGATACCACCGAGAGGTTCCAACCGAATATCTCACCTCCAAAGGTAATATCACACTATCTGCAAAGGTGTGTGATCATCGAGGATCCTCCCATAGGTGTCTCCAAGCATAAGGATCGAGCCAACGACTCTATCAGAATATCAAGGTTTCGCACAAGACATGTGATGAGGAAGGAATGACTAGAACCTATGTCTATATGTACGATTTCTAAGGTATATAAGACACAAATGATACCTCAGATCATCCCTGGAGACCCTGGGCTACACGCCTCGACTGAATGTAGCTGCCCCGCCCTTGTCTCCCAGCTCCCTGTGCCTAGTGCGGACCTCATGGGTGTGGTGGTGGAAGTAGATCAAAGTGTCTGCCACCACCTGAAGCTCTACCTACTCCTCTGTCACGTCCGACGCCTGGAGGGTTTGTCTGATCCACTCTCTACCTCTACCTCGGTGGTCCATCCACCGTCTACCTATCAGCAACTTGACGGGTCAGACAATCTCTAGAGATATGTCCCCTACCATCGCACGAGTAGAATCACCTCTCGCTAGGATAACTTGATCTAACTTGAGAGCCCTGTATTGGAAAACCCCTCTCCTGGTTCCTCTTATGACGTTTCCCACGTCCTGATCCCTGTGCCTAATGTCAGCTCCCTACTACCGAGGTCTCTGTACCCACCTGCCTGCTACTAACTTCTGTTGGCCGTCTCTGATCCACCAAGAAGCTCCTGATCACCAAGGCCCGCTCAAGAACTATAGCATAAGTTGGAATGAAATGAGTCATGATAATATCTCGGATGTCCCTTCGTAGACCTCGCTTAAAGGTCCGAGATCTGAAGTACTGATCCCTGACCATATCCATCGAGTACCTGGAAAGATTGGAGAACCTCGATGAATAGTCAGCTATAATGAAACTACCCTGCTAGAGCTGAGGAGGCTCTTGGATGCACACTTCTATCAGCATAACCAGAGAGAAATCCTCCCTAAAGAGCCTCTCAAACTCTGTCCATGAAAGAGTATCCTATTCATGGGTTTGTGTGGCCAGACTCAACCATCTCCCCACCGAACCCTGAAGAAGGCTCACTCCTAGGATCACCATCTGGTCCGTTGGTGTCCTCACTAGACGGAATACTCTGGTCACTACCTCAAGCCAGTCCTTAGATACCTGAGGGTCGAGCTCGCCTTGAAACCTGAGGGGTCTCTGTCTCTGGATCTCATGGAGCGTGCTCGCCCCGCTCCCCTCATCAGTCGGTACTACATGTACCACGGGCGGCTCCACTGATGGCGGTATAGAAGGTTCCCCACCTGGAGGCAACACCTAGGGATCTGGTCCATGTATCAAAGCCTTGTCACTAAGGGGGTCATCCTCGTGATCGCGCTGCTGAATCCTAGTGGGTATGTATTGCGGAGGCATCCTATAAGGAATAATATGTACCATGGTCAAAGAGTACATCTGGATAGCAAACACAAAAGAAATGGAAAACAAAACCCATTCCTATATGATTCATCTACTAATCTCTTATTTTCTCCACAACATGTGTTTTCTTGTGCCGAGTCAAAAAGCAGGTTATTAGAGTCCTGGTGTATGGATACATCGGCCGCCCGCACCAACATTGTAGTCTCTGGAATGAAAATCAAGCCCGAAACACTTAACAATGTTTCCTCAAACCAAACTCATAGATGCTTGGTTCTAACGTATAACCTACCACCTCTGATACCACTCTATCACGACCTGACCCAGTAGGGATCGTGCTGCGACTCCCTATACCCGCCTCTAATAGGCCAGGGGCTGGTGACTAGCACCGAGTAGGCATATTACTAACATGGAAGACATTTCCTAAGTACCTATACACACACACACACACACATATCCATGACCACACATTTTGAAATGTAAAATAACCACTAAGGAACAGAATGCATGCATACAACTAAACCCAACCAATAGAGTACAACAGAAAGTAATGTAGTGAACATAAACTGGGCCAGAATACAAGCCCTCTAAAAACAAGATTCTGAAAACTACAAGGTCCAACCTATAAACACAAGGAGGTACTGGGACTGTTGATCATAGCCATAGGAACACATCGGCCTGTAGGGAATTCAGAAGGCTCGGTCCTGTCTTTGTCCACCCTGGACTCTATCAAAAGGCAGCTTGTCTGCACAAGACACAACACGTGCGGGCAAAGCCCATACAAGGGTGAGTATAACAATACTCAGTAGAGGACCCCGAAAACCACAAAGAAACACACAAAGGAAAGGAACATTCAGCTCTACACAGTATATGTCAACTGAACATATATTAGTAGAACACAATCCATATTTACTCAAAACACAGACCCGTATTTTTGAGACAAGTCATGCAAATGCATACCCCCTCTATGGATTCAGTTTGAAGATTTCACGAAGTACTAGTCTGGGAGAAATCACTCCACGAGTCTGATAAATCTGATGAAATCCGTCCGAGAAGTACAGTCTATCGGGAAAAGTCATGAGAGATTGATATAATCATTTAGAGAGAACAAACTCTTGAGTGGGGAATGATCTCGATAAACATATGAGGATCACTTCTAGGGCCTTGTCAGATACCGAAACTCATCTGAATTCACCTACTTGGTAGAGGATCGGCTCCCTGTGGATGTAGTCATGTCGATACCTGACTCTAACTACGGTCAAGAATAAATAGATGATCTTGATCTGGGCCTCTCAGAGGGATACCTGACTATATCTCTGAAAGTCCTGCTAAAGAGATCATACTGCTGTATAAGGATACAATACTTGATCTTCAGGGGAACGAGAAAAAGGGGCACTAAACCAAATGAAACATGTCCAAGATACAATGGAATGCAAGTTCAAGCCATTTACTGAAATGTACAGGGTGGGTAGGTCTGTTACACACCATGTATTCTGACCCTATGTACTTCCTGTGTACAATTACACGTGTTGTAAGTCTTTTAATGTAGAAAAGTCAGTACACGGCGTGTAGTACAGATCAAACGCTATGTCCGAGTAAGTGGTGTTGACTCCATGTACACGGACCTATTCCCATACATGACTATATCTCGTGTGTGCCATCCCGTGTAATGGGTACATAGGGTAACCCATGTAGTCGACCTAGTCAGGCCGTGTGGTGGAGTACACGACCGTGTAATCCATCCCGAGTCCATGTATCACTCGGATACACACCGAGCTCCGCATAAGGACCCATAAGCTGTGTTCTTCGGGGGAACAAGCCATGTATTCTGGAATTTTCCCGAATCGTGAACCTCCACCATCGCAACTCCCATGCTACCCCATTCTTCGATATAGTCATCCGATTTCCATGAAACTCAAGGGTTTAGGTTTCCCCAACACCACGAAGTCGATTCCTTTGGTTTCATACCTCTGATCAGCTCTAAAATACGCATCGATCCACCCACACGAATAACACTCGAAGAATGGTCTTTCTTGATCCGGTCTGATTCGTCGTCCACTATCGTCGTCGCACCTCCGCTAAGTCATTGTGGTATTAGTTCTTAAATTGGAATCATTTCTTTTCATAATGGATGCGCAACGATCCGTTGTTCATTGCTCTGTAAAGAACGCGAAGAACACAAGTAAAAAGGGGGAAAATTCAAAACCAAAACGAGGAATGAACCTCTGCCGTCATTCTTCATGGTGTTGATTCGCTCCCGTTAGTAGGATCAAACAGAGAAAAATCAAATGATAAAAAAAAACTATCATATCAATTCCCTGAAAGAAATGGAAAATAACACCCTCCCACAAGAACGCACGATCCGCAAATCAACATGTTCATGGATTGATTCACGTTCTTTGTTAAATCCAAAAATAGGGAAATAAGAATTAGAATAACAACCCCTACCTCAATCTGGTTGAAGAACGATTGGCACGTCGTGTTCGTTGGTGAGGTTCGTCGGATTCGAGATGCATCGTCGTCGTTTGCCAATAGTTTCTCATCCGATGCTCCAAGAGGATCTCTCTCAATTCATAGGGTTATGAGGCTAACCAAGTGAACATGACATACACAGGTATTTAAAAAAAAGGAATTAGGTTGCTGTTAAAAAAGAAACTTTTAAATAAAAGAAATTATTATTGTATTTTATTTCCATTAAACATCCAAAAACTAACTCTCGCAGCTGATTCGTGCCGATAAATGTTAGGCCTTGCCTAAGTAAAGTCGCTGCTCTGAATGCAACGGTGCCCTCAGATTTCTAATCCGGGCACTCATTTAAATGTTATTTCAATTTTACATGAAAATCGATCACACACACTGTTTAAAATTTTAATTTAATTCAAAAATTTATTCCAGGCATTGTGGGCCTCAGAATCGCATGCCGTCGAAAGTCCTGGTCTAGAAATAATTCCATATAATATTTAAAAAATAACACATGAAAAATCCAAGAAATTACAAGTATAATTTAATTTTTGTGAAATTTTACAACATAAGAGAATATATATAAACCACTTTATTCATTTTTTGGGAACTTCTTATAATAAGGGAATATAAAAGGATGGAAAGTCCCATTTCGTTACTTTTGTTATCACTATTTTTTTGAATAATATAATCATGTATTTTTTATATGTTAAGGGTATAATTTTTTTTTCATATAATTCCTTCTTAAAAGTATATATATATATATATATATAAACACACACATAATTAATTATGTGATAAGATGGAATGTTTTATTTTAAAATATTACATTTATAATTTTATGTGTAATAAATATTTATTTTTTTTATCATATGTGAATATCAATATAAACATGTTATTAAGGGTTCATGTGTTTAAACTATTATTTTTGTGTAAAAGAAACAAATTTTGAATTATGTAAATGGGTATATCTTTATTAAGGTTGAATTTTAAATTATATCATTTGAACGAAAATTAATTCCTAGGAGAGCTTGAATATATGAATTTTTGTATTGAAAATGATACGATAATAATTTTATTATTATACATAATTGACTCATGGTTTTTATTATTTAAAAATTATATATGAATTATTTCAAGCGAATAACAATTTACGATTACTATGTGAAGAATTTAAACATCGTGAAATTAATTCGTGCATAGAATTTATTAAATGAAACTTTGGTATTTTTTTGAGTTTTAAAATAATACATTTAATCAATTTATTTAAAAACACATTTCATGAATTAAATAATATAATATTGAGTATATGGGTGTTTACGAAAAGGCCAAGTGACATGAGTTATGGTGTTATCAAAACCCATTGAATATTTTGAATAAAAATTTGAATATATATACGTGTGCACAAGTATTATCTTAAAATCAAGGTTTAATCATTTTTATGTAGGAATGTTTATATTTTTTGGAATTTAATGTAACTAATTGTCTCATTAAACCTCTAATTATTTATAAAGGGTCACTAACTACAAGTATGTTTTGTAAAAAATTATTAAACCTTTAGACAAACACACACACAAACACATATATATAAGTTTAGGTTCTAAACATGATTTTATATTAACTCTGCATATAACAAACCTACTCTTTATTCCACACTTAAACATGATTTATTACATAAAATATTCAGTTGATACTAGAAAAAAGATCAAGAGGTCTAGTGTCTTTGGTTATTAATAACATTACATAAAAACTTATAACATAAAACAAAATATCTATATTGAAAACTTCTTTTACATGACCACAAAATTCCTTCATACTTAGAATTTCATGGGATAACCTGAAGACATTAATAAGAAAATGGTGATATATAACGCCTAATAAGGTTGTAAAAAAGATATAACATGAAGAATATAGTACATGTTAGGAAAAAGTCATATCAATGGAGCATAAGAGAAACATGAACATAAATGTAACACCCAAAGCTTCCATGGTATACTTCTCTTTGAATAATATAGTAGCCTGTGTTGTACACAACTTCGAGGTTCTAACACACACCACAACCAATCAAAGTAGCCATTATGAATAGTAATACCCACTTTTTGAAATTTTATAAATTTTATTATTCAAATTGGACTTCATTTTTGGATTCTGAATATCGAGATTATCTTAGGGTGAATTTTTGGTACTTTTCTGATAAATTTCATATTTTGATGAATAGTGAAAATTACTAAATTTTAATTAAAAACAACTTTTTTAATCGAAAAAATTAATTTTAATAAATTATTAATTTGAGTGGTTTTAAAGTATAATTAGATTATATTTTTATCGTTTAATACAATTTTAGTCATTGGACATAATTATATATTTAATCTGGACATAAGAAAGTGTCAATCTTTTGATAGTTATTATTTGTTAAAAACACGCTTTTTGTTTTGACAACAGGAATTAATTTTAAATTTATTTCTTCCACTTCTGTGTTTTGAATTTAGAAAAATGGATTCCATATTTAGAATCAGGAGGTCCAAATTTTTTAAATAGGTAAATTTTATTTTTATACATTTTGAATAATTACTTCGGTAAATATTTTATTTACCATGGTTAAAGGGTAAATCCGGAAAATAAGGGTAAAAAATAATATTATAATAATATTAAATTACCCTAAAACGTGTCCTAACCCTATTGGTTGATAAATTTCCGACCATGGAAATATTTGGGTCGATTTTGGGACCCCATGGAGCCACTTGTAAGTGATAATGACACTTTATATTAATTAAGTTAAAGTAAATACAAAAATGACATAAGCATATATCTTTTAGAAAAAAAAATTTAAAATAGGGTTATATATGTTATATTTTTGACTATAAATATTCATTATAAATATAAAAAGATTTCCTAAATAATTTTATTTTATTTATAATGTTTATACATTTAATAATTAAATTTATTTATGACACAATAATGATGCAGTATTTTCCTTATTAATCAATGAAACAAATAATTGGTATTATAAATGTTAAAATAAAAATAATTTGAAAATTTTGATGACATAAAAAATTTTAATTGGTTAATATGAAATGTTAGGATTACTTATATTAATTTGGTTCTAATTAATAAAGTTGTTAAGACTTTTAAAAAAATCAATTATTAAATAGTGTCAAAATTGCCATAAAGGAGTTTTTAAAACAAATATTATATTATTAATTGATATTCTATTACTAAAAATCTAAGGTTCTTCCAAAGGAATTATATAATGATAGGTGTATCATTAATGGACCACTTGGGGGTCTCTTGGGATTATATAGTAAGTTTATTAACTATATAATATAAAAATACAAAAAGACATGGTAAATGTCAAACTATTTAACTAAGAGTTAAATAAAAAAGATAAAGTTAATATAGTGACCCAAACCTATCTAAAACTTATTGGTTGAGTGGTTTTAGACCTATACCCACCTTAAACATAAAATAATACTCTTTTAATCCATTAGAAACTGAATATGAATTTATTACAAATTAATATTTCTAGCTTTTCAAAAGGTGCCCCTCACCCCTATTATAAAAAGGCACTCCCCCTTCTCTCTAATTCACACCTTGAAAGCCTTTTTGACTGGACAAAACCTACCCAAATATTCTCTAAACTTCCCTCAATTAAACCTAGAGGCCTTAGTTTGATCCTAAAGCC
Organism: Viscum album; assembly: GCA_963277665.1. Lineage (NCBI taxonomy): Eukaryota > Viridiplantae > Streptophyta > Magnoliopsida > Santalales > Viscaceae > Viscum > Viscum album. Next base: position 996,853,690 of record OY728164.1, read on the forward strand.
AACCTAAGGATCGATTTTGATCAAATCAAAAAGAAGAACTCGAAGAAGAGGTAATATTTTCACCACCCTCTTTCAAGTTCCTCACTTCTTCCACTTCTTTATTTGTTATTTCCATTCTAAAATAATAAATCCAGTATATTATATATACTGTGATGTTATTATAAATATGGTACAATCATATTCAGTATTCTATCCATCCTTTGAATGACATGTCACCATACGTGCGCACGTACGAGTTACCGTCTCCACGTCGTGGTGTAATGGTTATTCAAAACATTATTATATGGATGGGTATGATAATGATGTGTAATTAAAGTAAATAATAAATATAAAATTATAATTATTCTGTATATATGATATACCATCCAATTATATATTATTTTAATATCAAAAGAGTGATATTGTCGCTCTTGCGTACTTACGGACTACCATCTCCACGAACGCGATGAGATTAATTCCCCATCGTATCCATTCAAGTATAATTCTCATTTGATGATTAAAAATAAGGTTTAAGTACTTGATATAATTCTGGATATGAATAAGATACGGCCTATCCATAGCAAACATGGATAATGTAACAAAACATATAAAAGAAAATGAGTATGTTAACACCTGAAACGACGATAATACTAAGATATTATTAACAATGTAATGTTAAAAGATAATATACGATATCATATTAATATATATGATTCTTTTATAATTTAATAAAAATTATTTCACCATTATAAAGGAGGTTAAACTACCCTCAACCAAGGAAAAGTACAAGTTAAGGGTTTATTTCACAATCTTTTCATTATCCGAGGTTGTTTATAGGTAATTATCTACTAGGACCTATTTATCATCCACATACATGTTCTTAAAAATGTATTCCAAAACATTTCTACTATTTACTAGACTATGGGTTAAAGTCATTTATACCCTTGTTTTACTTTTTTTAAAATGGTTTGAAAGGAATCTTTCCGTTATTTTCCAAACAAGGTCCTTTTTAACCTTTTCGACAAAATTAAGGTAAGAATGTCTTTTTAACTTATACGGAGGGTGCAACTATTTTCCACCGTTATAAAATTTCCAAAGATTCCCTTACAAGATTATAAGAATATTTTCAAAGTAAATGTTTTCTTTTATAATTATGTGACTTTTAAATGATTTCAACAAAAGATATATTTCTCTCAAATAGATTTGATTTCATCTATGTCAACATCCTTTGATGGATTTTAAGCTTATTTGAAGTTGATTTATTATGATAAAAAACTTCCATATTGTATTGAAGGTTTGGTGATAGGATTGACTGTGGATGTGTTATTTTTATAACATTCATGGTTTATGGAGAAATTATTGACATTTCACATGCTAGTTTAATACAAATGTTTATGTCAGGTTTAATCCTCTTCATATGAGGAATTCATTGGACTTAGTAAGTGACGGGTGGAACCCACTATAGCTCCTAGATGCATCAGTAGGTCTCATGAGACAAACTAGTGTCTTGGCACAAGGTCTTGACAAAATATTATTTATATTCTTGGCACAAGGCCTTGACTATGTGATTATGATAGTCTGGCATTATACATTCCATCATTATGAAAGTGGATATTGTTATTGCATATGATTATTAGACAAGTAGAATATCCATGTGAATAAGTAAATGGCATTATTTCATTTTATTTCTGCCATATTATTCTTAAGTTCATGTTTAAAAGGATTTTGTTTTAGTTATACATTGCCTTAAATGTTTATTCTTATTTAGGAAAGTTTCTGCTATATTGTTATCCTTGCTGGGCATCTGAGCTCACCCCTTTCTATGTTTTATTTTTCCCAGGATGTGAAGAAGTATTTTACGAATGACCTACAAGGATAGTATGAGGGGATATGAGTGTGGTCTATGGAGACAAGATGTTGTTGTAGTTTTTCATTTTATGATGTAATGTAAACTTTATGAATGCATCTAGTGATTCCAAGGCTACTAAACTAATCAGTCTTTCAAGACTTGATATTTTGTGATCATGCCAATGTTATGTAATAATGTACTGACTCTGGGTAACTGGGGTAAGGGCGTTACAGTTGGTATTAGAGGAAGTTTAGTACAAACCTTGGAAGCTAGATTTAGATAAAATCTGATTAGACCACATAGACCTAAGATGGACTTTGAGGATTAGTATAGAAGAACTTCCTAGGATTTTGGTATTGTAGTGATTTTGTGAGTTTTTTGAGAAATACGTCCCTTTCTGGATACGAGCAGGTAGAGGCGGCTCTGGCACAAATTTACCTAGGGGTAAAACCCGAAAACACCGCTTTGAGCTAGAATCTAACGAGAACTGGTGCACGACAACAGGCCTTGCTGCACTCTTGGTTAAGACACTCCCGAGGGATATGATTACAATAATTATCATTTTCTTTAAAAACCATTTGTAATGGTTTATGAGTATATACATCCTCAAAGATAACATTTTTTATGATTATGGATTATATCCATAAACTGTTCAATTCATGTTAAGTGTTTTACAAGTTTGTATTTATGTATTGCAATTCATAAACTAATCTAGTGTATGAAATTATTTATAAATGGAGCCTATTAGAAGAAATGAAAACCCTATCAATGCACACACTTCATGTAGGGATTTCCCTCATGATCAAGTTAATTATAGTGGAGATGGTGATGCAACTGGTGCTGATCAGCTAATCACCATACTAGGACAACTCACTCGGGTTATGAATAATAACCTTACCCATATGGATAACCCTGATCCATAGTATGGAGGATCAATGTTAGATCACTTCATTAGGAAAAAACCAACATTCAATGGGAGTATAAATCCATTAGTAGCTGAGCAATGGATAAATTCCTTAGAGAAAATATTTCATGCCTTGGGGAGTAGTGAAAGGGAAAAAGTTATCATGGTAGTTTACTGCCTCACTAGAGATGCTGACCAATGGTGGTCATTAATTAAAAACACAAAGGAGGATGATGAATTAACAAATATGGAATGGAGGGAGTTCAAAGAGCTTTTCTTAGAAAAATACTTTCCCCGTGACCATCGAGCAGATATGGAAAGGCAATTTCTGAGTCTGAGACAAAAAGTAGGAAAAAAATGTCTGAAATTATGAGGCTAACTTTACAAGGTTAGCAAGGCATGAAAAAAATTATATATGTAACCCAAGGAGTAAGATTGATCGCTTCTTTGATTGGTTGAAACCATTTCTCCATCAAGAAATAGTCTCATAATCCTTCTCTTCATAAGAAGATATTGTCTCATGTGCTATCAAGACAGAAAAGGAATTCTCTAAGTCTTATGACTTTAAATAAAAACAAGAGAAGAAGAGATTTTCCAATCACTCTAGGAATGGAAATAAGTGGAATAACGAAAAAGTTTAATATCCATCCTGTAGTAAATGTGGGAAGAAACACCCCGGTAGTTTATTGAAGGGAATGTGAGTCTGTTACAAGTGTGGTGAAAAATGACACCAAGATCGTGATTGTAAGGGGAAGAAATAGGATACTGATGTTTAATGATACAATTACAGGGATATGGGACATTATTAAAATGAATGTCCTATGTTTCAGGGGAACATACCTCAAAAAATGCCAAGGGATCAAGGCCAAGCTTATGCTATCACTACTGCTGAGGTTGAAGCTCCGAAAGACGTGGTGGAATGTAATTTAATGGTTTCCTCAAATTTATCGAATGCATTATTTGATTCTGGATCATTGCATTGTTTCATATCTTACCAGTTTGCTAAGAAAATTAGATATTTACAATTCGATTTAACAAGGGAGTTGTCAGTCAAAACTCGTATGGAAAGTATCATTGCTACAAAGTTCTGTGAATCAGTTCCCTTTAGGGCATATAAATGTTCATTATCTGCTAATATCATCATCATAACCATGATTGAATTTGATATAATCCTCAGTATGGATTGGATTTCAGACCATGATGAAAAAAATTTATTCAAAGAAGAAGGAGGTTATGATTTTTGATGATGATGATAAAGAACACCTTATCTTTAGAGCAGAATTGTCACCACCTGATTCTTATCTAGATTCACCCCCAGTAGCTCAACTAAATTCAATTATCGGGGAGGAATAGAATGAAATAACCATGGGTTAGGAAAGGAATGTTCAAATAGAGGATGTACCTATTGTGAAGGAATATGTAGATGTGTTTTTGAAATATTTACTTAGACATCCTTGAAAATGAGAAATTGAGTTTTCCATTGATTTAATTCCTGGTTCTAGGCCTATATCAAAGACCCCTTATAGAATGTCCACCGTGGAATTAGTTGAACTAAAGAAACAACTAGAGTAATTGAGTAATAAGTAATTTATTCACCCTGGTTTTTCTCCGTGGGGATCCCCTATCCTTTTTGTTAAGAAGAAAGGTGGATCTATGAGGTTATGTATCGACTACAGGGAAATCCATTCTATAAAAATAAAGAACAAGTATCACCTACCTCACATTGATGATTTATTTGACCAACTGCATGTAGTTCAATAATTTTCAAAGACTGACCTTCGATATGGATACCATAAGTTGTGTGTGAAGAAGGAAGACATTCCGAAGAAAACTTTTCAAACCAGGTACGAGCATTACGAGTTTACAGTAATGCCTTTTGGATTGAATAATGCACCCTCTGTATTCATGGATCTAATGAACAAAGTTTTCATGGAATATCTCCATGATTTTTTAGTGGTATTTATTGATGATATCTTGGTATACTCCATAATATACTAAGATCATGAAAATCACTTGCGAATTATCCGAAAGACTCTTAGAAGACATGAATTATATGGGAAGTTTAGTAAGTGTGAATTCTAGCTTTAGAAGATTTATTTTCTTGGCCATATTGTCTCTAAGGATGAAATTTCTGTTGATCCTTATAAAACCAAGGCAATCCAAGAATGTCCAGCACTGACGAGTATTACTGAGGTACGCAGTTTTATTGGTTTAGCAAGTTATTATCGGTATTTCGTCCAGAATTTTTCCCGATTGGATAACCCCTTAACGAAGCTCACATGTAAAGGGGTTAAATTTATTTGGAAAAAAGAGTGTGAAGAATGTTTTGAAGAACTGTAGAGAAGATTAGTCAATGATACTATATTGACTCTAACATCAGAGAATAATGGTTTTGTTAGTTATAATGATGCTTGAAAGAAAGGACTTGGTTGTGTCCTTATGCAGAATGATAGGGTTATTGCCTGTACATCATGAAAGATGAAAATCCATGAGCAAAACTATCCTACTCATGATCTTGAGTTAGATCCTGTAATATTTTCTTTGAAGATATGGAGACATTATCTCTATGGTGAAAAATGTGAGATATATACCGATCACAATAGTTTGAAGTATATTTTCTCACAGAAATAACTCAATATGAGGCAAAGGTGATGGCTTGAACTAGTCAAGGATTATGATTGCACGATACACTACCACACGGGGAAGGAAAATAAGGTGGAAAATGCATTGAGCATAAAATATCATGGAGTTTTGAACAAAATGAGAGTTGAAAGGGATCCAATTTTTATGGACCTAGTAAAGTTGGATATGGGAATAACCATTGAAGGTGAAACATCAATACTTTTTCAAATGGTTTCAAAAACATATTTACTAGAAAGGATTAAGAGTTCTCAGACCGATGATGAATAATTTCAAAAGAAGATTAAATCTGTGAATGGTGGGAGATTGAGTGACTTTGTGTATGAAGAAGGAATTTTGAAATTTGGGAAGAGAATTTCTATTCCATATATACCTGATCTAAAAAGAGAATTGTTGGATGATGCTCATAGTTCCAATTTCCCTATACACCATGGGATCCCCAAAATGTATAGATATTTGAAGGAACTTTTTTGGTGGGACAACATGAAGAGGGAGATTGCTGATTTTGTATCAAAATGTATGGTTTGTCAACAAGTGAATGTTGTAAGGAAACTGCCTGGATGAGTCCTGCAACCAATTCTCATACCTGAGGGAAATGTGATAATATTACTATGGACTTTGCCATGGGGCTACAAAAGACTCCTAGACGGAACAATGCAATATGGGTCATTGTCGATTGTCTTACCAAGTTAGCACATTTTCTTTATATAAGAGAAGATATACCACTTGAGCATCTAGAAATACTATATATTAATGAAGTTGTGAGACTTCATGGAGTACCCCTATCGATTATTTATGATCATGATCCCCGTTTTACTTAATGATTCTGGAAAAGTCTTCAGAAATCCCTGGATACTGAACTTTGTTTGAGCACTACCTACCACCCCCAAACTGATGGACAATCAGAAATAACTATTCAAACCTTAGAAGACATATTGAGATCTTGATCACTTGACTTTCAGGTTATGTGGGATCAATATTTACCTCTGGTGGAATTTTCCTATAACAATAGCTTCCATTCAAGTATTCAGATGACACCATATAAAGCGTTATATAGAAAGAGATGTCACACACCAACCTGTTGGGATGATGTTGGTCAACCAAAACTTGTAGGCCTATAACATGTTGAGGAAACAATAGAAAAGGTGAAGGTAATCCAAAACCACATCAATGCATCTCAAAGTAGGTAGAAGAGCTATGCTGATAACCGAAGGAAGGATTTGGAATTTCAGGTAGGAGATCATGTTTTTTTGAAGATATCTCCATGGAAGGGTGTTATACATTTCGGTAAGAAGGGTAAATTGAGTCCTAGGTACATAGGACCTTTCGAAATTCTAGAATGAATTGAGGCTGTAGCTTACCGTTTGTCAATGCCGCCATGTATCTCCAAAGTTCATGATGTGTTCCATGTATCACTGTTGAGAAAGTACATGCTTGACCCAACACATGTACTCACCTATGAAGAAGTAGAACTGGAACCTGATATGTCTTATTTTGAAGATCCCATCAGGATTCTTGATACCAGTGAACAAGTGCTAAGAAACCAGACGACTCGTCTGGTAAAAGTTCTATGGAGAAACCATATGATGGAAGAGGCAACGTGGGAATGCGAGGAACTTATGATGAAGAACCATCAAATTCTTTTCATGCGGTAGTATTCTAGAAATTCTGAGGATGAAATTATTTGAATTAGGGGAGAATATAACACCCCAAGCTTCAACGGTATTCTTCTCTTTGAATAATATACAAGCGTGTGTTGTACGCAATTTCGAGGTTCTAACACACACCACAACCAATCAAAGTAGCCATTATGAATAGTAATACCCAATTTTTTAAATTTTATTATTCAAAATTGGACTTAATTTTTGGATTTGGAATATCGAGATTAGCTTAGGGTGAATTTTTGGTACTTTTCTGATAACATTCATATTTTGATGAATAGTGAAAATTACTAAATTTTAATTAAAAACAACTTTTTTAATCAAAATAATTAATAGTGATAAATTATGAATTTGAGAGGTTTTAATGTATAATTAGATTATATTTTTACCATTTAATCCACTGTTGGTCATTGGATATAATTTCACATTTAAACTGGACATAAGAAAGTGTCAATCTTTTGATATTTATTATTTGTTAAAAACACGCATTTTGTTTTGACAACGGGAATTAATTTTAAATTAATTTCTGCCACTTATATGTTTTGAATTTATAAAAATGGATTCAATATTTAGAATCAGGAGTTCTAAATTGTGAAAATAGGTAACATTTATTTTTAGACATTTTGAATAATTAATTCGGTAAATATTTCATTTACCATGGTTAAAGGCTAAATCCAGTAAATAAGGCTAACAAAATAATATTATAATAATATTAAATTACCCTAAAACGTGTCCTAGCCCTATTATTTGATACATTTCCGACCATGGTCATCTTTGTGTTGATCTGGAGACCCCATGGAGCCACTTGTAAGTGATAATGACACTTTATATTAATTAAGTTAAAGTAAATACAAAAATGACATAAGCATATATCTTTTAGAAAAACTATTTTTACATAGGGTTATATAAGTTATATTTTCAACTATAAATATTAATTAGAAACCTAAAACTATTTCCTATATAATGGGATTTTATTTATAATTTTTATACATTTAATAATTAAATTTATTTCTGACACCATAATGATGCAGTATTTTCCTTATTAATGAAAGAATCAAATAATTGGTATTATAAATGTAAAAATAAATATAATTTGAAAGTTTTGATGACATACACAAATTTTATTGGTTAATATTACATGTTAGGATTAATTGAATTAATTTTTTTAGAATTAATAATGTTTTTATGTCTTTAAAAAAAATCAATTATTAAATAGTTTCAAAATTGACATAGACGAGTTTTTAAAACAAATATTCTATTATTAATTAATATTCTATTTCTAAAAATCTAAGGTTCGGCCAAAGGACTTATATAATGATATGCGCATCATTAATGGACCACTTGGAGGTCTCTTGGAAGTATATAGTAAGTTTATTAACAATATAATAAAAAAATACAAAGAGACATGGTAAATCTCAAACTATTTAAGTAAGAGTTAAATAAAAAATATAAAGTTAATATAATGACCCAAACCTGTCTAAAACATATTGGTTGAGTGGTTTTCAACATATCCCTACCTTAAACTATAAATAATCTACTTTGGATCCATTAGAAACCGAATATGAATTTATTATAAAATAATATTTCTATCTTCTCCAAAGGTTCCCCTCAACCCTCTTATAAAAGGGCACTCCCCCTTCTCTTTAATTCACACCTTCAAAGACCTTCAGATCAGCCAACCCCTTCCCAAATATTTTCTAAAATTCCCTAACTTAAACCAAGAGGCCTTATAATGATCATAATCCCAACCTAAGGATCCCTTTTGATCAAATCAAAAGGAAGAACCCGAAGAAGAGGTAATGTTTTCACCACCCTCTTTCAAGTTTTTTTCTTCTTCCACTTCTTCTTTCCTTGTTATTTCAATTATAAAATAATAACTCCAGTATATTCTATATAATTTGATGTTATTATAAATATGGTACAATCATATTCAGTATTCTATCCATCCTTTTAATGACATGTCACCATACGTGCGTACGTACGACTTACCGTCTCCACGTCATGGTGTAATTGTTATTCAAAACATTATTATTTGGATGTGTATGATAATGATGTGTAATTGAAATAAATAATAAATATAACATTATAATGATTCTTTATATATGATATAACATCCAATTATATACTATTTTAATATCAAAATAATGATATTGTCGCTTGTGCGTACGTACGGACTACCGTCTCCACAAACGCGATGAGATTCATTCCCCATCATATCCATTAAAGTATAATTATCATTTGATGACTAAAAATAATGTTTAAGGACTTGATATAATTCTGGATATTAATAATATACAGCCTATCCATAACAAACACGACTTATGTAACAAAAAATATTAAATAAAACGGGTAAGTTAACACCCGAAACGACGATAATACTAAGATACTATTAACAAAGCAATGTTAAAAGATCATATATGATATCATATTAATGTAAATGATTTTTGTATAATTTAATAACAATTATTTCACCATTATAAATGAGGATAAACTCTCTTTGACCAAGGAAAATTACAAGGTAAGGGTTTATTTTACAATCTCTTCATTATCTGAGGTTGTTTATACGTAATTATCTACTAGGACCTCTTTATCATACACATACATGTTCTTAAAAATGTATTCCAAAAACATTTTTAATATTTACTAGAATATGGTTTAAAGTCATTTATACCCTTATTTTACTTTTTATAAAAAGTTTTGAAAGGAATCATTCCGTCGTTTTCCAAACAAGGTCCTTTTTAACCTTTTCCACAAAATTAAGGTAAGAATGTATTTTTAACTTATACGGTGGGTGTAGATATTTTCCACCGTTATAAAATCACCAAAGCATCCCTTACAATCTTATAAGAATATTTTCAAAGTAAATGTTTTCTTTTATAATTATGTGACTTTTAAATGATTTAAAAAAAAGAGATCTTTCTCTCAAATAGTTTTGATTTTTTCTATGTGAACATCCTTTGATGGATTTTAAGCTTATTTGAAGTTGATTTATTATGATACAAAACTTCCATATTATATTGATTTTTTTATGATATTATTGACTGTGGATGTGTTATTTTTATACCATTCATGGTTTATGGACAAATTATTGACATTTTGTTTCCTAGTTTTAATACGAATGTTTATGTTATGTTTAAACCTGTTCATATGAGGAACGCATTGGACTTAGTAAGTGACGGGTGGAGCCCGCTATAGCTCCTTGATGAATTGGTAGGTCTCATAAGACAAACTAGTGTCTTGGCATAAGGCCTTGACAAAATCTTATTTGTAGTCTTGGAACAGGGCCTTGACTATGTGGTTATGATAGTCTGGCATTATGCATTCCATCATTATGAAAGTGGTTATTGATATTTCATGTGATTATTCGACTATTAAAATATCCATGTGAATAAGTAAATGGAATTATTTTATTTTATTTCTTCCATATTATGCTGAAGTTTAAGTTTAAAAGGCTTTTATTTTGGTTATACATTACCTTAAATGTTTATGATTATTTATGAAAGTTTACTCTATATTGTTATCCTTACTAGGAATCTGAGCTCACCCGTTTATATGTTTTATTTTTTTCCAGGATGTGAAGAAGTATTTTATGAATGACCTGTAGGGATAGTATTAGGGGATATGAGTGTGGTCTATGGAGACAAGATGTTGTTGTAGTTTTTTATTTTATGATGTAATGTAAACTTTATGAATGTATCTAGTGATTCCAAGGATACTAAACTAATCGGTCATTCAAGACTTGATCTTTTGTCATCATGCCAATGTTATGTAATAATTCACCGACTCTAGGTAACTGGGGTAGGGGCGTTACAATAAAGGTGTGATATAGCATGATTATCATAACATGGAAATGTGGCAACAAAATTTAACATGGTATTAGAATGAGCCAAGAATCACTATATATGGAGCATGAGTAAACATTCATTGAAATTTAATTATCATGATTAAACCCTCATTTCACATTACGTATCATGATACCAATCATTACCCAATGCATTGTAGCTCTACTATGGTGCACCCTTATTAATCATTTCATTTCATACATAAGTGTTCCACATGGTTCATATAACATGGATTAATTAAAAATAATAATTTATTCCATGATAAAGGAATGTGTAATTAATAAATGAAAATATATAATCAATATGTAAATGTGCATAAATGTGAATAACCTTGATAAAGAAATGGGCATGGTCTTCATAACACAATGACTTTGTCTTGGAAAATCATGTTGCAATTTCAGCAGCATAACGTCGGGACATAAGAATTCATAAAAATAATTTATGATAAGTAAATGGGAGTCTCATCATATGTAAATGAAATTTATAGTAAGGTGTTTATATAGATACATGTCCCAACATATTTAATGTAACTTAGATTCACAATACAAAAGAATTTCTTGAATGCAAATAAGGAGATTGAAATTCCTTATAGAATTTCGGCATGGTAACATGTGTACATGGGAGGAATTAATGAGAGATAAAGGGGTATTTAATAATTAAATAATATATAGGAAATTATTTGGGAGGAGGGAAATCATACCCCAACTTTTTAAATTGAAATTTAAAGGGCATAACAATATAAAGAATTTTGGACAAAAATGAGAAAGGAAGAAATCCCTTTCTTGGAAGTGTGATTCCAAAGGTTTGGGAGAGGCATGAGAGAGCCTTAAGGGGAGCTTGGGGATCATTCGGAGGATTCTAGTGAAAGTAGGTAAGAGCTTGATCGAGCTCCAAAGGTTTTTAGAAAAGAGTAAGTGGGTGCTTGGGCGGGTTTATATAGGAAATGTGAGGCAATTCTTTATTATTTATGTGTTGGACCCTACACATTAGACTAATCAAAAACACAAACCACCCCATGTTTTTTCCCATGGTTTTTTCCAAAGGGGAGTAAAAAAACTATTTTATATGGAAAATTTCTGAACTTCTTAAAATATTAGGCTTTCTTATATGGAGGTGAGTCACACTCTCAAGGAATTCATTTTAAAAAGTTAAAATGTTTTATCAGTCTTAGAGGGACCACTAACGCTCTTTAAAATTAATAAAACAAACCTAAAATCACATTATTTTAATGGTAAAACATATATTGGATGAACATATCATTTATAGTATTTTATTAGATCACTTTTAGATCATTATGATGTCATATAACACATTATATAATTACACGGTATTTAATTTTTACCCAAAAATTCAATTGTCTCAGAAAATTATGAAAAATTCACTATTGGATAATTTCGACATCCTAATTAAAAAAATAATATTAATTTTATCTAAATTTTTTTCTAAACATGTGAATTTAAACTTTTAGAATAAAAACTGACATTTATCGAAAATTCATGGGTTTTGACAAAAAAATCTTTCAAACCATAATAAAAATTACAATTGTATTCCTAAAAATTATTCAATAATTTATATTTAATAAAAAAATTTAGTAATAATATTTTATTAAAATATTATTTAATTCAAATATCAATCAATTCATCAAAAATAGATTTCTAAATATTAACTAAAAATACTATTTTTCTTTAAAAACTATTTACAAAATAACAATAATAAAATGAATGTATATTATTTATTCTATACACAAATTATTCACATAATCATAGTGCTAAGGTATTGTTACATGAACCCTTAAAAACCCCTCATATGACCTAAGGGTAAGGTGTGCGATGGTGAATGACTCTTAGGGTGGCTCGGATAACAACGCTTGGGTGATAATCTCTATCAAATTCCACTTCTCATGTAGGTGGTTCTATTTTAGCATAACGTGCAGAATATCAGCTTGGGATTGGTCAAGAGTGAAGCCCAATGACTCCACCTCTATTCCATGCCCCAAAAAATGGGCTATGTATGGAGAAATTATATAGAATGAGGACATCGCTTCCTTTGTCTGAGTAAATTGGATTTGTTAAAGCCTTATTTTTATACTAATAATGTGATCATTTTTCAATGACAATATTAGAAATAGTAACAATTCATGATGGTATTTTGAAATCCAAAAACATAAAACAAAGGAAGTGCATATTTTATAGAACCATTTTACATAATAATACATTTAATTAGATCAAGAGTAATTTTCATTAATAAAACATTGGGTCATTATAATCTTCCCCCCTTAAGAAATTTTTCCCTCAAAATTTTCTTTTAACATAATAAAATAGATTCGGGTAACTATTCTCCATCACTTCCTTCGATTCCCATGTTTCTTATTCAAACGTGTGGTTTTGCAACAACACCTTGACGAAGGTAATTGTCTTATTTTGTTGAACTTTATCCCAATGATCTAAGACCTTAAATGGATTCTCTTTATATTATAGGTCATTCTCCAATGGTACCACCAATGGATTGAGTACATGGGATGTGTTGGATATGTACTTCCTTAAGAGTGATACATGTAATAAATCATGTACTTGAGATAGGTTCTATGAGAGTGCTATTATATAGGCCACTACTCCAATGCGATCAAGGATCTCCAAGGGGCCTATGTACCTTGGACTAAGATGTACTTTCTTAAAAAATATCCTAACTCTCTTCCAGAGTGATATAAAGAGGAATACCATGTCTCCGACATCAAACCCTAGGTCTCATCGATGATTATCAACATATCTCTTTTGTCGACTTGGAGCATAGTTAATGTGATGCTGGATGGTCTTAACCTTCTCCACAATTTCTTCTACCTTTTTTGAACCAAGTATTTTTCGATCTCCATCTTTATCCCAACATACCGGCATTCTACACCTCTTCCCATACATGGATTCTTAAGTAGCCATTTTCATTCTTGAGTATAAACTATTGTGGAAAGAGAACTGAACTAGTGGGAGATATCGATCCCATCCTCCTTTTAAGTCCATTGAGCATGCTCTCAACATGTTCTCTTACATCTGGATAGTCTCCTCTGATTTTCCATCAGTTTGAGGATGATAAGCCGTACAAAAGTTCATCTCAGTGTTCAGAGCATGTTGTAGACTCTTCTAGAACATATAGTTGAATCTTGGATCTCAATCGGATACAATAGATAGTGGTACTCCATGAAATCTTGCCACATCTCTGATATATATCTGTGCGAGTTGATGTAATGAGAAATCCTCTCGAATTGCAATGAAGTGTGTGGTATTTGTAAGAAGATCCCCAACAACCCATATAGAATTGTTTTCTTTGGATGTCTTTGGAGGTCTAGGGACAATGTACATAGTGATGTTATCCCATTTTCATGCTGGTATGGGTAATGGTTACAACATCCCCTTAGACTTCTACCTCTCACCCTTCACCTGCTGACATGCTAGGCACATTGATGTATACTCAGTGATCTCTGTCTTCATGTTATCCCACCAATAATTCTCTTATATATCTCGATACATCTTTTTGTTTCCTTGGTGAATGAAGAAATTTGAACAATGTGTATCATCCAAAATATATTTCTTTAACTATTGATTTTATGGAATACATAGTCTTGACCCAAATCTCACAATTCCTTCTTCATTAACACTGAAGTATGAGGATTTCCCTTTTTTGATAGTTTAAACTTTCTTTTTAATTCCATCATCATCTTTTTGATCATCCTTTAACCTTTACAAAAGATATGGTTGAACAATAATTTTTGAAAGGATTGATGATGTCATCTTGTTTATGATTCCCATGTCCATATTCATCAAATTGTATAAGATTGGATCCTTTTAAATTCTCATTAATGATAGAATTTCTAGGTCCTTTATTCTTAGAGCATCCGGTAACTTGTTCACTTTCCCAGAGTGGTAATAGATTGGGTAGTCATAGTTTTTGATCAGCTCTAACCATATTTTTTGGTGCATTTTCAACTCTTTCTCTGTGAATATATACATAAGGATTTTGTGATCTGTGTACATTTCATACTTCTCCCCAAAGAGGTAATGGTGCCAAATTTTCAAAGCAAAGATTACTGCAGCTATTTCCAGATCATGTCTTGGATATTTTTTCTCATGAACTTTCAATTTCCTTGAACCATTGGCAATTTTTTCATTTTAAATCAACACACAACCCATGCCCTTTTTTGAAGTATCACTAAATACCACAAAAATTTATCCACTTTTTGTTAGTGTGAGCATGGGTGCAGTGATAAGACACCTTTTCAACTCCTTGAAGCTATCTTCACATTCATCACTCTAAGTAAATTTTACTCCCTTCTGAGTTAGCTTGGTAATAGGGTTGGGAAATCAAGATAAATTTCTCATAAATCGGCGATAATATCCAAATAACCCCAGAGAGCTATGGATATCAATTACCGATGTTGTCCTTGGACATCCCTCAATTTTATCTATCTTGGATGGATCCACATATATCCCATTTCTTGTGATGATATGTCCCAAGAATGAGACTTCCTTCAACCAAAAATCACACTTTCTCTACTTTTCATAGAGCTTCTCCATTTGAAAGGTCTGTAGTATAGTTCTTGGATGCTCCTCATGATCCACCTTGATTTTGGACTATATTATAATATCATCTATAAAGACTACCACAAATTTATCAAGTTAATCTCTAACGAATCTATTCATCTTGTCCATGAAGATTTCAAGATAATTTGTGAGTCTTAAAGGCATTACTATGAATTCATAGTGCCTGTATCTTGTAAGAGAAATAGTCTTGTGGATATACTCCTTCTTCACCATTACTTGGTAATATCCCTACCATAAATCAACCTCAAAGAAGTATTGTGGTCCACGAAGATGATCGGACAAGTTATCCATTCATGGGAGATGATAATTTTTATTTATCATGATTTTGTTAAGCTCACAATAATCAATGAAAAGGCGCATTGACCCATACATCTTCTTGATGAATATGACTAGTGAACCCCATGGTGAAGCACTTGGGTGTATAGAACCTTTATCCAGATTCTCCTTTAGTTTTTTTTTCAACTCCTCAAGCCCCACAACAACTTTTCTATATGGATTATTGGATATTTTCCATGACCCAGGTATAAGATCAATTGAGAATTCAACATCTCTTCTAGGAGGAAGGCTAGAAAATTCCTTGGGAAACACTTCAGTGAATTCCTCCACAATACACATGTCTTCAAGGATGGTTGATTCCTTGGACTCAATCAACTTAACCGGATACATGTTCTCATAGGGAAGTAATATCCATGCTTGAGATAATGGTACAAAAGAAGATTCTTCTTCCTCCTTGCACTTGTACAAAATCGAGGTTAAATTTACCATAGAGAGAGTGATTTCCCTCTCATGGAAATTTATTTTGGATTTATATAAGGAAAGGAAAACCATGCCATGAATTGCATCAAATTCTACAAAAGGGAGTATGACGATATTCTCTGGGAAGTTCAATCCAAAAATTATGATGTGGGAGGAGTTATATTCATGGGATACAATGATTTCCCCATTTTTCATTCTCACTGATATCCTCACTTCCATAACTTGTGTTTGTGTTGGGATTGTTCTACTAAAATTTCTGGATGTATAAGAATGTGTAGAACCAAAATAAAAAAGTAAATTATCTATTATTGGATGAATAACTAGTGTAACTATCACCACTTAGTTTTAAGGGTTCACTTTGGAGATAGTAATTGAAAAATATCTCCCTTTCTTCCTTGGGGTTGTTGGTTGCCTATGAAAATCCTTGGCTTAGGGAACTGATTTTCAAAGTGCACTGGTTCTTTGTAGTTGAAGCAATGAACAATGGATTGAGGGTCGAATGGAGCGTTCCTATCTTCTGTCATAGCCGTGGGTTTTATTTTTTGGTAGTAAATGGCCTGGTGCCTTTCTCTCCCACACCTATATCATTTCCTTGTCCCCTTCAGGAAATTTCCAGTGTGATTCTTTCTACAAATTTGGCAAGTGGGGTGCTATATTTCATATCACCGTTGGATTTATCCATAAGACCACTAGAATTGAAGTCCACCTTACAATTCTTATCCCCATGATACCCTTGAGATTTTTTGATCTCCATTTCGAATTTGAGGTATAACAAACAATTTTCTCATTGCTCTTGAAGTCACGGATCACTAGGGATTTCCATAGACTAGGTTTTAGCTTACCAACGAAGCGGTCAACCTTTCATTTGGGGGTAACAAAAAATACATATGTGTATTGGGAAAGCCTTTTAATGTTCTTCTTGTACGTTCTGATAGATTCTTCATATTTTTTCTTGAGGGAAAGGAAGTCTCTTTTCATCATAAGTCATAGGGTGTGAGGAAAATATTTGTCAAAAAACATTTTACAGAAATACTTCCATTCCAACGCCTCGATCTCTTCCTCAGGCATCTTATTTTTGATCAATGTCCACCACTGATCACTTTAACACTTCATACAATAAGCATCCAGAAGTACCTTCTCTTGTTCAGAACATTGAATGGTGGAGATGATCTCCTCAATGGATTTGATCCATTGTTCGGCGATTGAGGGATCAGATGATCCATTAAAAGTAGGAGAACTTTATCTCATGAATATCTCGATTGTAAATTGTTCTTTATTAGGGGGGTTGAATGTTCTTATTGACCCAGGTTTCTATTCAAAACTTGAGTTAACTGAGAGAGTATCATGATAAAGTTTGCGATTCTCACTCCCATCAGATTGGGCATCTCATTAGAACAGTCATCACATTGATCTTCACATTAGTTGTTATCCTGAATCCTCATATTACCGGCCATTGGATGGAATTAAAGGAAAGTTAGGGGTAACACATAATTAGGAATCCAATGAAAAAATGGATAACTTATAAATTAATTTTATTTCCCTAACTAATAAATTTATAGGTTTCAATCTATGTTATACATGTTCTATTTTTTAACATACATTCTTAGGGGAATTTTTTTATTCCCATAATAATGGTTTGTACTAAAATGATGTGTTTACCAAAGCATATCTCTCGGGAGTTTCATAACCAAGAGTGATTCAAGGCCCATTTTTGTGCATCAGTTCCCATTCGAGTCTATCTCAAAGAAGTATTTTCGGGTTTTACGCCTACATACATTTGTGCCAGAGACGCCTCTACCTACTCATATCCAAAAAATGATGTATTTTATTGATAAAAAACTTAATAAATACTCAAAAAAAATTAGGTATTTTTTTATTATTATACATAGTCTTACCTCTAAGTCTTTAACTAGGGTTTTCTAATCTTAACCCCAAAAATAACTAAACCTATCATTTGATACCAACTATAACAACCCTTATCTTTATTACACACTTAAACATGATTTATTACATAAAAACTTCACTTGATACAAGATAAAAGATTGAGAGGTATATTTTATTTTGGGATTAGGAACATTATACCACAACTTAGAACATAAAACATATCATCGTTATCAAAAAATTCTTTTACCTGACCACAACATTCCTTCGTACTTTGCACCGCATGGGATAACCGAAGGATATGCATAAGAAAAGGGTGAGCTATAAATCCCATTAAGTGAGTAAACAAGGAATAAAATGAAGAATATAGTACATTTTATGTAACATTCATATCAATGGATCATAAGAGAAACATGAACATAAAGGCATGATATAACATGATTATCATAACATGGAAATGTGGCAACAACATTTAACACATTATTAGCATGAGCCAAGGATCATTCCATATAGAGCATGAGTAAACCCTAACTGCACTTTAATTATCATGAGTAAACCCTAATTTCACTTTAAGTACCATGATATAAATCTTTACCCAATGCACCAGATCATTATTAGGGTGCATCCTTCTTAATCATTTCATTTCATGCATAAGTGTGCCACATGGATCATATTACACAGATTCTTTAAACATAATCATTTATTCCACGTTAAAAGAATTTTGAATTCATACATTAATATATATAATAAACAAGTAAATGTACATAAATGTGAATACCTTTAATAAAGAAATGGTTATGGTATTCACTACACAATGAATTTGTCTTGGAAAATCGCAGTACAATTTCGGCAGCATAACGACGTGACATAAGAATTAATAAAAATTATTGATGAGAGGGAAAGGTGTGTATCATCATATGAAAATTAAATTGAAAGTAATGGGGTCATATATATAAATTTCAAAACATATTTAATGTAATTTAGATTCATAATATAAAATAATTTCTTGAATGTAAATGAGGAGAGAGAAATTCATTATGGAATTTCAGGATGGTAACGGGTGTACATGAGTGGAATTAATGAGAGAAAAGGGGTATCTAATAATTTAAAAATAAATAGGGAAGTATATGGGACATGAAAAATCATACCCTAACATTTAAAATTAAAATTTAAAGGGTATAAAAACATAATGAAATTTGGACAAAAAACGAGAAAGGAAGGAATCCCTTACTTGAAAGTGTGATCCCAAAGGTATGGGAGAGGCTTGAGAGAGGAGTCTTGGGATCTTGGGAGACCTTGGGAGGATTATAGAGAGATAACAGAAAAGGTTAGTCGGGATAAAATGGTTTTTAGTGATGGGGAAGTGGGATCTTGGGTGGGTTTATATAGGAAAAGGGATGGAACTCATTATTATTTAGGTTTTTGACCCTACACATTCAACTAATCAAAACCACAAACCATACAATGGTTTTTGAAAATTATTTTTTTGAAAGGGGAGTGGAAAAAAATATTTTATATGGCCAATGGTCGAACTTCTTAAAATATTAGTCTTTCTTATGTGGAGGTGAGTCACACTCTCAAGGAAATCATTTTAAATAGTTAAAATGTTTTATAAGTCTTGGAGGGTCCACTAATATTTTGTAAAATAAAACAAACAAACCTTAAATCACATTATATTAATGGTAATACATATATTGGTCGAACATATGATTTATAGTATTTTATTACATCACTATTAGGTCATTATGATGTCATAAAACACATTATATAAGTACACAATATTTAATTTTTACACAAAAATTCTACTGTCTCAAAAAATTATGAAAAATTCACCATTCAAAAATTTTGATGTAATGATTACAAAAATAAAATTTATTTTCTCTAAATAATTTTATATACATGTGAATTTTCACTTTTAAAATAAAAACTGATATTTATAGAAAATTCATGGGTTTTGACAAAAAACGGCTTTCAAACCTTAATAAAAATTACAATTGTATTCCTAAAAATTATACAATAATTTTATTTAATAAAAATTAATTTATTAATAATATTTTATTAAAATATTATTTAATTCAAAAATCCATTAATTCATGTAATATAGATTTCTTAATATTAAATAAAAAACTATTTATTCTTTAAAAAATATTTACAAAATAATAGTAATAAAATGAATGTATATTCTTTATTCTATTAAAAAATAATGCACATAATCATAGTTCTAAGGTCTTATTACAGAACACCTTATAACGACCACATATGAACTAAGGTTAAGGTGTGCGATGGTGACTGACTCCTAGGGTGGCTCGGATTACATTTCTTGTGTGGTAATCTCTATCAACTCCCACTTCTCCCGTAGGCAGTTCTATTCGAGCTTAATATGTTGAAGCTTAACATGGGATTTGTCAAGAGAGAATCCCAATGAAGCCACCACCTTTCCAATCTCTGACAAATGGGCTTCGTACGAAGCAATTCTACTGGATGAGTCCATCAATTCATTTTTTTTAGTAAATTGGATTTGTTAAAGCCCTATTTTTATTCTAATAATGTGATAACTGTTCAACATCTATATTAGAAATGGTAACAATTATTGATGGTATTTTGAAATACAAAAAATTAAAACCAAGGAAGTGCATATTTTATATAACTATTTTACAAAATTAGATATTTAATTAGATTAATATAAATTTTCATTAATAAATGTTTGGGTCGTTACACTCAAAATGGATATTTTTCATTTATTGAAGTTTTAATGTGAATTTATTCCACAATGATGAAATCAAGGTCACATGAATTTTTATATTTATATAAGTATGAAATTTTGATTTCTCATATATATATATATATAATAAGTTTATATGGATGAAATTTTCATGTTTATATCTTATAAAAAAATTCCCATAATATGTCGTCGTGTTATTTTAAGCTAAAGGATGATGCATATTCATACAGTCATGGTCATATGTCAAGATTAACAATGACACATTTCTTATTCATAATAAACTCATGGTTTCAAATAAATTTTCATAGATTATCAAGAATGCATATTTCATCAATAACTGAAATGTTTTATTTTTAATTTTATGTGCGGATTATATTTATTTATTGTCAATGATTATTTTGAGAAGTCAAAACTATATATGAATTATTTTTTTTAAATGTGCATTTATTCATTTTATTGTTGACATACAAACAAAGTCAATTAATGTAATAATGAGATGAATGTTTTATGAAAATAAATGGATTAGGAACTAAACATTCCAAGGTGGTACGATAAACTTTGGATTATTTAATGAATTTATTTCATCTAGGAAAAATATTAAAATAAATCAAAGTGGTATACGAAACTTTTGATTATTTAATGTGTTTTTTCACCTATGATAATGATTAAAATAAATAAAAGTTTTATGGGACACTTTGTTTTAACAACATATTCTTATTAGACATATGAAGAATGCATTTGACTTATTATGTGATGGGTGAATCCCCATATAGAATTTCGATACATCTGTATGTCTAATAGAAAAAACTAGGTCTTGGAACGAGGCCTTGACAAAATTATTATGTGTGGTGTTGGAAAAAGTCGTTGAAAAAATGGTTATCTCTGGTTTTGGAATGAGGCCTTGAAATTTTTTTATGATGTCTTGTATGATGTATTCCCTCATTATGTGATTTGTATTTAACCATCTATGTGACTATTCAACTATTAGAATATCCTTGGTTAAGAATATTTTACTTATGATTATGGTAATAAATGCACATCACATCATGATGTAAGTTCTTTTCAAACCATTTATTAAGAATGTTTAGCATCTATTTTCAGAACATTAATACAAAAGTTAGAAATTAATCTCTCATTTAATGAATTGCATTTTTATGTGATAAGTGATTAATGATATTGTTTCTTGTGAAATTATAAGAAATTATTACTCCATGTTCTAATTAGTAACTTCACCCTTGAATGTCACCCATAATTTATTTTGAAAAACTCCTAACTTATTTGAATCATTCAATGAAATTTTGTACAAGTATGCATACTCTAAAATGTGTTTTATTTATTTTTTAAAAAATAAATATATAAATTCTAGTGTATGAGTTTTCCATAAAAAATATTTCTAGTAACCATTGAAAAATGATGATGACATACTAAAAGAAATGATGTTTTCTTTTTAGAAAATGTTTTATATATGTATAATTATTATAAAGGTATGTTTTTAAAATTAATTTTATTAATTATTTTTAAAACCCTTTACTGGACATTTAATATTCTCACACCTTTCATTAAAATTATTTTTTACAGGTCACTTTTAAGTCCAAAGTCAGACACCATCATTTTTACGCATGTGAAAAAAAAGGTTTTAATTTTTTGTTCAATTTTATCACAACTCTAATAAAATTGTAATCTTATACACAACTCTCTATAACCTAGATCAGTGAAAGGTCCTATGTTATGTAATGTTTAAGGCTGGTTCAATTTAATTGGTATCATAAGAATGATCTAGAAACATTGGAGAAAAGATTTTGTTGAGTTGAGAAGTTTAACGGTCCTAGTGTTTTTTTTTCTTAATTCTGAAGATGGAAATTCAGAATTGTTTTTAGTTCGACATAAAAAAATGTGAGGATGCAATTCTTTTGAGGGTGAAACTGTGTAACACCCAAGAATCTCATACCTTACATAAATATTAAATTAAATTGATTAATTTATAATTAAAATAAACTAAAAATGTATTTATTATAATTTTATTTAAAAATAGTAACTGAAATTATGTATTTTTGTTAATTTAATTCAAACTATTATATCTATTTGAACTTGAAAAATACAATATTTTCTATCAAAATTATATTTTATAAAATATTTTAAATAAATATACTATTATATTTTCACTATTAATGTTCACATTTTAATATATGCTAATAATTATTTAATCCAACATATGAATAATTATGTTATTATAAAATTGATAGGGTTATATCTTCAAAAATATGATATATCTATATATATGAAATTATATATTATCAGTTTTAAATTATAATGTTTGTTTATAAAAGTATCGCATTTTAAAAATACATGATGACGTAATAGTAAATTAATTTTACTTTTATAAATATATTATCGTGAAATAATTTTTTTTCTAATATGTTGTTTTAATAAATAATAATAATTACAAGAAAGTAATTATTTTTAGATGATATATAATATTATTGTTAATATATTATATATTTATAATATTTTTATAATTAAAAATTATGTTTATATTTTTATTTAACTAATTTATAATTTATAAATTAAGTTAAATTTGAATGGGGATTATGAAAATGTTAATAAATTGTTAAAAATAAAATAAATCCTTTATAATTGATTTATATAAAATAAATATATATAAGAATTATTTTAAAATTAAATAATGAAATTATTTAAAAATCTTTATTAATTTTTATTTTGAATTTATTATATATATATATATATATTACAAATTATAATGATATTAATATATATTTTATATTCCAATTAAATTAAAAAAACTGAATACAAAATTTAAAGAAAAAAAATAAAATTGGGAAGGGGTTCACAAGTTTTACTCTGGGGAGGCATCAACCTAAAGGGAGAGCAGGGTTCGTCCTCAGGCTAGGTCGACGTTGAGCCATAATGAAGGGGGATTAATTTGTAGAAGGCCTCACCATGGCCGATGCTTCCATGTGGGAGTCCTCCATCGGGTCGTCGCGTAGCAGGGAGTCCATTGGGAGTCAGCATCTGGTGTGGTGGTGTCGAAACCGAATAGGAGTATGGATATGAAATTGAGTTTGAGTAAGGGTTTCAAAGTAGTGTTTTAAGAGCGAATATAGTTCGACTACACTCGATCTATGTCGTGTTGAATATTCCGAACCAGATATAGATAAAATGACCTTCAGATTAGTATATCTCTTCACATTGTCCATATTTCTTCCAGATATATTTTTTGTATTTTTTCATGTATGAATCTTAATGTGATCTTTTAAAAAATCACCTAGTTTTTCAATTTCTTCCACTTTCATCCTAATTCTTATTCAACTTGATATCTATGATTATCAACATTTTTTTTTGTTTTCAAATATGTGATTTAATTTTGGAACATTTTTTCAAGAATTCTATTTTGAATTTTTTAATATGTGGCTCTAGATTGATGAGTAATAGAGAACCCTTTTTTTTGAAAATAAATATCTGCATTTGCATCTATATTTTGTTTCTGATTCTACAATATGTATTTATTTTCCATAGTTTGTCATTAATAAATTTATCTATATTCAATGATTCCTATTGACTTATTTGAAAATCATGTCCCTTATCACTCCAACTTGAAAAATATCATTATATAATCCATATATTGACTTAGATTTAATTTTCAAGGGTTTTTTATTAAGTATCAAGTGTACTCATAAATCTAGAAAACACTTCTATAAGTAAATCAATGAAAATCAATTTCTATTCCTCAAAACATTCTCATACTTTCTCAATGACCCAATATACTCATACTCCAAATATTGTCTGATTTGGTTATAAGGTAAGGGATTAATGATTTTATTATTTCTAATTATTTCCATTCTTTGAAATTTTAATGGATATTATTTTTTGCAGTGTCTTAAAATATTTTCATGATTTCTATTATTTCAAAATTATACATGTTTTAGTATTAAATTTAATCTTGAAAAACTTATCTATCTTTATGTATTTTTATTTATATTAATTTCAAAATTTTAAGAATATAAATATATATGTAATACTTTTAGACTACTATCATTTTTTAGTGTTTTAATTATGAGAGAAAACATATTTTTATCTAAAATACTTGTGTATAATTTTATTTTTTAGAAATTATTCAACATAAGAGAAAATATTTACACACATTTATTCATTTTTATGGATCTTATTATAACATGGATTTATACAAGTATGGAATGTCCCATTTAGTTACTTTAATTATTAATATTTTTATGAATAATATAACTATGTATTTATTATAAGTTAAGGGTATAATTGTTTTTCATATATTTTTTTCTAAAAGTAAATACACACACATATATATACATAATTAATTATGTGACAAGATGTAATGTTTTATTTTAAAATATCAGATTTATAATTTTATGTGTTATAAATAGTTGTTTAGGTTTATCATATGTGAATATCAATATAAACTTTTTATCAAGGGTTCATGTGTTTAAACTATTATTTCTGTGTAAAAGAAACAATTATTGAATTAAGTAAATGGGTATATGTTTATTAAGGTTGAATTTTAAATGATATCATTTGAAAGAAATTAATTTCTAAGAGATATTGAATATATGAATGTTTATTTTGAAAATGATACGATGTTTATTTTATTACGATACATAATTGACTCATGGTTGTGATTTTTTTAAAATTATATATGCATTATTTGAAGAGAAATTTTTTTACGGTTTCTATGAGAAGGATTTAAACACAATGACATGAATTCATGCATAGAATCAAGTAAATTAGACTTTGGTATTTTTTATGAGTTTTTAAACAATACAAGTTATCACTTTATTTAAAAATGCAAGTCATGAATTAATGAATATAATACCGAGTATATGGGTTTTTACGAAAAGGCTAAGAAACATGAGTTTTCATGGTTTCAAAACCCACTAGAGATTTTCAAGAAAAATACGTATATGTATATGTGTACACAAGTATTATATTCAAATCAAGGGTTAATCATTTTTATGATGGAATTTTTATATTTTGTAAAATTTAATGTAACCAATTGTCTCATTAAACCCCCAATTATTTATCAAGGGTCACTACCTCCAAGTATGTTTTCTAAACCATTATTCCACTATTAGATAAATACACACACACACACACAAAAAGATATATATATATATATGTGTGTGTGTGTGTGTGTGTGTGTGTGTGTGTAAGTTTATGTTTTAAATTTTATTTCATATATACTCTGCAAATGGATATTTTTCATTTATCAAAGTTTCAACATGAATTTATTGTGAAATGATGAAATCAAGGTCACATGTATTTATATAAGAATGAAATATTGATTTCTCATATATATATATATGTGTGTGTGTGTGTGAAAAGTTTATTAGGATGAAATGTTCATGTTTACATCTTATAAAAAAATGTTCATAAAATGTCATCGTATTATTTTAAACTAAAGGATGTCACATAAGCATACATTCATGGTCATGTGTTGAGCGTAACAACAACACATCTCTCGGTCATAATATACCCATGGTTTCAAACAAATTTTTGAAGATTATCTAGAATGTGGATTTATTTAAGAACAGAAATGTTTTATTTTTAATTTTCTGTTTGGAAAATATTTATTTATGGTGAAAGATTATTTTTGAGAAGAAAAAACTATATATGATTCCTTTTATTTAAATGAGAATTTATTGATTTTATTATTGAAATAAAAATAAAGTCTACTAATTTAAGAATTAAATGAATATTTTGTGAAAATACATGGATTAAGAACCAAAATTTCCATGGTTGTAGAGGATACATCAGACCGTTTAATGAATTTATTTCATATATGAAAAATATTTAAATAAATAAACATCCAATGGGACACTTGGGTTTCGTTAATGATTTTTTTCACCTATGATAAAGATTAAAATAAATCGAAATGGTATGAGACACATTTATTTAAAGGCATAATTTTATTAGACATATGAGGAATGCATAGGACTTATTACATGATGGGTGAGGCCCACTATTGCCTCTTAATGAAATGGTAAGTCTCATGAGATAATCCAGGAATTGGCACGAGGCCTTGAGAAATGATTATGTATAGTCTGAGTATGAATCCTTGAAAAAATGGTTATATATGGTCTTGGAACAAGGCCTTGATAGAATGTTTATAATGTCTTGTATTACGCATTCACACATTATTTGATTATTATTTAACCAACCATGCAATTATTAGACAAATATAATATCTTTGTTTAAGAATATTTAACTTATGTTTGTGGTAATAAATTCACATAACATCATGATGTAACTAGTTAGAAAACAATTTATTAAGAAATTTAGGATCTATTTTCATAACATTAATAAAAAAGTTATAAATTCATCTATCATTTCATGAATTTCATTTTTATGTGATAAGTTATTTATGATATTGTTTCTTGGGAAATTATAAGAAAGTATTACTTTGTGTTCTATTTAGTACCTTCACCCATTCATGTCACCCTTAATTTATTATGATAAAATCCTGAATTATATGCATCATTCCATGCATTTCTGTACAAGTATTCATATTCTGAAATTTTTCGTTATTTTTAGCCTTTAAATAAATATTTAAATTATTGTGTATGATTTTTCCCTAAATATTATATCTAGTAACCTTTGAAAAATGACGATGATATACTACAATAAATTTTATATCCTTTTAAGAAATTTTTTTATTTTTGTATAATTATTTTAAAGGGGTGTTTTTAAAAAATATTTTATTAATTATTTTTAAAAACCCATAATGGGAATTTCTAGTGCTCGTCCCTTGATTTAAAATTATTATTCACCAGTCACATTGAAGTCCAATGTTTTATGCAATCATTTTTACGTGTATGGAAGTGAAGTGTGGCTTTTTTTGTTCAATTTTATCGCTACTCTAATAAAATTGAAAGCTTGTTTCTTACTCTCCAGAACATAGATTGGTAAAAGGTCCTCTGTTATGTAATGTTTAAGGCTGGGATTTTATAATCATAGTTTAGAATTAAGCCTTATTGTGGCATGATACAATAATAGTTAGTAATGATTATTTAACTTATTATGTTTTTTGGTTTACTGACATGTTATAAAATCTATTCCAATTTCTGGTCTGTAAGTATGTAAACTGTTTTTATTATTTAGTTTACTATAATGCTTAGTTAATGTTGGTTACTTTTATAATTCCTTTAATATAATCACCTGTGTTCATGTATACTTGTTGTTTTTATAATATTTTTTATAATATATTTTAAAATTTCATATAGAAGATTTTTTTTTAAATTCCACAGACAACATATTTAAATTCATTACATAGTCATTTGAAGATTCTTATAGTTATAGTATGAATTTTTTTAATAGATAGTTTCACTACTTTAATCATATTTATCCTAAAATTAAAATTTTTATTTTCATATATATTTATTATGTGTTTATAATTCTTTAATTTAGTGGGTGATTTATTCAATTTTTAAATTTATTTTGATACATGATATAATTAATGGTGTGTTTTGTTTTCAAAAATGGTATATATGCACTAATAGATAATCTTTAAAATTTTTTATACTTTAAAAAAGGAGGAGAAGTTTCTTAAAATTATAATGTGGTTTTTAATTATCAAAAGGTTTAGATTATTGAGTTTGTACTTTCCACTTAATTTAATTATGAATTGATAATTTTGAAATTATTATTTTATTTTCTTTAATATGAGTACAATTTTTTTTAAGATTTCATTACATGTAGATGAAATTATTATATTTGATTTTTTTATTAAGTCATTATTTGTTGTAATTATATGTCTTGTGGACTGATATTGGAGAATAATTAAAATAATTATGAGTTGGGATATGACTAATACACTAAAATTTTCAAAATTGGATAATTATAGTTTCTTATAGTATTATTTAATTGATGTTTACCAATGTTTATTATGGTTATCAATAATTTATTTTATATTTATTTATTTTTATTCTATTTAATTTTTCTTATTATATAAATACCATGTTTATTTTAAAAAAATCCATGTTTTTTTAAATATGAAGTTATATTAAATTTATAAATATACACGCTTCTATTTTTAAAGTCACACATGATGTGTCTTAAATTCATACACTATATGTATGATATCCAGAAAATGTCTAACACATTTAGTTTTGAATGTATCATGATCAATTTTGAAAATTATTTTGTTTTATAATAAAGTATTACAAAGATAATATATATTATATAGATAAATTCATACAAATAAACTAAAATCATACATAATGAAAATAATGTCCTTTTTAGTACCAATTTCATATTGTCACTATATAAAATTCATAAATACAGTATATAATGACTTAAAATATGGATATATAACTATGGTATAAAGTCATTTGAAATTGAAAAATTCATACATTGGGTTAGATAAGGTTGTACACAATATAAAGTCTAATACTATTTCAATTTAATTCACAGATTTTTAAAGTTATATAAAAATTATGTAGATTAGAATTTTTTTTCGATAACTATAAATATAATATGATTTTATTTTATTTTTTTATAACCACTCACTGCATATTTATGCTATTTTTCTTGATTTATTTTTTCCATAATTAATTATCAATTATTTTGATTCAATGTGATCTTATTTGGAAATGTTTTATATAATATTAAATCAAAATTATGACGACCAATAATTGAACACCCAAATATAGGGATAAAAGCATAATATTTACCTACCAGATTAGATACCAATTTACGTTTCAAAATTTTACCCATTAATAATATGAAATCAAAAGAAATTATTTATTCACTTACATTCCCAAGTCCTTTTTAGGCTTAGTGGTTTATAAAATTAGTAAAACCCTTAACCTAAAAAACCCATGTATTTTCAACAAAATTGATATTTATCCCATTATACATAAATTTCTTAATTCAATAATAAGTTATCAACATTACCCAACATATTATCCACTCATGAAAACCTTCTAGATATGTTACTCAAATTATACTTCTTCATAAATTGGGGAAATGTAAACATAATTAGGGAAAGCTCAAAAACTTATTAAAGGAAGTGTACGATGAATGCTATTAAACATAAAACAAACATGAGTAATATGGAAAAGTAAGTAATCAATATATGTTCTTTATAATCAATAACTTGATCACAAAATATATACATTAATAATATTAAAATTTAAATAGTCACATTTAAATCAATAACATTCTTCAAAGTGATGAAATAAATAATGTTGGACATCTTATCAGTCATGTCCTTAGCTAAGCATATTATCAGTAATCTAATCCAAACCATCAAGGCTTCATCGAAGAAATTATAAAAAAAATCCAATCCTTAAAATCGTAGACTCATGGAAAGAATTATCATTGTATGGGATGAATTACACAAAGAGAAACCCTTTCTAGTTTTTCTCATGAGAACCAACTAACTTCTCAAGGGGATATATAATAGCATGCCCTGACCATAAATTGAACAAGTATAAAGCATTCATCATATAAATAAATGAAAAAATAGACAATTCAAAATCATTACACCGGGAAAATCAATAATGTTTTGTATTCATATTATAGAGTGTTATTGTTTACGAGTACATAATAAATCACCATTTTGAAGTCAATGATCATCAGTATGAAATAAAACAGTAGAAAAATTATAAATATTTTACCAGTAAATAACATAACTTTTTTTCTAGATAAACACCCTTAATATGATTTATATATGATAGTTTATTAAAAAAAATTAGAGTAATGAGTGTAAAACTATATCAATAATAAAAATGATGTAGAACATGTCTATGAAAATTAATAACATGTGCATTAAATAGTAAAATATTTTCAACTGGGAGATGGAGTGTGATGAAGAATATACTCTAAATGATGTAAATGAATTTACAATAAATTTTTTACACCATTTAAGGAATAAAACATAAATTAATACTGGATGAAAGGAGACAATTAATTAATTATAAATTCAGTAATTTTTGTAAATGAATTTCATTTTGAAAATAAAGATGAAAATTTAAGTGAATCATTAAAATTAATTTTCATTACAGATTTTGTAACATTGTTTCAAAATGAAGTTAAAATTCACTTCTAAAACACTTTTCATGAGGTTCAAAGTATAATTTTAAAAAAATATTTGTGAAATAATTTATAATAATGGAAACATAAATGTAAAATACTCTTATGTATGTACATATGTATTTAACTATAAAAATATACATAAGTGAAATAAAATCCCATTTCAAAATGTTTAGGAAAATAATATCATTTTCTGTTGATGTGAATTTTTTTTCACAAAATGGTGGAAATAGATTTTACATTGGAAAAAAAATAAAAAACATGAAAAGTAAGATAAATATTGAATTATAGTTATGACAATGAGAAAATTGATTATGAAGAGAACATTTATGAAGATACCACTTTAAAAATTCTATAAAGATAAAAAATATATTATTTGAAAAAAGTTAAATGATTCCTTTTTAACTTTGGAATATCTTACTTCCAGATCAGATTTCATCACTGGGAAGGGTGGGGGTGAATTAGAAATCTCATTTAATATTATGAGTTAAAAAATTTCTATCCCATCATCATGAACTATTTAAGGTTCTCAATCCACACAATGATTTTATCATAACCCTAAAAACATGGGAATTAATATTAAAAAGGTAGATTCAAATAATATTTACAAGGTTTAGCTGAAAGGACCACCCCGTTTGATAAATTTTATAAAACCAAGAAGGATTCATCACTACCTCCAAAAATAATCTACAAAACATAGTATAATGTGATCTACAGTAATTCTAGAGTCCACAGGTAAATATAACGATTCTTCAATAATGATACAATAAAGTGATACTTTGGAATCTAGTGTTCTATATTCCACTAGATGTTGTTACTCCTCCATGAGTAGATAAATCATCATCTCTACACATTTATTCCCTCATGAACTTCAACAAAAGTGTTGTCCATGAGACTTTCACTAGTTATTATGATATATAGGTCTTCCCCACCCATTATGAATACATGAGTTCAAAATAAATATATTTTTTAGTCAATAGTGCTCAAACTAGTCTCATCTATCCATGATAATAATATTTCTATCTCCAAAAATTCTCTCTTACTAGTATTATAGAGTTCTCAACCTTTCACACACCCATTAACTTATTTGAGATCTGTATATTTATATTTATAGAAAAAATAATGTGAATAATATCATTCATATTCAAAATAAATGAAAACTATTTTATTTTTATATAGGTGAGATACAATCATTCAAATAATTCAACAATATCTTGATTTACTTTCTCATTCAAAATTTTTTGAATTCCCTTTTAAATATTCATTTAAATATCAGGAAGACTCAAGATTTATTACTTTTTTTATTCCTTTAAAAATCATATTCATAAAAATAATTGAATATTATTATAATTATATCATGTATCAATGACATGTTGACTCTTGAATAGTTTTTTTGAACTCATATTAGTACATTATTCATCTCTACAGACATGCCAAAATATTACTTGTCTTAAAGGCTTATTTTTAAAAAGTATAAAATAAAAAGTAATACATTTTAAATAATAGGCCTAGGATTGTGAAAATAAATATTCTTATATTATTAAAATAATTATGTTTATGGGGCATATTATAAAATTATTTAATGATTTATGTTTAAAATATTTATAATCAGTGGATTATGATGAAGTCATACAATCTTTTCCAAAGTATTACGTTTAGCTGAAAGATTCATAATCTGTTTCCTCCATGACTAAGAATACTTTCGTCATAAATAATCACCTCTAGTTTAATTACGTGATAACCTAAATGTTATATTAAGATCATATATAGTGATCATAATTCTTAATCCCATTAATAACATAGTAACAACCTATTTATATTCATTTCATTTGGATTATTCAAAATCCATATACTCAAATTATTACCCAACATCATGAACATTAAATTTATCTAAGTATATTGAATTCCATGAGGATTAATCATAATGAAGAAAAACCATAGTAATGGATCATCCATACAATGATACCACATGTAATACGTCCAGGTAGAAAATAGGAATAAAAAATGAACTATATGAACAACCTTCAGATCGACTGTGTAACATCCGAAACTTTTATAAATGAAATTTCCCTTTTAATTAAATTAAATGCCATATTTTATAAAATGGATATAGAAAAACATGAAATTGGTTTGTTTTATTGTATCCAATTGGATTTAAATGAACATTAAGTATCTTTACCATTGATAATATGTTTGTTGAACAGTGATCACATGACTAGTATAAAAATATGGTTTTAACAAATCCTTTTGACAAAGACAAAGGAGGTGATGGACACAACCACTAGGATCGTTCTATATGAAGTCCATTTATCGGACCTCATAAGGGATATACTTTTTTTCATATTTTTCCTAGACTAGTCCCAATATGAGATCCAACAACTTAATAATGAGTAAAACCATTTACAAGAGAAGTTCACGCTCATCGAGATCACGACCAAAATCATGTTCACCGAACGACCCCATTAAAGCCCCACCATCACACACCTTACTTATAGAGAGTATAATGGTGTAATAAAGGGATATGTATCAAGACCTTATAATTATTGTTATGTACATTATTTTTGTATAGAATAATTAATATACTTTCATTATATTATTGTTACCTTGTAAATAATTTTTAAAGCACAAATAATATCTTTAGTTAATATTCAAATTCAATTAAGAAATATAATTTGTTGAATTAATTTAT
This sequence comes from Viscum album, assembly GCA_963277665.1. NCBI lineage: Eukaryota > Viridiplantae > Streptophyta > Magnoliopsida > Santalales > Viscaceae > Viscum > Viscum album. Next base: position 996,887,282 of record OY728164.1, read on the forward strand.
TTTTGAAATAAATAATATTTTAATAAAATATTATCATTAAATTAAATTTATTAAATAAAAATGATCATATAATTTATATAAAGTAAAAGTTAATCTTTATTAATTTTTAAAAACAGGTTTTTGTCAAAACTATTCAATTTTCAATAGATGTCGGTTTCCAATTTAAAAGTGAATATTAACATATTTATACAAAATTTTAGATAAAATTAATATTAATTTTTTAATAATGATTTCGAAATTATCAAATGGTAAATTTTTTCATAATTTTCTAAGAATTGATTTTTTGGGTAAAAATTAAATAGAATATAAATATATAGGGTGTTTTACGACATCATAATGGACCAATAGACATGTAATAAACACTATAAAATGTATATTTGAAAAAATATATGTTTTAACTTTAAAATAATGAAATTTTATATTTGTTTTATGTATTTTATAAATCCTTTGTGAATCCTCTAAAATGTATAATATATTTTATGATTTTAAATTCTCTTCTTTAATAATGTGACACACCTCAACATAAGCAAGGATAATATTTTAATATCTTCAGACCTTGGAATTATAATTTTTTTTCCACTTCTATTTGGAAAAAATAATGGGAAAAAACCATGTGAATCTTTGTGGATTTGAATATTGAACTATATAGATTCCAAAACCTATGTTTGTGAAATATTAAAGAATTCCCCTATCATTTCCTATATAAACCCACCCAAGATCCCACTTCACTTCACTAAAAATAATTTTACTAGGTATTTACTATATCATACCCTCCCTTTAATCCTCCCAAGGTTCTCAAAGCTATCATGAAGTACCTCTTTAATATTTTTAAGCCACACACTCAAGTAAGGGTTCCTTCCTTTCTCATTTTTTATCCAAGTTTCCTTATATCATTACACCCTTTTATTTTCAATTAAAAATGTTTGGGTTTGTTTTAAAACCCCCACCATACTTCCCTTATTATTTTTTAATGATGAGAGACTACTTTATCTTTAAATAATCCCTCCCATGTATGCCTGTTACTATGCTGAAATTTTGTAAGTGTTATTCTATTTCTACTCTTTCTTTAAGTTTCTTTATTATGTTACACATTATATTTCCAAATTTATTATATTGGGACATGTATTTATATGAAAATATTACATTCCATTTTATGTAAATATTATTATAGACCCCTTTCTCTCTCATGAATCATTTATATGAATTTTTATGTCACACCATTAGGTAGCTGAAATTGCAATGCGAATTTCTTTTCCAAAATAATTATGTAGGCCCTAAGGACTCATATGACTAAACCGGTGTCCCAAATGACAAAGCAGATAAATATCTTCAGCTGATACAGCAGACGAAACTACCTACTACAGTATCTAATAAAATATCTTCTATAGTACTACTACAGTACCTATACAATACTGCTATAGTATTTGGAAATATTCATCTTCTGGGATTTGATCTTGGGTCTCATTGTTGCACTTGAAGAGTCACCACCAACCGTGTTGAGGCTAATGTGAAATATCTACACACATTTATAAAGTCAATATGTGTTGTTATTTCTTCCACCACTTATTGAATATAAAATGAGAAAGGTTAATGCAGGTCTTCTCATATCACCACAACAAAATGTTCTATTGTATTAAATAACAAAAAAATACTTATTATGGAAGGATGAAACCACATGTTTTCTTTTGAAATGATCCTTTAGTTTATCCTCCCTAAGATTACATGGCCTATTTCCATGTATAAAAAAGGGATATATAACCATGGTTATCAATGTTTTCTATAAACAACCATGAAGGTGATACCAATCACAAAAACCAATTTTAGGGGATGATAAATAATTATTATCATGAAAATTAAATAACCTTTACATATCTTAATAAACATTCAAAACATCACATGTAAAAATCTTATAAATCCCCATATATCTAATATTGTAATCAAACAAAATCTTCCTTCATGATTATGTTGAATACAATCATAAAAAAGGGTTCTAAGTGTGATTATCATACCTCAAATGCCAAATTTCATATTTATATACACATTTTCATAATTTCTAAATTCACAGATCTTGTGATTTATTGAAAGAGGGAATATTATTATGTCACAACCTTAGGGGATACACTCTTTCCTTTTACATTATAAAAGCTTAGAACCCCTTAAAAACCTTATTTTATATCTATTAGTTATAAATCTACTATATTTATTCAATTACATACAAGAAAGTACTAATAACCAAAAATAATTTGGAATAAAGATGGGCCAGATTTATTTGTTAGAGGCACCACTTTTGTAGGTAGTTTCATTTAACCATGTAATTTCTTTTCTTAAACACTCAAAACTTCCATTTTTCTCAATAACTATAATTTTTTCCCCTTTATTTTGAGTTATTTTTTCACATGTAGTTTTTTATTCACCTTAGAAGGTAGGAAAACATTATGGGTTGATACTTGAATATTTTTTCCCCAAATTTATTCTTAATCTTGTAAAAAGTTTATACAATATTTTGGAATATTCCTATATTTAACACACCATTCACATAGTGTTAATTAAAAAATAATGTCTATTTATTTCAAATGATTCACATGAATGAAAACTTATTCATGTATAGCCACATGTTTTCCATTATGTTTATAATATAACTCTTATTTATATATTCTCTTAGAAATATCCAACTAGTATAACAATATCTATAAGAATTATTTCATTACCATTTCAGTTTATTTTTACTTCTCACATGTATTCTTGAAATACACGATATTTCGTGATTATTTCTAAACATTATTTCTCTTCATATCATAGAAAATATCTCATGGTAGTATAGTTATTCACTCCTCAACATAGTGACCATATTTCCTGAAATATATTCACGCATCATCCAAATACTAAAATATGTTTTAGGTGGGCATATTTTGTTACTATTTAGCCATAACTTGTTTTCTCTTTAAAATTTCCCTCTAATGATCACCAAAACTATCCATTTGTACTTTCCACTTTCTTTAAAATACCTTAATAAAAAAATAATTAAATTCAATTTCCTATACATTCAATAACACCAGAATTCTTGTATTGTTTTCTAGATATAAACTAACCCTCTATGTTCCTCATTGATTCTTTATACTTAGTTCTCCCTTCCTTTGGTGGGGAGGTCTTCCTCACATCCTTCTTCTAGGTCAAAAACTTATTCAAACACTTTTTTCACCAACATAATAAAAACATATATTATTATATTGAGAGAGATTACATGTAGATTTTATATTCTTATTAAAAACCAACTTCTCAATAACTTGGGAAGATTCAAATTTATGCTCACCCGACTTTTTGGAGAATTCTATAACTTTTTTCATCTCATTTTAATTAACGAGACACATTGAACCCTCCTCTCCATAAACTTATTATTTTAAAACCATAATTTCATCAAGGAAATTTATAATCATTTATTATTTCTTTATTAATGTATGTTTTTATTGATATCTTAATCATTGGTTACTTCTATTTTTGTCAGTTCTTCTATTTCCTATTTCACTTTTTTTTCATCTTAGGCAATTTTTTTTCTAGTTTTGTATAATAATTTTAAGAAAATATTCCAAATTTTTATTCACATATCACTAAAGTAACATCATTTCATCAACATAATCTTCACTATTTAATGAATAAAATACTATCTGTAACATACTGAGATTTCAATATACTTTTTTTCCATTAAAGAATACTAGGTTTGATATATTTCTTCACAAAAAATAAAGGTTTTGATATATTACTAAATTAAATTAATCAACTTTAAAATATATTTATAATAAAATATAATATATATATATATATATGATATAAATTAATATTTTTTTTAAAAATTTCATAATTATTACGAAATAGTATTATAAATACATAACTTTTAATAAGTCTATTTTAAAATTAAAGTAGTTGATCTTTATATTTTTTATTTTCTATTAATATATATATATATATATATAATTTTTATTAATATAATTAGATAAAATTAACATTTTTCAAATTTAGAATATAAATATTTACTTGGTATTATTTTTTGATCATTTTCAAAAAAAATTGTTTTTAGTCAAAAATGGAATTTTTATGAAAATTAAAATTTTTATGACTTCATTAATATATTATAATGACCTAGTAGGTCAAAAAAACATTTAATTGTTCAAATATTAAATTATGGAATGATATTATATATTTTAAAATCTTATTTTAGCTTAGAAAACCCATGGACATCATTTTAGATCTAAACTAGAAGGTTACTTTAGTACATAAAATCTTTTTACATATTTTGTTTAGATTAATTATCTTTTTTTTGAAATTTTTTTATTTACTGATTGTAATGTCACATAAAATTAATATATTTTATTATAAATCAATAAATCCCATGAAAATCTATAACCATCAAAAAGATAACTTATATACAAGTTTAAATCATAAAAACACTATTTTATTTATAAAATTACCTTTATGTGTTATGTGTGTTTAATTTAAATTAATATATTATATAATTTGAAAAATTAATTCCTTTAAAATTATCCCAAATTATTAATCATCATGTAAAAACATGGTAATTTTTCAATAATTATTATTTTTTGTAATAAAACAATTGAAAAGACAAATATTTAATTAAGAGTAATAAGTGTTTAAATGAATAATCAAAAGTGGATTGAATTTTGTTAAGTATACATGATCATTAGAATATCTATAACCCCTTTGTTAATTGGTAATGTCATAATCACAAGTATCTCCAATGATACCACACTTAACTAACACAACATCACGACCTTCCATTTTTACTCCTTACTCACAATTATTTTCCACGGAAAAGTCCATCTTCCTCACTTATAAAAGGGGGATCGTATCCACCGCTTGGATACTAAACAACTATATCGAAATTAAATTGTAAATCTACCAAAATTTAAACTTCTTAAAGTCATTTAAATTCCATTATTTCCCTGGTCACACTAAAATATCCAAAGATCCTAAAATATAAGGCCTTCATGGTTTCAATGTATGTATCACATTTTTCATAATATTTATTTTTTAGTAATTCATTTTTAAAATAACCATAGAAATATAATAATAAATAATAATCATAATTAATTTATTAGTATGTTATTATAATAATTTTAAATTATATATTTACTCTCTCCCATCTATTAAGAAAAAATAGAATTGTCATTAGTGCATTTCTGTAGATTACTGTCTACATGAAGTGACACTTTTAGTTTTTTCCTCACTTACATGCATGGAATATCTTAATGATAGTATTTCATAATAAATATTATTTATACAACTAATTTATTAATATTATATTATTTACTACTATCCATATTCACTCTCCCATTGATTGGGTAATAGAAATCCTAATTTTTCTTTGTGCGGACTACCACCTCCATGAAGTATCATTTTTTCATTTTTCATTTAGTTTTTCATTAATTGAACAAAGAAACTTTTATATAATTAAAAATTATAAAAAAATAAAATTATATCATTATAATAAATTAATAATTATATTATTTCAATATAAAATATTCTTAAACACACTTAATAACCAAGTAAAATCATCGTCATGTTTGGGTCAGTTTTACCACCTACTTGAACAATGATAAAAAAATTAAGTCATAGATGATTATAATAATATAATTAATAGAATAATAATATATAGATATATAAATAATTATTTTTTCATTATTTATATAAATGATACAACAATATTTATCTCATTAATTATATAAACAACTTTGTTGGTTAAAACACATCAGCAAATGTTTGTGGTCAATTTATTCTTCTAGGATGAAGATTAAAGTACTCATGGAAGGAAATTTTAACTTTATAAATCATAATAAGTAATAAATTAAAATATCTATAATTAAATATTAATTATTAACTTTTGAAGATTAATGAATACTAACACTTCTCATGTGAAACTAATAGAAACATTTTAAACTATAAAACCTTATCCCATAGTGGTATGGTGGAGTTGGTTGCAGCTGTGGAGTCTGTCACCAAGGTTATCGGTTCGAGTCCTTGATATTAAAACACCTGAGATACCTAAATAAATCACTTCTTGGGACCTCTACACCATAAGGAACTATCCCAAAAGCCCTGGTGTTCTTACACTTGGGCATAAGGCTAGGAAATAATAGAAAGGCGCTTAGTGGTGGGTGATGTTCTGCCAATACCTTCTAACCCCTTGGGCCTAAAATACTAGTGTGATTTTGTAGTTAGTGTTTGGTTTATTAGAATCCCCAATAATTATACATTAATGGTTGGGGGATTCAAATCCTATGGAACATAGGCACTATAGTAGTGGTGGTAAATGTATCATTGGAAGGTACTATAGCATTTACTATAGTAGTGTGGGTACTATAGATACCGGGGTACTAAAGTAGTACTATTGTAATGTCCAGGAATTTCTTTGTAATTTTTTTTAATTATATGAAATTATTTCAAGACCAGGTGCTGAGAAGACATGTGATTCCGAGGCTCGGGGTTCCTGGAATATAATTTTGAAATTATTTTAAAGCACTTTTAGTCAACTTGCAAGAAATATTTTATAACATTCGAATTGGTGCTTAGATCAGAAATATGAGGGCACCATTGAACTCGGAATGCTAGGATTCTCCTAAAATGATCTTAACTTTGACTGACAAGGGTCAGATGGAAAAGATATTTTTTTTCTCATTTCTAAGAAAAATAATAAAATATATTTAAAAATATATTTTATTTTCTTTTCTCACCGTTGAGGGGAGGATTATGGTGTTGTAGTGCATTGAATATGTGTATAAAAGGAAACTCATAATGGCATGTTTTTTTTCAAGTGTAACAGTTACACTGTTTCATAAATGAAACAACGTAACGATGTGGCATCATAGAGTAACAGAAACACTACATTGTGTTTTATTTTTAATAACATGTTGGGGGGAATCAGTTGGTGGAATTTTATCCAATGAATAATGGGTAACCTCTCTTTCCCTCTCTCTATTATGATGAAAGCTATTGACAAATGTTGGTGGGACGGATTCGAGAGATGAAAAATGACGATGAACACTAACAGAGTGAGGATCGATGACTGATCGATGATTCCACCCTTGTCAAAAACATATCATTAAACATGGTAGATGATTGATTTTGGTTTTACGATTTATTTGTTCTTATTATAAATGATGAATGCGGATTAACCCATGAACAGGTTAATCTGATGATCGTGCGTTCTTGCGAGAGGGTGTCATTATCGGATCTTCTATTTAGAATTAATTTAATTGTTGATATAATTGTAATCCTGAGTCTCCCCTGATTTAAACCTCTAACGCAGAGGGTGAGTGATGTCACAAACAAGGACCAAACCCCATCTTCCTTGTGCATTCTTGGTGGTCATTTTTTAATGGTGGAAGGATGATTTTGAGGCCGTCTTATTGATGGTGGAAGACCTATGGTTTCATAGGCGCAGATGGTTCAAAAAACAAACCATCAGAGAAACTCTGGTGGCCTGTAGAAGGAACCCCTGGCACACCGGTGCTAATTGTGGACCACGACTGCTGCTGCGGGCGGAGAGAGGTGGTGTTCCATGGTGATGAAGGGTCGTGGTCGGCAGGCCATGGTGGGGTGGAGGTATTGAATGAATCGGTGCTGCGTGGAGAGAGAGGCCAACATCCGGGCTGCTCTGGTGAGCTGGTAGCACACGGCTGAAGACCACGTGTGGAAATCATAGTCATCCGGATTGGCTGACCACATTGCTAACAGGCCACAATCACTTGACTGTGTTAGAGAAACAACCTTGTGAAAAACTGCAGGGCAAGATGGGGAGCCAGACGCGACATCCAGTCATGTACCGACCAGGCCAAAGGCCAATCCACCTCTATCAGACTCAGAAAACTCACGGGACAGACCCACCCCAGTAGGCCGAAGTATCCATGTCCAGTCGGGCTGGACCAGCGGCCCAATGGACTAGACCCAGGCTAGGCCAGGTCAGGTCGGTATGATTGGGTCAGACAGGACCCAGACCCCACCAGCCCCATTTAAGAAAAAAATCAATAACATGTAGACCATGTGTTCGATGAACACACTGTCTATAGAATGAGGACCCTTGAAACGAGGTTTCCCTTCTGAGATACACTATGTGAGTTTTGGTAAAAGTTTCCATATGGCCAGGTTAGATCTTACTCAAATCCAACAGGGCCCTTTTTACAAAAAATCCTATATCTTACAGACCATGCATCTGTTCGATGATCCATCTATTGCATTGGGACCCTTAAAATTTTATGATACTTTGGGTTACTCTATGTGGGACATCGTGTTGTATTTGGTATGACTGATGGTTTAATGATAAGATCCTGCTGAAATCATGTGTGTTAAGTGCAGTAATCCAGTGGCTGATTGTGACATGAAGAATGAAGAGAAATCCTTCATGGATCAATATAAGAGATAAAATTGGTGGATCAACATGAGAGAGACCCTTAGTGGAGTAAAATAAGAGATATCTTTCATGGATCAACATAAGAGAAGCCCTTTTAGGATCAAAAAAAGAGAGACCCTTCGTGGATCATAATGAGAGGGACCCTTTGTGGACTATCAGTAGAACGACCCATCATGGATCGACTATAGAGCGACCCTTTGTGGATCAGCAACATAGTGACACTTCACAGATCAGAAGTAGAGCAAACCTTTGTGGATCAGCTGTAGATTCCATTAACATAATAATATGATCTAGAAATACGTGTAATAATATTCCATTCTGTACTGAAGTTATACCTAGTGTGAGATGTCACTTTTTCTTTGTGCTTTAGTTTATATCTTGTTTTGTGATATTTTCATTTGGAGATTATTTTGAGACCCAATTTGGTCTCAATGTACCTGTTAATTATTTTTATACTCACCCCGGCATGGGCTTCGCCCCCACCTTTTGTGTCTTATGCAGAAAATATAAAACATTGACTAGGACTTTGGGGAGAGTGGGATAGATAGTGCTCATAGGTGGATCGATAGACATGGTGTGATGAAGTGACATATGGTCATGAGATGTACCTACCCTTTAGGTTGGACCCGTGTAAGATGAACAGTATATATTTTACTTCTTTTTATGTACATTCTTATCAATTGGGCTTGCATTCTGGACCCTTTACTTTAAGTTTACACATTTTACTCTCAATGGTGGTACTTTGTGGTGGTTGTATTACTTTTTTTGTGGGTTTCTTTGTGTAGTATTTCTTTGTATGTGTGCATACTGGTTTAAAGTAAATGCCTTAAATTTTTGGGATATACCATTCTGGTGCTATTTACTAGCCTCTAGCCCATTGAAGGCGGTCATGGGGTAGTCACAGCACAGGCCCCAAGGGACTGGTTGTGAAAACGTGGTATTAAAGGGTGGTCTATTCTACCAGATGAATTAATAGTCTTTAATTTTGATGGAGGCCATAGCATTAAGTTTCTTGATTTTAGATTTCAGTCAGGGGAGTCTAGTGTTGGTGAGGTGACTGACGTATCCATAAACCAGGACACTGAATTTTTTCTACCAAATCAGTAAATAAAAAAAATGGTTGCATGTGTTTTAGAAATGTTTTTGTCTGGATCACTTTTGAGTTAGCTCGCCAAGTATAACATATTGACAATGAAGCATTGGTTTCCTTACAGGATGCCTCCACAAAGACAGTCAACCATGATTTGAGTTAGGGATCACAAAGATGGCCCACTGAGCGATGAGGAATCTGTTCAGGGGACCATTTTCAGTGATATAAACTTCAGGTGGTGTACCAATAGAAACACCACCTACAGATCAGTAATTTCTACTAGCCCCGCTAGTGGACAATGCTGGATGACTGAGCATGCTGCATGAGTTTTTGAGATAGAGGCCTCCAAGGTTTTGAGGTGAGACAGATCCTCAAGTAGTTTAGGATTGGCTGGAGTCTGTTTTACAGGTTTTTCACCGAGTAGAGACACCTACAAACCAGATGGTGGGCCTAGCCGCTAGCTATTTTTAGGTAATGTTAGGGATATGGTGGAACATGATGCCATAGAAACCTTAGTAGGATACCCTTACCTGGTTATACTTTGAGAGACTCTTCATGGTGGAGTTCGTACTAGTGACACTATGCTCAGTTTGTATTCAGGATCCACTGCACCTATAGTAGGGAAGGCTAACTGTGGACCAGTTCTCTGCGAGGTTTAATATCATCTCCCACTACTCCACCGACATGGTATGAGACCCTATATTCAGGGCCCATACCATTGAGTAGGTAATCCGATGGGAGATCAGGTTGTCAATGATTTCACATAGCATCCCGACATAGGCTGGAGTGCTAGAGTGAGCTCTATGTTTGGAGAGATTCCTAGCCGAGAAAGCACCGAAAGTGAGAGATACCACTGTATGATAGGTGGTCGAGTCATCTTCAAAAGGTATTAAGAAGATAACACAGAGGACCGAGTATTCCAGATCTTCCAGAGGGCGACCCCAGGACATTGGGTTGGAGGTGTAGAACTCGTGAGGTAGAGGAGGTCAACTAAGGGATAGAGTTTGTTACTCCTGTGGAGGACATGGCCACATGTCTTGTGACTGTCTCACCCACTACATTGATGATCAATAGGTGTTCTAGGGAATTCCAAGGTAGAGGAAGAGGTTCAAGTGAGGAGGTCCTCAGGGCAGCATACACGGTAGGGGAGTAGGACGAGTGGCAGGTGGTGGACGACGGTTCGAGGTACTACCGCAACCACCCCCAAGTGGTCCACCATAGGATTAGGGAGCCACCTGACAAGGGTGAGCTTAGATTATGGCAATGGAGGCCTATGAACATGGTTCTCTAGAGATGATTAAGGATATGATCTGTCTCTTCTCTACCTTACCGCAGTTCTTAAGGACATAGGTTTTAGTCACTCTTTCCTTTACATGGACCTTGTTTGATGCTCAGAGATTCCGGTGGAGCTGTTGGTTAAAACCTTACAATTAAAGACTCCTATGGTAAGGAATTCAACAATTACACATTGGTTCTGGTAGTGTGAGCTTTCTCTAGGAGGTGATATCTTTGGTTGGGATCTCCTAGTAGCAGCGTCGAGGACTTATGGTGTCATCTTCAGTATGGAATGGTTATCTACAGTCCATGCTCAGATATACTATTTTTGGCACATAGTGAAGCGTGTCCATGAATATGGGACCAGGTTTTACTTCACCAGCGAGAAGAGAACCATTAATGCACATGATTTACTTTCTCATATGAGGGTGTAGCCTATTACTCACAAGTTGGATAACCTCACACTTAGTGTGGTGGATGAGAGGAGTCTATAAATTCCTGTTGTGTTGGATGAATATGAGGATGTCTTTCCTGAGGATTTTCTAGTAATACCACCTCACAGGGAGGTAGAATTCTGTAGCGATCTGTACTCGAGGATGAAACTGATATCCACACTTGAATATTACATGGATCTCACTAAGCTATGTGAGTTTAGTGTACAACTGGAGTACTTACTTAGGAAGGGGTTCTTAAGACCCACTGTTTCTACATGGGCAACCCTAGTGTTGTCTTCCAAGAAGGTAGAGAGGATCTTGAGATTATTCATAGACTTCCGCCACCTGAACCAGGAAACCGTGAAAAAAACAATTATCTACTTATGAGGATTGATGACATTTTTGATCAGATGGAGGGAGCAAGGTGGTTCTCAATGATCGTCCTCATATCATACTATCATCACCTTCGGGTACGGGATGAGGATGTACCAATGATATCCTTTAGATGCCGGTATGACCAATAAGAGTTCTTGGTGATTCCCTTCAGCATGAACAATGACCCAACATTGTTCATGGGACTCATGAACTATATGTTCAAGCCTTACCTTGATAATTTCATGGTGGTCTTCATTGATGAAATCTTGGTGTACTCGACGTTGGAGGAGGAGCACCCTACACACCTAAAAATAATCTTGGATACATTCCAAGAGCACCATCTTTACGTTAAGATATAAAAGTTCTAGTTCTGGATTTAGGAGGTACAATTTCTAGGATACATCATTTTAGGGGCTGGAGTTGCGGTGGATCCGTTGAAGATAGAGTCAGTTCTTGCTTGAGAGCCACCCAGAAGTGTGACCGAGGTACATAGTTTCTTGGGGTTAGTAGGGTACTATTAGAGGTTCATACCAAACTTTTTCAGAGTAGAATCACCACTGTCATCTTGGAAAAAAGGGACAACCCTTCATATAGATGGATATGTGCTTGAAGATCTTCTATTATTTGAGTTAGAGATTGACCATCGCTCCCATATTGAGGTTTCCAGAGGAGGGTATAGACTACGTGGTATACTGTGATACATCAGGAACCAAAATGGGTTGTGTACTGATGGAGGATCAAGCAGTGATCACCTATGTATCACAACAGTTGATGAAGTATGAGAAGAACTACATGACCCATAAATTGGAGTTACCAGTGGTGGTCATTTCCTTGAAGATATTGTGACACTACTTGATGGGTGAAAAATTTATTGTCTACTCTAACCACAAGAGTCTCATATATATATTCTCACAGAAAGACCTGAACTAGAGACAATGGAGGTGTCTAGAGTTTCTCTTGGACTATGACTTTGAGATAGTATACATTTATGTGAAGGGGAATGTTGTGGCAGACACACTCACCAAGAGTTTTGGTTTACAGCTACTGAGTGAGGTGACAGAGCAACTAGCCACGATGTAGATATCCTTTGTGGATACTGATGGAGTAGCTTACCTCCAGTCTATGACTATCACTCCCCCAATCCTTTAGCGATTTAGGGAGGCACAAATTGTGGATGTTGACTAAAAGGCCTAATATGATCATATTTCCTCTAGTTAGGCTGTTGATGGATTTTTGATAGGTGGGGAGAACATCATCCTTTCAGATGAAACACTGTAGTACAAGTGAAATTATAGGGGGAGGTGTTGAGGGAGTTCCATACATCCCCATTGGCGGTACATCATGGTGTGGAAAAGATATACAAGGACCTCTGACATCAGTATTGGTGGACATGGATGAATAAAGCAGTGGTATAGTTCATCGCACGATGACTCACTTTTCATAAAGTGAAGGCCAAGCATTAGGTCCCCGCAGGATTGACACAACCACTTGTTTTACCAGAGTGGAAGTGGGATGATATCTCCATGGACATTGTTACGGGGTTACCATGCACGTCCAAGGGCCTCAATTCTATCTGGGGGATCATTGACTGACTCAACAAGTTGGCTCACATCCTACGCATCTGTGAGCAGGGATCAGTAGAGGGCTTGGGATGCCTCTACGTACAAGAGATAGTGCGGTTTCACGGGGTGTCTTCGACGATATTATTAGACTGTGATGCACATTTTACATCCTAGTTGTATAAGGAATTATAGGAGGTGTTCGGTACTCAGCTGCCCTTGAGTACTGCCATTCACCCTTAGACAGATGATCATATGGAGCAGGCCACACATACCTTAGAGGAAATTTTTCGTACATGTGTCCTGAATTTTGGTCGTAGTTGGAAGAAAGACCTACCATATGTGGAGTTTGAAAACAATAACACATGTCACTCCACTATCGACATGGAACCATTTGAGGCCTTGTACAGGCAGCCATGCAGATCAACTCTATGATGGAAAAACCCTGGTGAGTCGGCACTCATGTTGTAGAGTTGGTACATGATACCACTGAGAAGGTGCAGATCATCCAGGAGTGGACAAGGATTGTATAGAGTAGATAGAAGTCTTATATTGACAGGAGATGTCAGACCTTGGAGTTTGTGGAGGGAGTCCATGTTTTCCTTTGGGTCTCACCCCGACAGGGATTGTTGAGATTTGGAAGGGGTGGAAAGTTATCTACAAGGTTCATCAGACCTTTCCATATTCTCAGTAGAGTTGGAGAGGTGGTGTACTGACTAGATCTTCCACCATATATTCACATAGTGAATGATGTTTTTCACATGTTGTAGTTGAGGAGGTACGTGCATGACTCCTCGAACATCATCGACTGGGGCGAGATGAACATTGACAATGGGGCGATGTTTGTGATGTTCCCGGTGAAGATAAATGATCAACTGGAGTAGGTCCTTTGTGGATGGTTGATTGGTCTAGTGTGTGTTCAGTGGAAGCACGAGAACCTCCAGAAGAGAACATGAGAGCGGGTGGCTCAAATTTGTTCTCAGTACCTTTATTTTTTGATTAGCTTTTGTTTTGGATTTCGGGGATGTAAAGCCCTAAGGTAGGGAGAATGGAATGTTCTGAAATATCTGTGTAATTTTTTTCAATTATATGTAATTATTTTGAGACCAGGTACTAAGACAACAAGTGATTATGAAGCCCTAGGTGCAAAGAATATAATTTTGAACATATTATAAACTATGTTCTGCAAAGGTGGGAGAAGGTTTTTCTAACTTTTGAACCAGTGATCAGATCAAAAATTCAAGGGCACTATTGAATATAGAACATCAGGATTCTCTAATAAAGAACTTATCGTCGATCAGAAAGGGTCAGATGGAAATGTTAATTTTTCAGACATATTAGAAAAATAATAAAATATCATTAAAATGTTATTTTATTTCTTTTCTCACAGTTGAGTGGTGAACGATGGCGCTATGCTGTGGAGATATAGTGCATTAAAGGAAAAAAATAATGGAACATTTTTGTGAAAGCATAATATCTAAACTATTTTATAAATGAAACAACGTAACAATGTGAGGTCGTAGTGTAACAGAAATGCTGCAACATGTTTTATTTTTAATAACATGTTGGAGGAAATCAGTTGGTGGAATTTTCTCCGACGATGAACATGGAACCTCTCTCCCCCGCTCCCTATGATGACAAACACAATCGATGAATGCTGGTGGGAAGGATTTGAGAGATGATGAACAATGTCAAACACTAATGGAGCGGGGATTAATGAATGCTCGAAGATTCATTCCTCATCAGCAGCAGATCCTCAAACCAGGTAGGGGTTTGATTTTGGTTTTATGATTTCCCCATTTTTATTCTAAATGAAGAACACAGATTAAACCACGAACATGTTAATCCATGGATCATGCATTTTTTGGAGGGTGTCATTATTTTGTTTTCTATTTGGAATTAATTTTATTGTTGATAGAACTGTAATACCAAGCCTCAGATTATTCGAACATATAACAAGGAGGGCACAAGCTGAAAAAAAACAAGGCATGAACCCCCTATTCCTTGTTCATTCTTGGTGGATAAATTTTGAATGGAGAAAAGATGGGTTTGAGGATGATGTAGTGAAGGTGGTTGGCCTATGGTGTTGTAGTCACATAAATTTTGAAAAACGGACCACCAGAGCAACTTTGTTGGCACGCAGAATGAACTGCCGACAGCGGTGGCCGTCGACGTCAGTGTAGAGAGGTAGCACCAACTAGAAATGTGCGGGGGGAGTGTCCCACATCCAGGATACTTTGTCAAGTAGGTGGCATGCGGTCAAAGAGCACATGAAGAAATCTCAACCGGCGACGTCGTTGCCAGGCCACAGTCTTCTGAACTTGGAAGAGAAACGACCCCACAAAGAACTAAGGGGAAAGCTCAGGAGTTAGACACACATACAGCTGCATCCTGGCTAGGTTGAAGGCCGATCATCCTTTGGAAGACCGAGTGGAGCAGTGGGCCGAACCCACCCAGTAGGCCGAACCCATACCAGTGGGCCGAAACTACCCCATCGGGCCGGACCCTCCCCATCGTGCTGGGCTGGACCCACATCCCAACAGGCCCGCAATCTAACAGACTGGACCCAAGCCGGGCCTTTTCCAGGTTAGTTTGGCGAAATCGGGTTGGGTCGTGTCAGTTTGACCAGGTCAAACCGGACCCGGACCCAACCGACACCTTTTTTCAAAAACGTCAATACATGTAGACAGTGCATCCAATTAATGTGTCGTCTATGGCATGAGAACCCTTGCGATGAGGCCATCATTCTGTGATACTCTAAGTGTGTTTAGGCCGATATTAGTATATAACCTGGTTGGATTAGACTCGAATCCACCCAATCCCTTTTTACAAATATTTCTATATCTTACATAGAGGGCGTCCGTTTGACACACCGTCTATTGTGTTGGGAACCTAACAACGAGATGATCATTCAGGTTACTCTATGTGGGGCTTTGTGGTGGTTTAGGTACAACCGAGGGATTGAGGAGAAGAACCTTCAGAAATTAAGTGTGTTAAGTGTGGGAATCTAGTGGCTGGTTGTGACGTGAAGAGTGAAGAGCGACTCTTTGTGGATCAATATAAGAGAAACCCTTGGTGGATCAACATAAGAGAGACCCTTCATGGATCATCATAAGAGAGACCCTTGGATCAGCATAAGAGAGACAATTCATGGATCATCATAAGAGCAACCCTTCGTGGATCATCAAGAGAGAAACCATTCCTAAATCAGCAGTAGCATGACATGTTGTGGATAAGCCATAGAGTGAACCGTCGTAGATCATCATCATAAATTTGTATCAAATCCAATGTTTTATGTTATGTGTATTTGGTATTATATTTAGGAGTAAAAGTCATAGGGGGTGTTATAGTTGGTATCAGAGGAGTGTTCAGATGAATTTAGAGGTTAGTATGATATTTATTTTGGATGATTTAGGATTTATGAATTTAAAAAAGGGTTTATGTGTTAATGAAGAACTTGGTTTTAATGGTATAGATAAACCTTCAGGTTTGAATTGTTGAATATTTTATTTTATTTGAGGAATAGGATAACGGACCATTAGTGGAAAAATAATTCATATGAAATATTATAGGAGGAACTCTAAAAAGTTTGGTAAATTTAATATTGCGTGGTTTTCATAGAAATTAAATCTCTTTCTAGTTATTTGGAAGTGGATAATGTTTTGTTACAAATTCATCTTGGGGAAACAACACGGAAAAAATTTGATTTAGTATATCTCAGTTATTAATTTAGTCCATGGTGAATGTTCCCTAACTACGCACTTGGATGGTCAATCTAGATGATATAATTGTGTTAATTCACATTATTTTTAAAAATAATTATGAATGATTTGAATATAAGATTTTATATAAGTTAAGTAGATTAGAGAAACTAACTATAAAATGACCATGTATAACCTATATTAAAACTAAAAACTCATAAGTTAGGATATGGAAATAATTTCTGAATTATTTATTTTAATATCATATTTTCCCTTAGTATATTTAATAATTTAAGTAATCTCATCCCAAAACAATATTTTAATGTAATTATTGAAGTAAGGAGGTCACAAGATAACAACCGATGTAATGTCTAATAAATTTATTATCCAAATGTACAATATATCAAGGAAAGAAATGGGATTATAAATCTTTTTATTATGACTATTATACTATTATGAATTATGATTCACAAAGTGAACATATTGGAATTCCCCATCACACCAAAGAAGGGAAGGATTGAGTTTTATGAAAATCCTATTGATGATGATGAAGAAAAAAATAAATACAATTTTCATCATGTAAAAAATGTGGGAATAAACACACTAGAAAATTTAAATGAACTAGAAAATTTTTAAATTTTGGAAAATAAGGAAACATAGAATGTAACCACTAAAGGAAAATGAATAATTTAGTTAACTTTATATGGGATGACGATTTTTCATCTGGTTTTACATAAGATATTAATGTATACATTTCATTTAACATTACATATTATCTCATGAATATTTCATTAACATCCTTGATTAATATTTGTATGAAAGATTATTCGCACCCAATTTATTTAATGGGGATATATTATAACATCCATATATTTCCGTATATATATATATTATAGATAATATTGAGTTTGAAATCTTTCTTCACACACAATAAAATGAATTTCATGATATATTATTAAATTAAGATAATAATATTTAAAATATCATCATGATAAAATATAAAATATCAATATATTATATACAACATTTTATTGAAATTAGAAAATTGGTATGAAATAATATTATAAACACATAGTGTCTAAGTTGGTCATTTTAAAAAAAGGAGTTGATATTTATAATATATATTCCTTATTAAATGTTATTTATATATATTTGATAAATATAAATAGTTAAAATCAACTTGATTTATTAATTTATAATATCAAAATTTATTTAGTATGAACTTTTTACATTTTGAATTGAAAATATCAATTTTTATTTGAAAATTTGGGTTTTCAGGAGAGTTTTAATTAAATGAATTTAACAACAAATAATAATGATCTATATGGTTATAAACAAATTTAAGTGTTCAAATATTAAATTTAAGAACAAAATTATGTATTTTAAAATACTATTTGAACTTAAAAAACCGATGGATAAAATTTTTAAACTAAAATAAATGATTACATTAATAAAAGATAATTTTTTAAATATTTTATTTTAATTTTTTTCTAAAATTAGGTGTAGAATCCCGTTTTTTTTGAACCGGACAAAATTACGCAAGTTTTTGAACTTTTTCATTTACTAAACTGGTCATTTTTAAACCGAGTTTTGGAACTTAATTTTGAGAGTTGGATCACTCTTAATTGATGATTTTTGGCATGGGAAAAGGCTTGAGAAGTTTCTTTAGAGGCTCAAGAAGTTTTGGGATTACTTTTCATGATCCGACCCAACGGGGCTTGAGCCGCGACTCCTAGAGCCCGCCTTCTATAGGCCAGGGGCTGGCGTCAGGCGCTGAGTAGTCTATCACAGACATGGGAGGCATTAGCCTAAGGTACATGTACACACACACAAACACCCACATACACATCCATGAAGCAGTGAAAGGATATATAAAACTGAAAAATAAATGCATGCAAACAACTATCCCACCACCAGAGTACAATAGATGAACAAAATGGAAAAACAGGGCCCACCAAAAGAAAACTAAAAAATAGTCCAACCTGCCAAGAAGGAGGGAAAACACTGCTAAAACACCTTCTGGTACGCTCCTCAGCACAACTTTGGTAAACACCCCGGTCAAACCCACTCACTAAGGTCCGTATGCTCCGGGTCCTCCTGGGATGCCATCAAAAGGCCCGTGGTCTGCACAAGACATAAACATGTGTGGGCAAAGCCCGTGCAGGGGTGAGTATAACAATACTAAGTAGGCACCCCAAAAACCCAAAACAAAAGAGAGCAATTTAAAGACAACAATCCGCTCATCCCAGCTAGAGGGAACCCATATGAGAGAGAAACTCCATATCATGACGTTCCTCAGCTAAAAACAACTAGCCAGCTCAAACCAGGTGTATTCCCATACATACGCCTTGAACATCCAGATATACTCATCCCACGCACCAATCCACATGAGGTACTGACCTCATCACCAGCAACAGTTCACAACCAGGAGATCACACTCCACGATCACTGTCATCCCAGATGACACTCGTCTGAGAGATACACTCCATCGGGTCCACACAAACATCTCACACGCTCACCAGAGAGATCACGCTCGTAGGGTACCGTCACAGAGGAAACCTTGATGAAACAACAAAAACACCAAACTCCTCATATAGGGGATCACTCCTAGTGTCCTCTAGGGGATACCAGAACCCACATCGGTATACGGAGATCTCACAGATAAAGGATTACTCCCAGGATCCACTGGGGGATAACACAACCCGATCTGGCATTCGTACATCTCACAGATAGGGGATCACTCCCAGGATCCGCTGGGGGATACCAGAACCCGATCTGGCGCTTGACAGGAACACATCACTCAGATAGAGGATCTTCACCCGCATAAAGGTGGTCACGATGATATCAGAACCCTATCTGGTATAACTCATGATGTAGGGGATCAAAATGATGATGACACAACCCTACCGAAACCACATGCTATGTAGGGGATTGTATAACCAACGATATTGCAACACTACTAAAACCTCATGCTGAGTAGGGGACCGTATACCCGACGATGCCACAACCCTATTGAGGACGGCCCAATGCATAGGGGATCATATTCCTGATGATTCCACAAACCCCATGAGGTTAACCTGCTAGATAGGGGATCGCCGCCTGTGGATAAGCGGTCATAGCGATACCAACAACCCGATATAGGGTAACGATGCTAGAGGATCCCGCTCCAGGTCCACCGGAGGGATACCACAACTCTAACAGATTAAACATCCCATCGATAGGATCACAACCCTATACTAGGGTTGTGATGCCGTGCAAACCCTCATAGGAATGAACCAAGGGGGTACCCTCAACCCCTGCTGGTCAAAACGTCACTAACCCGAGTGACCTACCACAATACCACCCAGCGTACCTCCAAGGCCGATTCTGAGGCCACCATCACGATCTACATAGAAAAACACGCATGATAGGTTGTTTACTCACCCGAAATGGACAACCGGTGAAAAAGACACTATTCAATGTAGCCAATCCATGTGGGGCCCACAAAACGATCCCAAAACTCCTCAAGTGAATCATACCATTGCGATCCCCTTGGAAAAACACATGGAATCGACTACTCGTTCGTCTGAAATGGACCCCCGGTGAAAAAGGTAATATTTATTGAAGTTAGCCCGGGTGGGGCCCATGCCTAGATCTCAAAACACCTCGAATGAATCATACCATTGAGATCCTCCCAAAAAAACACACAGGATTGACTACTGACTCATCCAAAATGGACACCCAGCGGGAACGTTGCGTTTTTCCCAAAACGCCAAAACCCGACCTCATGGGGCCTGCACCCCAAATTCAGTCCCAACACTTGGAAACCAACAAGAAAATTCCACCGTGCCATCAGGGTCTCAATTCCACTGACGACACATCAATCGGACGCTCTAGGTGGAAGATACAATGACTCGAAGTCAAATAATAATAAAATATTATTATTTTATTCGACGTTTCAAGCTCCTGGGCCACAATCCTGAAACATAAAACTCTTGAACCCACACTGAAGGGTTCCTCTCATCACCAGGGTCGTGTCGCCACAGATGGCCCGTGAATTAGACCTCCAAAGAGCAAGAAACGGGGGTTTTAAAACCCCCGTGTAATAAAGTGGACCGGATAGGCCTCAAACAGCCGCCATCTCCGCCGGCCTGCCATGGTCGGCGGCCCTCCATCGCGCTGGCATGGCGAGTCACCACACTTTAGGTAGTCTCTGCCTCCTTGCTGCACCGGCCCACCGTGGTCGGCCGCCTCTCATCGGTGCCAGTTCCTCCGCACTGGTGTCACACTGACGAGTCTTCCACGACCGTCAGGATCACCCCGGTGGTCCGTTTTTCGATCCAAAGGCATCTGTAAGAACCTCAGAATTCGATCTTCACTGATACGATGAAAAATCAAAGAAAAACACAGTATAAATGGGATCGGGGAATTAAAACTAAAACTGCCTACCTCTCGGGCAAAACGCCGACGTTCTGGCTTAGATCTGCGCTCCAAAGCTTCTGCTTCATAATCCTGGAATGTCCGTCGTCGAAATCCGAGCTCGACGACACCTTGATTAAATGATTTGGTCGCCAATTCATCGCCAGAAGGAGGAGGAGGAATAATGAAGGAGGAAGGATGAGGAGCGCACCACACGTCCATGGGGGGGGGAGAAGAATAAATAATGATATTTATTTATTTTTTAAAATATCTTTGGCTCCCGACTTGCCTCCGCCCAATTCCCGATTCAGACAAAGGTACGGTCCCCCTTAGGTTAAACATGACGTCCTGAACACAACGACAGACTCAGATTTTTGATCCGAGACTCTGTTCAGAAGTTATTCGAGTAGACACTGGAAATTAAACTTATCCATTTATTTATGAAAACACCCTTGGTGGCATTTCCACAGCAGGCCCGTGCCCGCAAAGTTTACACCCATCCTAGGGTAAACGGCATGTTCCGGACGCAACAATGTCCTCATATTCCCATTGTGAGCAACCGCATTGGAGATAATACACCCCTTCCACATGAATAGTATAAGAAAATGTAATATTTTTATAAAATTAATTTCAGGCACACCGAACCTCAAAATGGAACGTCGTCTTCACGCCTAGCTCTGGAATTATTCATAGAAAATATTCCAAAGTCTGACAGGGCGAAAACCCGAGTCTCTACATCCTCCCCCATAGAACTTTTCATCTCCGAAAGGCCATAAGCATAAGGAATGTGAATAGACTCTCAACTGGGTCTCCCATGCCAGCGAGTTCTCCAACAATCACCCATGCCCAAACACATAAGTCAGAGGGACTCATCCACCACACCTCAACACTATCTGCTTTGGGCAGCACTGACTCACCCACACGGTATTAATCGCATCACAAAAATGTGTCTCGGTGGGGGAAGGATCCCTCTTCCTAACACATTCATAGAACAACATACAAAACCCACACAAGGTCTTAACAACGCCCTGAAAAAAACTCGAGCAAGAAACAGAAAGGGAAGAGTACCACTAAACAGTGTCTATCAAAACTACTGCGGAAAGTAGAAAGGACACAAGGCGTACCTTTATCCATCAGTAGAGCCTTTGGGTCAACTGCCTCTAGGGCATGCAGTGGTCCTCACCCTTGTCCACTAGCTCCCTGAGCTTGGCATGGACCACCTGGGGGTGGGGTTGGTGGAAACTGATACTGCCTACCACCTCCTGTTGTTGTACCAGCTCCATCGCCACGTCCGCTACCCCGCAGACCTCCTTGCTCAAGATGCTACCTTTGCCAAGGTAGTCTGTTGACTGGATCCCTCTTAGAAGCACGACAGGTTGGACAATCTCTAGTAAGATGTCCCCGACTGTCGCAAGCATAACACCGCCTCTCCTACGGCTGCCCAAAACTAGCCTACGAGCCCTGAGCTGCAGATCCTCCATCCTGGGGTCGCCTCCTGAAATGTTTCCCACACCCTGACCCTTGTGCCTACTGACAGCAACTAGATGGTGATCCGAATGATGTAGTCTCAGCTCTCACGTTCCCATAACTGATAGGGGTGGTCTGCTCGGCCAGAGAGCTCTCCACTACTAGGGCTCGCTCCCGCACTCCAGCATAGATGAGAATGCACAAGGAAACCAAACCTGCCCGGATGTCTCTATGTAGGCCCTTTTTGAAGGTTTGAGACCTAAAGAATGAGTCTTGAACCATATCTAGTGAGTAGCACGACCGGTCTGTAAACCTTGCTGAGTACTCCGACATAGTCATGACTTCCTACTGAAGCTGTAGAATCTCCTGGATTCGCACTGACCACTGCGTGACCAGATAGAACTCTTCCCTGAAGAGCCACTTAAACTCTACCCACATGAGCATCTCCTCGTCATGGGACTACATCAAGAAACTCCACCTTCGCCCGACCTAACCATGCTGAAGGCTCGCCTCTAGGACCACCATCTGATCTGGAGGTGTACTCACTAGGAAAAAAACACGGGTAACTGCTTCGAGCCAGTCATCACCTGCCTGGGGGTCTGGATCACCCCAGAACCTCAGAGGTCACTGCCTCTGGAACTCGTGCAGCGCACTCACTTGCACGCAACCTCATACTTCACTGCCGGCACAACCAGCTACTCGACAGCTGGTGGATCAACTGGAGGACCACCTGGAGGTCCAGCCTCAGAACCTTCACCCGGGTCCACAACCTCCACATGGTGCAGATCGTCACCAAAAATCTGCCATGGAACCATCACTGGCTGTCGTCATGGAGGTATCCTGAAATAAATTCAATATGCACCACAGTAAAATAGTATATTTGGAGAGATGACTCAAGAAGGACAAGGAAAAACCCAAAATTCTGTCTTATATGATGCATGTACCGTTTTTCCCCTACGACTAGTGTACGGATGTCCTGAGTCGAAAGGGAGGTTATTAGAGTCCTGGTGTATGGATACGTCAGCCGCCGCACCAACACTGGAGTCTATGGCCTAAAAGCCGAGCTCGAATAATCATAACACTGCCAATATGAAACCCAAAAAAAACTCGTAACTAGACCAGCTACGCTCTGAGATACCAAAGGTGGAACCTCCTCTGATACCACTCTATCACAACCCGACCCAATAGGGCTTGATCCGAGACCCCCCAAGCCTACCTCTTATAGGCCAGGGGCTGGCGTTAGGCACCGAGTAGGCTATCACACACATGGGAGGCATTAGCCTAAGGTACCTGTACACACGCACCCACATACACCTCAATGAAACAGTGCAGAGATAAATAAAACTGAAAAGTAAATGCATGCATAAAACTATCCCACAACCAGAGTACAACAGAAGAACAAAAGGTAAAAATAGGTCCCACCAAAAGAAAACTACAAAAGTGTCCAACCTTCCCATAAGGATGGAAAACACGGCCAAAACACCTGCCGGTACGCTCTACAACATGACTTCGGTAAACACCCTGGTCAAACCTGCTCACTAAGATCTACCTGCTCCGAGTCCTCCCGGGACGCCGTCGAAAGGCCTGTGGTCTGTACAAGACACAAACATGTGTGGGCAAAGACTGTACATGGGTGAGTATTACAATACTTAGTAGGCACCTCAAAACCCAAAAAAAAGATAGCAACTGAAAGGCAACAATCCGCTCATCCCAGCCAGAGGGAACCCAGACGAGAGAGAAACTCCATCTCGTGACCATCCTCGGCTAAACACAACTAGTCATCTCAAACCAGGTGTATGCCCATACATACACCTTGAAAATCCAGATATACTCAGCTCACGAACCAAGCCACATGATGTACCGACGTCATTACCAGCAACAGTTCACAACCAGGAGACCACACTCCATGGTCACTGTCATCCCAGATGAAACATGTCCGAGAGATACAATCCATCGGGTCCAAAAAAACATCTCAGACTCTCACCTGAGAGATCACGGTCGTCGGGTACCGTCATGGAGGAAACCTCACTGAAACAAAAAAACACCAAACTCCTATGATAGGGGATCACTCCTAGGGTCCGCTAGGGGATACCAGAACCCACACCGGTATACGGAGATCTCACAGATAGGGGATCACTCCTAGGGTCCGCTGGGGGATACCACAACCCAATCTGGCATTCGTAGATCTCACAGAGAGGGGATCACTCCCAGGATCCGTTGGTGGATACCACAACCCGATCTGGCACTCGACAGAAACACGTCACTCATATAGAGGATCGTCTCCCACATAAAGGTTGTCACGATGATACCAGAACCCAATCTGGTATAACTCACGATGTAGGGGATCTAACTGACCATTCCACAACCCTACCGAAACCACGCCCTGAGTAGGGGATTGTATAACCAATGATACCACAACCCTACTAAAACCTCATGATGAGCTGGGGATCGTATACCTGATGATGCCATAACCCTACTGAGCATGGCCCACTGCGTAGGGGATCATATTCCCGATGATTCCAAAAACCCTATGAGGTTAACCAGCTAGATAGGGGATCGCCGCACATGGTTAAGTGGTCACAATGATTCCAATATCCCGATCTAGGGTAACGATTCTATAGGATATCGTTCTGGGCCGATCGGAGAGATGCCACAACTCTAACAGATTAAACAACCCATCGAGAGGATCACAAACCTATACTAGGGTTGTGATGCCGTTTAAACCCTCGTAGGAACGAACCAAGGGAGTTCCCTCAACCCCTACTGGTCCAAACTTCGCTAACCCGAGCGACCTACCACAACACCACCCCATGTACCTCCAAGGCCGAAACCGAGCCCACCATCGTGATATATGCAGAAAAACACACAGGATAGGCTGTTTACTTGCCCGAAACGGACAACCGGTGAAAAAGGGACTATTCACCGTAGCCAGTCCATGTGGGGCCCATACAACGATCCCAAAACTCCTCAAGAGGATCATACCACTGCGATCCCCTTTAAAAACACATGGAATGGACTACTCATTCGTCCGAAACGGACCCCCGGTGGAAAAGGTACTATTCACCAAAGGCAGCCTGAGTGGGGCCCATGCCTCGATCCCGAAACATATCGAACGGATCACACCATTGAGTTCCTCCCAAAAGAAAACATAAGATCGACTACTCGCTCATCCAAAACGGACACCCAGCAGGAAAGTTGCATTTTTCCGAAAACGCCAAAACCCGGCCTTGTGGGGCCCGCACCACAAACTCGGTCCCAACACCCAGAAACCAACACAAAAAGTCCAACGTAAAATCAGGGTCTCAACTCTACTGACGACATGTCAATCGGACGCTCCGGGTGGAAGATACAACAACCCGAAGTCGAATAATAATAGAATATTATTATTTTATTTGATGTTTCAAGCTTCCGGGCCACAATCCTGAAACATAAGACTTCTGAACCCACTCCGAAGGGTTCAACTCATCTCCAGGGCCGTGTCGCCATAGACGACACACAAATCCAACCTCCAGGGAGCAAGAAATGGGGGGGGGGGGTTTAAAAACCCTGTGTAATAAAAAGAGGCCGGACCGGCCTGAACTGGCCGCCGCCGCCGCCGGACCGCCCTGGCCGGTGGCCCTCCGCCGGGCGGCGGACCGCGCCTTCGTGGTACTACGGCTCTGCTATTCTAGTACGACACGCCACCGCCTTATCGCGCCAGCCCACCGTGGCCGGATTCCCCTCGCCGGCGCTGGCGCCGCTGCGTCGGTGCCGCACCGGCGTGTCTTCCGCGGACCGCCGGGATCACCCCAGTGGTCCATTTTTCAATCCGAAGGCATCTGCGTGACCCTTAGGAGCTGATATTCACCACTACGATGAAAAATCGAAGAAAAATGCAGCATAAATGGGATCGGGGAATTAAAACTCAAACTTCCTACCTCGCGGGCAAAACACCGACGTTCTGGCTTAGATCTGCGCTCCAAAGCTTCCGCTGCACGATCCTAGAACGACCGCCGTCGAAATCCGATATCGAAGACACTTTGATCATGTGATTCAGTCACTGATTATCCATTGGAATGAGGAGGATAAAGGAGGAAGAAGGAAGGAGGAGGAGCGCACCACATGCCCAAGGGTGGGGGGAAGAAGAAATAAAGATATTTATTAATTTTTTAAAATATCTCCTGCTTCCGACCAGCCCCCTCCCGATGCCCGATGCAGACAAAGGTAAGGTCTCCCTTAGGGTAAAAATGACACTTTGAATGCAACTTTGGACTCAGAGTTTTGATCTGAGACTCCGTTCAGAAGTTATTCGACCCGACACTCAAAATTAAACTTTTCTATTTATTTACGAAAACGCATCTGGTGCTGTTTTCCACAGTGGGCCCACGCCCACAAATTTTACACCCTGAATATGGTAAATGGAACATTACAAACACAAATATCCCCTCAGATTCCCATTCTGATCTACCGTTTAGGAGATAACACCCCTGCCATGTGCATAGTGTAAAAAAACTTAATATTTTTATAAAATAAATTCTGGGCACACCAGGCCTCCGAATCACACACCGTCTTTACGCCTAGCTCTGGAATTATTCATAGAAATATTCCAAAGTCCTTCAGGGCCAAAACCCGAGTCTCTACATTACTAGACCAAAAAAACATCAAGTTTTAAATTATACCAGAGGATGCACTGTTTGCGCATGGTCTGCTAAACCGTGTGTCCCACAATAGTAACCATATGGCCCTATTTAGAATGGGGAAGTGTATTTTCCAATGACATGTTCATGGTTTTCTAAACCATGTTCCTAGACTATGCGAGATCATGTCTTTGAGGTAGAAGACTCCGCACGGTTTTCACACGGTTTGGGAAAATGTGTGGGTTAAACCATGCAAGACGCCCAGTTTTGGAAATTTGAGTTATTATAATTTAATTAAATTAAATTAAAATAAAACATAAATCACTCAACCATCACACACTATCCCTATAATATTTATGCACCATGGGGCTCACCTTTGTGTCGTGTGTGCAACCCCTACTCCCTATGGACTCCTATCACATTGACTTCCACCCACTATTTCTTCCAATTCTCTGTCTGAATCTCCTAGGTATGAGTCTTTTATATATTATTCTCTCTTTCCCAGCATCATTTCGACCTAATAGGCACCCGGTGAGGTGAGGAAGAACCCTATGTTTTGGGGGTAATGTTTTTTTAGTTTTTATTTTGTCCTTAGGTTGTGCAGATGGTCTTACGGGGCTTTAGGGTTCGATTTCAAGAAACCACTGCCGAAGGTGAGGTGGTTTGGGTGGTCTCTATCTGCCAACAACGTATCTGGGTAAAGTTTATATCTTCTCTTTTGGTTCTATCCTCCTAAATTAAGATCTTGATGTGTCCTTGAATCCCTTTTATTAAATCTATAGGGCATTGATTTGTTCCGGGTGATTTAACTTCATTTTGGTTCATCGCCAAAGTACACAGATTAGTTCCACCATGAGGTAGGGTCCCCTTACAAGTCCTAAATCTTTATAAATACATTAATTAAGTTTCTTACTGAACTTTTTTTATAAAAAAATGCCCAAAATGCAGTATTATGTCCAATTCTTTTGAAATGTTAATTTTAGCATGTCCATGAATTGAATGGTAAATGTATTAAATGATTTTTTATTAAAAATATCAGGTTTTTATTATAAAATCCCTCCAATGAAGGTGCACTATCTTAAATCTAAAAAGTATTGGTTAGGCCTTGCTTTCTTGAATTTTAGTATTTATAATTATTATGCCTTGAAATTGTGTTGAAATATGGCATGCATAGGACATGACTTTAATGACATTAGAAACACTGAGATTCCTTTTTTTAATGATTAAATGATTAAAGAAATGTGTTTCGTCCAGTTTTTTATTGGAATTACCCATGTAGATAATTTCTGTTTATATGGATACTTAGATCCCTTTAAATGCAATTGACATGTTTTGGTAAATGTAATGAGTTGATTCAAATGAATGGTTAATGATTAATGATTGAACCTAAAAAAGTTACTAAATTATTTTTCAAATATCTTGAATACTAATAAAAGATTGGGTGACACGTGGGTTCCCAAGTAGGAATTCCATGATGGACTCAATGGTTATTCATACTCATACATTGGGAGATACATAGATTCCCATTTAGGAATTCCATCTAAGGACTTGAGTTCATGAGACAAGGATTTTTTCCACATCTGTAGCAACCCTTACCATGGGAAGGGAAGGTAGCGGTGTGGACCTTGCCCTTTGAAAATGCCTTAATTGTTTTTACTAAATGGTTTCAATGCTACTTGAACTTTCCAAACTAATGGAAGGAAATGTTTGAAACAATATATAATTGTTTTCAATGTTACTTGACCTTTCCACACTAATGGAAGGAAAGGATTGAGCCAATAAATAATGGTTTCAACTCTACTTGACCTATCCACACTAATTGAAGGAAAGGCATGAACCAATCAAAAAATGATTTCAATGCTAAATTTCCTTTATACAATAACACAAGGAAATGATTTAACAAATAAATAATGGTTTCAACTCTACTTGATCTATACACGCTAATAGAAGGAAATACATGAACCGGATGAATCATTACATGAATTCTTTATCAAATTGGAGTGGACTAACTCGAGTTCACCTTGGATTTAGAGAGGAGAATACCTTAGGTCTCAGGAACTACATTCCGATTCAATTATATGGTTTTCTGAGGTTGATACCCAACTTGACTCTGGTTTTTATCTATTCCTTTGATGCCCGGTATTCAACTTTTGGGTCCCTTCTTCTTATAGGATACCTCAGATACACTCCTTTGATCTAGTATTTACTTGTAGGTGCCATGGTTAAATCCCATCAAGCCCTATCTGTTGTAATACCTATTTTACCTTGGTCGATCACCTTAGACTAAGTAGGAAACTTATTGTGGAATGCCTTGGATTACACTCCAAGGATTACAATTTTACCCATTAGCTAGACTCAAATAATACTAAGTTATCTTTCTGTGAGTTTATGTTACCTTGGTTTGTATGCTGGAACTCCCTCATTGGAGATATTTTCCAGGTTTTCTTGTCACATTTTGGAACCTTCACTACATATACTATCACAAGATTCCTTAGATTCACTCTTTTTGTCCAACATTGACAATTAGGTTCCTTGGTTAAAGCCCATTAGGCCCAATCATTACTAAGACCCTATTTACCTTGGAGGAAACTATTTGACTTGGTGGGTGACTTACTCACATGTGACTTATAAATAAAATGGTATTAATCAATTAATGACCTGTTTAAATGTTCAGACACCAACTGAGGGATGAAGCAGGTACTTGGGTATTTAATTACATTGTACTGATTTCTTTATTTATGCATGCTTTCACCCTATTCAATACCATGTTAGGAATTCATCTATTATATAAATGGGCATAGGCCACTTTTTTTAATTTATAAGAAATATTCCTTCTACTACTTTGACATTTTTGTATTACTGCTTCTGCTATTGGTTATTATTTACTCTTTTATACTGCTACACAACTCTGATAAGAGGGTATAGTCTCGCCATTGACTATTCTTACACCCTTGCTTCTAGTCGGTAGCCTCTAGGGTACAGGGAGCTGTGCTTGAGGTCATGTGGTGATCGGTCCGACCACCGTCTTAGTGGTGAGCCGGGTCGGGAAGTTACAAAGTGGTATCACAGCCGGTTTCTATCTATCGTACTATTTTGGGTTGGTAGACAGGAGACTAGGAATGTGTCGGCACTTGGTTAATAATTGTTCTTGGGACAGATCACCCCATGTACGGGGAATAACCAAGTGGCCAGGACTGGGATTGATGTTTATATTGTTCGCTGTTACCATTGATATTATTTCACCTAGAGTTATTGGTGTACTTTCTACTGCTTATGATTTTTGGAACTTTGGAAAATTTCCATAGTCAGATATGGAAAAGAATATTCATTACATGCATCATATTGGGAACTTCAAAATTCAAATTGCATGCATATATGCCTTGACATGTAGTTTTATTAGTATGTTTCCTACTAAGTGTGATTTTTTACATTATCAATATACCATGATTAGATTTATACTTGTTTAGGTAATACATAAACATGCCTTCTATGCTTACTTCTCATTATAGCATGATCCTGTGAATAAATGGCCATGATTATGTGATTTTATCTTGTTGCTCTGTGTTAGTGGCTTATAGTGACATGCTAGCTTACTTAGATATATTTAAATGGTTGCATGGGTTATGTTATTGGTTGTCATATGGGTATGGGCGACTTATATCTGGAAAAAGGTAACCCATTTAATTGAACAATTTTGAAAAGGTTGCTAAATTCAATTGTTAAGTGAAGTTAGTTTTGACTGAAGGGAGCCAAATGCCAAACTGTAAAGTGTATGGGTGATTTCCAGGTTGGTATATGTCCACCCATATAATTTGAACCGTTATGTTTTATCATGTTAAATTCTGAATTGGAATTGGTATCAATTTATGGGAGCCAATTTTCAATCCATAGAGTGTATGGGCACTTCATGAATTGGGGAATGACAACCCATATTAAAATTTGATGGCATGAGGCCTTGTGAAATTATTATAAATTTGAAAGATGATTAATGTTGATCTGAAATAAAAATAGTTATCTTTTATAATTCAACTGGACCCAAGTAGTTTAGTTGGGGAATGTTTTTATGAGGTGACCATTTGGGTGTTTAAATTTTTAATATTTTGTGTTTTGGCTATTGGGTTGCTTTATAGAGATCCTTGGTTGGTCAAAATGAGACCGTCATGGGTCTCTATATATTCTTAAATGTAATTTATTTTGATAAGTCTCCTAAAAATGATGGGATGTCAACTAACATGAAATGTTTTTAAAATGATGTTTTATAAAACATACCTATTTTTTTTCTTTGGGGAAATAGTTATTATCAAGTACCTTGTGATTTGATTTGGAAATGGTACATTGATGTTTTGATTAAATATTTTGATGATTAATGATTTTATGTGATTAAATATAAGATGCTTGTAAGAGGAAACTATAGAGGTGTCCACTCTTTAAAACACTCATGTAAAGGATAGTTTAGACTTCTCTTGAGTTGCCTTGGAACAGATGCTTGAGTAATTTCCATAGGCGTTATTTTTTTTAATAATGGATTTATGATAGTTTTGGAGTCTAATAACTTTTGTTTTATGTGACCGATTTTTAGGGTTGACACATGTTCTTATTAAGGGGATAACCATGGTAGGTAGCATCCTCATAACATAAATGCCTTACTATTTCTATGATATTTCTCACTCTTGGCACCATTTATGTGCCATGGTCCCAAGTAGAACATTCATTTTAACATTGAAACCCTTGTTTAGATTGGTGGTCATGGTTTTCTTTACCTTGTTATTGGATCAAGCATCGATTAATTATATTTTTCAGTTGGTTAGATGTGCCTGAAGCATGGTAGAATGTTAGTTAGGTCATTTGACCCTTTATTCTTCTTAGTAATGGATGACCGGTTGTGGCGTCGTCCAGGAAAATGATCGTATGAGGAAATAAGACTCTAAAATAAATATTCTTTTACTGTTGAGTACGGTCTCATGTCATCTCTAATTAGAGTGTCTTGAGCGCTAAAAGATCATTTTCATTCGAATACTTGGACTATATTTTGAAAGACTCAGTTGTTTTGAATCATTAATCTCATTGTAATAATCTTGCGCACTTATGAGAAGCTATATGTATTCTCTTTCGACCGAGACACTCTTAAGGTGGGTAGTGTCCTATCAAGTTTGTTAATGTGTACTTAAAAGTAGAAGGGGCACAACCTAAGAGAACCATTGGAAAATGGTTGGATGTATTTGGTTTATCCTTGAGGTTTGCAATCTTTATATTGAGTCAGTTCTTGTTTCATAGCCGGACTATGTTTTGGTTCAACTATTTTACCCTCTAGTTTCTGTGTGTGGGTAAATGGAAACCCCTTCATAAATCCTCTTATTGTACTCTTCTTAAGAGATGAGTATTTCCCCTATCTTGACATCATACTCAATGAATTAAGAGAGTGTCGGTCATATGCTCACTAAATCATTCAAAGATGTTGAGCTTGTTGGATGATATTTTCTAGTGTTACATGATAGAGTGTGGTTATCATCGAGGCTTGGTAAGTCCTAAGTGATTCCTGGGTTCCCACGTAGGAACTCCATGTTTGTATTCATGGACTCTAGCCATTTCTTTTTCATCCCTTAGGCCGCTCAAGCCGGACTTCTATGAGACACATTTTCCATGTGTCTAGAATCATTATCTCTTCCTTTAGTTAAATGTTTATGGTTGTAAGGTTCCATTTTAAAGCACATTTCCAAGTAGAGGAAAGTGTAGTCTCAAGGTCGGTAGTGTCTTCTAAGAGAGATCTTTCTTGACTGGCTCTGTTAGGTCGATCAAAATTTGAATTTTTCTTTTAAACAAAATCATTCTAGTGGTGTTGTAAGAACACTTAGAGTTGTGACTTGTAAAAAAATTACAATAGTGGATTTACCCTACCTTGGAATTGTCCCCTTATTATGTTAATACATGTGTTGGTAAGAAACATTGGTCGAGTGTTTATCGAGACTTCAACCTGATCATGTCTCTATCTAAACAGGCTGATGTAATCTCTATTTCTTGATTTAAGTTGAAATTTGAGCATTGGATCAGGTTGTAAAGGCTAAAGTTTAGAGTGCGTTTGAAATGAGTAAGGTTCATTGGGAATTGGTAACACAATGATATATTTGAACGAAAGATCATGAACCTTTTATTTTGGGTGGTGTTT
Source organism: Viscum album (assembly GCA_963277665.1). NCBI lineage: Eukaryota > Viridiplantae > Streptophyta > Magnoliopsida > Santalales > Viscaceae > Viscum > Viscum album. The sequence continues at coordinate 996,920,779 of OY728164.1, forward strand.
ACATTGTTCCCAAAGGATTCTCAGGGATAAGAAATTTTTAAGGTGGGTAGAACATAGAACCTGTGTTTTTGAATCGGAAAAAAGTATGAATATTTTTGAACTTTTTCATTTACTAAACCCATTGTTTTTATAATCAAGATTCAGAAAATAATTTCAAGAGTTGGATCACTCTTAATTGATTTTTTTGGGCATGGGTGGAGGCCCGATAAGTTTCCCAAGAGGTTCGAGAAGTTTTGGGAGTACTGGACCTGAAAAACATCAATTTTTAAATGAGAACAGAGGGCGCACGGTTTGCACACGATCTGCTAAACCATGCATCCCACAACACTAACTATGCGACCCTATTTATAATGAGGTAGTTGCTTAGCCCGTGTGTGGGAATGTCTTGGAAGTAGAAGACTCTGTACGGTTTGCACACGTTTTGGAAAACCATGCGTGTTAAACCAAGCGTGACACCCAATTTTTGAAATTTGATTTATTTTAATTAAATTAAATTTAAATTAAATTAAAACTTAAATCACTCAACACTCACCCTATCTCCCTATAATAGAAACAAACCAAGGGGATATCCTTTGAGCCATGCATGAAATCCCTTCTCCCTATAGACTTCTCTCAGATCGACTTCTGCCCACCATTTCATCCGATTCTCAGTACGAATTTCCTAGGTACGAGTCTTCTATCTCTTATCCTATATTTTTTAGCATTGATTTGACCTAATCAATGCCCGATGATGTGTGAATGAACCCAATGATTTGGGGTTATTGTTTTTCCAATTTTTCTTCAGTCCTTAGGTTGTGTGAATGGTCTCACGGGGCCTTAGGGTTCGAGTTCCTGCAATCGTTGCCGAATACGAGGTGGTTTGGGTGGTCTCAGTCCGCCGAAAACATCTTGATATAAGGTTTATACCATATCTATTGTTTCACACCTCTTTAATAAAGATACTTATGTGTACTTGAATCCCATTTATTAAAACAGTATGGATTTTAGTTGTTCCAGATGCTTTCACTTCATTTTGGTTTGTCGCCGAAGTACACGACTTGGTTCCACCTTGAGGTAGGGTCCCTTTCCAAGTCCTCAATCATTATAAATACATTAATTAAGTTTATTACTGCACTTTTTTTATAAATAAATTCATGAAATGAAGTATTATGTCCAATTCTTGTGAAATGTGAATTTTATCATGTCCATGATTTGAATTCTAAATTTTATTAAATGATTTGTTCATTAACAATATCATGTTTTTATAAAGAAACCCCTCAAATGGAGGTGTGATTAATTCAAGCTAAAAATTATTAGTTAGACCTTTCTTGATTGTCTTGTTGAATTTATAATTATTATGCCTTGATGTTGTGTTGAAATATGGAATGCTTATGAAATGGCCTTAATGACATTATAAACACTGAGTTTCCTTTTTTCAAAATGATTAAATGATCAAAGAACTGTCTATGTGTTTAGTCTAGTTTTGGATTTGAATTACCCATGTAGGTAATTACCCTTTATATGGATACTTGGAGCCATTTAAATGTTAATTAAATGTTTTGGTAAATGGAATGAGTTGATTCAAATGAATGGTTAATGCTTAATGATGGAACCTCAAAACAAGTTTCCAAATTGTTTTTCTAATGTTTTCAATACTAATAAAACCTTGGGTGAAAGGTGGGTTCCCAAGTAGGAATGGCAGGATGGAATCAATGGGTTTTCATACTCATAACTTGGGACATACATGTATTCCCATGTAGTAATTCCATGGATAGCCCCGATTTAATGAGACAAGGATTGGTTCCATGTCCGTGGAAACCCTTACCATGCAAAGGGAAGGTAGCGGTGTGGACCTTTCCCTTTGAAAATGCCTTAATTGTTTTTTATAAATGGTTGCACTGCTAATTTACCTTTCCAAACTAATGGAAAGAAAGTCTTGAACCAATCAATAAATGGTTGAAATGCTACTTGACCTTTCTACACTAATGGAAGGCAAGGCTTGAACCAATAAATAATGGTTTCAACTCTACTTTACCGATACACACTAATGAGTGGAAAGGATTGAAACAATCAATAAATGGGTTCAATGATACATGACCTTTCCATACTAATAGAAGGCGAGGCTTGAAACAATAAATAATTGTTTCAAATATACTTGACCTATCTACACTAATGGATGGTAATACTTGAACAAGATGAATCATTACATGACTTTTTATCAAATAGGAATGGACTAACTCAAGCTCTCTTTGGATTATGAGGAGAGAAAACCTTGGGTATTGGGAACACCATTCCGATTAAAGGATACTATTTTCTTAGGTTGACACCCACCTAGACTATTGTTCTTGTCTATTTCTTGGGTTCCCAGTATACTTACTATTGGGTCCATTATTCTTATAGGATACCTCAGATACACTACTTAAATCCAGAATTGACAAATAGGTGCCATGGTCAAAGCCCATCTGGGCCTATCTTTTCATAGCCCCATTTTACCTTGGTCGATCACCTTGGACTCGGTAGGAGACTTATTGTATAATTCCTTGTATTATGCTCCCTGGATTACACTCTTACACCTCAGTTAAACTTAGATACTACTGAGTTAGCTTTCTGTGAGTTTACGCTACCTTGTCTTTTACCTTGGAACTCATTCACTGGAAATATTTTCTAGGTTTCCTTGTTATGTCTTGGAACCTTCACTACTTATACTATCACATGATTCCTTGGATACACTCATTAGATCCAACATTGACAAGTAGTTTCCGCGGTTAAAGACCATTCGGCCTGGTCATTGCTAAGCCCCCTTTTACATTGGAGGAAACTCATTGGACTCTGTAGGAAACATACTCACATGTGAATTATAAATAAAATGGTAGTAGTCAATAAATGAACTAGTTACATGTTCAGAAACCATCCGAGGGATGAAGTGGGTAATTGGGTATTTAGTTACATTATACTTCTTACTTTATTTATGCATTCTTTTACCATAATTAATTTTTATTACATTTTCAGGATTGGGTTAGACACTGGTGGTGTCGGACTTCTGAGATTTACATCTCACACCATACCCGGGCCACCATTACACCGGGGTAACTGAGTAGACCTTTCTTATTTGAAAGGCCTTGGACCTTTCTTATTTCTCTTTTATTATATATGGAGTTGGAGGAAAGGACTGAGCTGGAGCTCAGGATGCTCGTGGAGATCTCCTTTGGGAATTTTTTCTTTTCATTAATTGATTCCTACATTGTATTGTATTGAAAGGCATGTTGCACTGTTCACTTCTTCCCATGATATATCAATACCATTTCATGCATTCATCTATTGTATAAATCGGCATAGGAAACTTTTGTTAATTTATAAGAAATCTGGATTTCACTGCTTTGACATTTATATATTACTTCTTTCATTGTTTATTATTAATTACTATATTATACCACTGCATAGCTCTAATAAGAGGGAATTGTCTCCCCATTGACTATTCTTACACCCTTAATACTCGTCAGCATCCTTTGGTGTATGGGGAGGCACGCTTGAGGTCATGTGGCGATCGGTCCAACCATCGTCTTAGTGGTGACCCGGGTTGGGATGTTATATTAGTTTATTAAAATATTTTATTGTCACATAAACATAATATATTTTATAATAAATCAATTACTATAATGAAAATCATTAAACATAAAAAATTTATCTTATATATAAGTTTATTATTATGAAACTTTTTTATTTTGAAAATTTTTTATGTGTCATGTTTTCTTAATTTTAAAATATTTTTTTATAATATTTATGAAAATAATTAGGTTAAATAGAGCCCAAATCCAGAATAATTATTCATAAATTGGGAATTAAGGGTATACTTATATTTCTATAAATTAAATTATTGACACAATTAAGGTTTAATTAAGAGTAATATGTGTCTAAATGAAAAATATAAAGGGGATATAATTTTCCTTATATTACATGAATTTTAGAACTTTTAGAGACCCTTTGTTAGGTTCCAAAGTCAAATGCACAAGTCTCATCAACCATACCTTACCGAAATCACCCAAATTATTTTCCTTTTAATTCTTACCCCTTAGTTACCATTCATTTCCATGGAAAGTCCCACTTCATCACTTATAAAAGGAGGATCACTTCCACCCTTTAAATACTCTAAAACTACATTATAATTTCTATTAACCACCAACAAAATATCCAATGCATTAATTCAATTACTCATCCTAATTCCCTAAAATCTAAGTCTATCAATAAGAAGATAAAGGTCTCAACATAGGTATCATATCATTATTAACATTCCTTTATAATTATTTCCATTTTAAACAAACCAAAATTATAATATAATAATAATATCAGTATCATTAGTGTGATGAGATGTTATTATAATAAATATAGGGCCATTATTTATTTTCTTCCATCTTCTATTAAAAACAAGAATCATCGTTCACATGTGTGTTCGGATTATTGCCTCCACGAAGTGACAATAATGTTTTTACATAACCGCCACATATAGATGGTATTAATTATTATATTTAATAAAAAATAATATTTACATAATTTAGTAATGATTCTGAAATGATAACATATTTTCAACCTTCACCCCTCTCGTTAAATTGGAAAAATAAATTTTAATCATAAATTGTGTGGACTGCCAACTCCATAAAAAATCATTTTTTATTTTAATTATTGTTTTTAATTATTTATTTAAATATCATAAAATATAATTATAAATATTTTAAAAAATAGAATTATTTCATTATTATTCAATTAGAAAAATATTATTTCAAAACAAACACGTCCGTAACCATACTAAGCAATCAAGTAAATGCTGGTTCATGTTTGGGTCACTTTGACCGCCAAATTGAACAATTTTACGAAATAATTTCATGGTTGATTATGAACCATTATTTAATGGGATAATATGATATAAAATTATTTAATTATTTCGTAATTTTTCCATAAATTACTCAAAAATGTATAACCTATTAACTAAAAACACAATTCATAGGCTGAAAATAACATAAAAATGTTAATGTTGATTTCATTTTCAATGAAATATATTAAAGTACGAAGTAATGAAAATATAAAATTCATAAATAATTACAACTAATAAATTATATTAAATTTCATGAAAATTTAATGATAAAATTTTCAAGATTAATGAATATTGACATTGTTCCTACAAAATTACTACAAATGGGGTACAATATAAACACCCTATGTTGGAAAATAATAAAAATTAACTAATATACTTATAGATAATGATTATAATTGAAAATTATAATTTTTTTTTTATTAATATGGGTTTTAAAATTTTCATTAATATATTTATGTTTCTTATATATGAGTACATATTTCATCTGACTAATCATTGAATCATTGTAAGGGTTTTGCCTTAAAAATTCTTTGTAGAAGACACATCTTCTTTTAAGATCCTAATTTTTTTAAATTGTGTATATAATACCAATTGAAATTCGATATCATTTTTTATCCTTATTCATATTATTATAACTTCTAATTTAGGATCACCTTCTTTCAATGGGGTTTAATTAATATATTTTATGTTTTAACAGTTTTTTATCAAACTACCTTCATCGAGACAATGTTTTATTCACACAACAATTTACTTTAATATGGTGTTTATACATAAATATTGGTATTTAATAATGAAATATATTTTATTCATCGTATTTAAGGATATTTTTAATCTTATTGCTACTTCAATGGTTTCAATTAAAATTTCACTCAAGTCATTATGGTTTTCTCGACTCAGGTCATTTTTTCTGGTATGCCATGAAATCACATCATGATTTTGATATTACTTGTCTCCTTTCCTAACATTAAAATTTAAAAAGTTAAATTTTATTTTTATAAAATTATGTTACTTATATTTATTAATATCCATCCCTTTTATGATATTATTTCTTAATAAAGCCTGAAATCGATTAGAATAACTGATATACATTCCAATGGATATATTTAATTAATGTCTTATATTACCTATAAAAGTGTTTTATAAACCTGAATATGTGTCACATAAATTGAAATTAAATTTCACCTTAACCAATTTTAAAATTTAATATCATAATCCTTTTTATGATGTATTTTTCATAAATGGATTTTAATGGAATTTTCTTGTTTTCCACATGTATAGTTTTAAAAAAAGATTTTATGTTAAAGTAATGTAATATTTTTCTTAAAAAATCAATCCATAAATATTATTTTAATAATTTTTAATCTATATTCATATTATATAAACAAATTTAAAGGAATTATTCTTAATTTTTTCCACATTGGTTATTTTAAACTAACATAATATCTTTTATACTTTTTTATGTGAATGAATCTTTCCACCACCATTGTTATTTTCAAGAATAATTCTTCACTTTTATTTCAAGTCTTAAAAATATAAATTATTATTATCATGGTTTAATTAAAGATTAATTTTAATTTATATATAGGATTAATGAATTTCATGTTTTCAAAGTAATTTCCATAATATTTCTAATTGGGTTCTTCATGTATTTAATATTATTGACTAGTGTATTCTTTAAATGATACCATTAACCTTATTTATTCTTGATGGATTTTGAAATTATATTTTAAATATATGGTATATTCTATAACTACTTTGTTCTTCCAAATTATCCACATGTATATGCATGATATACTTCTAATTATTTTCCTACATGAATTCTCTATGTTCTAATACATGATGGAATATTGTTCACCTAAAATACCAATATATATATTGATTAGGGAAATTATTTTCTAAACCATATATAAATTTCCTATTTGGTGTAAATAAAATATGTTTAATCATATTTTTTAGTGGTATTTACCTAGAATAATTCTTAAAGTCAATGGATACCAATTTATTATTCATGTGTTTATCATGTCATGATTGTCATGTAAATTATGAATTTATCATTAGGGAACCACTTGTTATGGATATAAACCCATTTTTTCATGGTTTTTTTTACAATATACTGATTTAAATCATGATATACACATATGTATTATTTTTTGTTATGATGGTTGATTCCATATAATGCTCCAATATATTGGGTATTTTTAATGTCTCATGAGAAGCTGTGTGTGGGATTATCTAGTTAACAAAAACATTTTTTTGATCTAGGGTGTAATCTATTGCATATGATATTGGAATATGGAGTAATCCATGGAACAAGATAATGATTTCCTTGGGAGTAATCCTTGTAAAATGCTTATGATTTCATGTTTATGATGTTTCCAAACTCCTATGTTGACATGATCTTATTTTATGATAATTTTATAATTCATCTCTTTATGATATCTTCTATTTATTTAAAGATCACAAGATTATGATCATTATCATTATGATATTATGTTATACCTCACATCTCTGATGTTATGCATTATTATAATTTATATCCTTACTGAGAATTTAATATAAACCCTTTATATATTTACCATACCTAAGGTTATGATAGAAATTATTACCTATGCTATGATAGGAAGATTATATTTTGTGGATAATTTTCTGGTGACATTAAAGACCCATTATCGATTTAATATCATCTAATATAGTAGAACAAATTCTCATTTATTGATATGAATTGAGATTTAGTAGTTAATTATTATTTATAACACTATTAAACTGTAAAATAAATGTTCAATGGATTATAAATGTTAGAAATATATTGTAATCATGTATTTATATAAAAACCATTATCGTTATTTATGTGTTTTTAACAATAGATTCAATAGTGTATGTCTGGGGCACTACAGAATCTCAACATGAGAAAAGAAAGTGACTTGTTTTTATAAGTTACTATATGAGTTATATTTATTTTTATTCCAAATAAATCTTATTTTTTTATTGGTGAACTTCTTATTATTATTCTTATCATTTTTATATTTTTTTTCTTTTCTCATCCAACTCATAATATTCATATTATTCAACATACATCTCTATGAAACAATTTGTAATATGACTGGAATCTTCCATATTAAAACATATCAATAATTTTCTATTTTTCCACCTTGAAAATACTGTATAAAATTGAAATAATTTATTTTATGTCTTCATCATTCCCATTTTTTGAATCATTGTATTCAATAAACAATTATTCTTTGACTATTAAATTACTTAATGATTCAAACAATATCTCATATTTTACCGTCATTTTTATTGATGAATATTTTTTCATTTTATATGTAATTATAATATTACTATGTTAATACAAGGTAAAATATTTACTTCATCCCAAACTGAAACCATTCTATCAGAGAAGTTTCTCATTAGCTTTAAAATTACGATGTAATCCTCCAGTTTCTCACTAAATCCATGAATTTTTCTATAAATATCAATTACCCTATTTAAATAGTCATTTATGTTCTCATAATTATCAATCTTAATATTCATAAATTTACTTCTCTATACATGTATCTTGGCTTCATTTACCTTGATATTACCTTCATAGATACATCCCAATTTTTCCCATATCTTCTTTTCTATTGTAAGGATTGTAACCTTTGAGTATACGTTCTCTTATTAAAAAATAATGATCGAATTTCAAGCCTTTTCCAAATTACTCTATATTACTATTCTCTTCATGGGTCATTGTAACACTGGAGACTTTTATGAGAAATATTTTTGTTTTTATAAATCATAAAAGTAATCTTTCAATACACACAACACTAGCTTGTCTTGATTTACACGCAATCACGACCTTCCTCGATAGCTTGCGTCGTACGCAATACCAAGTTTCACTAAACAATGATATGCTATTAAAATATTATTAAAACTAGCCGTTATGAATAGTAATAACCACTTTGTGAAATTTTATAAATTTTATTTTTCAAAATGGACTTCATTTTTGGATTTGGAATATCGAAATTAGCCTAGGGTGAAATTTTGGTATTTTTCTGAAAACTTTCAATTTTTGATGAATAGTGAAACCACTAAGTGGTAGTAAAAAAATGAATTTTTCATAAAACTTAATTTTACCGCTTCTGTGAGTGGAATTTCTGAAATCCGAGAGACACGGTTGATGTCAGTAAGTAAAATGTGGTTCAATGAGATGAAAATAATTTTTGGTGAATAGTAACTTTTTACTTTTATTTACCACGACTTAAAGTAAATAGGGTAATTAAGGGTAAAAATGATATTATTATTACCCTAAAACATGTCCTAATTCTATTGTATAAGTGTAATTCGACCAAAAAAAACTTAGGAATAAAATATGACCATTTAGGCCCACATGGATTAGATTAGGACATTTATTATTAATTTATTTAAAGAAGGGTTAAAATGGTTAAAATCAAAGTTTAATAAGTAAATAATTTTTAATATAAGTTTATACATAAGATAAATTCGACTATAAATATTAATTAGAAATATAAAACGATTTACTACATAATGGTATTTTATTTTTAATTTTTAGACATTAAATAATTTAATTTATTTATGACACAAAGATGATGCAGTAATTATCTTATTAATGAAAAATTGACATAATTGATGTTATAAATACCAAAATAAATGTAATTTGAGACTTTTTATGAATTACACTAATTTTATAGGTTAGTATGACATGTTAGTTTTGATTTAATGAACTTTTTTCGAACTAATCATTCTGTTATGATTTTCACAAAAATCAATTACTAAATAGTGTCAAAATTGACATAAAATAGTTTTTAAACAAATATTATATTATTAATTGTTATTTTATTCCTAAAAATCTATGGTTCGGAAAAATGACTTAGATAAGGTTATATATATTAATAATAAACAACTTGGGGTTCGTTTGGCTGCTTATAGTAGGTTTATTAACCTTACAGTATAAGAACACAAGAAGACACGGTAAAAGTAAAATTATTTAACTTAATGTTAAATCTAAATGATAAGGTTAAAATAGGAACCTAAACTTGTATAAATTCTATTGGATGAGAGGATTTCTACCCATCCCCACCTTATCTTCGAAATAAATTAATTTGGAGCTATTTATAACCGAACTTGACTTTATAATAAAATAATATTTTTAGTTTTTCCAAAGGAGCCCCTCTCCTCCCTTATAAAAGGGAACCTCCTCCCCCTCTTCCTCACACCACATTGAGCCTTCAATCTCGGCCAACCCCTGCCACTTTCTCCTCTACACTTCCCTAGAGACATCCTAGAGGTCCTGGTCTTCTTCAAAGACCAATTTTAGTGCCCTAAGAGGAGGTCTCAAAGAAGCACTTCAAAGAAGAGGTAACGTCCGTTACCGATTCTTTCATCTTTATTTCTTCTTCCACTTCTTCTTCTTTAGTTGTTTCATTATGAAGTAATAAAATAAGTATAAATAATATACTGATATGTTATTATAAGTATGAAACACCCCTATTTCACCATCTATCCATCCTACAGAAAATGAAATCACCGCGCGTACGTACGTACAGAATACCGTCTCCACGCCGTGGTGTAATCTATTTTCCACCACCACCTTACTTGGATGGGTATAATGGTGTAAATAATGACAATATATGATTATTGTAAATTGATATTGATTCTGAAATAGTATACATAAACTCCAATACAATTCCATGATCATGGGAACGATATCATCACTCGCGCGTACGTACGGAATACCGTCTCCACGATGTGATGCGACTCGTTCTACATGATCTTCATTGCACAATGATTATATAAATGAATTGAATGAATTAATATGATATATATTACACTAATGACATTCAGGAAATGATGTATCTATAACCTAAAGAGAAGAATAAGAATTTATTCAACAAAACACGCATAAGAACAAAAAGTAATAAACACCCGAATAACAAGTTGTAATGAAATATTACTAATAAGAAGCTAAGAATATGACCATATGTGATATCATAACAATTAGTATGATTCTGGAATAAGTCAATAACATTATTTAAATCATTATACAGGAGGTTTGGACACGTACAAAGCATATCAGACCTAAGTTAAGGGAAATATCACAATCTCATTTTTATCCGAGATTGTTTATACTTTGAAATTTATTGGGGTGTATTTTATCATCCACATCCATGTTTCATCAATACGTAATATTATTTCCATCCACCTAAAATTTTTTAAATCCAATTTTACCCTTCAGTGAGTTTTTAGTAAAAGATATGAAAGGAATATTTTTTCATTTTTCGTACGAGGTACCTTTTGACTTTTCTGACGAAAGTACGAGAAGAATGTTTTTTATATTATACGACATGAATGGATTTTAAAACATTATTTCCAAGAATCTTCCTTTACATGTTTTCAAGTTTATTTTTAATCAACTTATTTTAGTTTAAAATTGTATGACATGTTAAGAAAGGAAAAATGTTTTTGAAGTAGAAAGGATATTTTCCTCAATAATGGAGTTAAAGTGTTTTATCAAAATTATTTTCCATCTAAGATAATAAAGGGTTCTATTTCTATCAGTATTATTAAATTGATTTGATTATGTTGTTATGGAATTATATTTATGAATTCCTTTATCTTATATGAATTTTTTTATGATGTGACGATGTTTAAGATTCCCATTTTTATTACATGGGTTATGAAATGATGTATGATTTATGATTTTGTAGCACACATAAGAATGGTATCATTATGAGATGTGTGGGACCTATATCTCCCTCCAATTCATTGGGTAAAGATTTTATATCTCATGAGATAGACATGGCTGGAACGACAGGTTAAACCGGTTCAGTGAAACAGGACTGAAACGAGGAGTGAACTCGGTTCAGAAATGGACTTTGTCCACTAAGATAGTATTGGCAATGAGTCTTGACTAATAAGAAATGATTCTATATGATTATGTGTGTATGCCACAAAGTTTCATGTTTTAAGTTATGATTATTGGGATTACATTTCACTACTATGATTTATCCCGTGTTATGAAATTATGATTTCTTTTGCAGGTTAATATTTCCAAAAGTTATGCTCTTATGTATATGATGTGATTGATATTTATTTTGTTTACCATTACTGAGCATTTGAGATAACCCTTTTGTATGTTTTCTTTCCCTAGGTCAGGAGGAAGGTTATTAAGTAAGATATGTCAAAAGGGACTATAGATATGATGAAATAAATGGGAGACAGTGTAAACGCTTTATGAACCAATTGTTTATGTTTCCCAGTTTCTAAAGACACTATACCTATACGGTCCTTTCCTCGTTTTGTTATATGTTGTAATAAGTGTGCTTTAATTCTGAAGTAATAACAATGTATGTAAAGTATGGGTCGTTATAGTTGGTATCAGAGGAAAGGTATAGTCAACCTTTGGAAACTAGGATGTGAAAGCCTTAGTAAGAATCCTAAGGATAAGTCCAAGCATAGAACACAATCTTAGTGTTTTAGATATGGCCATGAATAACCTAGTATAAGACCTTAAGTGTGAAATTTTATTCTTGATTATGTGGTTTTCCTTTTATAATTACTGTTGCTCACACTATTCTTCTTGGTTTTAGTCAATGGCGGGAACCCGATGGAACCGTTTTAATGCGGAATGCGACAGGCAATGCAATGATTGTCCCCCTGAGCAACCAAACGTTATGGGAGATGGAATTCAAAATCTTGTAGCCATACTCACACAACTTTCTCAAGCTATGAATCATGCAGGACTTCCAAACGAGCAAAGGAAGGAGCAACATTCTGTTGAATCCTTCATGAGACAGCATCCACCTTTATTCAGTGGGTCTACTGATCCATTAGTTGCTGAACAATGGATTAGTACTACTAAAAAGATATTTTCAGTTCTTCAATGTTCTGAACATGATAAAGTCATCTTAGCAGTGTATCGTTTGGAAGGTGATGCTTATCAATGGTGGAATATTATTAAGAATACGAGGCAAAGGGATGAAATTGAGTCCATGAAATGGGACGAGTTCAAGAACTTATTTTTCAATAAGTACTTACCTCATATTCTCCGAACAAAGTTGGAGAAAGATTTTCTTGAACTGAAGCAAAAGGATGATTAATTTGTTAGTACCTATGAAGCAAATTTTACAAGACTTGCAAGGTACGCTTCTGGTATTATTATCCAACCTGAGAGTAAGATCGATCGATTTTTTAGTGGCTTAAAACCAAGTATTCGAAGGGCGTTAGCCATAAGGGACTTCAATAGCTATGAGGAAATTGTTCGATGTGCTCTCAAAGTCGAGATGGAGATTGGAGTAACCCATCAGTCATATGGGTTTGATAAGAAGAGGAAAATAGAATTTAAAGGAAAATATAAAGAGCACACTGAAAAGAAGATGAGCTTTCCCTTATGCTCAAAGTGTGGAAAGAAACATGGAGGAAGTTGTCTTAAAGGGACAAGTAAATGTTTCAAATGTGGAAAGGAAGGTCATAGGGCATTTTAATGCCACAATAATGGGAAGAAGATGTCTAATGGTGCAAATAAAGCAAGGGATACACAGAATGAACCTACTACACTTCAATGCTTCAAGTGCAAGGAGATGGGGCATTATACCAATCAATGCCCAAATCCAAGGGTTGATGATGATGGTCGACATCAACAAACTCTTAAGGCTAAAGACAAAGGAAAGTCACATGCAATTTCTATCAGCGATGTAGAGTACGATAACGATGTGGTGAAAGGTACACTTACCATCCACTCTAAAGTAGAAAATGTTTTATTTGATTCTGGATCCACCCACTCTTTTATTTCTGAATAATTTTCTAAGGATATCACCGAATTACCTCAAAAAATAGATGTTGAGTTAGCTATGAAAACCCCTAATGGCACAACAGTCGCATCAAATGTTTATAAGTCTTCTCCGATCAAAGTTTGTGGGAAAGTGCTTCCTGCAAATCTTGTGATCCTTCCTATAGTAGAATTTTATGTGATTCTTGGCATGGATTGGCTTTCTTTATATGGAGCTCATATCAATTTCCAAAGAAGGGAAGTCACATTTCATATTCCAGATCAATCTATGATCGTATATCAATGCAAGGATGAACATAACCTTCCAGTGGAAATTTCTTCCATCATATGGGTGTTGATTCCACTAAATGAAGGTTATTTATATCAAATGGTTGGTGAGAAACTCATGATTAAGAATATTCCCATTGTACGGGAGTTTGATGATGTCTTTCCGGAGGAATTACCGGGTCTTCCACCAAATCGTGAAGTTGAGTTTTCAATAGAACTCGTACCGGGTGCTTTGCCTATTTCAAAGACACCTTATAGAATGGCCCCAATTGAGTTGCAGGAATTGAAGAAGCAACTCCAAGAGAATCTTGATAAGGGGTTCATACGCCCTAGTTCATCACCTTGGGGAGAACCTGTTCTATTTGTTAAGAAGAAATATGGATCAATGAGACTCTGCATTGATTATCGAGAACTTAACAAGATCACTATCAAGAACAAATATCCTCTCCCGCGCATTGATGACCTATTTGACCAACTACGCGCAGCTCAATACTTTTCCAAGATTGATCTTCGTTCAGGGTATCATCAATTAAGGGTCAAAAGGGAGGATATACCAAATACGGCTTTCCGTACAAGGTATGGACAATATGAATTTATAGTGATGCCATTTGGTCTTACTAATTCCCCTGCTATCTTCATGGATCTGATGAATAGAGTCTTTAGAGACTATCTTGATCAGTTTGTGGTAGTATTTATAGACGATATTCTTGTCTATTCAAAGAGCAAGGAAGAATATGAATATCACTTGAGAATTATATTGAAGACCCTGAGAAAGGAGAAGCTTTATGCCAAATTTACCAAGTGTGAATTTTGGCTTCAAAAAGTTTCATTTTTAGGTCACATAATCTCAAAATATGGGATATCTGTGGATCCAACAAAAACAGAGGTTATCGAAAGATGGTTGAGACCAACAACAGTAACTGAGATCCAAAGTTTTCTTGGTTTGGCTGGATATTATCGATGTTTTGTGAAAGATGTTTCTCGATTATCTAATCCACTCACCAAGTTGACTCGGAAAGGAGTTAAGTTTGTTTGGACGGAGGAATGTGAAGAGAATTTCAAGGAGTTGAAAAGAAGGTTATTCAGTGCACCTGTGCTCACACTGCCTTGTAGTGGAGAAAGGTTTGTGATCTACAGTGATGCATCCAAGAAGGGATTGGGGTGTGTTCTTATGAAAAATGATATGGTGATATCTTATGCCTCACGAAAATTGAAAATACATGAGAAAAATTATCCAACTCATGATTTGGATTTAGCTGCGGTAATCTTTGCATTAAAGATTTGGAGGCATTATCTTTATGGAGAAAGGTGTTACATTTACACTGATCATAAAAGTTTAAAGTATATTTTCACACAAAAGGTGCTGAATATGCGCCAAAGAAGATGGTTGGAGCTGATTAACGATTACGAATGCTCAATCCATTACCACCCTAGGAAAGAAAACAAGGTGGCAGATGCATTAAGTCGACAAGACCATGCCAGTTTATCCATGATGAGGATCACAAAAGATCCAATATTTATGGATTTACAAAGGATGGATCTTGGAATTATAATGAAAGGGGAAAAATCGTATCTTTCTCAAATTAATGTTCAACCATCTATACATTTAAAGATTAAAGAGGCACAGAAAGAAGATGTTGAGTTACAAAAGAAGGTCAGAAATGTTCCTGAATTCAACCTTGATTGTGGTGGGATAATAAAGTTTAGGAATTGGGTTTGTGTTCCTCACCTCCCCGAATTAAAGAAGGAGCTGCTGGATGAGGCTCATAGTTCTTCATTCTCCATTCATCCTGGAAGCACGAAGATGTATAGGGACCTGAAAGAGTACTTCTGGTGGGATGGCATGAAAAGAGATGTTACTGAATATGTCTCTCGATGCTTGGTTTTTCAGCAAGTTAAAGCTTAGAGACAGAAGTCTAAGGGGATGTTACAACCATTACCCATACCCGAATTGAAATGGGAAAACATCACTATGGACTTTGTCACCGGACTTCCTAAAACATCCAAAGGAAATAATGCTATCTGGGTCATAGTTGATCGTCTTACAAAGTCTGGACACTTCATCGCTATTAGAGAGGATTTCTCTCTGAATCAGCTTGCCAGGATATATGTGAAGGAAGTGGTAAGATTGGATGGAGTACCACTTTCTATTATATCTGATCGGGATCCAAGGTTTACCTCAAAGTTCTGGCGAAGTCTTCAGCATACTCTGGATACAGAGTTGAGTTTCATCACTGCTTATCATCCTCAGACACACGGTCAGTCTGAGAGGATGATTCAAACTCTAGAAGATATGTTGAGAGCTTTCTCTATGGATTTCAAAGGTGGTTGAGATCAGCACCTACCTTTGGTGGAATTTTCATATAATAATAGCTTTCACTCTAGTATTTAGATGGCTCCTTATGAAGCTCTCTATGGAAAGAAATGCAGGACTCCAACTTGCTGGGATGAAGTTGGGGAAAGAAAGCTATTAGGACCCGATCTCATTGATGAAATGGCAGAAAATGTCAGATCTATTCAACAACACATAAGAGCAGCTCAGAGTCGACAGAAAAGTTATACCGACAACCGAATAAAAGACCTAGAGTTTGAAGTGGGTGATAAAGTGTTCTTACGAATATCTCCGTGGAAGAGGGTCATGAGATTTGGAAAGAAGGGGAAGTTGAGCCCTAGATATATCGGTCCTTTCGAAATACTGGATCGTGTTGGGAAGGTAGCTTACCGATTGGAACTTCCACCGAATCTCTCTCAAGTTCACGATGTGTTCCATGTATCTCTCCTGAGAAAGTACATACCTGATCCTTCACATGTACTCAGCTGAGAAGTTGTACCACTGGAGGAAGATCTTTCTTATGAAGAACAACCGATAGAGATTCTGGATTGTAGCGAAAAATTCCTACGAAACAAGACCACTCGATTGGTTAAAGTTTTATGGAAGAACCCCCAATTAGAAGAAGCTACATGGGAGCTTGAGGATATGATGAGGGAGAGGTATCCTCATCTATTTCTTACAAAGTGACGAATTTCGAGGGCGAAATTCATTTTAAGGGGGGTAGAATGTAACACCCGAGACTTTTATGAGAAATATTTTTGTTTTTATAAATCATAAAAGGAATCTTTCACTACACACAAAACTAGATTGGCTTTCTTTACACGCAATCGTGACCTTCCTTGATAGCTTGCGTCGTACGCAATACCGAGTTTCACTAAACAATGATATGCTATTAAAATATTATTAAAACTAGCCATTATGAATAGTAATAACCACTTTTTGAAATTTTATAAATTTTATTTTTCAAAATGGACTTCATTTTTGGATTCGGAATATTGAAATTATCCTTGGGTGAAATTTTGGATTTTTTCTGAAAACTTTCAATTTTTGATGAATAGTGAAACCACTAAGTGGTAGTTAAAAAAACTGAATTTTTCATAAAACTTAATTTTACCGCTTCTGTGAGTGGAATTTCAAAAATTTGAGAGACACAGTTGATGTCAGTAATTAAAATGTGGTTCAATGAGATGAAAATAATTTTTGGTGAATAGTAACTTTTTACTTTTATTTACCACGGTTAAAAGTAAATAGGGTAATTAAGGGTAAGAATGATATTATTATTACCCTAAAACATATCCTAATTCTATTGGATAAGTGTAATTCAAAAAACAAACAAACTTAGGAATAAAATATGACCATTTAGGCCCACTTGGATTAGATTAGGACATTTATTATTAATTTATTTAAAGAAGGGTTAAAATGGTTAAAATCAACGTTTAATAAGTAAATAATTTTTAATATAAGGTTATACAAAAGATAAATTAGACTATAAATATTCATTAGAAATCTAAAACAATTTCATAAATAATGGTATTTTATTTGTAATTTTTAGATATTAAATAATTTAATTTATTTATGACACAACGATGATGCAGTAATTATCTTATTAATGAAATATTGACATAATTGATGTTATAAATACCAAAATAAATGTAATTTGAGACTTTTTATGAATTAAACTAATTTTATAGGTTAATATGACATGTTAGTATTGATTTAATTAATTTTCTGGGAACTAATAATTCTGTTATGAGTTTCAAAAAAATCAATTACTAAATAGTGTCAAAATTGACATAAAATAGTTTTTTAAAAAATATTATATTATTAATTGTTATTTTATTCCTATAAATATATGGTTCGGCCAAATGACTTAGATAAGGTTATATATATTAATAATAAACAACTTGGGGTTCGTTTGTCTGCTTATAGTAAGTTTATTAACCTTATAGTATAAGAACACAAGAAGACACGGTAAAAGTAAAATTATTTAACTTAATGTTAAATCTGAATGATAAGGTTAAAATAGGAACCTAAACTTGTCTAAATTCTATTGGATGATAGGATTTCGACCCATCCCCACCTTAGCTTCGGAATAAATCAATTTGGTGCTATTTAAAACCGAACTTGACTTTATAATAAAATAATATGTTTAGTTTTTCCAATGGAGCCCCTCTCCTCCCTTATAAAAGGGCACCTCCTCCCTCTCTTCCTCACTCCACTTTGAGCCTTCCATCTCGTCCAAACCTGGACAATTTCTCCCATAAACTTTCCTAGAGACATCCTAGAGGTCCTGGTATTCTTCAAAGACCAATTTTAGTGACCTAAAATGAGGTCTCAAAGAAGCACTTCAAAGAAGAGGTAATGTCTGTTACTGATTCTTTCATATTTATTTCTTCTTCCACTTCTTCTTATTTAGTTGTTTCATTATGAAGTAATAAAATCAGTATCACTCATATACTTATATGTTATTATAAGTATGAAACACCCCTATTTCACCATCTATCCATCCTACAGAAAATGAAATCACCGCGTGTGCGTACGTACGGAATACCGTCTCCACGCCGTGGTGTAATCCATTTTCCACCACCACCTTACTTGGATGGGTATAATGGTGTAAATAATGACAATATATGATTAATGTAAAGTGATATTGATTCTGAAATAGTATACATACACTCCAATACAATTCCATGATCATGGGAATGATATCATCACTCGTGCGTACGTACGGAATACCGTCTCCACGATGTGATGCGACTCATTCTACATGATATTCATTGAATAATGATTATATAAATGAATTGAATGAATCAATATGATATATATTACACTAATAAAATTCTGGAAATGAGGTATCTATAACCTAAAGAGAAGAATAAGAATTTATTCGACAAAACACGCATAAGAACAAAAAGTAATAAACACCCGAATAACAAGTTTTAATGAAATATTACTAATAAGAAGATAATAATATGACCATATGTGATATCATAACAATGAGTATGATTCTGGAATAAGTCAATAAAATTATTTAAATCATTATACAGGAGGTTCTGACACGTACAAAGCATATCGGACCAAAGTTAATGGAAATATCACAATCTCATTTTTATCCGAGATTGTTTATTCTTTGAAATTTAATGGGGTGTATTTTATCATCAAAATACATGTTTCCTCAATATGTAATATTATTTCCATCCACCTACAATTGTTTAAATCCAATTTTACCCATCGATGAGTTTTTAGTAAAATATATGAAAGGAATATTTTTTCGTTTTTCATATGAGGTACTTTTTGACTTTTCTGAAAAAATTATGAGAATAATGTTTTTTTAACTTATACGACATGAATGGATTTTTAAAACATTATTTCCAAGAATATTACTTTACAAGTTTTCAAGTTTATTTTTAATCAACTTCTTTTAGTTTAAAATTGTATGACATGTTAAGAAAGGAAAAAAATTTTGAAGTAGAAAAGATATTTTCCTCAAGAATGAAGTTGAAGTGTTTTATCAAAATTATTTTCCATCTAAGATAATAAAGGGTTATGTTTCTATCCCTATTATTACATTGATTTGATTATGTTGTGATGGAATTATATTTATGAATTCCTTTATCTTATATGAATTATTTTATGATGTCACGATGTTTAAGATTCCCATTTTTATTACTTGGGTTATGCAATGATGTATGATTTATGATTTTGTGCCACACATAATAATGGTATCATTAGGAGATGGGTGGGACCTATATCTCCCTCCAATGCATTGGGTAAAGATTTTATATCTCATGAGATAGACATGGCTGGAACAACAGGTTAAACCGGTTCAGTGAAACAGGAATGAAACGAGGAGTGAACTCGGTTCAGAAATGGACTTTGTCCATTAAGATAGTCTTGGAAATGAGTCTTGACTAATAAGAAATGATTATCTATGATTATGTGTGTATGCCACGAAGTTTAATGTTTTTAAGTTATGATTATTGGGATTAAATTTCACTACTATGATTTATCCCATGTTATGAAATTATGATTTCTTTTGCAGGTTAAGATTTCCAAAAGTTATGTTCTTATGTATATGTTGTGATTGATATTTCTTTTTTTACCCTTACTAAGAATTTGAGCTCACCCTTTTGTATGTATTCTTTCCCCAGGATAGGAAGAAGGTTATTAAGTAAGATATGTCAAAAGGTACTATAGATATGATAAAATAAATAGGAGACAATGTAGATGCTTTATGAACCAGTTGTTTATGTTTCCCAGTTTCTAAAGACACTATACCTATACGGTCCTTTCCTAGTTTTGTTATATGTTGTAATAAGTGTGCTTCAATTCTGAAGTAATAACAATGTATGTAAATTATGGGTCATTATAGTCACAACAAATACTTAAGGAATGGCTGGAAAACCATTTGAAGATGTATCTCTATAGTATATAAGTGAGAAGGTTAGAAAACATAATTTTCCTTCATATATTTTAGTTTATTCCATTGAAGTTAGGAACTATTCTAGATTTTTTATAATTTATGTTCTCATTATCATTTTTTATTTACATATTTAATAATTAACATCGATTTAATACCAATATTTATTCCCCAATTTTATTAGATCTTTGAAAGGGGTAGGGGTGAATCGTTGATATTTTTTCTTCTAACAAGTTATTTCATATTAACCCCACAAAATAAACTTGTTTATATTCTCCATTAGATCAATAATTTATCATAGCCCCATATTTATTCATATTAATAATAATAAAATTGAATCATTCATTATTTACATGTTTTGGCTAAAAGGCATACTCCATTCCATGTTGGTTATATCCCCCAACATGTATTCTCTACTATCATATACTATTATCTACAGGATAGAGTTCACTAGGATCTCCACCACTTCCAAAGTCTACTTAAATATACAAAAATTCTTAAATAATGATTCAGCAAAGAAATACCTTCACCTTTGGGTTCTCATTACCCCAATATATGTTGGTATCCCCCCATGAGCATATGGATCAACATTCCAACACATGTAATACCTAATGAACTTCAACAATAACTCTTATCTCGATAGTTCCTCAAGATTTGATGATATCAACATATTTTCTTGCTCTATAAATACTAGGGTGTACAACATATATCTATATTCTTCAATGAAAGATAAATTTGACACATTCACTCTCCATGATAATAATATACCAATATATCAAAATTCTATTACACTATTATTTAAGAGTTATCAATAATTCACACAACCACTATCATCTTCGGTTCTTGTATATTTATATTTATAAAATAAATAATGTTAATAATATCATCTTTATTTGAGATATGGAAACTCCATGACCTTCAAATGCAGGTTTTATATCCCCATGTAAAATTTTCAACAATATCCTTGCTTATTTCCTAATTAAAATTGATCAATTTTTAGTTTTTATCTTTACATGAATCTCTTAAATACCAATTCCCTATTCATTATTTTAATAATTGGAAAAATAAACATTTTTAAACACATTTAAAATATCCACCCATGTGTAACCATATATCTATTCAATATGGACTACAACCATATTTCATAGAACTTATATCTATATATTATTTATATCTATATACAAATCATTACATTCAATGTTTTAAAGACTTATATTTAGAAGGATTATGATGTAATTTCTTACTTTTGACATCAAAGTATTACACTTACTAAAAGAATTGTAGTCTTATTCTATAAATAATTACATTAATGTGACCCATGACCATCTTCTACAAACACTATAGTTTATAAGACTCACACTAAGAGGCTTATATATAAAAAATATGCTGTTCCTTAAAGGATTATATTCAGCTTATTCTCAATAACATGGATCAATATCACCTCAAGTGATCACAATGATTATGTAAATGAAGAAAAAAATAGAATCATCTAAATCATCTTTTTATATTATTCAAAATATGGAGTGACATATTTTCACCCAATATATTTCACATGAAATTTATTTTATCACTTTACATTTCATGGGGAGATACCATATTTTCGATTGAATGTATTAATGGATAAATTGAACCAAGTATCCTTTTTAATTTCCCCAAACCTAATAGACTATAGGTTGGGGTTAGTTTATTTTGGTGGTTTCAGATAAAATTGATCACATAACAAGGGACCAAATAGTTTTCTAGTCTTGGTAAACTAGATGAAAACTTGTGTCTCTCATTATATTTGAAAATTAAAATTATAACACATGGAAAGTAAATATTATGTATCCTTGAACTCATTTAAAGAATCCTTATTCATATTCCAGGGAAGGGAAGAAAAATAAGAGTGAGCTCAAATTATTAGTAAGGGTAACATACATCAGAAGCTATCATAAATCAATAAGGATTAAACAATATAGAAATGTTAATAACATCAAACAAATTCCATTTAATCAATAACTTGATCCATGAAGAAATGAGGATAAAATAATTACACACATATATAATCAAATGATCTAGAAGCTAATACATGGATAATATAAATTCTATAATCTCTGGGATACTAATAATTGAATTCTCAATGAAGGAATGGATTAATAGTTTATTTCTTGATCATAAACATCATAATATCTACACTATCAACAACTTTATCAAATATATCATAAAAATATGGTTATAGACCCATTTATTTCAAGATTACTAATTTTTATCATGAGATTAATTGATTAATGAAGGGGATATAAAATTTTGGGCCCCACCCATCACTTCATGTCCAAAGCTTTCCTCATATATTGAATAATAGATTTAATTTATAAAAAATATACCTTATCAAATAAAATCCGTATTTGGTAATGAATACAAATTTAAAAAGATTTTTCCATTTAATTAAATATATTTAAAAATAAAACATTGTATATAAAAATATTATATAGTTTTGGAAATAATCACATAAATAAAATGATTAAAATGGATTTTAATATAAATTCAATTTCGTATGGTCATAATAAAATGAATATTTTAATATAATGCTAATGATTATAAAATTAATCAAGAATGTGAATGTCAACACATTCTCTAGTCAAACAGATCATAAATCATCTAGATAAAGAATAATTATTTTATCAATAAAATAAATCACTGGTGTAGTATAATTAAAATAAAGGGGGTTTCCTTGATTAATAGAAATACATAATGAATATCAATAGAAAATTCTTATAGAAAATATTATTTTCACCTTGAAGATCACTTTTAAAAATGATAACTTAACAGCTTTTTTGATATTTTTTGAAAACACCTTTTAAAATTCTAAATGAATATTTAAAAAAATTGCTGGTGTAATATTCCATGTCGAAATGGACCAAAAAATTCTGAGGGAATTTGAATTTTCATTACCTAATGGGTTAAATATTGAATTAATACCTATAATGATAGTATGAGAGTTATAATGAAAAAAATATGTTTTTTAGGTATAAGTAATGGTTCTCATGAGGTTTCCAAGGTATTTTGATAATATTTAGAGGATTTGGGATATGTTTTGTAAGGTTGGGGGATGGGTGTCTGGAAGGGTTCATGGTTTGGTGTGCATGGTTTTGGAGAAAACATGTGACATCTTGATGCTTAGGATTAGTTCAATTCTAATAAAAAATTGTTGGGTTTCATGTTTATATAATGGTTTATGGTAACTCCTATTAAGAAAAAATGTGGAACCATCCAACAACGAGGAGGTTTGGAGACATGTCACATGGGATGCATTCAGTTTCATACAAACCACACACCCTACTACAAAGAGAGGTAGTGTTGATAGCACAATTAGAGTATGGTTTTTTAAACCATGTGGCATAACCATGAGAATCATGGAGTGTTTTAAAGTAGGATTATGTATGTTTGAAAAATGGTTTCACCAAATGTTTGGTTAAATCGTGTGAGTGGTGTCCTTGGATAGAGGAAACCACATGTTTTCCACATGGTTTGGAAACTAGTGTGTCCAAATAATGGGACTACTAAGATATATTTATAAATGAAGAAATTACCAAAATTCAGCTTGAGTTTTTCAATCTCTCCACCCCATTTTTACACCATTCTAGGTGCATGTACCAAGGCATTCCTAACTCCCTTCATCCTCTTCCCCATAGATTTTGGGGTGTTTCCATGGAGACTACTTGGCATTTGATGTGAGTTATCTACCTCCAATAATTTCTTTCATTATTATTATTGTTTCTCTATAATTTTTTGGATCTCTTGTTTAGTTATTTTTGAATATTACACCAAAATAAAGGTGGAATCCTCCATTTATCTTGAGGATTTTTTTTAATATTTCATAGAAAAGATCCCGATATGGATTCTTTATGTAGTTGTATTGAATTTTTAATGGTTATGTTATCATGGTGAATTTTCATAGGGTTTTTCAAATGAATTAATTATCATTTTTAATTGGTATCACCTCTTCGGGATTTTCCCGATAATGGTGTCAGAAGTCCATTTTGGACCCTCCATGGTGGTTTCTTAGAGTTTCAATAAGATTTAATTGACTAGGTGAGTTATACATGAGTTATATAAATTTTGGTTTTGGTTAATTAAATAATTATAGTTGTTATAATTAAATAATTATGACCCTTTGATGTGATACTAGTGCCCAGGTGGTGGGAATGAGATTAGTTGGGTTCCTAGAGGTTTAGATACTGTTTGCGTGGGCCTTAGCAAGGCCGCCATGCCTTGAAAATGTTTTGTAGGCTTCTCTGATGAGATAGGTGGTCTAATAGAATTAACCATAGTCTTAATAATTGATTTATATGTTCAATAAGGTATGTTAATTAGATCCCATGTGTGATACGCTTTCTACTATGATTTAAGAAATTGGTTTTGGATTTAGATTGATACTTTGGACCTTCCCTAGACCCCGTAGGATCCATTTAATGTTGTGACACTGAACCAATGGCCACCCTAAGGGTGTTATTGATATTAAAAAATATAATTTTTAAGTTATGAGTTTTGGTAAAATATTATGAGGCCTTATTCAAATGTATAAACTAATTATTTTGGTATTTTTATTTGTTTGTGCTTTCTAATAAAGAGAAAAAATGTGTTAAAACAATATTTTTTTTAAATTATTTATTAACCTCCAATTGGTTTTGAAAAACAGGTTTTATATGGATTTAACGTATTGATTTAAAATGGGAGTGTGGGGATATTTTTTTAAAATTTCATGGTGAATTTTTTTGATATTTTTCATGGGAAATAAAGATCATAGAACTTTTTGGATTTTCAAATTATGAATACCCATTTATTGAGGGGTGACTTACTTATGATTATCATGGATGTTTGTTCTTTTTTTTATGGAAAGTAAATGGGGTTGGATTTTATCGATCATTGTGTTGATTAAAGGTCCGTTTAAACCATGGTAAATGTTGTGATTAAGAATGTTTGAAAAGTTTTAATTATGAATTTGGTTACATGTTGAAATTAATGGACTATGTATGTGATGAAAAACTGATAATGATTAATAATGAAAATGATTTTTTAGGGTTGAACATGATTTCCAAAATCCTGGTTGGATTCATAGACTAATGCTCTATGTTTTATGACCTATGAATAATAGTTTTTGGGATATTGGACTGATGCTCCAATCAATGGTTTTCGGCAGGAAAGAATAATGCTTCAAGTTCCCTACTGCACCATAGTTATTTAGGGGATGAAATGAAACTCCTTAACCCAAGGGTATGGAAATATATTACATATAAATATTAAGATGATAGGATATTGAGTTCCAAGTCCCTATTTAATTCATAAAATTATGATTCATGTTTTCTAACTCATGATCTAATGGTTGGGATGGTTAGAAATTGTTTTTCAATTCCCAATAGGATTCATGGATTGAGGATACATGTTATTCAACTTGGGACCTAGTGATTGGGATGATGGGACATGGAATTATAGATCTCATTAGGATTCTTGGATTTGGGATCCTATATTGCCAACGAGAGACCCAAATGAGTTATGTATTAGCTGACCAACATTGGTTGAGGCAGTTTTGATGTAAATGTTTAACATTTGGAATAAAGAATAAAAGCTACAACTGAACTCTGTCAATTGATGAAACTTATTTTATGTACCTTCTTGTCTACTTTTATTCTTTTTTCTACATGAAATGTTTCATTGATTTGTATTTTATTTAGACACCATTGGTGGTTGATTACTGAGTTTTAATCACACCCAACACGAGCTACCATTACACTTGGGAACCCAAAAAACCCACACATGTTTATTATAGGCACAAATTTGGGATGAGGCCCGGTGTTGAGTATGGATTGGTCGATCCTGATTTCTTGAGTGGTATTAAGTGTCAGGATGAGTTTGTATTAGTGATTCTATAGATCCATTTTTTAGTTTCTTTTATTTTGGTTTGTATGTAACCAAACTAGAGTGTGGTTGGTTGTATGTATGACATTATTGTTCATTCCTTTATTTCATTTCATTTTATTTCATAATGTTTAAATATCAGTTTATTTATTATTTTTTCATACTATGATTCATATGATATTTGATTATTTTATTCTATTTTTTCACTCTAATATTTTGGTATAGTCTCCTCACAGTTCCATTTTATACCCCCGCCGCTAGTTGGTAGCCTATGAAATATGAGGAGGCAACCTTGAGGTTATGTGGCCAACCGGAATGGGAACCAGTTTTATGGAACCAAGGATTAGATGATACAAAGCACTATTAAATCAGTTTACTTCTTGTTATTATACTACATGGGGTTTGGTAGAAAATAGATATATGAATGTTTTAGATATTGAGATGGATACCTAGTTGGTGAATCACAAAAACTTATTCTAGTAGGATGTCTGGGGTACCAGGGGTTGGGATTACTATTCTAGTTTGTGGCATTGTGGTTTCAATTTATTTGTTCATTAATAAATGTAAATGTTTTTTGGATTTGTTGATTTATGATGGATTTCATGTTCTTGTACTATTAGAAAGAGTCTTGTAATTTGGTTATAGATCATGGTATCTAGAGGTAAGAGGAATCCCATGAATCATGTTAGGAATGTAGGATTCACATGTTATATGCCTTGTAGTGTTTAATTTTTTGGTTTTATTTCTGATTTAAGGTTTTGTGGATATACATTTAGGTTATCGGTGATATGGATGTCGGTGGAGTCCTTGTGCATAGTTGGTAAAGTGACATTGGTGGGTAAATATGGATAAGTGTAGGGATGTTTTACCCAATGTGGATTTTTTTTGTTTGATATTTGTTTCATGTTTGATTACTCTAGGGAGCAGTCTGATGTGAATATGCTTGTAGAGGATGGACGACCTAGTTGGGGGTAGTTTGTTAGTATATGACACCATTATGGTATAGGATCCTATAGGCGTGTGTTTTATTTTTCTAATGATGTGTAATGAAAATATGGGTTCATGTTAATGACTAGGAGTTGTGTCCTTTTGTGTGTTGGTATAGGGCTTGGGTGATTAGGACTAGTGAGAATTTTTACATGGATCCGATATTGGGAGTTTTTCTATGTGGATTTTGGGGATGAACCATGAGAGGGGTTGGTCGAGCTGTAAGATTTTTGGGTGAACAAGGACTATATTGATGCTTGGGATTACTGAAAAAGTGCACAAATGGTGGAACCTAGTATGGAATTATTTAATTTTGGATGCCTTTGGTTTTGAGGAAGAGAACTTAAGTGTTATTGGTTTAGCGTTGTGGTTGGTTTTTATAGGGGTAGGCTTTTCAGGTGTCTAACATAGGTGATGGATGTATAGGTGAGTTATGCCTAATGTTATTAGTTAGAGTGGGAGTATAAGCAGTTCTAAATGAAATTTTTGTTTTATGTGTATGCCTCCTATTTGGGTGGTGTCTATGCATGTGATATTTTTTTTGGTAAGATACATATAGATGTGTATGGTTTTCATGAGATGGAAATCACTTGGAGTGATGATGTTTTGTAATTCAAGTGGTTTATGGTAGTAGGAGAAATTACGTACCCATCTTGGTTAGCTCTAGATGTTACTCTAGGAATTTGGTGTGTGCACATGTGATCTTAGTGGGACTCCAGAATGCCACTTAAGTCTAGTGTGGTTGTGCATATGCTTTTTTGGGGAGTTGATTTTGGTTTGGAAAGCACCAGGTGTGTAGTACATTAGGTGATATTGAAATGTATGGTAGTAATGGTTAGTGAATGAGACATAAGAGCTAATGATTCATAATTATTGTCTCATTGAAGTCACTAAAAAATATTTAAATGTTTCCAGCATGGGCATATCTGTTGGTAAAAACACATTTTATGTTGGAAAATATTTATACCAAAAATTATGTCCATGTCACTAATATTTTTATTTTTTTCCTAAATGTTATTATAATAGATAAAAATAATTTTTTGAAATTATTTTAATACCAAAAAATTATATATATGCTAGTAAAAGTTGTTTGCAATAATTTTATAAGACTAATATATCTGTTGATAATATTATTAACATTTATAAACAATAACAATTATTAATATCTA
The DNA here is from genome assembly GCA_963277665.1 of Viscum album. Classification (NCBI taxonomy): domain Eukaryota; kingdom Viridiplantae; phylum Streptophyta; class Magnoliopsida; order Santalales; family Viscaceae; genus Viscum; species Viscum album. Next base: position 996,949,483 of record OY728164.1, read on the forward strand.
TTTGTAAATTATATTTTAAATGTAATTATTCCAATATTTGTTATCAAAATATTATATTACATATATTAATATAATTATATATAATATTTTATAATATTTATTATATATTATATATTATTATATTTATTATATTTATTATATAATAATTATAATGTTATCTTTTCTGAAATGCCAAAAAACCAATATTATGTTTGAAAAAACACATTCAAATGTAATTTAAAGAAATGTTCAAACTACATGATATGACAAGAATCTCCATGAAACATATTAAAAAAATTTCAAATATTAATAGATTTTACATGGAAGTCATTGACACCTTTTCTCAAATATATTTTTCACAAACATCATAATTCTTTGTCGTGGAACCCCCATATGAACATGTACAACTTTACCATCATTCATTTTATTTCAATACACCACCCTTATATATTTGATGCATCACCTATCCTAGATCTAATCATAAATAACACTTATCTACTTTAGACATAAAACATCAAGATCAATGTTCTTGTCACACAAATACAAAAATTAGAAAATAATTTTCATTTAAACACATGAAATAAAAATAATAAAGTTTTATATAAAAATATCATATAGTGACCACAACAACTATAAGAGGATTTAAATAGAGACCAAAAAAATATGATTATCCATCATGTGACCACAAATAGAATATATAACCAATGACTCTAAAAAATTCCATAAATATGATATAAAAACAATTGAGAAAAAATAGAAAAATTACTAGAACCAGTTACCAAAAAAAATATTTTCTAACATGTGACCAAAAAACATTGAGAATGACAATAATTTAAATTAAGAGTGATACATAGTTCAAAATTCAATAATCTAGTAATACAACATTAAATTACAATATCTAGTAAAGTTTTTTTCAATTTATAATGATACTCATATTCAATTGAAAAAGAAGCATAATTCAATAACTGAAAACCCATTTATTAAAATAAAATAACTAGGAGCTAAGGATAGAGATTCAAATATAGTATTGAAATAAATAATAAAATTTTATGAATATAACTAGGTTCTTCTTATCTCCTAACATTTGGTTCGAGTGAATAGTAAACACATATATTAATTTTAATGAAATGATGTTTCTTTTGATGAGGATGTGGATGTGTTTTCCATATGTGAGACCACAATGGAGGACCCTAAAAGAAAAATTCCTTTATTAATGTTCTATGTTGACAAGGAAACATGAAGAAAAAATGAAGATTCACTTATTACATATTTAATGGATCCTTCAGTTTCTTCAGTTATACATATATTTGATGCCACACATATTTGATAAGGTTGCAATACCCCATGTCAGTGACCCATGAAAAATTTGGGAAAAAGGTGAGAAACTCATATAAAAACATGTGGAAAATAGAAATAAAAATAAACTTGGTTGAACTGACAATTCTTGGATATAGTGGCTATGATAATTTCCATATGTCGATTTCCACTATTTTTATCCTTCTCCATATGTTTAATACTGATTAAATGAGATAAGATGTGAATATGTGAAAATAATTAATGAATGTAAGACTACATGATAAATAATTCACATAATAAATAATCAGTTATTAATAGTGGTAAGTGATCTAAGAGGTTTTAAATTCACCATGCACATCTTAATATGCTGATCAAATAAACACTACAAGTGCATACAAAAATGATAATTAAAACATGGTAGGTGTTCTAAGAAGTTTTAATAGGTTCACCAACCTTCTCATAAGTAGTTATTAGTAGTGATAAACAGTGATTAGTAGTTACATGCAGTGGTAGTTATTCAAAGTTATTAGTGGTGGTAAGTATTCATGTACAAGTTTTTGCATGAGTTATTCAAGATTAGATATTATAGATTGTAATTTCTGTAAGTATTTTTAATATATGGTTTAAAATAGGCCCTTGATACTATTAAATTAATTTTAAATAAAGAAATGAATGATATATGGTAAATGTAATATAATTTTTAAATTGAATTTTTTATCTAATGGTCTATGGTAGAAATAATGAGAAAACCTTTCTTGAATTTATATGTAATATTATCTTCATTTAAAAAATATAGGATACATGATTGAACACATTTTTATAAAATTTGTGCACAAAAATTTGATTAATTTATATGTAATATATTTTTCATAAAAAATGTTTTCACACATTCATAAATCAATTTTTATTCTTTCATTATTGACAATTATAAAATTATTTGAACATGGTTAATGTGGGATTAATATATTAAAAATTTAAGTGCATGGTATCACAAGAATATATAAGGGTGTCCTAAAATGTAGTTTAAATATAAAATTATTATATTATAATTAAATTAGTGGAAATGAAATCTAGTTTAAAACTAATGATTGTAGTCCTATATGGTATATTGTAAACATAAAATATATGATCAGTATTTTAATATCATGGAATATAGTTTAGTGTTTAGGAAAGTACCTTTAGTACTCTACTTGGTGAAGATGTATTGGTCATGTAAAAAGCAATGCATAGTAATTTTATTTCATGAAATATAATGTAGAGTGGAGGAATGATACCTACAGAATTCAATTTGAAGATGACGTATCAGCCATGTAAAATGTTTTCATATTGCATTTGATGTTTCACCATATCAAGTTTCCTATATATAGTATATAAATAATGTTAAACATAATATAAAAAAATTGTAGATAGTGGTGATGGGAAAAAATAGTATTAATTTATAAATGTGCAATTTAGAAATAAAATCGACACCACTTATTAAGAATATGAAATATATTTATCATTATTTTGTGGTCAATAATTAGAATGAACCACTTAAAAAAATATTTTGATGTCATGTTTGTTATAACATATGAAAATAATTGTTGAGTTATCACCAATGTAATTCTTGTGATATAATATCCATAAATTTAAAATGTATTATGAGAACATTGAGAGATACGGTGTACATGCATTTTTCTGTTGAACAACAATCTTTTCACTTCTTCTATTGAATTAATTACACTAAAATTTTCAACTAATTTTCCAAAACAAAACTCAACAATAATGTGTGGTTTGATATTATATTTTTTATATATTAATTTTTCTATAATAATTATCTAAGATCAGTCATATTGATCACTCTCATTAATAGAAAGTTAAAAGGAATCACACATACTTCAAACATATATGTATTGAGATTAAATTAATCAAATAGAAATAGTGAACATTTATTATAATGAAATTTAAGAAAATAAATCTAATGATTTTAATAATGAAAAAAATAAAACCTTAAGAAAATAATTTAAACCAAATGAATATACAATATTATTATCCATTTTTTTTGATAATTTATATTTATTATATTTCATAGATTTTTTTGAAACAATCATATTAATATATGAATGTTATAGTAAAATTTATTATGTTAAAGTTAATTCAGAAGTTTAAAATGGTGTAGTTGTTATTAAAATAGGTCCTAGAGTGATTTTATTAGAAAACAAGTTTTTTGAATCTGAAAAAATGTAAACATCATATACTATTAGAAAAATATATCAGAATGTAATTATAAATACATGTGTGTTTTTATATAGAAATTGTTATCAATGTGCATACAAATAAATATTTATAAACATATATGTAATTTAAAGATAATATTTCATAATATAGAAAAACCATAAATATATAACTGTAGAATATGAATATATGAGAAATATATAATTAATACATATAAAAAACACATACACTTAACATGTATTAAAAATAGTATAGGTTATCTAATTATAATGTACCAAAGTTAGGTAATTGAATAATTGAATCTATCACTACAAAAAAATATGTAGTGAACAATTAACATTCTATGCAACGTCACTAAATAAGAAATTGGTCTGTTAATCCTAATTTTTTTAGAAATCATAAAAAATAAGATAATGAATAATTTATGGGGAAAAAATTATAAAATTATAAATAAATTAGTAAATCTAAAATAAAAATGTTCACATTAAAGGGAATAAAATTTTGAATCGTAACATACATTATATGTCCATAAGGTTTTGTAAATAAATCCATAGTATGATTATTAGAATTCAAAAAAATATTGAATGTTATTATAAATTTGTTGAAATCCATTTCATCATACCTTGAAGAGAATTTAAAACTATAAACCTTTATGTTAATATTTGATTAATGAAGTTTCCATGCTTGAGTGTGGGATTTTTTCTACAATATAGTAATTTAGTGTGTCCAGAAGAAGTCATAATATGAGAACTACATTGGGATGATGGATCAATTAATAGTAGGGAATCAAACCTATAGAGGATTCCACTAAATAGGTGTTCAGTTTAATTAGAGGTTATCACGGTTGATTCTGACTGAATATTATTTCCAAAACGCCATGATAAATTATAGAAAAGATGAAGGCTTTATAAATCGATGTATGGTGAGAATAAAATCTAGTATGATGGGTTGCGATAATTTAGTGATGTTGATCGACTGATAATGGGATAAACCAATTGAAAAATTATGAATTAGTCCTGAATAATGAACCAATGGTATTAGTTTTTAGCGAAATGATGATGATTGTTGGAGGATCGATGTAGAGGGAGATTGTTCTTGAGTTTTTTTGACAATAAATGAGGAGAGGGTGCACAATTAGGGTTATGTAAATTTAAGGATATTCGAAACCCATATTGTAATGATGGAGATAATACTGATAATGGAAAACTCATTTTAATGGAAGGATTTTAATGATTCATAGAAGATTAATACAGATGACTATAGAGAAATGACCATTGAGGTGGGTAACCAGGAAGGATGGTAGGTGGAGGATATGGAAGTGGGTAGATAGGGAGCCAAGGGCTGAGGTGGCAGATGTGGTGAGGTGGACACATGAGTGGAAAATGAGGACACATGGAATATGTGTAATTAAAAAAACCAATTTTAGTAAAGTAGTATATTAGTAAATATGTAAATATATGAAATATTGTAACAGTTTAAAATATTATTTTTATAAAAAATATTTATATATTTATTTAATGAATAACATTGGAAAATAAAAATACCATTTATATTTAGAGAAAATTTAAAATTAAAATAAATTGATTAGTTATTTTTAATAAAACCTTATTAAATCAATAACGACTTTGGACAAAAAAATAACAACATATATAAAAACATGGTTTCGCTAATTTTTTTATTGAAAATAATTTTTTGATATTCAATGGTTTATTGTAATAATTTTTTATTAATGGAGAATAATTTTGAATTAATTTCCAGAATCGCATCCCTACAAACATACTGTAATGAGGGGAGGGAGATCATGACCCCCAATGTAAGATCTCGGTTTTTGGAAAGGTATGTTTTCATTATGTTTTAGTTGAATCCCTTGTTTCGGGATTCAAGGGATGTTTCCTGAATGTGTGAGAGGCCTTGGAGATGTTCTGGGGGCTCGGAGCACAGAAGAAAGGAAATATGGGCAAGACAGGCCAGGGTGCACGACCTGCGCATGACCAGGCAAATTGTGCGGCCTGCCCAGGATAAACCGTGCGACCCTTCCTCCTCCAGAAAGAAGCATGCACATGGTTTGCGCACAGTTTGCCAAAATGTGAAGCTAAATCATGTGACTCCTCCTCCTCCAGACAGTGGCATGCGCATGGTTTGCACACGGTTTTCCAAACAGTGCGGACAAACTGTGCGGCCACTTAATGTTGGGAAAAAAATTAAAAGTTTTCCACTCCGGGCTTTAAAACCCCACTTCGGATTTCCTCTCATTTCCTCCCTCTCCACACTAGGAACGAACCAAGATTCCCAAAGGCTCCAACAGATAGATCTCCTTTGATTCTAAGGCATTTTTGGTGTCGTTGGTTGCAGATCGAAGCTCCGGGTAAGGCTAATCCCATCCTTGCTTCTCATTTAGGTTTAGGGTTCGTATCTTCTCTCCATCTTATTACAAAGCTCTAAAAACCTAACTTTTGGGTGAGTTTTAGGTTTTAGCTCCAAAGGTTGGTCGGATCGAAGTCTAAGGACTCGATTAAGAGTGCATTCGACTATGGTTTCGAGGTTGGTGGTCTACAAGTGATATCCCATAGTTATTTGGGTATTTGTGCATGTTTAGTTGTGTTCTTTCTTTTCATTGGTTATGCATTGGATAACATTGGAATGATTGGTAATAATGGTGTTTAAAATGGAAAATGGGAACCCTCATGATCCCCATGGGATGTGTTGGGATAAACTTGACCTAATTGGGGCTATCCATGTGATGTGCTGGCTTTTCCCAGATTTAGGGTTTGATATTAAACAAGTGACCTTGTTGTAATGAATTTTAGATCCCTTGATAAAAATGTCGGCATGATTGGTTTAACTTGGAATAGAAGTTAGGTAATTCACCTAGAATTGGAAATAACCTAAGGGTTAAAGTGGGATGGGTTAAATGTTGATTCATGGGAGTGATGAATGGGTTAAATGGGTTAAAGAGTAAACTAATTAAAGACTAAAATGGGATAGATTATGGGTTAAATGTTGAATGCTTAGTGAGATAGGAATGACAGATGGGAATTGGTTAAATGGTTAAATGATGTGAAATAGTAATGTGTTAATGGTTTAAGGCATGATGTGGTTTCCCATGTGGGTTGTTGTGAATAGTGGTTGCCGAAGGGCAATGGTTTGGTGGTTGATGGTTACTTATATATAAGCATGTGCACATGGATTCATAGAGTGGGGTATGACTTGAGGATCTACGCCCACAGGTTAAGTGAAGACTGAGGTTCTAAACTCCACCCTAAATGCATGGGTTAGGAAATGGGACTGAGGGTCTATTCTCCTAACGGGTGCATCCACCCGGACTGAGGCATCGAGGTGAGGTTGTGGTTTCTATGAGGGGTTAGTCCTAGTGAGATAGGATAAAAATGTGTTTACCCTCATGCATGAGATTGTTGGACTTAGACCCATGTAACATAGTGTATGTGATTAACCCATGGAAAGGTGATGAAATAGAAAATGGTGATAATGGGTGTGTAATGAATGGTAATGGAAGTGGCATTGGCTTGGCTCTAAACTGGATAATGGTACCTTATATAATTACTTTTCAATTATCATTCATATTCCCTTTCATGCACTATCTATTTAGACTCGATATTTTGTAGACACTATTTGTCATGGAATACTGAGTTGTACTCACACCCTGCTCGGGCCGTTGTTGGTTACCCGAGAAGACTTCATGTTTGCAAGTCAGGAGAAGGGAAAAGGTCCTTTCTAGATAGCGAGTGGACATGGGTAGCACTTGGTGGAGGATTCAGACTTGGAGTCGGACCATTTTAGGGTTTTTAGTCGTTGTTTTTATTTTGGTGTTTCGTCTACTTTTTCACTTGTAGTATGACATGGAATATTTGTTATTTGGAATTGGTTATTATACAGGTTCCTTGTTATTGATTATTGTTTCTGCTATTGGTATATTTCTGTTGTGGCATACTCTGATAAAAAAAGGGGGTATAGTATCCCCACTTTACTACATAGACCCCCGCTGCTAGTCGGCAGCCTTTGGCGTATGAGGAGGCATGCTTAAGGTCATGTGACCACCCGGCTCAGAGCACCGGTTTAGTGGCTTCCAGGGCAGAGATCTTACAAATTGGTATCAGAGGAGGTATTTGTTCTTCTTCTCTGAGGTCTTGTTATTTGGTATTGATATCCAAGGGTTAAGATGTGTCAGGCCTTGGTAATGAGCTCATTCTTGGGTGTAGCTAACCCAAGTATGGGGGAAACCCAAGTCACCCTGGGTGTAAAATGATGTTCCTAGTTGTGTGATGTTACAGTTGATGATATTTCACCGTTGGGTGATGCACATGTGCTTTGATGTGATTTTTTATGACCTTTGGCTCGTGGCCTTAACGACACGAGGATTTGTATTCATGCGTCATTGTAAGAACCTAGGGAGATAGGTGACATGCATTGTATTAGATACACACACGAGGTGGGTGTGTGAGGCAGGAAAGTAGGGTGAATCATGAATTTCATAAAACCAAGAAATAAGGAGAAGAATGAAATAAAACAAGTGGGTAAATGATGTTTAATGGAGTAATAGGGTTTGAAACAAGTTAGAAAATGTTGTTGGGTTGTCATATGAAAAGTTGGTTGTTGTATCTAGTAAAGAGATTTTGGTGGAGTCATGAATGTTTATGGTATGTGTGCTAAAACTCATGCATAGCATTGTAGAGAAATTCCACCATGACATCGGTTACTAGTGGGGAAACATGAGGGTGTTGCTGAGAACACTTCTTCAGTAGAGGAGCTAGAATATGTGGCGATCAATGAAGGTAGAGAAGACCAGATCTAAGAGAACTTGACTCACCTTATTTAGATGATGGATCGGGACCCAGGACGGGTTGTACCAAGTATGTTTGAGCTGACCGGGGAGTTCCAGCTGCAGCACCCTCCGACTTTCACCGGGGAGGGTGGGCCAGAGGCAGCGGAGTTCTTGTTAGAGTCTATCCAGATGATACTGGATCATCTAGAGACCCCCATTGAAAAGTGAGTAAAGTTGTCCGCTTATATGTTGCAAGGTTAGGCAAGGCATTAGTGGGAAATTCAGGCTCAAATTGAGAGGGCTGAAGGAATGTCATGGAAGGTTTCTCAGTAAAAGTTTCTAAAGCATTTTTACCTAGAGACCTTGAGACAAGAGCAGGCTGAAGAGTTTATGAGCCTGACTCAGAGATCGCAATCGGTGATGGACTATGCTAGTCGCTTCACTGATTTGAGACGCTTTGTCCCAGTGTTAGTAGGGGATGAGGCAGTAGTAGCAAGGAATTTCCAGGATGGGCTGAGACATGAGATCAGGTCTCAAGTAAACATCTCCCGCTTGAAAAGGTTTGCAGAGGTAGAAGATCAAGCACTAATCTCGGAAGGAAACCTGGAGGGAGCTTCAGGTAGTGGGCTTGTGGATCTAGTGGGGCAGATCAATGGTGAAGCTACCGATGGTCAGAAGCGATTCCATGAGAGCTCACAACATAAAAGAAGTGTGGAAAGTGGCTGGTAGAGAGGGTCATCCTCTCAGAGTGGAAATCAGCTATTTTGATATAAGTGTTGTAGGCTGGGGCATATACGTGGTCTGCGTCCTCGACCTCCAGTCAAGTGCCGTTCGTGCGACCGGATGGGACATGTGCAGAAATTCTGTAGGAAACCCTAACATGTGGGCGAGTATGATGGTGGAAGGTAGGTACCAGATATGGGAAGGGGATCAGTTGCCCCGTATCGGGAAGGCAGTTGAATCTCCACGGGTGGTACTGGAAGAGGCGGTGGATGTGGAAATCTTGGGAAGGATCTCTCATGCCACCAGGATAGTACAGCGCAGGGCATTCAGGCTGGAGCCGAGGGTAGAGGGGCAAGTCAACTTCAGGTAGTTCAGTTTGCGCCTGGTGATGGCGAGGCAGGACCGTCGAATGTTCGAGGTATGATCCTTGTAGCTTCTACTTTTTCTAGTGTGTTGTTTAAAAAAAGTTCCACACACTCTTTTATATCTACTCAACTTGTGGTAGCACTAGGTTTACCTATGGAGGGGGTGTGTGGGGTGATTTCAATTGACAGTCCGTTGGGGGTGTGGGTTGAGGATATCAAGCAGTGCAAGGGATGTGCCTTGGAAGTTGGTGGGTATCGTTTTCTGTGGGGCTTGTTCACTCTCGAGATTTAAGGGTTTGAACTAACCCTAGGAATGGATTGGTTGGTGTTGTATCGGGATCACATAGACTGTTATCATCATAGAGTATCATTTAGGTCTCTTGAAGGTGACGCGTATTCCCACCATGGCGAATGGGATATTCGAGCAGGGTGTGCAGGGCCGTTTTATCAACAGATGATTGGACTCGCAGCTCAAGTGGAATTTCTCATGCTTGATGATGATGAGGAAGGGGAACAAACTAATTTCCCTCCGTTGGTAGATCGGTTTCAGGAAGTGTTTCCTGAGGATTTCTCGGGGTTACCCCCTGAGAGGGATGTTGAATTCACGATCGAGTTGCTGTCGGGAGCGGAGCCAGTTTCTATTCTGGCACATAGAATGGCACCAGCATAACTCTAGGAACTGAAGGTTCAGATTGATTATTTGGGGCGTAAGGGGTTTATCCATCCTAGTATGTCTCCTTGGGGATCTCCTATTCTTTTTACAAAGAAGGACGATGGGTCGTTAAGGCTTTGTGTTGACTATCTAAAGTTGAATCAGATGATGGTGAAAAATCGGTACCCTCTTCCTATAATTGATGACATGTTTGATCAGTTGAGGGGTGCATCAGTGTTTTCTATGATTGATTTGAGGTCGGGTTATCACCAGTTGAGTGTGAGGTCTTCTAACATACCGCAGACAGCTTTCCGGAGTAGGTACATGTTGTTTGAGTTTTTAGTAATGCCTTTCGGCTTGACCAATCCTCCGATAGTGTTTATGGATTTGATGAACCATATCTTTCATACCTACCTAGATTTGTTTGTGGTTTTCATTATAGACAATATCTTAGTGTACTTGAAAACTCACGACGATCATGCCCAACATCTTGACATCATCTTGGGTACGCTAAGAGAGCAATGACTATACGCCAAGCTATCCAAGTGTCAATTCTGGATAGGTGAAGTAAATTTTTTGGGTCACATTATCTCGGAGGCATGTCTTTATGTGGATCCAGAGAACATTTAGGCAATTATATCTTGGGATCATCCCAAGAGTGTTTCTGATGTTCAATGTTTTCTTAGTTTGGCTGGGTACTACCGAAGGTTCATTCAGGACTTCTCTCACTTGGCAGCACCACTTTCAGGCTTGACCAAGAAGGGAATCAAGTTCGAATGGTCTGAGTCTTCTGAGAATGCCTTCCAAGATCTGAAGAAGCGGCTGACGACCGCTTTTATCTTGATCTTACTCGAGCCGTGTAAGAAGTACATCGTGTTTTGTGATGTGCATGGAATTGTACATGGGGATGTGTTGATGCAAGATGAGCTGGTGGTTGCTTACGGGTCAATGCAGTTGAGACCCCATGAGAGAAATTATCCTACTCATGACCTTGAGTTGGCTGCAGGTAGTGTACACCTTGAAGTGATGGTGTCACTATCTGTTGGGAGAACGGTTTACCGTGTTTAACGACCATAAGAGTTTAAAGTACATCTTCTCACAGCAGGATCTGAATCTTCGGCAGTGAAGATGGGTTGAATACCTCCAGTCTTTTGAATTTGAGTTGGTGTACATGCCGAGGAAGGGAAACAATGTTTCTGATGCTCTGAGCAAGAAGGTTCAAAATCAGATGGTTCAGGAGTCTAGCACCGAGTGGAAGGTGATGGATTTGTTTGCAGAAATGCACCTGGAGGTGCAGGAGGAGAGTGATCAGGTCACACTTACTTCTTTAGAGATGGAGTCAACGCTTTTAAGTCGAGTTAAGGAAGGCCGTATTGATGATACTGAGTGTTTGATCATGAAGTAAATGCTTAAAGGTGGGGAGCTACCTTCTGGTTGGGACGTCGGTGTGGACGGAGTTGTTTGTGTTTGTGATTGTGTGGTTGTCCCAGAGTGTATGTGGGAATAATTTATGCGTGAGTTCCATGAATTAAAGTGGGAAGTGCATCCTGGTTTGACCATGATGTACCGTGATCTCTGAAGGAAGTTTTGGTGTCTTGGGATGAAGAAGGAAGTTGCGGTCTTTGTGGCATGGTGCCTTACCTTTCAGCAGGTGAAAGCTGAGCATCAACTCCCAGGTGGTTTGTTGCATCCATTGCCCATTCTGGAATGGAAGTGGGATGATGTGACAATGTATTTTGTCTTGGGATTTCTGAGGATGCCATAGAAGAATGATGCAATATGGGTGGTTGTGGATCGGTTAACGAAGGTGGATCATTTCTTACCGATTCAGGAGACCCTTATAGTCGACCAGTTGGGTGAGATGTATGTTCGAGAAATAGTGTGGTTGCATGGTGTGCCGCGTACCATAGTTTCGGACCGAGATCCGTGTTTCACATCACGTTTTTGGTAAGGGTTGCAGAAGGCACTTGGTACGCAGGTGTTTTTGAGTACGGATTTCCACCCGCAGACGAACAGGCAGTCAGAACGTATGATCCAATTGTTGGAAGACTTGTTAAGAGCTTGTGTCTTGGACTTGGTGGTTCTTGGGAGAGAAACCTATCATTTGTCTAGTTTGCTGACAACAACAGTTTTCAGGATACGACTCATATGGAACCGTTTGAGATGCTTTATGGGAGACCATGTAGATCTCTGTTGTGTTGGCTAGAGGCTGGTTAATCCGAGTTGTTGGGGCCAAGTCCTGTGCAGGAGACTTCCGAGAGAGTTAAGTTGATCCGGAAGTAGATGGCTACGGTTCAGAGTTGGTAGAAGTCCTATGCATATCAGAGGCGTAGACCTCTTGATTTTGAGGTGGGTGATAAATTGTTCCTTAGGGTGTCTCCAAGGTTGGGTCACTGACGGATTCAGAAGTAGGGTAAGTTGGTACCCAGGTATGTGGGACCTTTTGAGATTGTGGAGAGGATCAGACCAGTGGCATACCGATTGGCTCTTCCACAATGGTATGGTGGGATTCATGATGTGTTTCATGTGTCGCAGATTCGATGGGGGAGCAGGAATCGGATATGCGGGCTCAGTGGCCCGAACTCTTCTCTTCAGTGGATCAATGAGGCTTGTAAGCTCAGCTCGAGGGCAATCCATTATAAAGGGGGAGGTTTTAAGATCCTGGTTTTTGGAAAGGTATGTTTTCATTATGTTTTGGTTAAATCCCTTGTTTCGAGCTTCAAGGGATGTTTCCTGAATGTGTGAGAGGCCTTGGGGATGTTCCGGGGGCTCAGGGAACGGAAGAAAGGAAATATGGGCAAGACAGGCCAGGGCGCACGGCCTACACACAGCTAGGAAAACCGTGCGGCTTGCCCAGGATAAACAGTGCGACCTTCCTCCTCCAGACAAAAGCATGCGCACAGTTTTCACACGGTTTCCCAAACCGTGCATCTAAATCATGCGACCCCTCCTCCTCCAGACAGTGGCATGCACATGGTTTGTGCACGGTTTTCCAAGCTGTGCGGACATACCACGCGACCACTTAAAGTTGGGAAAAAATTAAAAGTTTTCCACTCCGGGCTTTAAAACCCCACTCGGTATTTCCTCTCATTTCCTCTCTCTCCACCCTAGGCACCAACCAAAACGCCCAAAGGCTCCAAGATACCGATCTCCTTCAATTCTAAGGCGTTTTTTGTGACGTTGGTTGCAGATTGAAGCTCCGGGTAATTCTAATCCCATCCATGCTTCTCTTTTTTGGTTTAGGGTTTGTATCTTCTCTCCCTCTCATTCAAAAGATCTAAAACCCTAACTTTTGGGTGAGTTTTAGGTTGAACCTCCAAAGGTTAGTCAGATCGAGGTATAAGGACTTGATTGAGAGTGCGTTCAACTATGTTTTCAAGGTAGGTGGTCTACAAGTGATATCCCATAGTTATTTGGGTATTTTTGCATGTTTAGTTGTGTTGTTTATTTCCTTTGGTTATGTTTTGGATAACCTGAGAATGTTTGGTACTAATGGTGTTTAAAATGGAAAATTGGAACCCTAATGATCCCCGTGGGATGTGTTGGGATAGACTTGACCTAATTAGGGCCATCCATGGGATGTGCCGGCTTTTCCCAGATTTATGGTTTGATATTAAACAAGTGACCTTGTTGTAATGAATTGTAGAGCCCTTTATAAAAATGTTGGCATGATTGGTTTAACTTGTAATAGAAGTTAGGTGATGCACCTAGACTTAGAAATAACCTAAGGGTTAAAGTGGGATGGGTTAAATGTTGATTCAAGGGAGTGATGAACGAGTTAAATGGGTTAATGAGTAAACTGATTAAAGACCATAATGGGATAGATTATGGGTTAAATATTGAATGCTTAGTGAGATAGGAATAACACATGGGAATTGGGTAAATGGTTAAATGCTGTGAAATGGTAATGTGTTAATGGGTTAAGGCATTATGTGGTTTCCCATATGGGTTGTTGTGAATAGTGGTTTCTAAAGAGAAATTTTTTGGATGGTTGATGGTTACTTATATATAAGCATGTGCACATGGCTTCGTAGAGTGGGGTATGACTTGAGGATCTACGCCCATGGGTCGAGTGAAGACTGAGGTTCTATACTCCACCCTAAATGCACAGGTTAAGAAAGGGGACTGAGGGTCTATTCTCCTAATGGTTGCATCCACCCGAACTGAGGCTTCGAGGTGAGGTTGTGGTTTCTATGAGGGGTTAGTCCAAGTGAGATAGGATAACAATGCTTTTACCATCTAGCATGTTATTGTTGGCCTTAGACCTATGTAACACAGTGTATGTGATAAACTAATGGAAAGGTGATGAAATAGTAAATGGTTATAATGGGTGTGAAATGAATGTTAAAGGAAGTGGCATTGGCTTGGCTCTAAACTGGAAAATGGTACCTTAGATAATTACATGGAAATTATCATTCATATTCCTTTGCATGCACTGTCTATTTAGACTGGATATTTTGTAGACACCGTTGGTGGTGGCCTATTGAGTTGTACTCATACCCTGCTTGGGACGCCATTGGGTACCCGAGCAGACTTCATGTTTGTAGGTCAGGAGAAGGGAAAAGGTCCTTTCTAGATAGCGAGTGTACATGGGTAGCACTTAGTGGAGGATTCATACTTGGAGTCAGACAATTTTGGGGATTTTGGCCATTGTCTTTATTTTCGGGTTTTGTCCACTTTTTCACTTGTAGTATGACATGGCATATTTGTTATTTGGAATTGGTTGTTATACATGTTCCTTGTTATTTATTATTGTTTCCACTATTGGTATATTTCTGTTGTGGCATACTCTAATAAAAAAGGGGGTATAGTCTCCCCACTTGACTACATAGACCCCCGCTGCTAGTCAGAAGCCTTTGGCATACGGGGAGGCGCGCTTAAGGTCATGTAACCACCCGGATCGGAGCGCCGGTTTATTGGCTTTTAGGTTGGGGACGTTACACCCAATTAATGCCTCTATTTGGCCCTAGGTTGGTGAATAGATCCATGGGTGTAAAAATAAAAATAATTGGAGGAATTAACCTTTATAAGAAAACAAAAATCAAGACATAGAATGAATCATCCACAATAAATACAAGATAAAATATAAAATAGAAACCCAAAGCTTCCACAAGCATGTATAAATAGAACTCATACATGTTGAAATATCTATGGTCAATACGCAAAAGGAATGCTAAAGAAGAGACACATCAATTATCCAAGGGTTCGGGCAAGAAATTTCCATGACAGTCCATGTAGTCCTCTTGGAAACCTGAAAATAGTTTTATATATGTAGGGTGCACATATAGGTTTACCTAGTAGGAAATACAAAGTATATTGTGGAAATGTGAAATAATCATACTAATGCTCCTATGAAAAACAACATAACCAAGAAGCACCTAAACATGTATACTAATCAAACCCAACCTCACCAAAGAATTCTCACCAAATAAAACAAGTATAGTAATATAATATAACCCAATCATATTGATAAGGGAACCCACACCGATTTCTTACTGGTATGCCACTCTCACACCCCAACATCGTATATCCTAGAACTCCCATCTCTTTTGTATACCACACCACTGAAAAACACAGTCACAACACACCTCACCCATAGAGATTTTGGTTTTCTACCCCACACAAATGACCACCCACATCTCTCCCAAAAGCACATGGGCTACTATAGTAGAAGAATGATCAAGTCTCCCCTGAAAACAGTTGGGCCATCACGCCTCATCTTGAAGACACATGGGACACATATCACCTTTCCATAAAACATCTAGTCTATCACATATAACCCGAAGACACCTATTCCATCACAACTACCATCTAAAGCACTAACACACCTTTTTCTATCACATCCTATTCCATAACAACCTCACCTAAAAGAGGGAGAGGGAAATAGTGGGTAACCATTCATCAATACTCCTCACCATATATTGGACAAAATACCCCCCGTATGACTATGCGGGTGTTTGGAATGTAGTGATCAACATGGGTGGGGTGCGTATTGAAACCAAAACAATATACAAGTATATATTTAGTATCAAACACTTAGTACTAACCTATAGGCTAACAACCAAACCAACCAACTCATAAAACCTATCACTTTTACTCCCATCTCAAAATGCATTTATTTATATATCCAATAGTAATTTTAGAATGTGAAGATCCATGATTAACTAACACAACTTCACATTTCCTATACCTTTAATACCCATTCATTTCATTATTCAGAGTTAACCACATTTAACCAAACAACCTACTATTTAATCTTTCTTTTACCATTTCCATTCCATTAATCAATCCATACCATTCTATTTAAAACCTTATTAATAATTTATTAATTTATTCTATCACTATTTGGGAATCTTCCACAACATAACTACAACCTCACCACCAACAAATCAAGGCCAAACCAACTATCACCTTACTGATTGAAAATCATGGCTAAAAAACAATCACCCCACCACCCTAAAACCACTACCAACAAAAAAACTACACCACATTCCCCAACAAAAAATTTCCATCCCATAATCATGACCACACATCACAACACATAAATATTTTTTTCAAAAATTTACTGATGATATATTATCAAATAAGAAAAAATATAGGGGAAACTATTTCATTAGAGAAATATAAGTGGTTAAACAATTTCCCCATTAGGGTGAAACCACAATAATCAAAAAAATCAGAACAAATAAGGGTTCCAAAAATCATTTCAAATAGCTCAAAAAAATCCACCAACGACCACAATTTTTAGTGGGGTGTTTATCCCACACATTACATCACATCATAATAGCATCGAAGCTGTAAAATCATGTGAAATAACCAAATTTTTATCCATTTAAATTCAAATTAACATATTCTTTATCATTGATTAAGCCGGAAAAATATAATCCATGGATAAAAATGTTAACACCTCCCACGTGATGCAAAATAAGGGAAAATAAGGGGAAATCCTACCTCAAAAAAGCTTTCCAAATTTTTATGCACTATAGGGAGAAGAAGAATTTCCATAAACCACAATCAAACCCTGAGATCCATAAATCTACCTAAACCACATCAAAGACCATCAAACACAACCCAAATCACACCTCAAACCAAAGAAACACCACCACACCAGATCCATGGGAGATTAATAGAAGAAAAATAATGATAAAGAGAAGTGAAATAACTAAAGATCTGCCATATATCACCAATAAAAATCCACCAGGATTAAAAGATCTAAGAGGGATGAATAAGGGATCGAAGAACACCTCATGTCGCCTAGGTTTTTCTCAATATGAAAGGATGAAGATAGAATTACCGAATGAATAAAATTTAGGCTGAAAAATAATTTTAAAACTATACTATATTGGGGGATTACATGATGTGTAATGAAATTTAACATCATGAAATCCCCAGTGTTCAATTTCTATGGAAAAAGAAATCTCACATTCATGTTATTTTATTTTTCTAACCTTGATATATTACACTCCATGAAAACCGTCTTCATGTCATGTAAAATATTTAAACTTCTTGAAACCTCCTAGAAAATCCCTAAAACCTAATTTCACATCATGCAATCCAGTAACACGACATGCAATTTCTATTATTCCATACTTTAGAAACCAAACTTCTCTAGACTCCCTAAGATCCTCCTCCGAACACCTCCAAAAAACACAACACTGCAATGTAACTAACCAGGAAGGAACAAACTATCACATTAGGTACTTATCAAATGATTATCACCCTAGAGAATCCAAAACTAAGGCCAGAATGAAGGGGGTATGAACAACCACCCCAAGAGATACCTCTCAAGGATATTATCACCTTAAACACTACCACCAGCCAAACATGACAAACCAAATGACCACAAAACACAATGCACTACCACAAATAAAACCATATCAATCCCCACTCATACCAAATGAACATACTCTATAAAAATAAAAGTACTATATTGAACACATGAATCAAGGAATTCTATCCTGCAAGTCAAGATACTTTCTGGTTGGGGTGTCACGGACTCACCCACATGGGTTTTATCGCATCAAAATTAATTCATCTCGATTAAAAATATGGCCCTTAAATTTTCATATGACATAAATTTATCACACATCACACCAAGAACACTACAACCCAATGGGAAATAACTCATCACATAAAAAAATACAAAAAAACTTCATATCAATAAGAAAAATAGAGAGAATATAAACAAAAATTAAATCCAGGTACTGGAAACAATATCTGTCTCTCACTTCCATGTACTCCCCTCCAAGCTACCATGTCTCCAAAACATACAAACCCAATGAAAATTTCATCCAAGAAATGTCTTATCTTGGAAATCGTGGATCCTTACTGGCCATTCCCTGAACTTCATGTCATCATCAATATCCAACTCTCACTAGTCAACTATATGAGAATCATCGTGATGATACTGAAGAAGCTGAGAGATGTGAAAGATGATGTAGACCCTCTCCAACCATGGTGGAAATACCAAATGGTACCCAACTTCAATAAGTCTCCCAAAAAAATCAAAGGGAAAAAACATGGGATAAAGATTACTCCCTATACCAAAAAACTAATTCTCACATCGATGGGAAACAATAAAAAAACAAGGTCCCAAAACTCAAACTCCAAGAGCCTCCTTATGCAATAAGTATAATCCTTATGTTGGCCCTATACTGCATTTATCATCTCATGAAAAAAGTAAGAATTCTCTATCATGATCTGGACCACATCAGAACCATGAATGGCTATCTCCCCAACCACTATCCAACATAACAGATCATGAAATTCTTTCATAGAAACCCTCAAACATGTCCATTACATTGGATTAGTGATAAATATTATTATAATAAAACTCTAACAAGTGTAACTGTTATACCCAAGATCCACCAATGTTCAAGATGCCCACCAACAACATATCATCCAATGTCTGGATAGTATAATCCATCTACCCATACTAATGTGAGTGGAAAGCAAAGTTGAGGCATAATTGGGTGTTAAAATCATGCTGCAATCCCCTCCAAAATCACGAGGTAAAACATGTGTCATAATTAGAGACAATGGATCTTGAAACTACATGAAATCTCATCACCTCATCTACATTCTTCTTAGCCAAATCATCCAATGCGCCTGACCACTTGATCACTATGAAGTTGGCCGATTTCATCAACCGATCCACTATCAACTAGATAACATCACAACCCACCTATGATTTGGGTAATATTATGATTTATTACATAAATATTTCATCCCATTTCCACTTAGGAACATACAAGGGATGCAAAAAACCACCAGGAACATGATTCTCGTCTTAACTTGCTGGAAAACCGTGCACTTTTCCATAAACTCTACCACTTACCATTTCATCTCAGTCTCCCAAAACTGATTCTTGAGGACACAAGACATTTTGGAAAGTTCTGGGTGTATTTAAAAATGTGAGTTATGAAAATATTGAAGAAATCTATTTCATAGTGCTACCAGAAAAAACAAACGTCAATGAAACAATATCTGGTTCCAACCATCCTATGACCATCCCTTTAGAGCATCACTATAGATAGTACGATCACACATCACCTCTACCTTTGGTTCACCCTAATGAGACTCTTACACTTTCTATATAAGATAATATTTCACCATCATCTGAAACAAACTACCTCTACCACCATCTACCATTTCATCTTTGTGTATGGCAGTCTACTCCTTCATTTCTCTCTAGGATTCCACAAAATTCTTTATAACACCCTTCCTCAACTTCCTGCTC
Organism: Viscum album; assembly: GCA_963277665.1. Taxonomy (NCBI): domain Eukaryota; kingdom Viridiplantae; phylum Streptophyta; class Magnoliopsida; order Santalales; family Viscaceae; genus Viscum; species Viscum album. Next base: position 996,969,231 of record OY728164.1, read on the forward strand.
AAATTGTCAGCCATAAAATTCAATTTTTATGAGGGGTAAGAGATATCAAAATCATAATACTATATAAACTCCATACACCTTTACTTCCACATGTTGAAATCTTACAAGGAAAATATATACCTCAATCTCTTGTGATTGGTAAAGATGACAAGGTTATTCCCAATAAGGTAATTTTGTCATAACTTCTATGTACATAAAACCAAAAATAGTTCCAAATCATGGGTGGAATAGTTACACTCACGGGGATGTAAGTACCTAGACCCATAATATATCACTACCCTTTGCAACATCAAGACACACCTTAATACTGGACAAGAAGCATAAAAAACACATGAAACATCACCCCTTCCATAGACAACTGGAATAATGGAACACTAAATGACTACCCATTTAGGTAACCAAACACTATCTATAACTAATCACTCCACACAAAATCATGAAATATCTTAGTCAAAGCTATCAATGGGTCTGAAAGTTGAGAAAAATTGGGTATAATATTTTGATAATAGACTGCGATACTAAAAAAACTGTGAACCTATGCCATATTATTGGGTTCTTCCCAAGAAATAACTGCTTAAACCATTAATAGATATAATGCCACACCCTACTGAGACACAAAATTCCCATGGAAAGTCACCTCTCATGTTTAGAACATATAGTAAGAAAACATTCCATAAATCTGGTGTCGTCGAAGAAAATGAAAGACAATTTTGAGATGTTTAGAATGCTCCCACTTTGACCTTCAGTAAATCAAGATATAATTAATGTATATGATGATGAACTTATCTAATAACTCACGAAACATGGATTTGATAAGCGCCATGAACACAGATGGTGTGTTCGTAACAATGAATGGAATGAGTACAAACATGATGTTCCCATACCTGCATCTAAATGAATTCTTTGGGATATTTCCCTACTTGACCATCAACTGGTGATATAAAGACCACATATGAATCTTATAAGACCAACTCATCCATCTCACCTAGTCAAAAATATCATTTATCCTTGGAAGAGGGTAATGGTTATTGACCAACATCTGATTCATCCTCTAGTATTCTATACACAAACTTAGACTACTATCTTCATTTTTAAAAAAAATGTAGCACCCCATAGATACACACAGGGTTATATTAACCCTTCTGCGTCAGATCATATATCTGAATCCTAAACTCCAGCAACTGAGAATGATCCGTCCAACAAGGATCTATTGAAATCCGACAAGCATCAGGCTTCAAGTATATCCCAAACTCAGCATCACATCATGGGGATAACATCTCAACCTTATAAAAAAACATCACGGAACTCCCCAATGACTTGGGGAACCTCCAACATCTCAAAATCTACTAATTCCATAAAAAACTCATCTAAAAAGGATGTAAGGGTCTCCATATGCTAACTTCCCACATGAAAACTGCACTCACCAACAAAAACCACACTCTATACATATTCATATTAAAAAAACTATCCTAATGAAAAAGTCAATAGAAACACATTAAAAATACAACTATTAATTGTTGAGGTAGAAATCGTAGAGATTCATCTATAGAAAGAAAAGTTTTCCACATGACTGATGCGGCCCCATCATCTGTCTACACCCCAACACACATCAAACAAGCTGGTCTAGCCTCCGACTAGTGTACTCAACACCAGAGGAAAGGTAAACCTTTCTATTTCTAGTCCTAGAGAATTGTCTAGATTGGGTGCAATAAATTAGTGAATTGATCTAAAATCAAACAAGGAAAAACCATGAGTACTAAACAAATGGATTTCACCTCGAACAATCTATGGCCCCTCTATAATTGTGGCCTCCATTGCATGCAACTAGACACACTTAGTCCTCTACCTAATTGGTGACAACCCCCTCCTCAAATTGGATCAGGTATAGGTCCCTGAACATGAGGAACATATTGAAGATGGACTTTACCAGCTCTATCATCTGTCGGTGAAGAAAACGCCTAATTCCATTGTAGTTTAAAGGACCTCAGTGGAAACTTTTGCAGAGGCTGGAGGTGAACCCATCAATATCGAAAAAACTAAGGTCCAGGAACCAATAGACATTAATTCCGGAGATAGCCATAAACCCAATAACCATAACATGCTAGAAAAAATATCCCATGGAAATAATAATACCTACTGGAACCAATATTGTAGAAAGGAAGATGCTGAGGTTGAATCCCCATTAGTAAAAAACATAGAGTTCCTAGAGCCCGAGACCTACCACTAAGAACATTGCTCCTTGTGAAAAGCTACTGGTTTCCCTCTAGTAGTAAAACTCATTTCCATTGTGTCTAATAGATCAACTATTTATTCATCTGAACATCCAGGTACATTGGAATTTAAAAGGAGTAACTAGATAATTGATAAAAGGATGGAGTGCCTCCTCAAGATTCCTTGCCTGAGACTCCTCATATGAAAAAATATATGGGGTAAAACATAGAATCTCTTTGAAAATGATCCCCAAATCATTCACAGAAATGATCCCCTATTGAATTTAAATAATCCACCACCACATCACTATCTTCATGGTTGACAGAAGTAACTCTACCCAGAACTCATTCTGAAAGATAACCCAGAAAACGTCTACCTCCTTCAACTCTCCTAGATACAACATCCAACACTGACATGAAACTCCTTTAATATGATGAACTTCCAATGGGGCTCAGTACTCTGTCGAGTCATAGATCAAAATGAAAGGGATCTCGAGATCCTCTCTCCAGTTCTCTTTCTCCACTTCTAAAACACTACCCTTGTACTTTCCTAAAGTCTACCACTATAAAGCTTTCATTTCCATATTCCACTGATCATCCTACTCAAATGGATAGACACTATTGATATCATCCAAGTCATCCTGGTAAACCATAACTACCTGATCCTCATGAAAACAATTACCAGGCGTCATATCTGAAAGAAAAACAAAGATTTCCTAAGACTAAGTAGTATAGAATTTTATTAATATTTATTTTATTTCACATTATTTATTTTGACATTCCCAAAACAACCCAGTTCAAATGACAACACAATTCATCATGATGCATGTACCTTTCCTAGTTCACTACACTACAAATATATCCACCTCACTTGGCTATTCAATAATCTTAAAGTGTATGCATTAGATCATGGGGACCCTAAAATCACATTTCTTAAACATTCGTCTTCGCCTATGTCACACACTAAGGTCAACTATAACCATTTTTATACCACCCAATGAAATCCTAACTTTTCATACCTCCAATCAACATCATATCTCTCAACCATACACTATAATAGCACTCTGTCTTGACCCCTCCCCCCAAAGATCCACAATGAGGGGAGAGAGATAACGACCCTCTAGAGTCCTACCTTTAGTAGGACCCATGTTGGAGACTAGAACCAAGGGTCTAAAAGTCCTACAAAATTGGAGGCATTACCCTTTATAATACCAAATGAACGTGATATAGAATGAATCATCCACAAAAACTCCAAGGAATAATATAAAAGAGAAACCTAAAGAATCCCACATGCATGTGTAAATTGAACTGATAAAAGTAAAATTGTCTAAGGTATATACCCAAAAGTAAATCTAATGTAGCGAAACCACAAATATCCAAGGTTACAAGCTATAAATTTCAAGCACAATCTGTGTAGTCCATCTGGAAACCTAAAAACATATTTATATACATTGGGTGAGAAAACCAGAATACTCAATAGGAAAACCAATGTCTCTCATGGACATGTGAAAGAATCATACTAATGAAATTGTGAGAAAATTTGAGAACCAAATTTCACCTAAACATGTACACAAACCTACCCCAACCTCACGAAGGCACTATCACTAAATAAAACAATTAAAGTAATATAATATAACATGATCACATTTATAAGGGTACCCCGCACCACTTTCCTAATGTTATGATACTCTTACATCCCAATGTCATACATCCTAGGGATATCATCTCTTCTATATACGAAACATCCCCACAATCATGGTCATAACACACCTCGCTCACAGACACCTAGGATCACCGCTCCATAATAATGGTCACACACACATCACCTGAAAAGACTCGGGATATTTCTTTAAAAGCACAGTCACATCTTGCCTAAAAACATATGGGTCGTCACACATCATCCCAAAGACACCTGGGACACATATCACCTTTATCAAAAACACTTGGCCAATAAAATATAACCCATAGACACATGGGCTATCAAAACCACCATCTAATGTACTAACATACCTCCAGACATTAGATCCTATGTCATACCTACCTCTATTGTAAGAGAGAGTGGGAAAGAGAGGGAAACCATTCACCTTTACTCCCCAATGAATAAAATATTACTCCATGTGACTATGTAGGTGTTTGAAAAGTAGTGTTCAACATGGGTGAGGTGCATATAGAAATCAAAAAATATAAATGTATATATATAGTATCAAACACTCAATCCCAAACAATATGTTCACAACCAAAAAAACCAACTCAAATCACATGTCACTTTTTCTTCCGCCTCTAAATGCACTTATTTGTATCTATAAAATCCATTTTAGAAGGTGAAGACATCTAATGAACTAAGGGGGCTTCAAATTTATTCTATGTTTAATTCCCATTCATTTAATTATTTTACATCAACCAAATTTGACCACAAAACTCACCATAGAATCATTCATTAACCATTTCATTTCCATTAACCAAACCAACCCAAGCCATTGAAAACATTATTAATAATTTCTTAGTTTGTTCTATCACATATCAAGCATATAGCACAACATAACTACAACCTCTCCACCCCAAAGTCATATAAAAACTAACTATCACACCATTACCCAAAAATCACAATAAAAAAATATCCACTCTCTGCCCTAAAAGTATGACAAAACATTATCACATCCCCACCCCAAAAGAATAGACGACAAAATATAATCCCCACAAGGCCAACCCATACATTTCATTACTACAAGAATGACCACACATCACAACACATCAATTTTTTTTTTAAAATTTACAAAGTGGTTTTTATCACTCAAGATAAAATACTAGGGAAACCACTTAATTTTCAAAATATAAGTGCTTAATCAATTTACATTTTAGGGTGATAATAAAATAATCAAAACAGTCACATCAAACAAGGGTTCCATAACTCATATCAAACCACATAAAAACCACCAATGACCACATTTTTTAAAGATACATTTAGATCATACAATCCATCACATCATATTATTATTAATGATGTAAAATCATGGATGATAAACCCCTTTTTTATCTTTCAATTCAATTAAAAAAATTCTCCGTCATTGATTAAGTAGACACAACCATAATCCTTAGATAAAAAAATCAAACCCCTCCAAAATGATGCATAATAAAAATAAATGAGGGAAAATACTACCTCATAGAATATTTAAAACTTATTATGATCCTTATATAAAATAAAAAATCCCAAAAACCACAATCACACTACAATAACTGAAGATATACATACACCACATCCCAAGACCATCAAACACAACTCAGCGCACACTGATAACCATAGAAACACCACCAGAGTTCATCCTAGGTAGATGAATGGTATCAAATGAGTGATAAAGAGGAGAGAACTCAAAATATATCAATTTTGTATCCATAATGAACATCCTATAGATTAATATAACAAGGAGGGATGAAAAGGAATCAAATAACACCTCAGTGCACCTAAAATTTTCCCAAAATGAATGGGAGAAGAGTGAGTGGACGAATTAATAAATGTTTATCTAAAAAATAATTTTACTAGTACACTGGATTGGTTGATTACATGTCTTGTAATCCCATTTTCATGTAAGGAAATCCTTGATGTTTGGTTTTGGCCAAAAAATGCATCACCTCTTCATAATATTTTATTTTTATAACCCCGATATATTATAGGCCATTAAACACCTCTTCTAGTCATGTTAAATTTTTACACATCATGAAACCTCCTAGAAAACATTTGAAACCAAATTTCATGTCCTATAATCTAGTTACATGTCATGTAATTTAACTTCTTAAAGCCCTTTTCAACATAACATATCCAAACACCCTCCGAGCCTCCTCAAAACACCTCCAACAACCAGAACTAGAAATTAATAGAGTGGAAGGAATGAACCATCAAAATATTAGTTGTTATTGATATTATATTCATGTGTTGGTAAAATAAATGTTTTTATTTGAATGAAAATGAAATGTATTTAACTGTTTCAAAAATAATTGTTAGCATTAAATGATCAATATCAATTGATATAACAATTGTAAAAAATAAGTTTTGGTACTTGACATTAACACAAGTAAAACATAAAATATTTTAGAATAACTAACTTTTACCAATAAATATGTTATATATTAATAAATTTCTATTACTATAATTCATTTTTTTGTAGTGAGTTGGACATAGGTTTCGTAGTGGGGTGTCATAAGTGTGTGTGTTACATTTAAGTGTTAATGGAATCTTAGAGGTAGGAATGGATAATGAAATGTTGTGTATTTAGGTTTGTGGATTATATGTCAAATATTGTAAATATGAGGTTATAGAGTCAAGTGGTAATCTACGAGTGGTCTAAGGACTGAAAAGGATGTGATGAAACACTTGTGGGAGGTGAGGCTCGAGACCTTTGGATGGGTTTCAACTATCCCTACAGTTAGAGGTGACTTTGGAAATAGATTAGTGGTGGTTGTATTATTCAATGAAATCTTAGAATAATCTTAGATAGTGAAGATCATCCTCAATATCATGAAATCATCTAGGGTACACTAGGATAAGAATTTATATACACCCAGAAATTTAAATTCTATCTCTAGGTTTATGAGGGGTCTCCCTGGAGATGCACTCTTGGATAGTTTTTAGTGGATTCATACGATGGGATGTTCACCATTGAATGTTTACGAGTGAAGTCATCAAAATGGATTGGATGTTGAAGAATACCATGGGTCCATTCTTAGATAACAGGAACATGAAATAATTGTTTCAATATAGGATCTTACATTGGGACCTTATTGGTGGTCGGGTGTGGAATCTAGTGGATATGTTTGCGTGGTTGTGGAATTACTGTGAACAAGAGGAAATGTTTATAGATTAGTTGGAAATTGTATAGAAGACAAAGCCGATGGAATTGGAAAAGAGTTAACTGGGGATATTCTAGCTAGTGTTCACGTACAATGTGGCCATAAAAGGTTGAAGGCTGCATCCAATGGTTCGTTTGATAATGGAGAGTATGTTTGAGGTTTATGTTTTTATTTTTAGGAAAATATGGTATGTTCCTAGTTCATTAATGTAAAATGAGTATACATGTTATTTAATTGGTTTTATATGATGAGGATGGATGCGAATGATGATTGGCGTTATTATGGGTGTTGGGGTTTAGTAGGTTGGGATATGTGCTTGGTATGTTGTGGGTTCATATGTTCTGGTCTAGTTAGTATTTATTGATAAAAAGGGTGTTATGTGATGGAAGAATATGGGTTTAAGATGAAGCTTGTGGTGGGGTTTTCTAGAGCTTGAAGACTACCTAGGTAATGTTATAATAAATGATTTAGATGGATAGTCTTGGTTATGTGCCACCATGGTGTTCTGGTGTTGGTAATGCGTGTTATCTCAATGGCTTGGCCAATCGAGCACATTGAGTTAGAGGTTGGGACATGATATTTTTTCAAGATATTAGATGTTGAATGGGGATTTTGGTTAAAATTTGGTCACTAACATAGGTTATGTGTTGCAGATGGATGAAGAATGAGGATTCTTAAGGATGATAAGTATTATGGTGGGGATGTTTTAAGATCCTGCATCTGGATGGATCAATAATTTCTGGGAGAATTTTTATTTTCATCACCACACATTTCAAATAATTAATTAAGACCCATAATGAGAATAAAAGAGGTGGAATGCCTCAATGAATTTTTTTGGGAAAAGTAATGATGCTCTTTAGGTATACAAGTTTTTTTGAATGAGCTATAGAGGCTTGGATTTTTTTTTTCGTGTGTTTTGGGGGTTTTCTAGAAAGGGTGGATAGTTTGGTTTCACAGATACCTAGGATTAACATAAATTGATACTACATCATTTTAGAAGAATATTCAGAACATTAAAATAATAATATCCTAAGGACTGAAATAGTTTAGTGTAATTTAGATATTTGAGACAAATTCTTCAAATTGGGTGAAATATCTTCAACATCTCCGATAAAGATCTTCCCCTTTAGCACTCCTACTGATAACCTTTATTTATAACTTGGGGAAAGAAAACATAATAAAGTGGTGATCTCAGATTCATTTTAAGGGTAGTAAAAAGAGATACATATACATAACATAAGAATAAGGTTATTAGAACATGATCATAACATAGAGAATACAACCCTAAAAGTAAAAGAACATACAAATTTATCATAGTATAAATATTGGTTGTTCATAAGACGTGAATCATAAGGGAATCAAGATAATAATTGATGAAAGAATAAAAAAACATAAGAAATGTTATTCTGGTAGACACATGGACATATAAAATTAATTCTATAGTTGTTCTGGAATCGCTAACAAGGACATCTTAGTGGTATGAGTTCACTCCGCAAACCATCTTGGTAGTCAAGGTTCACTCCCAAGACCATGTTAGTGGATAAAGTAATTTATTGAACTAGGTTCACTCCCCATTCTAGTCCTGTGTTATAAATTGGGTTCACTTCCCATTCCATCCCTAAATTACTAAACTAAGTTCACTCCTCATACTATCCCTCTCATACCGAACCGAGTTCACCCCTTATTTCAGCCTTATTATATCGAACGAAGATCAATCATCATTCTATCCCTATCATACTGAACCAAGTTCGCATTTCATTATAGCTATATAATAATGAGTTGAGTTTATTCCTTATTCCATATTTATCATACTTAATTGAGTTCATTCCTTATTCCATCAATATCATACTGAACCAAGTTCACTCCTCATTCCATACCAATCATACTAAATTGAGTTTAATTCTCATTTCATCCCTACCATAATGAATCGATTTCACTCCTCATTCTATCCCTATAATAATGAAACATGTTCACTTCTCATTACTATATTATCATACCCATGAGATATAAATATCTACCCAATGCATTGGGGTGAGATATAGGTCCATAAATTCACATTGGAAAATCAAACATTCATGTACCACAACATAATAAAACAATTATCATATCATGACCCATAAAAAGAGATGGGTTTCACAAATATCATATCATAACCCATGAATGGAATTGGTATTTTAAAAACTTCATCCTATAATAAAGTATTGAAAGGATACAATATTCATAATAATTTCATCTTATAATTACCCATGAAAATAAATGGGTCACATAATCATTTTATCAATGTATAACTCATGGAAGAGAAGTGAATTTCATAAGAAACATGTAATCATAAACATAAACCATTAAAATAAAGAATAAGAATTTTCTACTTGGATTATATCCCCAATAAATCATAAACTATATCCATGTATTTCATATTAGATGGATTTTTTTGAAAGGATTTCTTAAAACATTTCGTCAATAAAATAATCTTGAAATATTGCAAAGTGTCTCATACAACATTGTAACAATCAAATAATAATCCCCAAGAAAAAACCACAATAAATGAAGCTCATAATATCTTTAAAAGAAGTTTATTCATGATATAACTTTTAAAATGTCATTATATACACATCATATAAGAATATAGGTTAATAACATTTCATGTGTCTCAATGAAGGAAAATTGAGACAAAATTATTTTACCGATTTTGCATCTTTTGAACCATAAAACCCATAAAAGAGATCCTAAAATGAATATGAAAATACCCATAAATTTAATAATAATAATAATTTAATAGATTCATGGGAATTATATAAACCACACAAAAAAATGGGTGGTAAATATGGAAAATATCCCATGAATATAAGAAAGTGGGATGAAATTCTATTACCACATGAGTAACTTTTAAATCATGATCCCCATTAAATAATAACATTAATTAAAACCATAGATATTCTAAAACAAATTAAATTAATGATATAAATTTCATAGGTCAGTATATACACCACACAACATGAATAAGTGGTGAATATATCATATATCTCACAGAAATAAAATTGAGATGAGAAAACCCTTACCTTTAGTCATGAACCTATTTGTACATATTAAAAAAATAATATTATATAATTATAAGTTTATTATAAATGTACCAAAGGAAAATATTATTCTACATTATACTATATATTATTTTATTATGACTTGATATTACCTGTTTAATAACAATTCAATTTTAAAGTTATGTTTTTGGTGATAACCGTTTTTTTATTTGTTCTAACTAGTTATTCTTGATCCACATACATGTAACATTATTTAAATATTTCCATAATTAAATTCATGACTTAAATATGATAAATATTCATTATATAAAAATTTATATCAATCTACAAAATTTATAAATATGAAATGGAAAACATCATTCACGGAGATGGAAGGCTGTGCATATGCACAAATAGTATTTCCACCCTTGTCTCGTGCATCTGGATCATGTCAGCTGCCTTCCACTACCTGCGGCCAGTTTCCGCAGGTCTCCTCCAGCCACTACCATCCGCCACCGACATGGCGCACCAGCGGTTTCTTCCGCGGGTCACCGGATGTGCTCTAGTGTCCGTTTGAGGTGTCGCCTTTTCCTACAGCTCTCCCGTGCTACCGCCATCATAGCATGACCCACTAATTCACGTTTCCATCAATATGAGGAAACCGTCCCGAGAGAATGGAGCATTAGTGAAGCGGCAGAGGGTATGATCCTTGTTTATTTGGCCCACAACCTCCACGTTAATGTTATAGCAAGAGGGAGAGGATTTAATTCACTAAATACAACATCAAAATAAACCCCCTACCTAGAAATGACGTTTGCTGGTGACAATCAAAGAAACCTCCTTCGTCGTTGTCATCGGTTTGTGATTCAGTGGCACTCATCACCGATTGCTGAAATCATTCTCATACTCCAAGTATATAGCGTCATGGTACTTTTCTAGAGCTTCGTTTCTTGGTGAAGTCGTGCTAACACCCCTCCCCAAGCTCCATATAAATAAGAGAGGAGAAGGAGTGTGACCCACATGAATAATTAATGAGCTTCATTAAATGAGAAATTAATGAACCTCATTTAATTCTCAATGGTTCAATTACACAATTGGTGAGTCAATCTACTTAATGACTTGACATATTGTTGGTACCACCAACATCGCACAACCATTGGAGAAAATAAAAATAAAATAACAATAAAATTGTTATTTTATTGTTCTTTTAATAGTTCCAAAAACTAACTTCTTCTCCCGAAAAACGTTGGTCAAAGTAAAGCCTCCTTTAAGCTAATCCCGACACTACAGATTCAATGGTGTTATCATATTTTCAATCAGAGCAATGAGTCAAAATATAGAAAATGCCGCCCGTACATTTATTGAACGTACCCGAATAAATGTTCAAGAAATTATTAACAGTCACCCTCAAGCTGCGCCGGTCGGGGTTAGGCTCTACCTAAGGGAAAAACGTCCCAAATAACTCAACGATACTCTTGTATTTTTAATCTGAGTTACCATTTAGATGTTATGGATTTTAACAATAAAATAATTGTTACTTAATTATTTTATTTACGGAAAAAAACTAACATCCATAGTTGGCCTGTGCTGACCAATGTTAGTATCTTACTAAAGAAACAATACCCTCATGAACTCATTGGTGGTCTCATATTTTTAATCTGAGTCAACATTCCTGAGTTATAATAAATTGAAAAATAAAATAACTTTATTTAACTATTTTATTTACGGTTATGCCTTTTTAGGGTTTTCTCACTAGAGGGCTATGCCGACTAAACATAAGATGCATATAGGTTAAACCCTCTATCATGAACAAAATGGTGCTCTCAGATTTCAAATTTGGGGACTCTTTTAAGAGTTATTTAACATTTTCAAGAAAACCACTCATGTTCACTATTTTAAACTAAACATTTTTTTGACAGATCTTTTCGAGCACTCCGGGCCTCAGAATTATGCGCCGTTAGATTTCACTATCTCAAAATAATTCCTTATAATTAAAAATTATATAGAGAAATTCCAAGACATTAAATTCTCCCCACCTTTGGGATTTACATCCCCAGAAGCCAAAAACAATGGAAAATTAAACAAAGGATTGTACCGAGCACGAATCTGAGCCTCCCACTCCCATGTACTCTCCTGGAGGTTCTTGTACTGCCACCTAACTCTTACAAGAGGGATCAACTATCCATGAAGGAATCGCTCCTATTGAACCTATATCTCCACCGAAAACTCCGTAAAAGTCACCTCATCGTTAAATTACAAATCACCCAAGTTGATAACGTGTGAAGAATCATGAAAGAATTTTCTAAGCTACGACAAATGGAAAACGGTATGATCCCAGTGCATCTACAGGGGAAGAGATAGATGTTACGACACCTCACCTAAACTAATGAGAATCTAGAAAGATACGATGAACCTCAAAGATAGATTACCACCCCAGCCAAACCTTCTCAATCATCAATGAGGTGAGCCCCATAAGAATACATGGTCTCCCTCCTCAGACTCCAAGGGTCTTAGTCCCATATAGGCATAATACTTTTTCTAGATCTATTCAATATTCACTTGATGACAAGTGAGACACCATGATACAAACACTTCCACTACTTCCTTTATCCCTGGCCAACAGTATTGATGCTGGAGATGCTGGTACATCTTCACCACTCCAGGATGTACCATTAAAGGGGATGTATGGAACTCCCTCAACACCTCATCCCAAAGCTTCACTAGGACCATGTTGTGTAATTTGAATATAACAACATGCTCCCCACCTCGATAAAATCTTTCAGGAGACCGTACTGCAGATAACTAAGAGCATCGGGCCTCGTAATCAACATTCCTACGTTGTGCCTCCCAAACTCACTGAAGAACTTAGAGTGTGACAGTCATAGACTGGAGGTAATTTGATCCATCATTATCCATGAAGGATATCCATAGATTGAATAGTTGATATGACGCCTCACTCAGCAGCTGTAGACCCGAACTCTTGCTGAGTGTGTCTGTTACCACGTTCCCTTTCCCAGGTGTATAGACTATCTCAAAGTCATAGTCCTGTAGGAACTCTAGCCATCATCATTGTCTCAAGATCATGTCCTTCTCTAAGAAGATATCTCTGAGACTTTTGTGATCATAGTAAATAGTAAACCGTTCACCAATCAAGTACTGATGCTACATCTTCAGCATAAAGACAACTGCTGCAAACTCTAGTTCATGGGTAGCATAGTTTTGCTCGTACTATCTCAACTACCATGAACCATAGGTGATCAATTCCCGCTCTTGAAATCTCTGCTAAAACTTCTCGTTCCACAAGAAAGGCTACCCCTACATTGTCAAAGATGAAAATGGTGCCGCTACATTGGAGAATTCAGGTAGAAATATCTGGTAATACCCATCCAAAGAAGAAGTCCCTCTCCCTTCATAGAGGTAATCCTGGAAACATATTTTGAAAAGATTTCACCACACTCTGCCACTACTATTGGGATATGAAAACTCAAAACTCTTACTGCCATGAGGGTAAGCTTATCTGACTCAAGAGTGATCAGCTGCACCCTCCTATGCATGAGTTTAACCTATACTGTCAGGGTTTTCTTTTTCAGCAACCTAAGAAAACCCATTCCAATACTATAGATATACTACATCCTTATAGCCTAATATAGTAAATTTGAATATGAAATGTGGATGACCAACCAATACCCAAAATAACAACATAAGGCATCGCCGCTTCCACCAAGAGGTTCCAACCAAAACTCTCATCTCAAGGGTCAAATCACACAGTCAACATAAGTGTGATTATCGAGTCTCCACACAAAGGTATCTCCGGACGTAAGGTTCAAGTCATTGATTTAACTAGAAACTCGAGGTCTTGAATAATATTCACAGAAAGAAGGAAGGTTTGGTACCTATGTCTATTAATATTAAATCTATTAGTAGACAAGAACCGTACCTCATATCATTCCTAGAGCCCTTGGGTCACACCTCTTTACCACATGAAACTACTCCCTTCCCCTGTCCTCCAGATCTCTAAGCCTGGTGGGGACCACATTGGGGTGGTGGTTATAACATGTAGAAATTTATACCAACTCATTATTATATCCTATATCCACTTCCATGTTTTCTACCCTACAGATTCATCTATCCCTATCACTTAATCTTCCTGAAACATTTTACACACCCATGTCTATAAGACTGGCGTCAGTTTCCTATATTCCCCCTGCTAACATTCACTAGCTGTATCTGGTCAGCGAAAGAACATTCAACCACAGATGTTCTCTCTAGCACCCTAATATAAGTATAAGTACATCTAGGAATAGTATTTTCTCGGATATCCCTAAACACACCTCGATCGGAGGTTCGAGCCCTGAAGCACTAACTATACTATATTCATCAAGTAATTGGGATGGTCGGTATGCCTTGATTAATACTCAGCTACCAACATATCATCCTTCCAAAGCTATAGAAGCTCTAGGGAACACTCAGCCGTTAGATTTTTGTAGCAAGAGACCCCCAACTCCGAGGAAGGTTTTCATGCTTGTCTACTGAAATTTCACCTCATCACAAGATCAGGGTAATCCCAACCCTGTCAATATCCTACTGAGGCACGTAGAAGGATCTTTAACAAGACCACCATCTATTCGAATGGTGCCCTAGCTATATGGAAACTAGGTCACCTCCTCAAGGCATTCATTAGCTGTATGTGAGTTGGGCTTGCCTTGGAACCTAAGGGGTATCTGATGCTGAAACATGTGTAAGGCAATAATCCTACATTTGTCCTCTACTGGTACTGCAGTTTGTAACTACTAACCAATGGTCAATGATATAGCTGGCACACTACCCAAATGTATCATCTCAGGAAACTGTCCATGTATCAAAGCCTCATCACCATGTGGAGCATCCTCATGGTCACACAATGATAAAGACTAGCAGCTAGGATCACAATATGATCTATTGGTTTTCCAACTAGGTGGAAAACTCTATCCACATCCTCTAACCAATCCTCAGCGGCCTGGGGATCTGTCTCCCCTCTAATCCTCAGAGGCCACATTCACTACAACTCATGCAACACGATCAGTCAGAATGCATGGTCTGCTAGTAGCATCTATTGCTGATCCACACTGGATCGCTCGGTGCTGATCCACATAGGATTGCTTGGTGTAGATCCACAAAGAGTGTCAAAAATTCTGATCCACATAGGGTCGCTCAGTGGGATTTAATCATGTACCTCTCGGGATTACTAGCTGGCATTCTACGTGGCGACATCTTGATAAGGAATAGGTGCACTACAGCCATTATGTTATACCTGGTGAGATGAATCCAATGAAACCAAGGAAATTTTTTTCCAAAACACACGCAATCAGTGTTTTCATGCACCGATTCAGAAATTAGAATTCATGGTCCTGGTGTATGGATACGTCGACCACCACACCAACACTAGACTCTCTGAACTTAAAACCACACTCAAATACGTAACACTATAGCTCCATTGGAAAGATCAGAGTACAATTTATTCAGTATAACTGACTCCTATAATACCACTTTGTGATGACGCATCCCCTGGGTCCCATGCTGTGACTACCCCAAGCCCGCCTTCCATAGGCCAGTGGCTGGTGACTAGCACCGGAAAGGCATATCCCTGAAACTGGAATACATTTCTTTTAAACCTGTACAAACACACAATCCAACATCACAACAAGAAGCAACCAAATAGTAAAATACTATAGTAAAAAGTGTACTGAAAGTAAAGGAGCCAGAATACAAGCCCATCAGAAAAGTACAAGTACAACTGAAAGTGAAAATTGATCTTGGAAAGTCCACCGAGGATCCTACTTGAAGGGTAGGTACAACTCACAATCAGTAGTCACTAAGTCACTCCACGTCAAATGGTCCACCTCTGAGCACCATCAAGTCTTGGCTCCCTCAAAATCAATCAAAAATATCTTTTGTCTGCACAAGACACAACAAGGTGCAGGTGTAGCCTGTGTTGGGGTGAGTATAACAATACTCAGTAGTTACCCCAAGACCCCCAAAGGACTCCCAGAGTTCCACAAAGAAAAAACCACAAAATAAGACCTCAATCACAAAGAATGAACCATTAGTCATCAACTCTACTTAGGTATATGCCAAAACATATTCCTAAGTTTTCAAAATATACTCATATCATACAAGTGGAAACATAAGCCTCCCACTTTTAATCCATTTTC
The DNA here is from genome assembly GCA_963277665.1 of Viscum album. NCBI lineage: Eukaryota > Viridiplantae > Streptophyta > Magnoliopsida > Santalales > Viscaceae > Viscum > Viscum album. The sequence continues at coordinate 996,985,491 of OY728164.1, forward strand.
ACAACTGATCCATGATAGAAGAATACCACAAAGGTAACACCCCGAAGGTAACACCAGGAAGGTAAAAGTACCTTAAAGGTAACACCACGAAGGTAACACCACAAAGGTAAAAGAATAAAAAAGGTAACACCACGAAGGTAAAATTACCACAATGGAAACACCATTACTGCAACACCATGAAGGTAAAATATTAATATCAAACTAGGTATATAACTTATGTACATATGTACCAATGACTATTCATAAAACAAGTTCATCTTATTCTGTCGAGAGGCTCTGCTGTTGACCAACACAGGATCAATAGATGCTGAGCCACACTGGATCTCTAGGAAATGACCCACATAGGATTGATTGTTCTTATCCCACACAGGATTTCTATGCGCTGACCCACACATCATCGATATATGCTAACCCACATAGGATCAATGTTCTTTCTTAATGTTAAATCCAGCCACTAGATTCCCGCTCATAGCCTGCTTGGTACTGGGAGAACCCTCCCCAAGCCATCAGTCATATTTCAACTGGTAAAAAGTCCCTCAAAAAGCATACCCATGGCACCCCTCCATCATAGGGCTCCCAATGTAACAGATGATGCGTCGATTGGACGCCTGGTCTGTGAGATTTGGGTACTTTTGTAAAAAGGTAATGGCTGGATTTAAGTCCAATCTAACCCATGTTGCATGTAAAACTCTATAAAAACTAACTTAGAGTATTTTTCAAGGACTAAATTGTAACAGGGTTCCTTATTCCACAGACGGCGAGTCGATCAGATGCCTGGTCTATTAGTTACACCCCTTTCTGTGAAACAGCGGTGATAACACCTCGGTCCGACCCGTCTTGGTTAGGCCCGCCAAAATATTCTAAATGGACCACTTCCAAAAAGGGATCCAAATGCCACTGAAGGAGTGTCAATCGAACACCCTGTTCGTCAGTTAGATGGGTTTCTTTATTCGGGGACAGATTGGGTCTGCCCCCAGTCTGACTTTGTCAGACTGGCATGACACAAAGGGTCTCAGGGTCTACCTGACCCCACCTAGGTCTGGATCATTAATGGTTAGCTTGGTTCACTAGGTTCGGCCCGTCGGGGTCAGCCTGATTTGGTAAGAGGGCCCGGGCCGCAGTTGGTCTGGCCCGCCAGGTGGGGCTCGGCCCACCCGCGCTGGCCTGCGAGTCTAGCTAGTCCTGCAGGTGGGTCCGGCCCTCAACCAGCCAGACTGCTAAAAGGCGTATTATTTCCACAAAATGGCCCCGCATTTTTGGGGCTGTTTCGCCAGTTGGTTGGGCGATTCCCTACCGCATGAACGGTCAACCATTTGGCCGATCGGGTTCTGCTAACACGGCGCGACATGAGGCCGCACCGCTCCTTCTTGTCACAGATGCTCTGCGCCGCGCCCTTCTGTCGCTCCCCCACTAGTCCTGGCTGCTTTGCATCGCTAGCAGAGCTTGCGGGCATCAACCTTGTCCCATGCGGCTAGCTCAGGCCGACTGCATTCCACCGCCCATGGCCGGTTGCCGATGGTCTCCTCCTGCCACTGCCATCCGAGTCCATCAATGTGGGCTTATGGTTTCTTTCATAGGTCACTAGATGTGCTCCGGTGTCCGTTCATGGTACCTTATGTTCTTACGACTCTCTCGAGCTGCCTCCGTCATAGTGTGACCAGCTAATTCGCATTGCCAAAAATTTGAGGAAACCGTCCCCGGAGAAGGGATAATTAGAGAAGCGGTGGAGGGTATGGGCCTTATTCGTTTGGTCCACGCCCTCTACATTATGTGATAGCAAGTGGGAGAGGATTTAATTCATAAAAGAAAAAATAAAAATATACCACTTACCTGGAAGAGACGTTCATTGACGATGATCGATGGAACCTCCTTCGTCGTTGTTATCAGTTTGTGATTCAGTGGTTCTTGTCACCACTCACTGAAATCAGTCTCGTCCTCCAAGTGGTTGGCGTCAAAATATTTTTCTAGAAATTTGTTGCTTGGTGAAGCTATGACAAAACATCTCCCCGATCTTTATATAAACAGGAGAGGAAAAAGAGTGTGTCCTGCATGAATAATTAATAATTTTCATTAAATGAGAAATTAATGAATCTCATCTAATTTTCAATGGTGCGGTTACACAATTGGTGTGTCAAGACACTTAATGACTTGAAATGTCATTGATCCCGCCAAATCCACTCATCTGTTGGATAAAAGAAAGATACAATAACTACAAAATTGTTATTTTATTATTATTTTAAAAGGTCCAAAAAATAAATTCTTATCCCAAAAAACTGTGGTCGAAGTGAATCCTCCATTAATAGAATCCTGGTGCTACCGATTCAACGGTTCTCTTGGATTTTAAATCCGAGAAACGAGTCAAAACATAGAAAATACCACCCGCTCATTTACGGAACGTACTCGAAAGAAGGATTAAAAAATTATTAACAGTCACCCTCAACCCATGATGGTTGGTTTTAGGCTTTGCCTAAGGTAAACACATCCAATCAAACTCAACGATACTCTAAGATTTTCAATCCGAGGTACCGTTTAGACGTTATGTATTTTAACAATAAAATGATTTTTACTTAATTATTTTATTTATGTTCAAAAACTAACTTCCATAGTTTTACCCGCGCTGACCAATGTTATTATCTTTATAAAGAAAGCATACCCTCCTAAGCTCATTGGTGGTATCAGATATTTAATCTGAGTCACTATTCTTGAGTTATAAGAATTTGTAAAATAAAATAACTTTATTTAATTATTTTATTAACAGTTATTCCATTTTCTGTTTTTCTCACTGGAGGTGTATGACAACTAAACTTAAGATGTACCTAGGGTAAACCTGCTCTCCTGAATACAATAGTTCCCTCATGTTTCTGATCTAGGAAACTGTTTAAGTGTCATTATATTTTTTTTAGGAAAACCACACACGCACAATATTTTAAACTTAACATTTTTTTGGAAAAGCATTCCGGGAACTCTATGCCTCGGAATCACACATCGTTAGATTTCACAGTCTTGAAATAATTTCATATAACTAAAAAACATTATACTGAAATTCAAGGACATTACCACTAAATTGAGTTGACTTCTTAGAATCCACCATTTTGGATGAAAAACAACCAAGGAATCCCTTTTGTGCATAAAAAAAGAAGTTAATAAAAATATTATTAAAATCTTTCCACAATATAGTGAAAAAAATTAATTTAAAATTAATCCCACATAAGGGACACGATGAAAGGTTTTTAAAGTGAAAAGGTTTAAAAAATTGAAATAGTTTCATATCCAATTTCAATGTTGAATTGGTTACAATAACCTATATTTGATTAATTGATGTATAATTGGTCTAATTATACTTGAAAAATAAATTAAAATATAGTTTAACTATATGAATAATTTAGATGAAAAATAATTTTTGAATTAAAATTAACTATTTTTTACTATTCATCATAAAAATAAAGTTCTCAGAAAAATAGAAAAAAATAACCTAAAGTAAATTTTGATATTTTGATTTCAAAAATTACATTTGTTTTCTCAAATAATAATTTTTAAAGTGTCAAAAAGTTATATATATAGTGGAATCTCTATTAAAAGGTGGTAATATTACTTTTTAGAAAAAAATATTTTAATTCATATTTTTTTTATTCTTATCTTATACCAATAAAATATATTGGATGAGTATAAAAATATTGATTTAATATAAAATATATATATTTTATTTAAAAAATTCGTCAAAATTTGTTTTTTTAATTTTATTGAGATAAAATATTATTTATAGATAAAAAATATTTTTCCTAAAAATGGAATTTCTATATTCTAAAATTGTTCTTACGTTATTTTCTCACTAATTTATAACCAAAGTATTCATTTACTATACATGTGTAAATCATAGTTTCATAATTTAGTCAACCAAATTAATATATTCTAGTATAACATCTATGAATAATTATAATAATATTTTTATAATAATATTAATAGTGTATTTTAGCATGATAAAATGTTGTCTTTCATGTTACACAAGATATCAAAGATACCTTGTATTATGCATAACTAAATCCAAACATAGTGTTTCATATATCACAAGCTAACATAAGGGTTTCATGTAGTGTACAGTTACCATGGTGTTTCAAATAATGCGATCCAAACATAGTATTTTTTATAATAGAATCTATATTTAGTGTTAAAAAATATAAAAAAGTTTAAATCAATTTGAATTTTCTTCAGAAAATATCTTATTTTTATAAGTGTAAATTACTTAGGAGAAAATATATAACAAATTTATTCTTATGAGGTTTTTAGTTCAATATAGAGTAGTCATAGTTGGGTTACACAACTAGATCATGATTTGAGGTAAACCTTGGGAGGGAAAAGGAGGATCCATGTGTGGTTGAGGGGGTTCTGAGACTTGGAATATGAGATGTTAATAGTTTAAGATAGACCATAAATCTTGTTTTAGAGAGGAGGTTGTTTTGACAATATAGTAGGAAGACGAGTTTTCAAACCATGTGGGAAAACTATTCGAAGCTCAGGGTGTTGAATAGTAGGGGTCTTCAAGAATGTTGAATGTTTTGGACAACCTTGCAGCTAGACCATGTGAGTGATGGACTTGCATAGATCCCACCACTATATTGGCACATAGTCTAGAAAATTATGCAGGAAAATCATGTCGCTGTCAAGATTTCATTAAAAAGGTTGATTTTACCAAAATTCCCCCTTGGGTATATCAACCCATGCACCCCTTTCTCCCCTATTCTAGGCACATACACCAAGGGGTTCCCAATCCCATTCCTCTTACCCCCTAATTTTTTGGGTTTTCATATGGTGATTTTTTGCTATTTGAGGTGAGTTATCCTCCTCTAGTGGCATTCGTTCTTCGTGTTTTTGTTTTTGTATTATTTTGGGTGTCCACCTTGTTGGTTTTTTTAATATTGCACGAAATCATGATCAAATAATCTATTTATCATTTTGATTTTGGTTGGATTAAATAAGAAGATATCTTTATATATATTCCACTTGTCATTTCATGGTGTTATGTTATGGTATGTGACTACAATAAATTTTCATAGGTTTTTTAAAATGAATTAATTTAATATTTCATCTAATTGGTATCAACTCTTGGGGATTTTACCTATAATGGTATTAAGAGTCCAATGTGGACCCTAAATTGGGTTTTTTTAGTTTTGATAAAATTTTATCAACTTGATGTCTTTATTGACATTATGGAAAGTTAGATTATGGTTAATTAATTAATTATAGTTGTTATAAATAATTAATTTTGATTTATTATTGGGATACTAGATCCTCGGTGGGGGGGGGGGGGGTGGGGAAGAGCATGATTTGGGGTCGAGAGGTTTGGATGGTGCTTGGGAGGGTCTTAGTAAGGATATTTTACCTTGAAAATGTTTTAGAAGCTTCCTTGATGAGGTAGGTGGTCTATGATCTTTACCCATAGTCTTAGTAATTTTTTTAAATGTTCATTTTGGTGTGCACCTTAGATACCAAGTGTGATATTATTCATCCCTTTATTTAAGAAGTTTTTTTAGGATTTATATTGATACCTTAGACATTCCACAAACCATGTTAGATTAATTGGTTATTGTGAGACAAGACCTATAGCCTCCAAAAGGCTGTTTCTGCCTTTGAGAAAAATAATGTTGTAGTTTTGAGTATTTGTAAAATATTATGAGGACTTTTTTAAATGGTTAAAAGGTGTATTGTGGGATTTTTATTTGGATTGTTTACATAATTGAAAAATTATGTGTTAAAATGATATTGGTTTAAATGAGGTTTTTAACTCCAAGTGGTTTAAGAAAAAGTGGATTTAAATGAATTTTAATTGTTGATTTGAAATCGGTGTGTCGTGCCCTTTTGAGAAATTTTTTTGATGACCCGTTTTAATTGTTTTAATGTGTAATGAAGGTCATTGAACTTATTAGATTTTCCAAGGGTGAAGACCCATGTTTTGAGGGGTGGCATACTAGTGTTTCAAATTGATGTTTTTTCTTCAGTTTTACGACATGTAAAGCGGTTAAATTTTATTAAGGCATATTTTTATTAAAGGTTTATTAAGACCTTGGTAAATGTTGTGATTATGAAAGTATGAAATGATTTAATTATGAAATTGGTTAAATGATAAAATTCATAGATTATGGAAGTGATGAATGAATTGTTAATGGTTAATATTGAAATTGATTGGGGATGGTTGGACATGACATTCCAAATAATGATTGGATTCATGGACAGATTCACCATGTTCTCTAACCAATGACTAATCATTTTGGGATGTGGTATTGACACTCCACTTCCTAGTTTTTCATAGGACAAGCCAATTCTAAAACCCCCTGGTGGACCATAGTTTTTTGGGGGAAGGACATATTCTCCTAAACCCAAGGTCATGGACATAGATTTATATATTATGATTAGGATGGTTTTACATGAGGTTTTGAGTCTTAGTTGGATTCATAGACTGGTGCTTCATATTTTCCAAATCCTGACCTAAGGTTTGGGATAGTTAGACATGGATTTACGATTCATGGTTGGATTTATGGAATTATTCTTCATGTTTTCCATCTTATTACCTAGTGGTTGGGAGGGTCAGACATTGCGCTCTAGATCACAGTTAGATTCTGGGAGTAAAGATCCTTGAATGAAAACTAGGGTCCCCTATGATATATGGATTTGATGACCGATTTGGTCAAGGAAATTTTGATGGAAATGGTTAAAACTTGTAATTAATAATAAAAGTGGTCAATTGAACTTTTATAATTGATGAAGACAATTTTATATACCTACATTGATACTATAATTCCTTTTCCTGTATTTACTATTTCACTGATTGGTATTTTCTTTATACACAGTTGGTGCTAGCCTATGAAGCATTACTCACACCCCTCTAGGGATTCCATTATACTAGGGTACCTGAGCATCACCTGATTTTTTATTGAAGGGATATGTTTGGACTGAGGCCTCAGGTTGAGTATGTGATGATAAATAAGGATTTATCGAGTGGTATCATGTATCTAGATGGGTTTAGCTTGGTGATACTATGGATCCCTTTTTTAGTTTCTTTTATTTTAGTATATTGGTAACCAGAATACTAGGTGTTTGGTTGTATGTATGAAATGACCACTGAAAGGATTTATTTCATTTAATTTTATTCCATAATGATTTTGTTTCAGTTTATACATTTTTTCTATATACTACAATGCATATGGTTTTTTTATTTTCTTCTGGTTGTGCACTCTGATATGGGGGTATAGTCTCCTCATAGTTTCATTTTAAACCCCCTTTACTAGTTAGAAAGCTCTAGGGTTTAAGGAGGTTCACCTAAGGTCATCTGGGGAACTAGAACAATAGCTAATTTAGTGGTACCTAGGACAAGATGTTTGGTGTGTTCATGATGGTATGATAATTTTTATTATTCTTAGTACATTAAAAAAATGCCTCCATTCAAATTTTCAGTAAAAGTCAAAAGTACCTTGTTTGTAAAATAACAAAAAAAATCCTTTTTACCATTTTTTAAAAATAAAAATTGGGTAAAAAACCTTTATTAAATCTTTGAATAATAATAAATATAATTTTTTAAAACATTTTATGTAAAATATGTGTATGGAAGAAAAATAATTTTTGACTGCAAGGAGAAATAATGTTATTTAATGAAAAAACATTTTATGAATCAATTTAATTCCCAAATATATATAAATGGTACTATTGCTTTAAAATTTCATGAATAAATATATAAAATAATTTTTTATTAGATAATAGTCAAATAAATTCCTTCAATGGAAATTCAAGCATAAACTATCCCTATTAAAATGAGATTTAAGCATAAACCCTTACCGATTGGGTAACATTTGAATGATATCTCCCACTAAAGAAGTAAATTCAAATAAAATAGTAAATACCATTTGTATTAATAAATTAATGATATAACATATCATAGGGGTAGTGTATACACCTAATAAAAATAATTAGGTGCATAATACAAATTATGTCTTAAAGAGGAGAAATTAAGATGGAATATGATATAATGATCAGACCCTTGAAATTACAATTAATAAATTAGTTTATTAGGTGTATCATTTTTAAATCCACATAAATCAAGTGTAAATGCAACATAAAATAATAAAATTTCATTACACACTTAAACTTCTCATATTGAAGACAATGAAGAAGTAATATGACACAGTGAAAAGAAATTAACTTATGAGATTCCTTACCATATAATAACTTTCATGTCTAATCCCCTTGGATGAAATAATTAAAATTAAAACATAAAACATGATAAATAATGAATTATTAATGATATTACATATAAAATGGGAAATTTATACACCACATAAAATAAATTAAGCTCATAACATTAAAATATGTCTTAATGAAGGGAAATCTAGATAAAGTCATTTCATCACATTTCTGTTTAGTTGAATGTGATTGAAACATTGGTATATTGGTTTTAAAAATGTTATTCATCTATACTAGAACCATATTCATATTTATAATATCATGTATGATCATTTTATTACATCTTATGACCTGTTAGTTAATAATATTATATAATTACCAGTGTTTCGGGTGTTGACTACTTTGTTTATGAAAATTTTGTCATGGTTGTTTCAATTCTTGGGAATATGATATTGATCCATCATCTCTATAATGATTTTAATTTTATAAATACCATATTTACCCATTGGGTATTTTATAGAATCATTCTTGTAATATGAACAAGGAAAATGAATCACATTGCTTCATAGAGACAGTAGGTCGTTTATACACATGAGCGATGATATAATTACATTAATGGGTGAAAGGGTAATGAAGTGTGTATAACCCAATGTTTTTATAAAATATTTTTTTAATAAATTTAATTTATTTGATTACTGGTGTTACACACAACACTGAGTTTTAACGAACCACAATATATTATTATTATTATTTATAATTGACTATTATAACCTTAATATTAAATTTTGTGGGTTGAAAGGGAATAATTTTTTTTTTAAAATTAATTATATTTTTTTTTTGAAAAATAGAAAATATTTAGAAATAATTATATAATTTTATTAATGTCTTTATGTGCTATGAAAATATATTTTTCTAAAAAAAATGATTTATATTACTTTTTTAGATCAAATAATAAAATTATTTTTTTTAGTTTTAGAAAATGTGTTTACAAAAATTTATTATTTTAATATACTTTTCAAACTTTTCTTAGAGTGAATTTGGGATAATTTCCCAAAATGATTAATTTTTGAAAGAATATTAATTTTTTTTAATTTTTAATAAAAATAGCCTTTTAATTTAAACTATTTAAAAGACAATATGTATTTTAATATGGTTCTAAAAGTAAGAATCTTTCAATTATATATTTATTATTCCAATTTTTTTAATTTTAATAAATTTCATATTTAATTTTGACATTAATACTTTCTCTACTTCTAAAATGTTTATCTTTGTAAAACGACTATTTTGATGCATCTATCTGTTTAATTTTAAATTAAAACTTAAATTTATGTTAATTGAATTTAGAAAAATGTATTCCCTATTTTGAATAATAATAACTTAAATTATATAATATGTTCAATTTAATTTTTGGTCAAAAATATCAGTAATAATATAAAAAATTATTTATCACGGACAAGGGTAAAACAGGTTTACTGGTGGTTAAACAAAAAATATAAGGGGTAAAATGATCTATAATATAGTAAAAATACAATTATATAGGCATATTGTTGACATAAAATATAAACGGTTTGATAATAATCCATTTATATCTCTTTTTAATGTGAAATACATGGGTACAATTTTTGGTTTTAAATTTTTTTAAGTATATACTCTTCCCCACTTATTAAGGTTACCACCTCTCCTCTCCTATGCACACATAAAAAACAATTTTTTGGCCATCAATTGACCAATTATATTTCTTAATTAACTTAAATCATCTGAGATTCCTTATTTATATTATTAACCACTCCTAAAAAGGTTATATTTATAAAGCTAAAGAGGTTCTCCATTAGAGATGTAAAATTATTAAACTTGTGTTTTTGGTTTCTTCTTCGACCACCTTAAGTTACTCTTAAAATATTCTGATATAATAAAATATATATATTACAAATAATTATATTTTATTATTTCTTAAACATGACATAAATACGTATCAAATTCCATCAAGTGGGGAACAAAACTATATATCAAGTTTACAACAGTCTACTGCCTCACGAACCAATGTAGTTCGTTCTCCATAACCACCTCTCATGAAATGATATAGTAATGGATTTAATATATTTATATGATATTTTTGACATAATTATACTTATTTAATTATAATATCACATATATAATCTTAATTTTCATTCTATAGTAATATGATAAAGTCGTTCATGTTTAAGGAAGACTAGCACCTCACGAAGTGATGTTATTCATTCATGCTTTCCATGGATGATAATATAGATATGAATAATTGAAATATGTGACAGATATGAAATATAAATCATTAGTTAAATTTAATATATTATTTACCATTCTTTGAATACTTACATCCAGAAAATGGAAATAGCATTCATGCATTCATATGGTCTACCGTCTCCATGAACAGTGTAATTCCTTTTCAATATCTAAATTTAATGGATTATACTAAATAATTGTATAATGAATATATATTATATTTATATCATTTTTATCCTTATGGATATTATATAACCATTATCAAAATTAAATTACTAAATATTAAAAATCAAAACATACAAGAAAAACTAAACCGTTATTAACAGAAACATGATTTTATCATGGAATTATTAATAAAATTATAATACATGCTCATAAATAAAATATATATGGTATGAAACAAATTATTATGTTTATTTAATATATTTATTATAAACCTAAATATATTAATAATTATTTTATAATTTATACAAAACTCCTCGGGACTCCAAGAGTCTCTCACTAGTCCACAACAAACTCTCACGCACGACGACCAAGCAAGGGTCAAACATAAAAAAAAACTAAAAATAAGAAAACAATATAAGCATGAGTATTAAAACTCAGTAGGCGTGGCCAACGAACAATTCCCAAATCACTACCTTTAAATAAATAATTTACCAATTTTTAGTTTGAACTAAATTAAACAAAATATGGGGTTTCCACACACATACATTCATTTATAAGACAAGTAATAGTCCATTTCCCTTTTAAATTTAAAAAAAAAGTTTAATGTTTGAAAGGAATAGATGCATTGTATTCTAAATCATTTTTGAGAACTATTTAGAAATCCAAATTTTAGATGTTAGTCAAAAGGAAACCACACATAAAACACAACACAAACAAAGGGCGATTGAAAAAGTGGCACACAGGAGACAAAAACCTAAATAGACCTCTCAATCATCCGCCACATACATTTAAAAACTAAAGAAAACATGGGTCAAACCTAGGATCTTGTGAAAAATCCAGAACATACTATAAATGTGACTCATCCTGAAGGCAAGCTCTACTCAATGATTTCATAATGAAAAAACGCCTAGTGTTTCCCTATACAACCTAAATGAGGGTCCCAATCCCATTGAAAGAATAACAGAACACCTCTTTGTTGTGGGCCACTATTCAATGTGTTGTCTAAACTTGTGCATAAATCATTCTCAAAATATTCACTCACTATGTTAGGTTCCCATGTCAACATGAATAATAAAAGGGGATGGGGATAGTCAAAAAATTCAATCAAGTAACTAATAATGTAGCATAAAAATCACACACAACTCAGGAAATCAACACAGAAAAAATACCACCCCTGAGTCACCCCAAATTGAGTTTTCCAAAATAATTTATTTTACTAAAGTGCGAAACGGGCCTTCACCAACTTTAAAGAAAAACCTCCTTTCTCAAGATAACCCAAAACACTTGTTCACACTTCATAAGAAATAATTAATTATTAAACCAGAACTACACATGATATTACATGTATCATTTCCAAAGTCCAAACAATAATTCTTTCACTATTTTGTGTTCGTTCATCAAGAAAATATTTCAAGCGCCATGTATAAAATTAATATCTCTTTTTTACATCAAGCAATTATTCCCAAATTAATTTTATTATACTATTTATCATTTATTAATATTAATAAAATATCAAGAAATTAATAAATTCTAAATTTAAAGATGAGTGTAGTGGGGGACCTACCACGACTCACAGCTCAAAGATGATGGCGCATCGCGCCTCACATAGGTGCATATGCAGGTGCAATCCGATGCCTGCAGAACCGCGGAAATACTTTGATGATGCGCTGAAATAACTGCAATAATAAGTAAAAAACAAAAACACTAATTCAAAAAAATTCAACTAAGATGTAGCACAAAAGTCACCTTAGTGCGGAGCTGTACATGACCAACAGGGTCGAGTGAAATGGTGAATGGTCGGGCGTGATGCCGTGGTGCACTGGAATGGTCAACAATATCATAAACGGTGGCAAGAACACTGGCATGGGTGAGGGAAGACCTGGTAGAAGCATCTGGGGGTTTTGACGCATCACACGATGATCAAAGGATGATAAAGGGGTTTCACGACAGTCAGAAAGCAACGACGCACACTTGTGGGGGTTGTCCGGATAATGAGTGAAAATCAGGGGGACACTATAGGGTGCAAATATTAGGGGGAGTCAATCAAACAATGAGAAGGGGAGTCAGTGTGTCATGCCTCTATTAGCCTGACGACGCTGGGGAACTGCGCCGCTACTGGCTGGCCAGAATAGGGAAAGGGGACGGTGCCAGGGGCCTACTCGCAGGCAAAAAGAAGGTGATCCTGCGGCCGGAGCTAGTCTGAGGCATGGGAGGCGCTGCCAGATGATGGCTGTGAGGAAGGGGTGTACTAGAGGGGTGAGTGAACATGGAGGAGTCATCCAGACATCGGGCATAAGGTAGGGGAATAGAGGTCGATAGCCTGTTTGGATGCTGGTCGGACAAAACAGGGGAGGGCGCGAGAGGCGCGCCAGGTGCAGGAGAGTCGGCCTAAGGGTTTCTCCGAATCCACTCGAAGGGGAAAGGAGACAAAGGACCAAGTTGATAGGGGGAAAGGAGGAAAATGCAAGTTTGAGCAAGAGGAGTTCAGGGAATTTCTGAGGGTGTACAAAGGGGGGACCAGCGGGTGCGCTGAGCATGGAGCAGGTCAGTGGGTGCAGGTCATCAGCTGGAGGTAGGGCCGAACTGGCAAGGGCTGGTGTGGCATCGTCGTAGGGAATGAGGGTCATGGGGTCAGTGGTGCGTAGAAAGAGGGACTGGGTGTGGGTCCTGTAGGAGGTGGGTCAGCTGGACATGCATAGGAGGGGTGTGAGGTGAGCACCAGTGGGGTGTGCGGACAGGGAGCCGATAGGAGGGAAGCCTTCTCGTGCAGATGGCTGGAGGCAAGGGCCGACGGGTAGGGCACTACAATGAGGGGAGAAAGAGAGGCGACCGAGGGTGGCTGGGGCATGTGCTGCAAGGAGCAAGGTGGGTTGGGCACTACTACGAGTGGGGGGATATGTGGCTGAGGGTTACTGGGGTATGCACAATAGGGAGGGCGCCAGACCTGGAGGTAGAAGCTAGGGGCACCGCAGCGAGAGGAATGGATGGTAGGGGGCAACCGTGTGGAAGACACAAAAAAAGGAAAGAAAAATGAAAGAATAATAAAGAAAAATTAAAATATAAAATAAAATAAAAATGTAAATAAATAATAATAATAATAATAATAATAATAAAACAATAATAATAACCTTATTTACCATAATAATAAATATTAAAATTATTAACCATGAAAATTTTAAAATAATGAAATAAAATACAAAATTTATTCATTTTAATTTTTTGAAGAGAGGATGGTAATGCCGTTGCCTGGGTGAAGCTGCACGAGGTTTCCAAAATGTACTCCACCCATGTGCTCGAAGGCTTCAACTTAAATATGCACACTTTTTGAAAAAAACTCAAAAATCTTGTTCGGGATTCAACTCGAACCATGACAAAAAAATTAAAACCAAAGAAAATAATAAAATAAAAAGAATAAATAAGTCGGGGTGTGACATGGATTTTAATTGAATTTTTTTTTGATTTAATAATATGTGTTTTGATTATCCACTCTTCCTTTTTGATTATTCCTTATTTACTCATGATATCTCCAACTGTATGTATTCATTACCGAGCATCTAAAATGAAACTATTTTAATCTTTCCCTAAGATATGAAGAAGGAATCCTTGAATTATTTTCAATTATAAAAGAATCTTTTTACACTATTTTTTTACGTCCAATGTTACATGGATGTCATGTATTTATATAGTTTTATATTACAAATAATCAAATAATATTGGGTGACTCTATCCCTTTTATCTTGTACTTGTGTAATAAGTAAGTAAAAAATCATGGTTACTGGAGTCAGGGAGTTTGATTTCAACTATCTTTTTTACTATAAAAAACATTATACATTTACATAATTGATTATATTATTTTTTATACACTGTTTAAAAAATTTATTCTGTTCAATATTTTTTGTCAAAAAGACAAATAACCATACTAATTAATATAATAAAAAATGGTTAATAAGTATATATACTCCCCACATTGTAGAGTACATATTATACCCCAAACATCAGTATATAAAATTTATAATAGTTCACTAGAACTACCAAATAATCCATTAATATATGATTTAATAACATTTATTAATAAATAATAATAAAATTAATGAAATGATTCATAATAAAATGAGTCCAAATATCTATCTCTGTGAAGTATTTTGATTCTTTTATCATTTATACACATTTCATGATAATTCAAAATGTATATGGTGTTAAAATTATACTTAAACTGTTATCATAAATGCTATAGACCAGTAAATCCATATTAATAATTTAAAAACCATTAACAATATTATTATTTATACTAAAAAATTCATTCATTTATAAAGTAAAAAATTATTTCTTAACCATGAATGAAGTTACATCTTATACCAACCAAGATATAGAAATCAAATATATTATTATAACCATAACATGGTAATATTTTTCAAACCCTCAAACTAATCAACTATGTATACATAGATTACAAGTTTTAACCTCTTTTTTGGTAACTATTTCCCCTCTACTAATACGAAGATCAATTTCTCCTATAATTTATTATCCCTTATTTATAATTCTATGTTAATTATCAAACCTTTTTAATCAACACAAAGTATTCAATACATATAAGTCATAATTATTGAAATTTATTTCTATAGTCACCACATATATATGATTATAATTCTTATACTTTAGAACAAATATTAATATTTTATATATTTAAATCAAATTATATGCCCAGAAAATAATAAATCTCTTAATTATGTTCAATATATAAGTCACAATCTAGAAAAAGATATATCCTCGGTTAGTATTATATTCTATATCATTTAAATATTGGATATAATTGATTTCAATCGTACTAAAATTGATAAAATTATACCTAAAAATCCATTTAGGGGTAAACGATTCATATTTAATAATAAAATAACATATATATTCTCATAACTTAATCCATGGATTTTTTTTACAAAAAAACATGTCAATCATATAATAAATAACTCTTTAATATATATGTGTACTACTACTTTATTAAATCATCATAGTAATTATCTAATATTTATTACTCTATATCCATAATGATTAGGATCACATAACTAAATGTTAAATAAATATTACATTAGATATAGTCACCTAATGGTTGGGATCACCAATAATATACATTCCTTACATATGAAAAATATTTTAAACCTAAATGTTTATATCACCATTAATGAATGATTATGATCATAAAATGTGTATTCATTGGATGGAATCCTAAATCTAGTATGTACTATGGTTTTTTAGTCACACTACATATATATCAACATCATTTATAATATTTTTTTATATTTTGTGTGGCATACAATCTATACATTTCAGTTATTCACTACATGTACACATAATTGAAGTGATTTAGTTCATAGATATTTTTATTTAACTAAATTAATATGTTCATAACATAGTAATCTAGAATAGATTAAACAACCCCTAATTTTTTGTTACATACAATATAATATAATAAAATTTTATATACACATGTCCAAATGAATCCCATGAATATGGTAGTTAAAACCCATTTATATAAAGGCATATTCTATTTAAAACCTAAATCCCTTCAAGGGAAGGAATGAAATTATATATATAATATCCTTAATTTTTTTTATATGAAGCCTAAAATTAGATTATTGTGAGAATTTAGACCTAATATCCCATAAACAATGAATCAATACCCAATGGAGGCCCAAATTCTAATAGAACTCCTGAAAATAACATGAATAAATCATAAAAAACGATATTGTTGAATACACAATGAAATAAATCCATCATAGTCTTTTTTTAAACAAAAAAAACTATTATTTCATACTTAATATCATGACCCATCCTAATGGTGCTCATTCCATAATTCCCTAAGCACGCCTCTATTAAGCATGGTGCTGGAAACTAGAACCGAGTAGTAATATCACTAACATGGGAGGCCATATCCTCTGTACCAGTACAAACACACATATCTAAGATCATACAATGCAGAAATGTAAAAACAGTTGAACAAACATTCATGCATACAAATAAATACTACAACTAGAGCACACCATGAGATAAAATAAAAGGAAACAGGTACAAATACAAGCCCACCACAAAGAGTCTAAAAACAAGTCCAACTGGAAAGTAAAATGGGTGATTTCCACCCAAATACCATAGGAACACACTTTAGTCTATCTAATCATAGAAATAACCATCTAGTCCTGATCCTTCTAGGACTTTGTTAAAAGGTCGGTCGTCTTCACCTGATACACTTGTGTGGAGAAGGAATGTGAACAAGTGAGTATAAAAATTCCTTGTAAGAAACCTCAAAACCAAAAAGCGAAAAAATAATAACATTCATATCTACATAGGTATATTCCTATAACACATATAATGATAATATATAGATATACTCAACAAGACAAGTTTTATAAAGGTAATTCACAACCATAATCTTAGCCAAGGAATCCAGCTCAATAGTTCAACAATGAACCCATCTGAGAGAACATCCTACATGATTTTGATAGCACTAATGACATGTGTCTAAGAGTTAATGATTTCTTGGACTCACCATAGAAATTACACAGTAAAAGTACACATATATATGATACACATATGGTGATCACTCCCAAGTCCTTGGGGTATACCAACAACTCAATTTGTATTAACCTGATAAGTAAATGATTAATGCTGCATAATGTTGTTCATAAAGATACTAATAACTCTATAGAGGGAATGAATATTAATAATAGATCTCAATTACGGACTCGTAGAGGGATCCCAACTTCTATATCCAAGAAGCCATGTTGAAGGGTTCATTGTCCCATGTGTAGGAGGTGATTCCCCACTAACCCTCAAGGAATGGATATGGGTAAAGAACCCTAACAAAGCATGTCCATGATATAGTGGATAAAGGCACCAAGACAACTTTTTATGATTACACAACATATAGTAGGGTTATATGTCATGTCCTTTCCACCACATGTCCAGCCTGTGTAAAAGACCCATGTCTATGTCTATGTAAAAGTACACAGCATGTTGCTTCCTATATACTTGTCTTGTGTACTGAAACATGGGTATAAAAATGTACAGGAGACCAAAAAATGTCTATGTATATGTACATGACATGCCTATTACCATGTGCTCTTTCCCGTGTTTGTGTACCCTCCTTCATACATTCCGATCTCTCAAAAGATGACCACATGCTGTGTGACAAGGCCACATGTTGTGTGATACTTAACTCCTTCCCGAGACCCTATTTTCTACTGATAGGGTCCCAAAAGGTGTGTGTCTCTACATCACGTGACATGTAGTGACAAATTTAATAGACTTATTGGTCTAGTTTCTATATCATAAACCAGACCTTTGACCACTATTTCATCTTTTTGTTTTACAAGGAAATCATGAAACATGTTCCGATGAGTTATGCCATCAATGATTAACTTGTTATAGCCCTTAGATTAATTTGGAAAATGACTTGGAATGGTGTTAATCATTTCATGCTGAAGAACAACAAAAGTAGGTACCTATGTCATTCAGTCTGCAAACACCTCCATTACATCCCCACCATCATGTCATACCAAGCCCAAATATATGATTTTGAATTGTTGTGCCAAAAATAGGTTGTGATATATTTTAATTCCTAGTATTCATTGAATAGTGGTCCAAATGAATAACGCCTAAAAAGAACAATGAAAAACGGGAGAAATACACAACAAAAAAACATGAGGAATGAACCTCATCAAATGTTTTTGTTGCACTTGATCTATTTTTATTAGAATGACATGTGATGAATCAACGATCATAGAGAGATTATCCCAAAATAACCCATTAAATAAACCCATACCATAAGATGACATAACCACATATAAAATTGTTTGTTGATTGAATCAAGTTCATCATATGAATTATAAATGGGGAAAGAACCAAAACCTAAAAAATTTTCTAACTCAATTTAGATCGATCACTAATAATGAATGCATTTTTTTGATGATCATTTGGGAGATCTTTTGATTCAGTATCACACCGATCATCTAACTTTTATCAGGTCACCATCTGTGAATGAAATATCATTACACACTCTTTAAATTATCTCCAATGATTTTCTAGGTTATGTGGATAACCCTGAGATTTTTCCATAGTCATCTATTTAAAGAAAACATTAGGTGGCTAGGTCAAAAGTTAAATAAAAGAGTTTTATATAATTTTTTTTATTTTTCACCTGTAAATAATTTTTCACAGTCACCACTCTTCAATAAAAATTATATCTCTTATTGGGTAAAACATGTGTTTTGAACAACACAATTCCCTCAAGCTTGGATACAGGCCCACATTCAGATTTTATTTCATTTTTTTAGTAAAAATGAATATGTGTGCTGTTTAATATATTTAATATATTTCAAATATTTATTTTAGGTACACCAAGACTCAAAATCACACCCCGTCTTAGCTCCTGGTCTAACAAATAACCCATAAAATATCCAAAAATAATACATGGAAAATAAAAGTCATTACACTCTCCCATCCTTGGGGCTTTACATCATCTAAAATCCAAAACAAGGGTTTGAGAAAGATATGTGGTTACTAAGAAAGAATTTGAGCCCTTCACTCCCATGGGTGATCTTAATAATTAAAGTGATACCACTAGACACACACCAAATGAATCATGCACACATAAATGATCAGATCCTTCCGATCATCATTTTTACCAGATTCTCAATAAAGGATGCTCCATACTCGATTTCTAGCTCTCCCTAATTGATAATAAGTGATGGGTCATTCACATAACTTCTCAGTAGTGAAAAATAGAGTAAATCATGTAATCGGTATGACTACAGTAGTATAAATATTTGGTATTCCTCCTCTACAAGTCTACATAGTATCTTGAATGGGATAATGAATTCCATATATAGCATACCATCCCAACCAAGTATATGTATTAATTGTTGTGGTGAAACATGTATGAACACATGGACCCCCTCATCACAATCCAAAGGCCATTTTTGTCAATCTTCAAAATATTTATGATGGAACTATGTAGTCCTCACATTCACCTAGATTATCAAAAACTTATCAGTAGTTGTTCAAACCAACTTCAGGCCCATTAGTGCCGACTCTCAAGGGTTACTCCATTGAAGTTTTAACCTGCAGGGTTGCTTGTGCGAAACCAAAAATGGTTCCATACCTATGGTGAAATGTTGGATATTTTTGTATGAAAACTCCACCAATGGTATGTGATCTTCCCAACTACACCTAAATTCCAACCTACGATATTTTATCATGTCCTCTATAAAAATAATGTTCAGATCTATTTGAATGTCAGTTTAGGTGTTGACCAATTTACTAAAGCATAACTGATTCAAAAATGCCTCCTGCAATCCCTTCCACAATTGGGGCGTGAAGGGGGAATCCCGATAAAAAAAAATAATTGATGGAACTCTAGGAAGTTGGGCTATCTCTTACATGTAAATGAGTCCCAACATCTCTATTGAACTATACTCTTGAATAGCTAAGATGTCGGCCAAATTGGTGAGTCAGTCTTTGATCATCCATATAAAATCATATTACCTAGACATACATCATAAGCCCATCACAAATTATATGGATATCCCATCCCACTTCCACTCTAGAACCTCATTATGTTGAGCTAAACTTGTTGGAAATTGGTGATAATCCTTCATATTCTAGAATATAAGGCATCAAGATACAAAATATGAAACTCCCTTCATCCTACACAGACACCAAACCAGACATTGGAGGTACAAGTACACCACTACATAACTAGATGTAATTCAAAAGGAGATATTTGAAACTCAATCAGAACCACCTCCAAAAAAATCACTGGTACCATTATGTGTCATATAATAATGATAAAATACTCCCCTTCTTTATAAAATCCAACACGGGTATACCCAATAGATATTTAAGTATGTTGATTTTCAGAGTCGGTATCCCTAAGATATTCCTTCTCGAATAACTATAAGAGAAAAGATGTGACAACCATTGACTGAAGGTAAGCCACTCTAACTCCATCCACAATGTATAATTGAAATGAGTCCAACTGATATAATGCCTGATTTAGAAACAATGAACAAGATCTCCATCTAGAAGAATCTGGAACCAAATTCCCTTTCAAAGAAGTATAGAAAAATTCAAAGTCATAAACCAGGAGGAACTCACCTCTATCTCATGTTATGATAATTCTAAGAGAAGATATACTTGAGACTCTAATGAAAAGAATAAATGATAAACCACTAGACCATCTTCTATTGTCCCCACATATTTAGTTCAAAGACTACTAATGCTGACTCAAGATCATGTGTTGTTTAGTTCTACTCTTGTGGTCTCAACTGATGTGAACTATAGGCTATCAATGTCTGCCTCTACATCAAAACACCACCAATATAGATTCCTAATGCATTAAAAATTATATATACTTGACACCATCCTCTGGAAATATAAATATGAATGTACTCACCAATATCAACCTCAACTAATGATAATACTACTCTGAAATCTCTTTCTACATTAAAGGATTCCCTTTTTGGGGCAAAGATGTCATGGATGTTGATATTCATGAGAAATAATGCATGAGTCTCTATTAATGAACTACACACCCAAGGAAAATCTGAATGTCATTCACATTCTTGGGTGGCTCTAAAGAAAACACTACCTTGACCATGGCTGATTCCATTGCTACCCCATTTAGTGAGATAATGTGTCTTAGAAATAGGACTTTTTTAATCTATAACTGGAACTTTGAGAGATTACCATAAAGCTAGTGATCTTGGAGTACATATAGAACCATCCTCAAGTATCTTTCATGATCCTCCTCAAACACCGAGTACATAAGGATATCATCAATGAAGACTACCGGGAACTGGTCTAAGAATGGCTGAAGAACGAGGTTCATGAGTCCCATAAACACTGCTGGGGAATTTATAATGCCAATAGGACTCACCAAGTACTCAAAGTTAGTATATAAACATTTAAATTCCATATTTAGTATATCTTTGTCTAATGACCATAATTGGGGATATCCTAACCTATGGTCAACCTTAGATAACCATCATTCCCCTATAAACTGATCAAAGAGGCCATATATGATCAGTAGTGGATACATGTTCTTCAGGGTAACCTGGTTCAACCGCCATTAGTACACACATAACCTGAAGCTCTTATCCAACTTTTTCAGAAAAATATTGGGGCTTCTCAAGGTGAAACACTGGGTCTAACAAAGGCATTCCTCTCAAAGTCATCCAATGACACTCTAATCTTACAACGCTCTGTGGGAGACATGAAGTATACTGGTGAAAATATCAGTTACTTACTAGGATGCAGATAAATACATTAATCTTTGTCATTATTGGGAGGTAAACATGGAACATCCCTAAGGAAGACAACCTCAAAATCCACCACCACTATTGATAAATAATAACTCATAACATTCACTGCACCAAGGGTCATGCTAACCAATTGGTGGGTAATAAGGTTCCCTTCTTATGCATGAGTACATCTTGTGCTGTATAGGTTTCCTCTTCATTGAAAAAGGAGAACCTAGTTCCGCCACTGTGGACCCATCAAATCCTCCTGTTGAAATATTCAATCCAAGCATAAAGTGTGGATAACATGTCCATATTTAAGATAACATAGTAAGGCCTCATCACTAATATAAAGATATTAGAAAGAAAAATCTATGCTCTAAGAGTCATGTAACACTATGACACTACTAAAAAATAGGCCTTTAAAAAATTTTCCTTTATCATCGGTTTTATAAGCACTGAAAAACAATAACCTTTATTAGATGTTTTATAGCACTAATAATGGGTACCCTTTATCAATGCTTTATTTTTAGTGCTGATAAAGTAAAACTTTATCATCCATTTATTTTTAGCACTGATAACAGATACCATTTATAAGTGATTTATTTTTATCAGCCATAAAGGGATCCTTTGAAATTGATTTTTCAACACTGATAAAGGTATGAAAAAATGTAATAATTAAAAAAATAAAAATAAATATGAGTTTATTAAAAACAATTAAAAATATTTCTAATTATAATAATATGGATAAAAACAAATAATCTGATTATAATACATATAAATTATAATTAAAATTAAAAATATACATAAAAAAATAGATATTTGTAAAATGAAAATTAAACAAATAAAAATTAAAAATAAGTTAACTGAGAAATATTTTCAACATTTTTTAACTAAATAATTTTTGATAATGTTAATAAATTGTATATATTAATTATATATATATATATATATGAATATATATAAGTATGATTTATAAATTAAAAAATATTTATTATTTATATTAAATAGTTAATATATTTATTGAATAATGATATATAATTAAAAAATCATATGAAATAAAAATACTGAATAATTGCATCGAGTAATGGATATTATTGAATGTCAATTAATTTTTCAATTTAACATAGATGAAATATGTGTTATACTGATTTTGTGTTCAAATAAACGTAATGAATTTGTTTTTATATATAACACATAATCAAATATTTACGCAATTAATGAAATATTGTATAGAAACACATAACCCAAATGTTTATGTAATTTATTCAAAGTTTATTATTAATTTTAGAATTTCATTTTAACAAGAAACATTTAATATATTATGTTTTGAATCAGTAAATTTTATTTATTTATTATAAATATTATTAAATGTAGGTATTATATATTAATTTATAATATGTTTAAATTTTTATTTAATTTTTTGGGAATTTATTCAATTTATATTATTTATGTTGTACATATTAATTGTATATGTTTTAATACATTTTATATGTAATAATAATTATTTCAATATATATCCATATATTTTAATAATTTATATTTAAATAATAAAACTTATTAATTTTCCAATCATGTTATAGTGTACTGATTTTTAATTATTCAAATCACTAATTTTTAACATACATGAACTTAAGATTAAACATTCATTAAAAATGTTAAAAATATTATTAAATGAATATTTGTAAATAAATATATTTGTAAATTTATATTTATTATATTTATACATTTATAATTATAAATAGATAAATATTATTTTTTTTAAAAGTATTTATATAATTATAAATAACTAATTATATATATTTAAATAATTACAAATTTATAAAAAAAATTATTTAAATAATAAATATATTTGCTATAATTATAATTATATTTATTTATTATATATATATAATTATATAAATATAAATATAAGGATATAATAATTATTATTTTGAAAAGTATTTATGTAATTATAAATAAATAAAAATATATTTAAATTATTATAAAATTATGATAAATAAATTTAAATAAAGATACATTTATTATATATATATTTAATATAAATAAATAAATAAATAAATATATAATTATATAATTTTATTTACAATTTTTTTATTTATAATTATATTTATTAATCCTTTATCAACACTTAAGTAAACAGTTATTATAAAAAAATATTTACCAATGATTTTTTTAGTGCTGATAAAGATATAAATTTCTCAGTGCTAAAAAAGAGATGATAAATATTCATTTTATTAATGTTTATTATCTTACGATTGATAAAAGGGATCTTTATGATGGATTTTTTTGATGTGTAGATAAAAGTGTCTCGATCTATTTTATTAACCCTATGCATCGCGAACTAGATTACGATATCCAAAGCACTCAGTGGAAGCCACTTTCTATCGATAATCCTTGTTGTTGAATCCAAGCACGAGTCTATGGTACAGTCAATTGTCCAACTATTCATAGGGATGAATCCAAGGATTGAACAATTCAAGGGTCAAACAAAACCATTGCTTGAATGAAATCAAGGTTTATTGATATCTCTCTTTTCCCTCAGTTATCCACTAATCCTTCTCGACCAACATCTGTGCATCCAAAAAAATTCACTTGCACTATCTTATAATAAAACAACACAAAATTAACTATTTTTTAGATATATTGAAGTATCATCTTCCCCGGTAGCATGTTGCACTCCTTGGGAAAACATTGGAACTGTGTGACTTGAAATATATCAAACCCAATGTTGGTTCATGTTTATGTGAGTTATAATAGAATCCAAGAACCTATATTCAATGAAATCTACCTGAGAAAACAAATTTTTATTATATTTATACATTAGTAAAATGATCCACAGGTCATTTGGGACTTGTATGAATTAGTCTAACCTAAATTTGACACATAGTGTGACATTTGTGACTCAAAGTACATATTTTTATTAAAATTTACATCAATTCTAGTAAAATTTACACTTTTTATATATTTATTTATATTATAAATAACATATAAATTGTTTCCTTACACAGGTTAATTATTTTTATAATTTAGATGTTGTTAGTATATTAATAGCATGATTCCGGGTCAGGATGAAAAGAAAAAGGAACATTGATATTTTTGAATGTATGTAATAATTTGTATTTATATAATTGTACAATTTTTTTTTGAAATATCTATAATATAGTTTTTTATACTGTATTTTTTCCGAATATTTCATTTCATTTAAATTTTCTATTGATTCTTGATTTTGTTGATATCTGGTGTGTTTATGGGGCTTCAGTGTGCTGTTATAACCTATCCATGACCAAAACTCCTCGGGAATCCAAGAGTCTCTCACTAGTCCACAACCAACTCTCACCCACGAAGACCAAGCTCGAGTCAAACATAAAAAAAAAATTAAAAATAAGAAAACAGTTTAAGCATGAGTATTAAAACTCAGTAGGCGTGCCCAACAAACTATTCCCAAAGCACTACCTTTAAATAAATAATTTACCAATTTTTAGTTTGAACTAAATTAAACAAAATATGGGGTTTCCACACACATACATTCATTTCTAAAACAAGTAGAAGTCCATTTCCCTTTTAAATTTAAAAACAAGTTTAATGTTTGAACGGAATAGATGCATTGTATTCTAAATCATTTTTGAGAACTATTTAAAAATCCAAATTTTAGATGTTATTCAAAAGGAAACCACACATAAAACACAACAAAAACTAAGGGCGATTGAAAAAGTGGCACAGAATACCCAAAAACCTAAATAGACCTCTCAATCATCCGCCACATACATTTGAACACTAAAGAAAACATGGGTCAAACCTAGGATCTTGTGAAAAATTCAGAACATACTATAAATGTGACTCATCCTGAAGGCATGCCGTACTCAATGTTGTCATAATGCAAAAACACCCAGTGTTTCCCTACACAACCTAAATGAGGGTCCCAATCCCATATAAAGAATAACAGAACACCTCTCTGATGTGGGCCACTATCCAATGTGTAGTCTAAACTTGTGCATAAACCATTCTCAAAATATTAACTCACTATGCCAGGTTCCCATGTCAACATGAATAATAAAAGGGGAAGGGGATTGTCAAAAAATTCAATCAAGTAACTAATAACGTAGAATAAACATCACACACAACTCATGCAATCAACGCAGACAAAATACCACCCCTGAGTCACCCCAAATTGAGTTTTCCAAAATAATTTATTTTACTAAATTGCCAAAAGGGCCTTCACCAACTTTAAAGAAAAACCTCCTTTCTCAAGATAACCCAAAACACTTGTTCACACTTCAGAAGAAATAATTAATTATTAAACCAGAACTACACATGATATTACATGTATCATTTTTAAAGTCTAAACAATAATTCTTTCACTATTCCATGTCCATTCATCAAGAAAATATTTCAAGCGCCATGTATAAAATAAACAACTCTTTTTTACATCGAGAAATTATTCACGAATTAATTTTATAATACTATTTCTAATTTATTAATATTAATAAAATATCATGAAATTAATAAATTCTAAATTTAAACGTGAGTGTAGTGGGGGACCTACCAGGACTCACAGCTCAAAGATGCTGGCGCATCGCGCCTCACATAGGTGCATATGCAGGCGCAATCCGATGCCTGTAATACCGTAGAAATACTTCGTTGATGTGATGAAACAACCACAATAATAAGTAAAACACAAAAACACTAATTCACAAAAATTCAACTAAAATGTAGCACAAAAGTCACCTTAGTGCGGAGCTACACTTGACCAACAAGGTTGTGCGAAAGGGTGAATGGTCGGGCGCGATGCCGTGGTGCACTGGAAAGGTCAACAATATCATAAACAGTGGCAAGAACACGGGCGTGAGTGATGGAAGACCTGGTAGAAGCATCTGGGGGTTTTGACACATCACACGATGATTGAAGGATGATAAAGGGGTTTCACGACAGTCAGAAAGCAGCGACGCACACTTGTGGGGGTTGTCTGGATAATGAGTGTGTAACTTTTTTTACCTCCAAATAACAGTCAGAAACCATATTTTTTACTTGAGGTTCAACTCAAGAAGGACTAGGAAATGATAACCCATTACTATATGATGTGTGTACCTTTTTTTACCTCCAACAAGTTATCTCATGTACCAAGTAGAAAATATGGTAATTAGTGTCCCAGTGTATTGATATGTCTACCGCGAAACTAACACTGGAGTCCCTAGTATGAAATTAAAACACAAAAACACTTAACAGTATTTACTCAAAACCACTCTCACAAACTCGGGTCCTAAGGTAGAACTGACTGCTATGATACAACTCTATCACAAACTATACCAATGGGGAACTAGAAACGATTCCCCAAGACCTCCACTAAAATTACAGGGGATGGAGACTAGCATCAAGTAGGCATATCACTCACATGGGAGGTCTTATCATAAGTACATGTACACATGAACACATCTCCAATCCCATGAAATGATGAAATGTAAAAAAAATAATAACCATGTATTCATATATCGAAATCCCACAACTGGAGTATGACATGATGTAAAGGAAATATGTAAAGAGCCAAATATGATCCCACCACAAATATTTTGAAAACATTTTATACATGAATGTAAAATTTGGAACTTCGGTCAAGGTACTACAGGAACACACCTCATTCTATCCATTATTAGTGAGAATTGTCTATTTGTGGTGTGTCTATGACTCTATCAAAAGGCTGATCATCAGCACAATACACAACACATGTGGGAAAATCACATGAAAAGTTGAGTATGAAAATATAAAGTAGGAAATCCCACAACCACAATGTATACAACAAATTAATAATAGTAAGATCTAAAGAGGTATATATATATATAAATTATAAAGAGAATATAAAGATACACTCAACAAGATACACCATCTAAAGGTAAGTCATAACTGTAATGCCAACCTAGGATTAAATCTTGAAGGTTCTATATAGAAGTCATATGGGAGAACATAATTCATAAGTTGGATCGAACTGATGATGTTTTTATTAGAGGTAGTTCTCATTGAGTCTCTCCACTGAAAGTACATGATAAAGGTCCCAATAGATATGATACATAGATTATGATCACTCTCAAGGACTTGGGATATAACAACATACCTTTCTATTCTATCATGCTATCTAGAGGATTGGAACCCACATACCATTGGTAATGATGATACCAAAAACTCCACTTTGGGTCTAAAGATGAATAGAGGATCACACTCTATCCCTCAAGGTGGGATTAATACAACCCTATATAAGAATTCCTACTGAAGGGATCATTTTACTCTATGTAGGAGTTGATTCAATACAAACCCATATTGAATGAATATTGGTAACACACCCTAACGAAACATATCCAAGATACAAAGGAAAAGGTATTTAAGCCATTTTTGGGAGTAAAATGCATATAGTAGGGTTAATCACATTGTACCATTAGCCTTAGACCAGGACCGTTTAAATTTCCTATGTCCATGTAAAATTACAATGCTTGCAACTGCTTGTGTACTCTACTCATGTACTTATACTTGGGTATGCCCATTTGAACTAGGACTGGTCATGTCCTTGTGTTATTAAATGCAATTCCTTTTCTCGTGTACTCCATCCCTTGTATTCATACCCTTAGAGGTATACACTGATATATCAATAGGGGGAACATGCCGTGTGAAAAGGTCACATGTCTGGTGATACTTTCATCCTCCCCAAAACCCTAACCACTACTGAGAGGGGCCGACACATCGTGTGGATGCACATTACAAGCTGTGTAGTGATGGACTTTTTAGATCTCTATGATTTTGTTGCAGTGTCTTTATCCACTCCTCTAAAAATCATTCTGGATTCCCCATTCACTAAAATATCATGAACAATGTCCTGATAAGTCATACCATTACTAATTAACATGTTCCAGCCCTTCAATTCATTCTTAAAATTACTTCAAATGGTGTTCATAATTACAAAATGAAGAACATGAAAACCCAGTACCTACATCATCCAATCTACTTCCGCCTCCATCATCGCACCACCTTAGAGTTGTTTCAAGACCGAATCTACAATTTCAAACTATTCCACTATGAATTAGATGCACAATGTTCAAATTTATTGTATATATTGAACTGTGGTTCAAACGAGGAATGCTTGTGATGAGTGAAGAAATATGAGTGAAATTCAAATAAGAGGACATGAAAAATTAACATAGTCCAATTTTGGTGTTTGGCATGATCCATATATTTTATAATGACAAGAGAATAATAAATATCCATGAAGAAATACTCCAAACAAACCCAGAAAATAAACCCATCCAACAAGTTGATTGAAATGCGAATAAATCTATGGTTTGATTGATTCATGTTTTTCATAGGAATTAAGAATGAAGACTAAATCAGTAAAAAACAAATGTATTATATCAATTTAGATCAATTTATAATGTATAACAGAGTTGTTCTATGATCATTGGTGAGATCTTTTGATTCTATCTCAAATCGATTATCGATCATTAACCTCATTTCCATCTACAATAGAGTCTCATTCCACACTCTCCAAAGTCTCTACAATGATATTAAGTCTTATTCGACTAACACTAATAATATTCCCCAAGATTTTATTTAAAGAAAACATTTGGTTACTACAAAAATGGTAAAATGAAATAATTTTACTGAACTATTCTACATATTTTACACCCATGACCACTTTTACACAATCTCCCTAAACTGAAAAGGGTAATGCCATGAATTAGTCAAAACCCATAGTTTAAAAATAACATTTCCCTTATATTTCTTATTCAATCACCATTTAAAATTTATTCCACTTTTTTAGGAAACTTATACACATGATCTATTTAATTTATTTAATATATTCCAAACATGTATTATGGACCCACCAGGCCCCAGAATCTCATGTTTTCTCATAATCTATTCTCAAAAATAATGTACACAATATCAAAAAACAATACATAGAAAATTCGAGTCATTTGACATAACATATATCTCAAATATGCGTGGGATTATAATTATAAGAAAATTTTAAAATAAATTGAAGTATAAAAGATCCATAATATAAGTAGTCTATATAAATTGAATGTAATTTCAAATATAATTAAAATTTAATATATTATAAAAATTATATATCATAATTAGGTTTATATAAATTATAAAATTCAATTTTGGAATGAAAAATTATTAAAGGACTCATCTTTATACATGGTATATTTTTCTAGAAGAAGACATTTTTTTCCTCTATGGTCATATGATAATCCATTTTTAGTTTTCATTTATTATTAGTTACTTACTCCTCATATAAATAAAATTTCAATAAACCATGATGTTTTTTATAAAATCTGTACTATTTAAAGTTAAAAAAATTGATGATATTTTTTACAATAAGAAAACCATAGAGGTTTCCTATAAAATTAATTTTTTTCTTGAAAGCTTATATAATCCATAATATGTTTTAATAAAAAATAATTTTTTTAAATAGAAACATTATAAGGAATGGTGTAGCTTTATAATCATAGCCATGAATTTTAAAAAAATCCAACAAGTTTTTATTTTCAAAATTTGAACCATTTTAATTATTCACCACAAATTGAATAGATAACACTAATTTTTTATGGGATATATCTATGACTTTATGTAGTGAAAAAATACAAAACTCATTGAAAATATAAATCAGCAGAAATATTAATATATTGAAATTAAAATTCACTAGATTATACACCAAATTCTACCTATGATAGATTATCTAAAATAATAGTCTTGAACATTTTCCCCCAATAGTAAAAATTAGGTTAAAACTCCTTATTTATCCATTAATTATTATAATCATTGGATACTTTTTTATGAACCATTTTCTTTAAAAGGTATCCTAGAATATATTTTGTAAATCCAAATGGAATGTAGGGAATTAGAGACTAATTTTTAAAATATATAAATAATTCATATATATTCATGTTATGACCATAAAATCCACTTATATAACCACTTTATTAATTTATAGATCCACATAAATTTTTAACATCTTATACCATATAAAATGAAACAAAACATTGGATGTACACTATTATAACTGTTAAAATAACCACCCCATTAGTTATGGGACTTTTTAAAAGTTAATTTCACATTCATTAATTTTACACATCATGATTTGATATCATTCCAACCTATTTAAAACTACTAATCATAATATAATAATCTATTAAATGACATCCCATTTCACTCAATGTCAAAACCATGATATAGTTTAAAGAACCGTGATAAAAAGTCATCGCATAGTCACTCACACCATATCACAGTTTACGCTTTAGTACATATTTTTTTATAACATATTATTTAATAGAAAATCTATCATAAATGAAAATAGTGAACTTTTATGAATATCACCTTCTATTTTGATATTCATTCTAAAATTCAATCATGTGTATCACAATAATATGATTTTTATACCTATAATGATGTAATCTTTCATCATTATACTATTTTATGGTATACATTCCCTCTTCCATAATGGACACCACATAAAATTCAGTAAACCTTTAGAGAAAACCTTTTCTTTTTATTACAATCTCACTTCCTCACTTTGTATCCTCTATAATTTGAATGATTTTTATAATATCAATTTTCTGTTAATATAAATTCACCCTTTTAGGGTAATGAATGACTCATTATCACTACATTATTATGTATTCCTTCTTTTGTGACTATTCATAATTATTTTAGTATGTTTTAATAAAACCCATCATACAATTATCTACATTTATTTTCTATATAAATATAACAGTATACAAAAACTAGTGTTCACATGTGTGCATGTGTCATCTAATTGTATATATCACCTAACATAATCATTTCTTCTTTATTGAATATGAAATGAAGAGTGACACTTGAAATTATCATTTTTTTAATATAAATTCTTTATATGGATAATGATATTTCTATATCACCTTCTGTGATATCTATACACATCATATTAGTTTACGAGAAACCACTATAAATGAAATTGATTTCTAATTACCATTTTCAATGACATATTGTGAATAATTTATTCAATTTTATTTTCATCATTTTTAATGATTCCTACCTTCTGTATCATTAGTTACATATATAACATTAATAAGAAAAGGTTTACCTATGTTAAATTTAACTAAGAATTATTTTAATTATATTTATATAATTCAAAAAATGAAATGATTATTGTGTTTATTAAAAAATATAGTGAAATTACTGAAATATGATAAATAACTTTTATAGTGACAAGAAATTAAAGTTTCAATATGAAAAGAAATCATCTCTACTAATGATAAATACATGGATATGAAAAGTTATTACATAATAAATTATTTTTATCATCCCAAACCACATTATTTACTTTATAACTAACATATAATGTATCCCACATTACATTGATGGTAGTAGATCTCATACCCTTTTTATACCTTTAAATGTAATGTATATTAGATAATTAATTTTTTAATTTACCATAATCATTCACGAGTTTCTTATATTTCATAGGTAAAAAAATCATCATATGATCCCTTATATGTATCATAAGTATAGATTATAAGAAAAAATCTATTCCATGATAATATAGATATGATCTCATTATATTAGTCAAAAATTTTACTATTCAATCCATCAGAAATAAGTACTCACTTTATATTCAAAATATTTTTAAGGCAAAAAATTATAATTTATAATTTTAAAAGATTTCAAAATTGAAAAATATGACTTTTATTTTTATCTGATGAATCTATATACATAAAAATCTCATTATTTTAATATTTGAAAAGTATAATATGTTTTATTATTAAGAAAAATATTCAATAATAGTTATAATGTTACAATTTTGTTGATATACTTTATGATGTAGTGGGATGAAATAGTATTCACAAATCCACCCCAATAATTTTCGACTACCTCCTTTTCCACCCTCTCCACCTCCAAAAATAACACATATAAGGATCATTGGAATTGTATAATTTAGCACATAACAATTACATGTAATGAACCATCCTAATTCATCCAAATTTGAAACTTGAAATGGTGTCACAAAAAGTATTAATAAACATTCCAAATATATATTTATTGGTACAAATGATAATGTAATGAAAATAATATATTGATGTCAATTTATCTGTATCTAAAAATAAAAGATTGAAATTTAATTCTTCTTGAAATCCTGTATTAAATGATTTAATTATGGAATTTTTTGTCCTTTACATTAAAAATTATAAAAAAACATAAAAAAACATGAAATAAAATCCAAGTCAAATTTATATAAGAGAAAGTAAAAAAATATTAATAAAATTAAATTAAATCATTAATCTAAACCAACATGTATATACATCATGATTAGGACATGTATATATAATAGCCAAAATGAACCAAAAATAGAACATGAGAGATGGATATCAAAGAAATATATGTACATAAGTTTAAAAATGATGAACCTAAATTAAACCATAAATAGGCATTGTATCACCCATACCTTAGTTTATCTTAAAATTTATCTATATATTGGTTTTTATTATTCTCTATTATTCTCAAGTAGTTTTCCATGTATTTTTTTTGAAAAATTCTTGAGTTTTCCTATCACATGTTAACAAATTATTAGTGTAAACCGTTAGACCCTACCATTAAAAGAATAAAATAAATTGATGTATATATTTCATGGTTAGTGTATGTATAGGTTATCCATTTGTAAAAACCATGTGTCATGACAATTTTTTAATTTCTAGAACATATTTTATTAAACCATTCTTCCAAACAGTTCCTTCTACTGAGATTAATTAAAATATGAAAATTACTTAAATGATCCATTCAGTTATAACCCAATATACAATACTCTATCACCCCATTTGACTCTCATGAACCCTATATCATATTTATATCATTTTTCCCTATTAGAAGGGCTCATCTATGGAATTTTTTTGGGTTCATAGATATTTTTTAAGGTACAATCCCCTAGAATACTTCCTCTCCTATTATTATTAATATTAATTATATCATTATAACCCAATAATAGTCATAGTGACCACAAATACTATTGGATTTATATATATTAGGTGTTTAGTTGGCCTTAGGGTTGTTACAACTAGCTGGGTATCCTTTAATGTTTTTGAGGTTGATTAATAACATAGTTTTTAATAGCGATGTTTTTGAGGTAGGCTGATCAATGCCAAGACTTTAAATTTAAATATATTAATTTATTGGTTAATTTAGATTATACGTTGAGATATTTATATTTATATAATATTTATTTAATTTTTATTATTTTATAAAGAGGAATTCAATTGGTTTTTAATTCATATTAAGAATATTTACTCATGATTCTATACTCAAACATTATTTTCATATAATTTTATCACTTCTGGAGCTTGTTTAAAAACCTAAGAGGATATTTAAAAAAATATTTTATTTTAAAACGGGATTTTTGGTGTTTTAAAATAGGATGGTTTAAAAAAGAGGTACTTTGACTTTATTTATTTATTTTAAATAATTTTTTACCATTGTGGTGTTTTTTGATGTTTTTTAAAATTAAGTGTCATTTTAAAAGTGATTTAAAAATATATGTTATAATAATGATTTAAAAATAGTTTTTTTAGGGATTGAAATTCAAATTTTCTTTTAAGAAGTCTTGGTTGGAACCTTACAAATTGATTGTTTATTGAAATTATAGAATCCTTTTTATAAAAACCTTGTATTATGATATTCTTTGATGTTGTGTTTTCTGTACAAAGGGGTTGTTTCTCAAGTAGATGTAGAGGTTTTGAAAAAGTTAATAGTATATTTTTTTATTATTTAATGATGTGAAGTCAATATGTTCTATAAATTATTTTTTGGTAATCTATATTGACTTATAACATGGGAACCACATGGTTCAAGTGGATGATCATGATGATTTATCCACTAAAATAGTTTACACACTGGACTGATTCATAAGTATGATTTTGTTTTACTAAGGGTTAACCTCCCAGTGATACCATGAGGGAAAGACAAGGATGAGTGTAGTTGAGTTCAATTAGGGTTATCAGATTCCATATTAGGTGATCCAACAGTGGGTTCTAGTATCATATAATGATATATCCCATTGAGTTGCCTATGATTCCAAGTGGTTGTTGATTAATTTATTATGGGTTTCCGATTTCCCACCGTGATTGTATAACCATATTCTAATTTTTTTTTGTGGAGCTAGTTACATCATTGAGTTTATTATTATTTTTTATATTAGGGATGTCACTATATATTTTTAATTTCACTTTATTTTAATTAAATTTTATGTTCATTATAAATGAGTTTTTTTGGATTTTTTTTGGAAGAATGAAAGGTTCGAATATTAATTTATTGGTCCGGAATCCTTAAAACATCAATGTTTAAATTTTTTTACATTTTCAATTTTGAATGATTATTCATTTGGTATAAAATTGGTTTTTATAAGGTGATACCCATGGTTTTAAAATGTAATGGTCTTAAATTAATGATACATGTTATTAGTTTTTATAAAAATATATAATCTTATAATTATATTTGTATCTTAAACTAACATAAAATGGATTTATTTATAAAATATATGAATAAAGTATGGGGAGGATACCTACTATGAATTTTTTTATCACACCTATCATATTATAGGTTTAATATAGATTCCACAAGAATGTGGTGTTTGGTTGTATGATATTAAATTCCAAATATTTAAGGATATAAGTGAATATGATTAACATAACACATGTAGACAAGTTTTTTTTGTTGATTTTATTATGTTTTTAAATTTTATATTAGCTTTATTTTTCCACTTAAGAACTTATATTTGAACATTCTATATTTTTTTTTGTTATTTTAATTAATGTTCTGTTCTAAAATGGTGTGGGATATTTGGAAGTGGTTGTTTGGATTTATTTATTATTTATATGTTTTGGTCATTTTCTATGCATTTTTTGTGTTAGCATATTATGTTTCTATTTATTTATTATTAGCATGGTTATCTAACTAATTCAATGTTCATGTAAAAATTATTGATTAGATTCCCTTTCTTCTTAATATTTTTTTGGGTGAAATCATTCCCATTGATGTATTTTTGATTCCCATTCATTAGTTTCTAGTTCTTCATTATCAGAAAAAATCATCAGGCCTAGTGTAATATTCACATAGCTAGCAGTTTTGCAGTATCCTAATTAGATTTTTGATAAACATACCCACATATCCTGTGGTATTCCCTATAATTCCACCTCTAAAAAAAATATATACTATGAACAACCATATGTATAAACTAAAGACTTTTCTTTTATAATTTTATAATTAAAAAAGTATCTCTATATGAAAAACTACATATCTAGGGATTGAGTATAACACTTGTTGGATATTACCAAGTTACTCTATATATCCCACAAAAATACCATGACTAACATGGAAAATTTGAAATGAGAATATAAGAAATTATATTTTATTTATAAAATTAAATTTTTAAAAGTGTGGGGGTTTTTAAAAAAAAAATACATTCTATCACATGAGTAACAAAAAAACCGTATTTAAATGGAATAAACTATACTTATAAATCATTTAAATAATTTCACAATGAATTTATTAAAAAAACAATACTCGTCACAAGATTACATGTTTTTGGTAAAAAAAATATTAGTTAACTAAACATAACCACCTCACCAGAATAATAGAATCACAAATTCTCACCTACATTGAAAAATATATACATGATAATGGGGACCTATTTGGGATGCATTGGACCCTAGAAATAAGGAATCCATATGTTATTTTACATATATGACAACCATTACTATATATTTTTAACAAATAACCCCCAAAAATATTTAGAATATTAATCAATCATCATAATATTGTACTCCCTTCATAGAAACCGTCCTTCTCATTCAGAAAAAAAGTCACATGCCAATAATAGTGGGTAATTGTTAATGATATTATATAAAGATATATAGGACTATATAAAATATGGTTTACTATATATTATGTATTTCATTAATAAAAAGCATATCTTATTCCATTATTTTGTTGTAAATTCATGCTATATGATATCCAAGTACTTCTAATAGTTAACATTAAAATTATGAACAACATAATATTACATTTATATTTCATAAAGGTGAAATGGATAGGAGGATACATATTGGTCAATAGATACTACTATAGTAACTGTATACCATGATATTTACTTGAATGTTATAAACATGACAGTAAATTCCCAGGTTCGAGGAGCATCCTTGAAATGAATATTAAGAATAATGAGTCCCTTAACGCCATTTTCATTATGATGAGAGTTTAGTATTGTTTCTGAAACCTATATCTTTCTAATCCCTTTACTATATGAAAAAATTGAATATATTTGGATGATAGAGATTCTTATTAGAGTGTCAGGTAATTCTGTTTAATCCCATTAATACACCATAGAGGAGGGATTTGTTTTGGATTCATATTTGGTGGATTTTATTAGTGATATGTTATCAACACAATTGTATATTTTTTTCCTATTTTTTATGCCCATATAGAAATTGGTTTATTAATTTTGTATACAATGTATCATTTGAGGTCATATTTGGATTTAATATATTTATGCTTTCTAAATTGTTTATTTTATGTTAAATGATAGTCATTTGATACTTAGAAAACCAAAAAGTGGTATAAGATAATTACCCATGTTTTTTATTCCCAAAACATGTATTATGAAAAAAATTATGATACATTAAAAAATAGTGTACAATAAATTTTTTATGATCTTGCTGTTATCAAAATGTGATGAAGGATTTAACACAATATAGGTTTCGGTTGCTCAATGAATCTTTCATGACTAAATAGTATGAAGACTTTCTCGGATCATGATTAATCATACATGATGATTCACATTTCATCTCATATAGTCCCAACTAGTGTTGGATTATTAATATTTGGGTTTTATTTATCATTTTTATGTAATCCTTAGAATCAAAGTGTATTATTCCATATGTCAAGAACTGTACTCTTATATAGTGGTCTAATGTAAATCAAAACTAGTTATGATACATGATTTAAATCCTATACTATTGCTTACCCACTTTGTTAATTTTACATAATTATTATTTAAATACACTATAGATAGTGTGCCATAGATTGTTAATCCTATGTAGGGATTTAGTTAATTTAATATAAGCAAAAATGTTTTTCTTTTGGTGAAGTAGATTCAATCTCAAAACAAACCATTTCCATGTCTTATGATAGGAAATGTAAGAGTAAATACATATTGATTCAATGTGGGACATATCAAAAGACACATTAACCTATTCCTCTAATATTCCCTTATACGGCCTAGAAAATGCAATTTAATCCCAATTATTCTTAAAAAAGTGGATGGAATTTTCTTTATCCTTATATTTTTTATGAATAGAATTTTTTCATTTATAAATGAATATAAATTATGTTGAAAGGTAAAATGGGATATATATATATATATATATATATAATATTATATAAATTAGTTAATAATAAATTTGTTATAATTAAATTTTAAATGGTTTCTGCACATTTTTAATAGCATATAATATTTATTGTTAATATTGAAGAATAATGTCTTCATGTTATATGGAATGGCATATAATTTATATATAAAATTTTTATATTATAATTATAAGATTATTATTTTAAATTTTTATAAATTACAAAAATTATGCCAAAATATAAAAGGTCTTATATTTATATTATGATTTAGTGATAATATTTAGTTTGAATTATTCAAAAAAGGTCTTATTTAAAGAAAGTATATAAACCACATAAAAATGAGTTCCAATGGTTTGTTTGAACATGGTTTAAATAACATTATTATGTGATATTTATATTATGAAATTTGTTTATATAATATAATAGAAATTCAAAATGTTTATATTTCATTAAATATCATATATTTAAATTAAATTTTATATAATGGGTAAAATTATGGTTTTTATTCTAGATATAAATAGAAAATTTCATATTTATTTTATTGTTAAATGTACATAAGGAATTTCTATATTATAATGAAATTATAAATATTTATTTATGAATTTTTGATATATAATTTATCACACGTTTAAATATGTGAATATTTATTAATTTAAATTATATTCCCAACTTTATTCCAAGAAATAAATTATTTATATTATGAATTTTTATGTGTATTTTAGACTAATTTAGATTAACTATGTCTAGATATTATCAAATATGTATCTGAGGAGACATATCATATGTATGATAACGAATTTGGTTTTCTTCTTATATTTTTTTTGAACTGAGTTATGATATTGAATTAAGTAGTTAATTATTATTTATACATATTTGGTGATATATTTATAGTATAATTGAGATATCTCTTGAGAAAGATATTATTGATTAAAGGGACTATATGTTAGAATTTTCACAAGTCTAGTGGATTTATTCCTTTTCTAGAAAATTTAGGGTAGACTATATATAGAATTAGGCTTACTCATGTGGATATTTTTGATTTATAATACTCAAAAAACATTTCATGAAAGGATTTATTATAACATATACATGATAACTATTTGGATATATAAAAATAATAATTTATTTATATTTGGGGTTTTAACATAATATATGATACTTGTAAATTGATAAAAATAAACATGGTTTGAACATATTTATTCAGTGAAATGAATATGATTAAAAAATAAATCATTAGAAGTATGTATACATATAAACTGAATGAAATACTATAAAATGGTAATACTAAACTTTGTTTAATTACTATGTGTCGAATCCCTTAAAAAGAAAAAACTTATCAAGACCTTGATCATCCAACTAGGAAGTTCATTACAAAGTTGTGCCCCCTGTATTATCATGTGTATGTTATATAAGTAATTAGTGACCCAAATAAAGGAATGTTCCTATTATTATATTATTAATCAGTTTACAATTAGAATGGATACGAAAATATGATTTCGTTACTCAAAGAATAGGGTTTATTTTATCCCTATGATGAATTCAGTAATGCATTATCCACTCAACTATCAACGATTCATGTATGATATGTTTCATTTTATTACATACATAAATAACTAAGTTGTGAGCTAAACACCAAAAGGAACTCATTGGATTGTCGAATATAGACCATGAACAAATAATTAATTGGATGGTTTTTAAAAAGTGTTCACCATTTTAGTTGGATTAAATTTTATTAGTGTCATTATTAAATGATTGTAATACTTTATGCTCAATAGATAAAGGATTCTATTGTACAAGACTAGAATCAACATCATCAAACATAATGTAAAGACAAATACTATTTAATATATAATTTTATTGTAATTGGAAAATATAATCATGTTGTTTCTAAAATATTATGACATATTCATTTATCCTCATTTATATTGTTTGTTTGATCCATTCCTTGTTGAATCATGTGGATATTTTAAGAATATATTGGAGGTTTTTGTAGTCTTTTTTGTTCAACATGGCCAGAACTACAGTCATGGTTTACGTAATGTTAGTCCATAATGAGATCCAATGTAAAATAGAGAATGGGGGAAAACATTGGCCAAAAAGATTTCATGGGAGTGGGTATTGTGAAAGGATTTTATGGTCCACAACCTGATTGAAATCACTAATCATGTGGTGGCGACGTCCTGATGTAAAATTACTATGGTTTAGAAAACACGCTATAGGAAAAATATGTCTTAGGTTGTTGTGTTCAAAGAAATAATGGCATTGTGGAGGTTGCGGTAGAGACCATGGTGATAGTTGTGATTGAATTAAAATGGTTGAATCAATCAGCATTCATTATAGATCATGAATTATTAAAATGGAAAATCTCCTGTGATGTTTCATGGTATTATTTTTGTGATATTAAATGATATTTTCCATGTTAAAGAATAATCCTTACCTCTCAGGATATTTCCTTTGATCTAGACATTATTCAGATGATCCTAGGGTGAGTTTCATTGACCCGTCTTAAGTTGAGGTTACGATCATTAATATCCTCCTTCATCTCAACCCACCTTACTCAATCATGGAGGAATAGTCAAACCCTTGAAGGATGAGGATATTCTTATTGATTTATAATAGTGGGAGACTCTCTTATTTTCCTTTGTTTTCTATTCCTTGAGAGAAAGATATCTATTTCTTCAATCATACATGAATTATACTATTATCTGTACTTGAAATTAGGAACCTTTAGTGTGAAAACACGCCCCTAATCGAATGTGTACATGGTTTTTAGGATTAAAATATGTACCAAACTTGACATTGACCACAACACAATTGATTTAGTAATTTACTTACAAGGTAGTGGATGTGTCTATAATTGTTTTCATGATATGAAATATTGTGATTATTATAACACCATGATGTTTTTATGAAATATTTTCTTTAAATGATTATAATTATTTTGTATTTTTCATTACACACAATAATGATATTTAATTAACCATGAGATTCTTTTATTATAAAATTACTGTTATAGCCAAGCCATTAAGTTATCTAGAATACATATAACTAACTAATGAAAATGCATTGTGAATTCATTGGCTATCAGTTATTTATGATAAATATAAATTAGATATTTTTATTATTTAGTGAATTAATATTTTTAATGAAACTAATGAGATATATATGTTATATAAAGTATTTTTATATTCATCCAATGGATATTTTAATCATAGGGTTTGAATAAACCATATTTTTTGTATAAAAATATCTATTTTTTGAAGGTCATATTACGATATTGAATGGAGAACCCCTTTTAAATTAAGATTTTAAAAAATTAATAATTTTCATATGACAAAGTAAACATTTTATGTTAAATCAGGATATAAAAATTTAATTTGGATGAATTTCTGATATTTTTTTATAACGTTCATGTTTTGATGAATAATAAAAACACACTAAATTTTGAGTGAAAACAATTTATTTCATTTAAATAATTTATATTATTAAATTATAATATTGAATGGTTTTAAATAATAAATAGAATATATTTTTATCATTATATATAATTTATTTCATTATAATTAATATTAAATTGAATTTATATGAAAAAAACCATTTCAATAATTTGGAATGTTTTATATTTTAAAAAAAATTCTCTCATTCTTATAACAAGATTGATTTTAAATTAATTTCAGCAAATTTTGAGTTTTGAATTTAGAAAAATGTATAATATATTTGGAACGAGAAGTTAAAAATAGTGTAAATAGGTAACTTTTTTTTGGACATTATGAATAGTAACTTCAGTAATTATTTGTTTACCAAGGTTAAAAGGTAAATTCGAAAAATAAGTGTAAAAAATAATATTATAATAATATGAATCTACCATAAAAAATGGCCTCATCCAAATGGATGAAATATTTCAAACTCTGAGAATCAATGGGTAGATTTGAAGTCCCCAAGGAACCACTTGGGTGTGATAATGACCTTTTAGAATTTTTACGTTAAAGAAGAGAGAAATATTACATAAACATGTATCTATTAATAAAACATTTTTCGTATTTGTTTATATAAATGATTTATTTGAATATAAATATTCATTATAAATCTAAAAATATTTAATAAATCTTGTTATTTTATATATAATTTTTAAAAATTAAATCAATAAATTTATTTAGGACATAATGTTGATAAAATGATTACCTTATTAATGAAAGATTAAAATAAATCATATTATAAATATTACAATAAATGTAATCTGAAAATTTTGATTCCATCCAAGAATTTTTTGAATGATTATTAAATTTTATCCTTGATTTAATTTAGTTTTTCCATATGAATAATGTTGTTATGACTTTAACAAAAATCAGTTACTAAAAAGTGTCAAAATTGAAATAAATGATTTTTTAAAAGAAATAATATTTTATTAAATGATATAATAGTCCTAAATATCTTATATTCAGCCAAATAACTTACATAATTTTAAAAATTCCATTAATTGTCTACTTGTGGGTCTCACGGCATTTTATAGTAACTATAATAACCATATAATTAGAAAATATAGGAAGACATGGTTAGAGTTAGTATTTTTTCTAAGGGTTAAAGATAAAAGATAAAGATAATTTTGTGACATAATCATGTCTAAAACATATTGGTTGAGAAAATTTATACCAATACTCATCTTATCCACAATATATATCCCTTTTAAGCTGTTATAATTCAAAAATAATTTTATATTAAATTAATGTTTCAAATCATTCCTAAAGTGCCCCACCTCCCTCTTATAAAAGGCCACCAACTCTACCCACTTACTCACACATCTCAAGACCCTTGGATCATCTAAAATATGCTCATATAAGCTCTAAAAACACAAAACTTCCTCTTATTGGCCACATATTCAATAATTTTTTTTTTCTAAGGAGACCTTTTGTGAAAATCAAATGTGGGTACTCGAAA
This sequence comes from Viscum album, assembly GCA_963277665.1. Taxonomy (NCBI): domain Eukaryota; kingdom Viridiplantae; phylum Streptophyta; class Magnoliopsida; order Santalales; family Viscaceae; genus Viscum; species Viscum album. Next base: position 997,028,723 of record OY728164.1, read on the forward strand.
AAGAGGTAATTGTTTTATCACATTTTTAAAAATTCTTTTGTTCTTCTACTTCTTCATATTATGTTGTTTCCATACCAATGTAATAAATATAGTATCGTATATATGAATATATTTTATTATAATTATGGTATAACTTATACCTCCACTTATCCATCATATGAATAACAATATCACCATGCATGCGTACGTATGACTTACCGTGTCCACACCATGGTGTAATTTGTTACTCCACAATAAATTTTTTGGATGGGTATAATGATGATTATAATTTATTTATTTATTTAATATAATATTATAATTATTAATATACCATACAATTCTATATAATTTAACCATTAATTGAATTATATCATCGCTCGTTCGTATGCACGACCTACCGTCTCCACGATGCGATGCGATTCATTCTACCCGATCTTCATTAAACCATTATTATAAAAATGAATATAATGAATAAATATGATATATATTATACTTATATAATTGTTTAAATGATATAACTATATCCTAAGAATCGGAAAATGAACATAAGAATATAAAGTAGTTAATATCCAAATAACGAGGGACAATGAAATGTTACTAACAAATGGATGATAATATAATAATATATGATATCATAAAAATTATTATGATTGTAGAATAAGTCAATAAAATTATTTAAATAATTATATAGGATATCCATATACATACAAAAGATATCACACCTAAGGTAAGGGATAATATTACAATCCCATTATTATCTGAGATTGTTTATTCTTAAGTATTTACTGGAGTATATTTATCATCCACGTACATGTTTTATAAATATATAATATTATTTCTATTATTATAATTATTTTTATAGTTAATTTTACCCATTGGTAAATTTTTATTAAATGGTATGGAAGGTATCTTTATTTCATTTTTCATACGAAGTACCTATTGATTTTTTTTGGCAAGAGTAAGAGTAGAATGTTTGTTTAAATTATAAGACATGAATGGATTTTTATTCTCTAACAATGAATTATTTCCCTGAATATTCCTTTACAATATTTTAATTTTATTTTCAATTTAATTTTTTTTCGTTTAAAATTGCGTGGCATTTTGAGAAAATAAAACGTTTTTTTGAAAAAAAGGATATTTCCCTCAGGAATTAATTTCAAATATTTTATCAAAATTAATTTCTAAGATGTGATTCATTGAATAAGGTTATTTTTTTACTATTATCACTATTATTTGAATTGTGTTTAATATGTAATGATATTTATGATCTCCACTTATTTTATATGGATTATGGGGAAATGATGTTTAAGAAACCCATTTTATTATGTGGGATATACTATGATTTATGTTTTTTAGTAACATGTAATAACAATTTAATTATGAGATTTGTGGGACCTATATCTCCATACAATTCATTGGGTAAAGTCTTATATCTCATGATATAGGCATTACTGGAATTAAAAGTAAATCGGGTTAAGTTATACGGGGCTGGAACATCAAATAAAACTGGTTTAGTAATGGACATTGTCTTCTATGATGGTCTTGGCTTTGATCCATGACTAATATGAAAAAGATTTTCTATGATTATGTGTATTCCAAAAATCTTTATGTCTTCTGTTTTTACTTTTGGGATAATTTCCATTAATTCTTATGAACTTTTATCCCATTACTTGATATCACTATCTTTCATATGCAGGATAAGACCTCCAAATGTTATGTTCTTATGTCTTAGGATAGTGATATGATGAATATTTTCAACTTTTTATACTTACTGTGCAATTGAGATAAACCTTTAATATGTTTCATTTCCCTAATCATGGAATAACGGTATTAAGTACGATATTCCAAAAAGCTGTCTAGTTATGAATTAATAAGTTGGAAGTAATATAGATGTTTTTTGAACTAGTTATTTATGTTTCTTATTTTCTAGTGAAACAATTCCTATATAGTCCTATTGTGGATTTATTATATGTTGTAATGAATATAATTCAAACATCATGTAATATCAATGTATGTAAAGTATGGGTCACTATATTTGGTATCAGAGGGAGGTTATAGTTATCCTTTGGAAACTGTGATGAGAAATCCTCAGTAAGAACCCCAAGGATATTTCTATGTATAATATAAAATACTAGTGTTTTAGAAATGAACATGAATAAGATAGGATAAACCTAATGTGTGTTAAATTGAAATATTATTTTTTATTATGTTGTTTTCCTATTATGAGTAGTGTTTCTCCCACTATGCTTCTTGGATTAAGTCAATGGATGGAAACAGAAGGAACCACATTAATGATAAATGCAACATGAAATCCAATGATTGCCCTCCTAAGAAGCCAGATGATATGGGAGATAGAATGAACAATCTTTCATCCATTATCACACTACATTCTCAAGATATTAATCATATAGGACTTCCAAATGACCAATGGAGGGAGTAACATTCTATTGAGTCCTTCATGAGGCAACATCCACCTTCAATCAGTGGGTCTTCTAATCCATTAGTGGCTGAACATTGGATCAGTACCACTGAAAAGATATTTGTAGTTCTAAAATATATTGAACATGATAAATAAATCTTAGAATTATATCATTTATAAGGTTAAAGTGATCAATGGTGGAATCTTATCAATATTATGAGGAAAAGAGATGAAATTGAGTACATGGAATGAGACGAGTCAGAGAACTTATTTTTCAAAAAGTATGTTACTCGTATTATATGATCAAAGATGGAGATAGAGTTATTTGAACATAAGTAAAATGATGATGAATCTATTGGTACCTATGAAGAAAATTTAACATGACATTCAGGGTACCCTTTAGGAATTATTATTTAAACTGAGATTAAAATTGATCGATTCTTTAGTGACATAAAACCAAGTCTCCAAATGTCATTATCCATAAGGGAATTTAATAGCTATGAGGAAATCATTTGACGTGCCCTCAAGGTTGAGATAGAGATTAGAGCAACCCATCAGTTATATGGTTCTGATAAAAAGAGAAATATATAATTCAAAAGAGAATTTAAAGACAACATTAAAAATAATATGAGTTTCTCCTTTTTCTCAATGTTTGGAAATAATCTTGGAGGAAAATGTGTTAAAGTTACTCGTAAATATTTTATGTGTGTAAAAGAAGTTCATAAGGCAGTTAAATTCCAATGTGATGGGACAAATTTTTCTAATGATTCAAATAGAAAAAATGCTACATAGAATGAACCTCATACACTTCAATGCTACAAGTTTAAGGAAATAGGGTATTATACCAATCAATTCCCTAATCCAAGGATTATTGGTGATGACCTACACCAAATTTTTTTAAGTAAAAATAGAAAATAAAGTCACATGAAATCACTAATGACGATGTGAAGTACGATAATGAAGTGGTTAAAGGTACACTTACCGTGCACTCTAGATTATAAAATGTTTTATTTGATTCTATATCCACCCACACTTTTATTTATGCTGAATTTTTATGGTAATTAGTGTATTACCTCAACAATTAGATGTTGAGTTAGCTGTTCTGAATTCTAATGGCACAACAGTAGTCATCCAAAGGTTATAATTCTTCTCTGGTTGATGTTTGTAGGAAACTGATTCCAGTAAATCTTGTGATCCTTACTATAGTGAAATTTTATGTGATTCTTAGCTTGGATTGGCTTTCTCTATATGGATCACATATAAATTTACAAGGAAGGGAAGTCAGATTTCAAATTCCAGATCAATCTATGATCATCTATCAATGCAAGGATGAATATAACCATCTGATAGAAATTACATCAATCTTATGAGTTTTTATTCCATTAAAAGAAGGTTATTTATCTCAAAGGGTTGGGGAGAAACTCACAATTAATAATAATCTCATTGTACGGGAGTTTGATGATGTATTTTTAGATGAATTTCTAGGTCTTTCACCAAATCTTGAAGTTGAGTTTTCAATAGAACTCCAACTGGATGATTTGACTATTTCAAAGGAACCATATAGAATGGTCCCAATTGAGTTGAAATATTTAAGAAGAAACTCCATGATAATATTGATAAGGGATTAATACACCCTAGTGATTCACCTTGGAGATCATGTGTTCTTTTTTTAATAATAAATATGGAATAATGAGACTCTGCATTATTTATCAAGAAATTAACATGATCTCTATCAAGAAAAAACATCATCTTCCCCAAATTGATGACATATTCGACCAAATACACAGAGATCAAAAATTTTACCAGATTGATCTTTATTTAGGATATCATCAATTAATTTTAGAAAATTATGATATACTAAAGACTAAATTCTGTACAGGGTATAGATACTATGAATTTTTAGTGATTCCTTTTGGTCATACTAATTCCCCCATAATCTTCATGGATTTAATGAACATAGTCTTTAGAGTCTGTCTTTATCATTTTTTTGTAGTCTTTAATTATGATATTCTTGTTTATTATAAGTTTAAGGAAGATCATGAATACCAATTGAGAAATATACTAATGATCCTAAGAAAATATAAGATTTATAAAAAAATCATCATATGTGATATTTTGATACATAAAGTTTCATTTTCGGGTTACATAATCCAAAGAGATGGGATATTATTGAAAACAGAAGTTGTTGAAAGTTGGCCAATGTCACGAACCATCCCCTGGGGCCTTTTCTATGACTACCCCAAGCCCGCCTTCCATAGGCCAGGGGATGGCGACTAGCACCAAAGGCGTAAATCCCAAAAACTGGGAGATCATTTACTTAATAACTGCAACCAAACACAACAGGGTACAACTGGAAGCAAACACTAAGTAAAAAATGTATACAAATAGAGAGTGTTGGAAAGTAAAAAGGGTACAGAAATACAAGATCAACTTTAAAGTATGAGTACAACTGAAAAAGGGGAAAACGAGTGAATGGTGAAAACATCTCCTGGATCATCCACCATAGATCCTAACTTAAGGGTAGGTACAGATGGACTCCACATCACTCCACGCTTGTCATACTCCTCCGTGTATCGTCTCTTCTTAAGGTCCATCTCCGTGTACCGTCCAGTCGTAGTGCTCTCAACCTCTGTCAGCTCTTTCCGTCATCTGCATCCAACACAACGAGGTGAGGGCATAGCCAGTGCAGGGGTGAGTATAAAGATACTCAGTAGGGACCCTGAGAGTCTCAAGGTCTCACAAAATCCATCAAGGATAAACCAAAAAATTATGAAATTAACCGAAAACCCCACTTAGTTATATGCCCATACATATACCTAAGTTATCAAGTAATGCATCTCGTTCACGAGGAAACACAAGAGTTGCTGACTCAGCTCACAGAAGCATAAAACTTTTTTTGAGTGATAGAGATTATCATATTTAGTCACTGATTCAACTAAGCTATCAGACCCACATAGGTTCTAGGACCAACAGTTGGAACTATTGGACCCGCAAAGGATCTAGGAACCGTAGTCGGAACTGTCGGACCCACACAGGATTCAGGAACAATAGTCGAAGATGTCAAACCCACACAGGATCTGGGACCAGCTAAGCTATCGGACCCACATAGGATCCAGGACCAGCTATTCTTTTAAACCCACACAGGATCCAGGAATAGAAGTCATAACTATCGGACCCACACAGGATCCAAGAATAGAAGTCAGAACTGTCGGACCCACACAGGATCCAGGAACAGTCATCAGAACTTTCAGACTCACACAGGATTCAGGAATAGTCATCAAAGCGCAGCCGGCCGCAGGGTTTCCACAAAGTACGCTTGATTCCGGTAGGGTTCTCTCTTCAAGCCAAGTGTTGATACATCAACTATCACATCATAAAAATTTGATGTATCCCGATGTTCCATCTCCTCAAAAGAAACACAACGTGCCAAACGGTGTGTCAATCAGATGCCCGGTCTGAGAGTTATTGGAATTTCCTTTCCGAGATGACTTGCCCCAAGAATTGAACTACTCGAATCCAGAACTGGAACTTCAAGATCTTACAAGAAAGCCAGTGCTCATGGAGGGTGTCCAGTACTACCTGTAAATGGTAGGCATGCTCCTCCTAATTAGTCGAGTAAATCAGAATATAGTCGATGAAGACTACAACAAAGTGATCGTGGTATGACCGGAAGATCCTATTCCTGAGACTCATGAACACTACTGGAGCATTGGCTACACCAAAGGGAATAACCAAGAACTCATAGTGGCCATACCGACATCTGAAGGCCGTCTTCTCCACATCTTCATCACAAACTCTGAGCTGGTGATAACCTGATCTGAGGTCTATCTTTGAGAACCACCATGCTCCCTTTAGAAAATCAAAGTGGTTGTCAATCGTCAAGAGTGGGTACTTGTTCTTAACGGTCACCTGGTTCAGGATACGGTAGATGACACAAAGCTTCAAGCTCCCATCCGCCTTCTTGGCGAACAGAATTGGAGCTACGTAGGGAGAAACACTAGGCTGGATGAATCTCTTCCCTTGTAAGTCCTCTAGCTGTACCTGCAGCTCACAAAGCTCAGTGGTAGACATCCGATATGCTGGTGTAGATATTGTGCTATCCTGGGGTACAAGTCAATGTATAAGTCCACCTCTTAGTGAGGAGGTAATCTTGGAACATCTTCAGGGAAGATATCCGCGTACTGGTCCACCACTGTAGGATAGGTCGGACTGTCCACATTAACTACTCCGAGGGTAAGGCAGGTCAACTAATGAGTGATCGGCTGCACCCTTCTCGGAATAAGTCATTCATATGCTTCAAAGGATCCCTTCTCGCCAGTGAAGGTGAACCTGGTCCCATCTGTGCGGACACACCACACTTTGTGTCTAATACGGTCGATCTGAGCATGGACTGTAGATAACCAGTCCATACCCAAGATGATGTCGGAAGGCTTCGACGCCACTACGAGGAGATCCTAGCTTAATCTATCACCTCCTAGAGTAAGCTCACACTGCTGGCACCAGTGTGTAAATGTCGAGTCTCCTCCTGTAAGAATCTCTATCCATCAGTATCGAGCCAACGGCTCTATCAAAATCTCTGAGCTCCGAACGAGTGTAGTGGAAATAAAAGAGTGACTAGAACCTGTGTATATAAGAACTTTTGCTATGGTAGAGTATACACAGATCGTACCTCGAATCATCTTCAGAGCGCCATGGTCATATGCCTCTGCTGCCTGGAGCTGAGCTCTCCCCTGTCCACCTACTCCCTACAGTTGGGGCGGAACTCCTAGTGGTGGTGGCAGTAACACCTCGAAACATAGCCCACTGCTAGCTGCTCGACTAGCTTCTCTGCCACGTCCACCTCATCCCTGCAGACCACCTTGATCGAATCTCAAATTCTACATGGGAGGTACCTCAACTATCTGCCGATCATCAGTATGGCGGTTCGGACAGTCACGAGCCATGTGAACCTTCCCACCACATGTGAAACCCTTACCATTCCTCACATGATTGGCTCTATCTCCTGTTCCCCGCACAAGGGAACTCATGTCCGGATGTCGTCCACTGGATGGTCTAGTCTACTTGGACCTCTGCGACATATGTCTACTGCCTACTACAGAACACTCCGCTACATGATGCCCGATGGTGGGTCTCGCTGTTGGTGACTTCTCCACAAGGAACCTCTCTACTAAGGGAGTTATCTCTAACACCACTACTAGCATAGAGATGCTGAGTGAGATTATCAATGCTATGATCTCCCGTCTGAGCCCCTACTCAAAGGTTCGGGCCCTGAAGAATAGGTCACACACCATATCTATGGAGTAACATGAGAGGTCGGTGAACCTCACTGAGTACTATGCCATTGTCATTCTACCCTTATGTAGTTGCAATATCTCCTAGATCCGCACCACACGAAGGGTGGATGGGAAAAACTCCGCCCGAAAAAGGCTCTCAAAGTCATCCCAGAGTAGTGTCACCTCATCATGCACCTGGAGCATCAGGCTCCACCATCTGCTTGCTGCTGCCCGAAGGACACTCACGATAATGATCACCATGAAGTATTCTTGTATCCCTACTAGCCTGAAAACTCTTACCATAACCTCCAACCAATCCTCAGCTACCTGCGGGTCTATCTCACCCCAAAACCTAGGCGGCCTCTGGCACTGGATCTCATGCAGCATGCTCAAGCGGTGTGCATTGTCTGCTTCTGGGGCTGGTGGTATCGGTGTCCCAACGGGTAGTGGAACCGCTGGAGAACCCGCTGTGATGGGGCCCTGCACCGAGGCCTCGTCCCTTGGTGGATGCCATCTTTTACAACTATCAGATCCCTGACTGGTTGTCTGCATGGAGGATTCTTGAAAAGAAACAAGTGCTTCAATCTCAATAAGTTATTTCTAGTGAGATGACTCAAAGAGATCACAAAGAAAACTCTTGAAACACACACGCAATCAGTGTTTTCGTGTACCGAGTTGAAAATCAGAAGTCAGGGCCCTGGTGTATGGATACGTAAGCCACCGCACCAACACTGGACTCCCTGAACTGAAAACCATACTCAGTACCCTTAAAAATATTGCTTCATAGAAAATAAAGATCAGATTCCTATGTTCTGCGGTAGAACCAACTCATTTGATACCAATTAGTCGTGTTCAGGGGGGAACGTTGCGCGCCCCCTGGAATTATCGAACGACAAATCTGTTTGGGTGGGATCCCAACCGGTGATAGGTGGTGCCGGTCCACGCCATAGGGGACCCAGTAGGTTCCCTCTCCTCCTGGCTGGCCTAGCGGCCAGCCGTTCCTGCTCCACCTATGACTGGCCCAGTCGGCTGCCTTTGCTCCACCGTTGTGGCCCGCCCTGGCCGCAACTTCTTTGTCTGAGTGGCGTGATGGCACCGCGCCCCTCTGGTGGCCTGGAGGTTACACATGTGCACCACTGTGGATAAGGGCCGCAGTGTGTCCTTCCACGTGGCACGTCGGCGCCACGCCCTTCCGGCGACCTGGCGACCTTGCACCGCCAGTTTCCTCCACGACCGGCCCCCCAGTTTCGGCCACGACCCACTCCTCCGACGGCGTTGCACCACCGCCGTCATCTACAAATGATAAAAAACAGAGGGGTGTTGGGCCTTGTTTGTTCTCCCAACACCCTTATTTTTATGGTGATAACAATCGGATAAACATAACCCATGATTGAACGTTGTAGAACTAAAAAAAATTCAAATTCAAAACCCCAAACTTGTATCGATGATCATTGAGAAAGTCAAGGAAAGATAATGTCGATTTGATGTTGTCGAGAAAGAAGAAGAAGAGGATGGCGTCATTGACATTATTCAAGGACGGTGCTCCCTCATTTTTTTTGGGTGAAGAAGGAAGAAGGTGCCCGTCATTAGCGGATGAAGCGTTCTTCGTTGGAGAGTTCTTTCCTCCTTGGTGTTCTGTCTCCAAGATCTTCTCCTCTCCTCCCATACCCAAAGTGAATATTCCAACCAAAATAATAGTTTTCAATTCTTTTAATTTGTTGGAAAAATATTCAAAAAGGTAGGAAATAATAAATTGGGGGCTTCACTTAATTAATTCTTATGTGTTGGCACAAAATTAATTAAGGGAGTTCAAAAGGATCCAAGGGTGGTGGTTGCACCATAAATGGGAAGTTCAAGGGGTTTCACCCTCGCATGGTCCCCACCACTTTAATTTATAAGAGGTGTTTAGACCTCAAGTGGACCCCACAACCATAACCTCCCATGGGACGTTATAGTGTGGTGACACCCACCTCTAACCTCCTCTTAGAGGTTTTAACCACCAAGAATAAAAATAAAGTCACTACTTTATTTTTATTTAATTTAAATCATAAAAACCACAGAACTAACTTTTATCCCCGACCATCTGCCGTCGAGCTGAACGTCTTCTTAAGTGAATATCGGAACTGTGAGTTCAATAGTGCCCTCATATTTCAATTTCGAGAACCGGTTAAAAAGTTATAAAATCCTGCTAGTATGTTTTCTGAATGTACATGAAAAATATTTAGAAATTTATTTCGGGCACACCGGGCCTCGGAATCAAGTTCCATAATGTTTCGCGGTCTCAAAAAAATCCCATGTATTTAAGAAAACAATTTCCATGTAATTTCCTGGACTTTACAGCCAAGACCAAAAATGAAGACTGAGATCCAAAGTTTTCTTGGATTGGATTGATATTATTTACGTTATTTGAAATGTTTTTCACGATTATATAATCAACTCAACAAGTTTACTAAGAAAATAGTTATGTTTGTATGGATTGAATAATGTGAATATAATTTCAAAGAGCTAAAAATAAGTTTAGTCGGTGCACCTGTGCTCACACTGCCTTGTAGTGGAGAAAGATTTATGATTTAATGTGATGCATTCGAGAAGGGAATGTGATGTGTTCTCATTCAAAATTACATGGTGATAGATTATGCCTTATGGTACTTAGAAATCCATGATCAAAATGACCCAATTCATGATTTGGGGTTAGGTTTAGTAATTTTTGTTTTGCAGATATGAAGGAATAATATTTATAGTTAAAGGTGTGATATTTATATTGATAATAAATTTTTAACGTAGATTTTAAAACAAAAGAAGATTAATATATGCAATAGAATATGGTTGGTGGTGATTAAAGATTATGACTGATCAATACATTACAACCCTGGGAAAACGAACAAGATGGAAAATGCTTTGAGTCAAGAAGACCAAGCAAGAATATCCATGATTAGGATCACAAAAGATCCAATATTTAGGGAATTACAAATAATGGATCTTGATATTTTAAAGGAATGTGGGAAATAATATCTTTATCAAATAAATGTTCAACCATAAATACAAGTGAAGATTAGTGAGGCATTGAAGAAAGATGTATATCTACAAAAGAAGGTGAGAAATGTGCCTGAATTATACATTGATTGTGATGAAAAAATAATGTTCTAGAATAAGGAAAACATTACTCCCATACTAGAATTAAATAATTAGTTATTAGATGAGACTCATAGTTCTTCATTCTCATTTCTCACAAGAATTACAACAATGTACATGAACCTAGAAGATTATTTTTGGTGGGATTTCATGAAAAGAGATGTCACTGAATATGTCCCTCGATTCCTGTTTTATCAGCAAGTTAACGATGATACACTTAAGTCTAAAGGTATTTTACAACAATTACACATACCAGAATGGAAATGGGAAAACATCACTATAGACTTGTTGTTGGAATTCCCAAAACATCTAAAAATAATAATGTGATTTCGGTTATAGTTGATCACCTAAGAAAGTCACCACACTTCATTTCTATTAAGGAGGATTTATCTCTAGATCAACCAGCTTGGATATATGTAAAAAAGTGGTAAGATTTTGTGAATTACCACTTTCAATTATATATGATCAGGATCCGATGATTACCTCAAAGTTCTGGAAAAGTATTCAGCAGGCTCTTGATATTAAGTTAAGCTTAATCACTCTTTATCATCCTCAAATAGATGCTCAGTCTAAGAGGACAACTCAAAATTCAGAATACATGTTTAGAGATTGATCTATGCATTTCAAAGGTGGTTGGTATCAACATCTACCATTAGTGGACATTTCTTCTAGTAATATATTTCAATAAAGTATTAAAATGGATCCTTATGGTGTCCTCTATGAAAATAAGTGCAAAACTCTAACTTTTGGGGATGATGATGGGGAATGAATGCTATTAGGAAGTGACCTTATTGATGAAATAGAAGAAACGATCAAATATACTCAACAACACATAAGAGAAGCTAGAGTTGAAAAAAAAATTATGCTGACAACCGAAGAAAAGACATAGAGTTTGAAGTGGGTGATAGGGTGTTTCTACGAATATCTCCATGGAAGAGAGTAAATAGGTTTGGAAATAAGGGAAAGTTGAACTCTAGGTATATTGGTCATTTTAAAATTCTAGATTGTGTGGGAAGGTAGCTAATAGATTGGAACTTCTAGTAAATATTTCTCAATTTCATGATGTGTTCCATGTATCTTTCCTAATAAATTATATTTCTGATCCTTCACACGTACTATTCTCAGAAGTTATACCACTGGAGAAAGATCTTTCTTATGAAGAACAACCCATATAGAATCCGGATCGTAGCGAAAAAGTTATAAGAAACCAGACCTCTCTATTGGTTAATGTTTTATAGAAGAACAATGAATTTTAAGAAACAACTTGGAAACTTGAGGATATGATGAGGGAGAGGTATCATCATCTATTTGTTTCCATGAGACAAATTTTGAGGGAGAAATTTAATTTAATTGGGGGAAAATGTATCACCCATATGTTTTTATGAAATATTTTCATTAAATAATTTTTATTCATGGGTATCTTTTTATTCACACAACCATAAGATTAAAAGAACCAGAAATGACCTTAGTATAAAATTACCCTTATATCATAGCTTTTAGGTTAGCGATAACTAGTATAACATTCTTATGAAAATGTATTTGGAATTATTTGGCTATCAATTTATTTTATGAAAAATATAAATGAAATGTTTTTATTTATGGGTTAATTACTATTAGTAATAAAATTATTTAGAAATACATGTTATATAAAATAGTTTAATATTCATCCAATGAATATTTTAATAATTGTGTGTGAATAAACAATATTTTTTTATAAGAACCTATATTTTTTAAAGGGAAATCTTACGCCTTTGAGTAAAGAACCCATTTTAAATTAATATTTTTATAGGTTAATAATTTTTATATGAAAAAATAAAATTTTATTTTAAATAGGTATATAAAAATTTACTTTGGATGAATTTAAGATATTTTCTGATAACATTGATGTTTTGAATAATAGTAAAAACACACTAAATTTTAAGTGATTTTTTTTAATAAAAAAAATTATATGGTTAAATTATAATATTTAATAATTTTAAAGATTAAATAGAATATATTTTTTCCATTAAATATAATTTATGTCATTATCATTAATTTTACATTGAATTAATTGGAAAAACATTTTAATCTTTTGCAATTTTTTGTCTTTTAAAAACAGATTCTCTTATTCCAAAAAAATAATTGATCTTAAATTAATTTATACCAATTTTTTGTTCTGAATTTAGAAAAACAGATTCCATATTTGAAATCATAATGTCCAAATTGTGAAATAGGTAACTTTTATTTTTCGACAATATGAATAGTAACTTGAGTAATTAATTTTAATTACCACGATTAAAGGGTAAATCTGTTAAATAAGGGTAACCAAATAATATTATAATAATATAAAACTACCCTAAAACATGTAATAATACTATTTTATGAGATATTTACAACAATGGACATCGTTTGATTGATTTTAACACCCCATGGAGCCACTTGGGTGGGAAAGTGATCTTTTAGAATTATTAATTTAATGTAAAGAGAAATATAACATAAACATATTTATTTTATTAAACATTTTTAATGTGGGGTTATATAAATGATATATTTGACTATAAATAACCATTATAAATATAAAAATATTTCATAAATCATGGTATTTTATTTATAAATTTTAGACACTAAATATATAAATTTATTTATGACACAATGATGATACACTATTGTTTTAATGAATTATTTAGATAAATGATACTATAAATATTAAAAAAAAGTAATTCGATCATTTTTATACCATACATGAATTATATGGATTATTATGACATGTTAAATTTTATTTATTGTAGTTTTTTCGAATGAATAATGTTTTTATGACTTTAACAAAAATCAATTACTAAAAAGTGTCAAAATTGACATAAATGAGTTTTTAAAACAAATACTATTTTATTAAATGAAAAAAAGTCCTAAAAGTATAAAATTATTCAAAATGAATTATATAATGTATAACATGTCATTAATGATCCAATTGTGGTTCCCATGTCATTTTATAGTAACTATAGTAACCATATAATATGAGAATACAAGAAGACATTGTAATAGTTAATGTTTTTAACTAAGGGTTAAAGCTAAAAGATATGGTTAATTTTGTGACCTAAACTTTTTTTTAAACCTATTGAATGAAATTATTTAGTCCCATACTCATCTAATACTAGAAATATATCACTTTTATACTGTTATAATTAGAAAATAATTTTATAATAAAATATTGTTTTAAAACATTCCTAAAGTGACCCTCCCCCCATTTATAATGGGACACCACCTCTACCCACTTACTCACACCTCTCAAGCCCCATATATCATCCAAATGTTTCCCAAATGAGCTCCTAAAATACCTCCCTTCATATTAGAGGTCACACATTGGGCATAAATCCATATTATGAGGACATTTTATGCAAATGAAAAAGAGATACTTGAAAAAGAGGTAATTGTTCTATCACCTCTTTCAAAGTTCTTTTCTTCTTCTACTTCATCATCTTATTTTTTTACATTATAAAGTTATAAATGTAATATGTTCAATATTATGATATTTTATTATAATTATGGTACAACCTTATACCTCTTTTCATCCAACTTATGAATAATAATATCACCATGCGTGCGTACGTACGACTTACCGTCTCCACATAATGGTGTAATTTATTATTCAACCATACGTTATTTGGATGGGTATAATGATGAATATAATATATGTAAATAATTCATATAACGTGATAATTATTTATATAACATCCAATTCTATATCATTTAACCATTATGTAAATTATATAATCGCTCGTGCGTACATACGACCTACCGTCTCCATTATGTGATACGATTCATTATACAAGATCTTCATTAAAGAAGAATTATATAAATGAATGGAATGAATAAATATTATATATTTTAGTCTAATATAATTCTTTAAATGATATAAATATAACCATATAAGTGGAACATTAACTTTCTCGAGAAAACTTGCATAAGAATATAAAGCAATTAATATCCGAATAACGAGTGAAAATAAAATGATACTAACAAATAGATGATAATATAATCATATATGATATCATGAAAATTATTATGATTCTAAAATAAGTCAATAACATTATTTAAATCATTATATATGAGTTTCAAATACATATGAAGGTTATCAGACCTAAGGTAAAAGATAATTTTACAATCTCATTATTATCTGAGTTTGTTTATTTGTAAGTATTTACTGGATATATTTATCATTCACATACATGATTACAAAATATACCATATTATATTTGTTATTATACTAATTTTTAATATTCATATTACCCATTAGTAATTTTTTTAGAAATGATGTCTAAATAATCTTTCTTTCATTTTCTATACGAGGTACCTTTTGACTTTTCCAGCAAGAGTACGAGAATACTGTTTTTATAACTTATGAAAAATGAATGGATTATTATGATTTCCTAACACCATATTTATATTAATCATCATTTAAAATATTTTAAGTGTATTTTCAATTAAATAATTTTCCTTTAAAATTGAATTTTATTTTGCGAAAAGAAAATATTTTTGAAGAAGAAAGGATATTTTCTTCAAGAATTAATTTCAAATATTTTATCAAAATTAATACCCATATAAGTTGAAATTATTTGAACTAGGTTATGTTTCTATACCTATTATAAATATCATTTAAGTTGTGTTTATGATGTAAGTCTATTTATGAACACCACTTTTTTTATATGGAATATGATGGAATGATGTTTACAAAACCCATTTTATACAATGGGTTATGCTATGTTTTATGCTTTTATGGCAGTTGTAAGAATGATTTTATTATGAGAAGAGTGGGACCTATATCTCCCTCTAATTAATTGGGTAAATACTTATATCTCAATCGATATACTTGACTGGAATAAAAAGTAAATGTAGTTCAGTAATACAGGGCAGGAAAGGCTAGTAGACATGTTCCAGTAATGGAATTTGTCCGGTATGATTGTCTTGCCTCTGATCCTAGGCTAATATGGAAATGATTTTCTATGCTTATTTTTATGCCAAAAAACATAAGGTATTATGTTTTTAATTTTGGTGTTAGGTTTATTAATTATTATTAACTTTTTTTCCCATGACATGATATCCCAATGTTTCATATGGATGATAAGACCTACAAATTTTATGTTCTTATATCTTATGATTGTAATATAATTTTTATTCACCAATTTTACCCTTACTGATCATTTTATCTCACCCTTTAATATGGTTCATTTCCCTATGTCAGGTAGAAGGGTATTAAGTATGATATATCAAAAAAGATTTTAGTTATTAAAATATAAGCCAGAGACAATGTAGATGTTTTATCAACAAGTTATTTATGTTTCCCAGTTTCTAAATACACTATACACATATGGTCTTATTGGGACTTTATTATATTTTGTAATGAAAATAATTAAATTTGGAAGTAATATCAATGTATATAAAGTATGGGTCGCTATAATTATATTATTTAGACCATGCTTGAGTTTGATCTTATGTGTGTGTGTCTCCTATGATACTAATGTTTTAGTTTGATAACATGTGTGTATGTTTGGATACTGTTTCTCACTCTTGATATTCTATGTTCTACCACTTATTGTTATACCCAATTCTCAAGTGATGTATTAGGTATATGATATGAATTTATTGTTCTATGAATGGTACTAAAGTGAAATATGGACCCGTCATTGATCAGTATCTCTAGAGGAGGATCATGTTCTTTCAATTCACATAATATAATAATATGATTTTTTTAATGGGGAATGATTTTCCGGTGTGGTCTAACCTGAGAGGTGACAATGGGAATAATAGACTTCTATGTATAGACCTATGGGTATGTTAGTCTTTGTGGACCTGAATCAAGAAATATTGTTGGCATTAGATGATTTTTTTGGATTGACCTAACGTAGTGTCCAAATACAAGGAATTGTTTCCTAACTACGAGAGATACAGTGATTTATGGTATTGTGGCCTAAATTAATACTCATGATGCTTTTATATAATGTGGGATACATGTGGTTAGCATGTGTTCAAACATAATCGATGTCTTATATTATGATGATATTTCCAGCCCGCACCTAATGTAGATCTCACTGGGGGTTTGTGGATTCTTTTTTAGTATGAGATCACTTGGTATATGATTTTATGTTGTTTACATACACATTTATACATTTTAATGAAATAAACTCTTATTAATTTTCACTCATGTTATGGATGTATTGGTTGTGTTTAACTGGGTTTATACTCACACCGTGAAAAGGAATCTCAATGCATGTATAGAATTAATTTCCACGGATACATGTAAGAGTAATTACTCCATTAAAGGGGGAGAGGAGATAGATAATGGTGATCAGAGTCATCATCATATAGACACTAGAGTGATACTTTAGTATTTTATTTACTCACATTTCATTCTCCTAGTATTGTTTATCCTTCCACTTTGAGGGTCCTTATTTTATTTTCTATATGACATGATATGATTTCCATTAAATTTTTTATAGAATCTATTATTTATTAAACCATGGTAATTATAGATATTAATCATTCATGTTCCCATAGATATTGAGGGCATATTATCCCCACTAACGTTGTTTATACCCTCAATGCTAATCGAAAACCTCTTAAATATGGGGTGGAGTACATGAGGCTATACGACAATCTGCAACAAACCCTATTATTTTGGTAGGGAAATTATAAAATATTATCAAATGTGGTTTTAAATTTTATTTATTAATTACTATGTTTTGGGGTATCATAGAAATTAGTTTGGTTTTATGTGAATCGGGTAGGGGAGTTGTGTGTGTGTGTCTGGACAACACCTGCATAACAGACCTCTGAGTCACCATTATTAGGACTTCTAGTATAGTTATGGTTTTACAGTATCATATTGATAAAAAGTATATTATGTTTCAATATTTTAAGGAACATTGGTGTGTTCATGTATCCTGATGAGGCAATTAGGATCACATGTCAAACACACACACAAACAGACACACATAAACACACAAACACACAAACACACACACATATTCCTGTTGAGTGTTGAATGGGTTTTATTAAGTAAAATTGATTAATATGTGATTTCAGTTGTGTAATATATAGATTTTACCTTTATTGTGATATATATATGTTAGAATTGATTATTTTGACTTTATCATGCTTGTTTTTATATATAACAATGTGACTAACATTAAGGTACAAAGAACAAGGCTTGAGATATGTGTAGTACTAAGCGAGTTGTATCTTTTTATTTTTAATAGACTCCTATGATAGGTTTTGCATAATCCCTTATATGTTCGAATAGACTACACATGTTTTTGTTAGGAACAAAATGGGATTAGATACTCTAAGAGGTAGGGGTAAATTAGGCTATAGATATTCTTTCAAAGCTTTTTCATTACCCACTAGATTTTTACTTCTTTATTATGACGGTATGTTATTTTTCTATTCAGATTTTATATTGATCTTATCCTTTCTAACATTATCTGATGAAGAAAAATGAAAAGTAAACCAGGAAATAAAAAACAAGGACACACATTTTTTATGTGGTTCACTCTCACTGGGCTATATATAGGTACCATACAATGGATATGTGCTAATGTACCAAATCAAATAAGGTGAATTTCAGTTTGTTCATTTTGGACACTCCGCCCTAAGCTCACTACTGTTACAATGTTTGGGGAAGATTCACTATATTTTCAGGAGAACCTTTATCTAACATCACACTTATTCATGAATATTTATATGTAAAAAAATTTAAATTCCATCCATTGAAAAAAATATTATTTTCTATGAGTAACACAAAATTTTTGATATTTTTCTTTTACTTTAATATAATCTTTCAGAACCCTGATGTGAACATCACCTCAAGCTTCACCTTTCCATAAGAGATCATGAAAACTCTTCCCCATGCTTGAGATCCAACTATATAACCATTATGAGAGGTACGGTTTGGAGAATCCTCCACTAGATTATGGTACATGAACCTTCCATGAAACACCTCCATGTGGAAGTCTTCATATCATGCAAATTGTTTGACTCTACCATGAGACTCCATTGTGAGACCTCTCCATGAGTCTCCCTTGTGAGGCATTGTTTAGTTCATATGTATTGTAAGATCATGTTCAAATAATGTGTATCATGAGACCGTGTTTAGATAATTCTAATTACATTGAATAGTTCAATTCCTAAGGATCATAAAAAGTTATTCAGATTATGAGGATCCTAAATCCTTATTCAGTTCATACAGATCACCAGACCTTATTTAGATCATGTGGATTTTGAGACCTTATCTATGATACATTGATCACATTTCCTTGTTCAATTCATGTACATTACATTTCTTTATTCATATAAATAAAATTATGAGGCCATTTATAGTTCATTTAGATCATAAGAAATTTTCCTAACATTTTGGATTCTGTGATATCAATGGGTATGTATATGTGTTTAAATAACTTGAATATACTTTTCTAAAAAGGATAAAATCACAATAAACCTTCCAAAGTATTTGTACTTATTACATAGATCATTTGATTACCCTGAAGGACATCACTATACTCATGATAAAAAATTATACAATTTCAATTTCATATACACCTTTTCTTCATGAAAACCCACACTTTGTAATTTTATTTAGGCAAAACGTTTTATGAAAAACATTATGAATTCATAAGGATGGTTCATTAAGTTTTTATGGAACAATGTATAACACCATAACTACAAAAATTATATAAAACGATATATTCCACTAACGAAGAAATCATATTTACACACTTGTCATGATTGCATCACATTATCACCTACTGCATGTCACTTATTCATTTCATGATAACCTTAATTTTCTTAGCAAATTTCATGTGGTCACATCGTGTGATCAATTTTAAATCATTTTTTCTTGATGTGATCCTGTCACAATATAAATTGATAATCATGTGGGTTCGGTGACATTGTCTTCTAGTGATTTTCAAGATACAATTGGAAGATCCCAATACAATCATCAACTCACAAGATTTCAAATGACCACATGATATCTCCATCATTTCCGTATTCATTTTCTTCATGATATTCACATGTTTTATATATTATATCCTTTTAAAATCATGTGATGTATTCAGGTTCCTAATGTTATCTCAATGTGAGATTTTGTATAATCATGTGGTACTTTGAGTGACTTATCTGCGAGTTAAGTTATAACATTTCACATTTTCATTATTATTTCTAAAATTATTTCACTATGAGCTTAGTTAAAAAAAATTTATCCCTGAGATCAGTTCATAAATTCATGCACCATGAGATCAGTTCAATCATTCATGCTCCATGAGATCAGTTCATAGATTCAACATCTATGATATTAGTTCAAACATCCTCACACTGTTAGATTAGCTCAGATATTTTTACTTTTTGAGATCAGTTTATACATTCACTATATGTGATATCTATTAATATATTCATTTTCTAGATCATTTCATATATTCACACCCTTTGAGATTAGAGATTTGAGCTCCACAAGATCACACATTCACAGCCTCACATAACCCCGACATTGATTACCATATGTTTTCAACAAAATCAAGACATGTCAAAAAACACAATCAAACTAAAAAATAACGAGGATGGATTTTTCCAAAAATATATCCCTATTATTTTTATAAAAATACTTATAACATCATGAACCATCTTATTTAAAAGGAAATAACATTCGAAATCATTTTCCTTATGAAACTCATAATAGTGATCAAGGACTTCCTTAACACATACTATAATACAACATTAGTCAAGATGATAATGAGAAACAATATTTTCATGAAAAGTTAATTAATGAATCACTTCATCATCAAACCTAACACTAGAATCCTTCTCGATACCAAAACATAGAGCAAGCTCACCCTTAAAAATAACATCTTAACCTATACATGTATACTTATTTTATCATGAATCAAAAGGGAAATCCTTTTCATGATTATTTTATGTTGATAGAGTAGTTTTAGCATTATCATATTTAATTCCCCTTGTTTTACTGCTTTTTCTATCATTTTCTTCTCTATTTTGATGAAGACATTTTCTCCCCCTTTTTCAATGAACCCAATGGCCACTCCTTTCTGGTATGAATCCTAGTAAATAACAAAAAAATTTATATCAGGGAAAAATAGAATACCACACAAATAAGGGGGTTTCAAATCCACATTTTTAAGTGTGGGGATTTAACTAAACTCTGTCAGCAATTCGTTGCAACTGAAACACTTATTTAGAAAATGAATTCATCATAAAATCTATAACATACAGGTCAAACAGTACAAACTCCAAATTCTGAATCTCATGCTCCACATTCTTCATAATGAAGTGATATTTTATTTCAATGTTGTTTTACCTTGAATGATGGAATAGATTTATTAAAATATTTATATCACCTAAATTATCACAATAGATACTGATCAGCAGCTTCACCTGAATCTACATATTTCTCATTAAATTCTATAGGGGTTTCCCTCATTTATAAATTCACTACACATTATTAAATGGAATTCATGCATTATATTTTTATAAAATAAAAATCCATTAGTGGATACACATTATTCTATTATCTTCTGAAATCTAGATAAAGAGAAATTACTACCCCTTTTGGTTGTTCACTACTTCTTATCCCACGAGACACTATATATTGATATCTGAAGACCATCCAGGTATTTAAAATATTTTCAATTTCAACATTAAATCCATATACCAACTCCAAATTGAATCTTTTAAATTTTTAGCACATTTCAATATTAGAGTCATATTATGGTTTATAACAGCAAGCTACATAATGATTTTTATCCATGGAAATTACCACTTGAAATTGAGTCGTTTACCTTTCCTATAAACCTATCTATTATGAACTCTTTGTAGGATACAAGACTTCAATATAATAAATACCAATGTTTTCCTTGTCTCTAACTAACTTCCATGGATTCTATAATCATGACACTCATCAATTCTTCAGAGGTCTCTCTTATCAGATGTGGATATATTTTCTAGATTCATCGTCACAATAGATTTCTAGAAACTTCTAGATTTCAACTAATATACATAATTAATACCAATTATTGTATGGAATCATAATATTTATATACTATTTATAATCGTGAGTTAACTTGTAAGAAATTATTTTTTAGTTTCTCTCACATATCCTGGGTATCCTAAAAAAATTTAGATGATACCCCATTATTTTAAAAGAATTTATTAACATAATATTCACGTGTGTTTCATATTCTAATCCAATAATTATTCTCTCAGCGTAAAATACAAATTTAATAGAGACTTAATATCAATCGCCGAATATTCAATGTTACTTGGAAATAATGGAACATTTAAGTATAGATTTAATATATCTTCAATTTCACATTTGTCACTTCATCTTATCATATTTCATTTCTAGAAAATTCATCTCCCATATATAGAATGTGAAATGTGTTTTTCTTTGTAGCACCACATGGTGAATCTGAATCCATATCATAATTTTAAGAGTTCAAATTCTTCTTATCATGCGTTTCTCCATTCAAATTGTTCTCCCATGACCTTTTTTCACACACACCCCTATGGATTGCATCTCCCCATTAGTCCTTAAAATATTAAAATGGATAGGATAAGAATTTAACACATAGGGAGAGTGGTACCTCTGGAAACCTCACGAGGTGGATTGTGATCGATCCTGATGGATAAAACCATTGATGATATTTTGAAAAGAAATATTCTATTTTTTAATTTTTATAACATCCCAATCAACTCCAACTATTCTTAAAATATAAATAAACATTATCTACATGTATGATCCGAAATTATTAGAAATATATGTTTTATAAGGTTGAATCTTTTTCATAATTTTTGGTTTATACACACAAGTAACTATTTCTTCCTTTAATGATCCACCTATACTACATTGATCATGATTAATTATTTGAGTTAGAATATTTCCACTTTTCTTATTCTCATACTTCATCATCTATTTGAGGTATCTTTCCCTTAACTTCACTTTTCTGCTTATGTTAAGACACATAAATTTATCAAATAATGATTATTCATTTTTTTATTATTTATATGAGTAACCTCACCCTTACATGTTGTGGGTGAGTCTTTTAATTTACATATATAAATATCACTCAAAATTTTAACAACTTCTACCTTTTTATTACATTTTCATTTTCATTATTTCCAAGAGAGTTGTTGTAAGAGTAGCAGGGGGGTTCCTTGTATGGCTTTTGTTTAACTCACTATGTTTCCTTTGGGGTGGTAAATATATTTTGATCTTATCATGTTAACATCCAATATATGATTTTTAATTATACACCACTAGAGTTGGGGATCTTCTTTTTGGTTCCTTTTCAATCTATATTTTCTTCTAGTTTTAATATCATTCCATATTCACATGATTAACAAATACAAAAAATATCCCATTAACAATACACCTCGAGTATTATTTCTTAGTTGAAATGTTGATACAAATATAATTATTATATATACATTGAGTCCCCGAGCTCCTTCAAACATAATAATGGTGTGTCCCAATATTTCACAATAGTAGTGTTTCATAACTACTTTCATATGAAAGAATTTTATTTTATATTTCTCTAGAATATTCCACTTATCCTTGGATTGAGAATAATTTTTTTCCACAAAAATAAACATATTCCAAAGAGTAAAAAAAATTAATTATGACCATTAATCCTATAGTAACATCCCTTGTTGTAATTACATCTAGTAAAATAATTTGTATGTTTGTTTCCAGCACCTACATATTATTTAATATTTTTTTGGAACTATTCATAGATCCCTTATTCTTAAGAATTGAAAGGGGTTTATCTTATCCAATACTATTTATTATAAAGTTGCATGACCTTTGAGTTGAAACAATCATTTAATATTTTTTTGATATATCATATTTTATTTTTATTTCATTATTATGTAATCAGGGAAAATAAAATAGTAATATAAAATAATCCATTAATTGGGGATTTCTTTGGGAATTATATTACTCTACTTCATTCCTAACTGATTATATATCCTCTATCAGTTATTTAATATTCTTATCTCTTGATTCAAGAGGATTATTATTCTCTCTCATGAGATTCTTTCCAATAGTATTTTAAATTTCTAATCCATGAGAGAGATTATCCAGAATGTCACTTTTATCCTTTATTTTTGAATTTATATGAGTAGAAAAATAATTAAATCATGCATTCATCTGAACTAGTTCTAATAGGTGTGTACCAATATCATCAAATTTGGTGTTTAAATTATAAATTTGTTTTGATTTTATATTCTTTATTTTTACATCAACCTTGATTTTTTTGTATTTATTTATATTGAGAACCATACCTCCTTCTTTGATTAGTTTCCACATCAACAAGACTTTAATTTAAACCTTTTATATTTATGAATTATTTTATTTTAAAAAAATGGATACATATATCACTATAAATTTTATCTTATTTCAATTTTTTATCTGAATTACTTGTAACGTGACCAAATCCCATTGTTGGCCTCCTTGAAATTTATTGATCATTAGTAGTTCCAAAATCCCTTTTAATACTAGGTTCATCAATAATTCTTATACAATCATTTAGTGAGTAAATGTCCTCCCCTTTTTATTTAGTAAAACCTTTTTAGTACATCAATAGTTTACTTTAACTGGATCACACTCTTTCTATAGACACATCCACACTGTGGAATAAAGTAATAATTCGTCTTATTTTTTGAATTTATACCCTTTATATGGAACATAAAGTTAATAGAAAATAAAAAATTCAATTTAAATAGATGAACAAAACAGTCAGAGAATACAAATCCAACAAAGTAATACAAACCATTGAAACCAATCATTATTTATAAAATGGTCTATGATACCCTTGGGGAGGGTGAATAAGGGTATGAATATTCTTTACTGACAAATTCCTTCCCAACTTGATATTTAACTCTTTATTACGATGGTCACTTATTTTGATGTTTATTGTTTATATTGTTCTTATCCTTTCAAAAATTATATGATAGGGATGCATATAATAAAAATAAAGATAGAAATATTAATGACACAACTATTTTTACTTGGTTAACTATCCCAACATTATGTACCAGTATCATAAAATGGAAATGTAACAATGTACCAAATCCAACCAAATCCAATAAAGCGCACAAGTATTGGTTTAGGCTAGGTCACTGATACTTGATATCAATGAAATTAACATGTTTGGGGAAGATTCACTATCTCCCTGAAATCACTTCCCTCAGGCAATTTTTCCTAAAAAAACAATTGTTAAAAAGGAAAAAAGAGAAATATTATGTATTATTGAGACTAGTACCGAATGTATGAGAGGTTTTTTTAAATTAAAATTCTCTTTCAAAACTATGATGTGATCATAACCTTGAGCATCACTTTTCCATGAGAGGTCATGAAAAATTGTACTCAATTTGGAAATAAATATAAGAGATGACAATAATTTATTTTAATGCCTTATATTTTTAGTGATTAAATCCTTCTATAATAATTTTAAAATGGTGTTGATTCCCTATATTATTCTTATATTGAATTTAGATATAGAAAAAATATTTCATACAAGGTATTGTTGGTGAATATCAACTTATGCAAGGCCCTATCATTTTTCCCCTATGTGAGAACTTGATATGTAACCCCTTGAATGAGATCCTGAAATATAGAAATTTCTTTATATATCAGTACAAGACTCCTGAGTGTGAATCTGGCACAATACCCATCCATGAGACCGCTCTATGAGACAACCTTCATATAACCCAAGTCATGTTACTCTACCACGATACTTATCACAACACATCTTTATATTAGACATTAGTACATGATTTATTACCTAAAATAAAACTAAATACCCCCAGAATATTGAGATGTATAGTTTATATAGGATATAGGTACATTGAATAATATCTTTAACATGGGATATGAAAACATTGTTAATAACATACTTAACATGCTTATAAAATTCCATGTCTTTTAAAACTGAATGGGATAAGATGGGGACAAACATAAGAAAGGGGTGAGGTATAAAACCAGTAAGGGAATAAAAATCATATAAAATGAAGATAGTAATACATTCTACATAATTAGAATATAAATGGGCACAACCAGAGTAGGAGTCATAAAAATGAAAATGAGACATGATATAACATGATACTCATAACATGAGAAAATGTGGAAACATCTGAAATCCTTGAATCATAAACATTGGTCAAGGAAAACCCCTTCAATAATTCATGTTAGAGAATGTACCATAAAATAATCAGGTTCACTCCATTTCCCAACATGATGTATCATGATACAAAACATTACCCAATTCATTGGAATACTATATAGACACACCCATAAAATTCATTCCATTCTCATTCTAATGCGTGACACATAGATCATAAAATATGGATTCATTAATCATTATACGTTACAAAAAGATTGAAGAGTGTGGAATATATATGTTCACGAACATAATAAAATAGTATATGTTATTAAATGTGAACCCCATTGATATGAAATGGGTATGGTATTCAACAAACAATTATTTTTGAATGAATGATTGTCGTGAAATTTTGACTGTATAACGACATCACATAATGATTTGTAAAAAGGGTTGATGATAGAGAAATGGTCTATCATTACATATAAATAAAATAAGGCATAATAGGGACCTGAGAAATTATATCGCAACATAATAAATTTGTAAATAGAAGTAATAAGGTAATTGGGATACCTGAATAGACAAAATAATCCCTATGAAAGTTTGGAATGGAAACATGCGTACATAAAGAATAATGGGATGTTTAATGTGAGGGAAGGGGGATGTAATAATTTATACATTAAATTGAGATTAGTGGGAAAATGAAAGAACATATTTCAAATAATAAAGTGTAATTTTAGATACATTACATAAAATAATTTCTTGAATTGAAATGAGAAGAGAGAAATCCTTTACGATATTTCGGCTTGTTAATAAGAGTAAATAAAAGATCATCGAAGGCTTATGATAGTGGAAGAGGATATTATAATTTATAAATTAAATGTAAATTATTATTTATATGAAATAACATATTCTAATATAAAAAAATATAATTTAAGAGACTTAACCTAAAATAAGTGCATGAATTGAAAGGAGAAGAGAGAAATCCCTATTGAAATTTTGGTACAACAACAGGTGTACATAAAGGATCATATAAGTCATAATGAAAGTGAAATGAAGTTATAATTGTTTATAAATAAAATTGATAATATGGTTAATATTTAATAATATATCCCAAAACAATTTAATGTTAATTTAAAAAAATATAAGTGCTTAATAAAAAGAGGGGTGTGGAAGATCCCTTACATGAGTGCAAGACGCCAAATGATTTTTAGGTTCTTATTAAGAGAATGAGGGAATTTAGGGATGGATATATATAGTTTTGGAAAGATTATTTACAATCCACAAAGATTTTTGGTGAAGATAAATGGGATATTAGGAGGGTCTATATAGAAAAAAAGAGATTTCTTTATTATATAGGTATTGGACTATACATAATAAAATATCCAAAACCACAAACCGTATCATTTTTATGACCATGGTTTATGAAAAATAGGATTGGTTTTATTATTTTATAAGAACAAAGGTTTACTTTTTTAAAATATTTTTTTTCTTATGTGGATTTGAGACACACTCTTAAATAAATGATTTAAAAACATTAAAATATATTATAGTTTTTGGAGGATTCATAATGGCCTCTCAAAATAATAAAATAAACATAGAAACGCATTATTTTAATGGGAAAACATTTATTTGTTCTTTTATCCCATTTCTAGTAATTATTACATCACCTTTGGGTCATTTTGATGTCATGAAACACAAAGTATATTTATAAAATATTTAATTTTTACCAAAAAAATCAACTGTATCGAAAAATTATTAAAAATTAACATTTGGATAATTTCATAATTATGAGTCTAAAAATAATATTCATTTTATCTAAATAATTTTATAAATATTTACAATTTTACTTGAAAAATAAAATCAACATTTGTTAAGAAATGTTATGATTTTGAAAATAACAATTCTGAAACCCTTATGAAAATCACATTTTACTTCATAAAAATCATAAGATAATTATATTTTGAAAAAAAAATATTAAATAATATTAAGATATTATATTTTTCAAAAACAAAATAATTCATAAATTCATTAATTGAATGTTAATATTAACAAAAAATACGAAATGTGATTTATTATATCAAAATAAAAATCATTTATAAGGTAATAATAATAGGATGAAAATATATTAATTATTCTATAAAAAATAATGCATGTACGCATATTTCTAGGGTCTTGATAAATATCTCCTTAATATAGAAGCAATCTCTCTAAGGGTAGGGAGAGTGACAATGGTAATTTCATGGAGGCAGTTCAACAATCAAGGTTTGGCTCGTGATCTCGATGAGCTTGAACTTATCCCATAAATGTTTCCAATCATACTTATGTTATTAGATCTTATATTGGGTTTGGTCAAGTTATGATCATATAAATGATATATCCATTTTAATCTTAGATATGTGGGTTTCATCTAGTGTGATAATAATAGTTGAGTCCATTACATCCTTTGTCTATGTCAATTGGGTTTTTTAAAACCCTATATTTATACAAATCAGGTGATTACTGGTTAATGGATATATTAAGAATGGTAATGACTCATAATGTTTAATTAAATCTGATGGGTTATAATAAAACCAATTAAGTGCATGTTTTTTCTATAACCATTTTACATAATAATACATTTAACTAAATTACAAGGGGATGTTTACGTATAATAGTTTGGGATGTTACAATCTTCCCCCCTTAAGAATGTTATTCCTAGAGATTTTCGTTTCACCCATTAAAATTGATGTGGGTAACTTTGTTACATCACTTCCTACATTTCCCATATCTCTTTCTCAAACTTGTGGTTTCTCCAAAATTAGTTGGTAATGTGAGTTATATTAATTTTTAGAACTGTTTCTATAGGATATAATATTTTCACAAGATTCTCCCTATATGAATGGTTATTATCTAATGGAACTAAATTTGGATTAAATACATGTGAGTGTTATGGTATATACATTTCTATTATGGATACATAAAATACATCATGTACAGGAGATATGTTTTGGGAAAGTGCTAGTCGGTTGGCCACTACTCCGATGCGATCAAGGATCTCAAAAAGGCCGATAAATCATGAACTAAGATTTCCCTTATTCTGAAATCTCATTAATTTCTTCTATAGATATATATAGATGAATAAAATGTTGATATAATCAAACTCCTTGTATTTTTGATGATTTTAATAATAGCTTTCTTTTGAATATGAGTATCCTTGATGTGTTGCTGAATGGTCCAAAAAATATTCCAATATTTCTTCAACTATTTTAGTCCCTAGCAGCTTTTATTCACCAAATTCATTGATGAATTCTGGCGACCTAGACTTCTTCCCATAAAATACTTCATAGGTATCAAATTTTATGGTATATTTAATGTTTTTATAACATAACTTGAACAAAGGATGATAGTTTTCCCATCCTCTTATGAAGTCCATAGAACATGCTATTAACATATCTTCTTGTAATGACATAATGTTTTATGAATAGAACTTTTACTTCTATAATTATGTCATATAATCACAAGAAATTACAAAACAATGAAATACTAAGTAATATGTGACCTTTGAACATAATATTTTCACTTCTACTTTTTGAAATTTAAAAATAGTCATCTACAATTGGGATCAGTAAGTTATTTGGAGTCTAATAAGACAAACATAAATTTTTTACGAATTGTAACATACCCTTATGAATAGTAACAAACCTTTATGAATAGTAATTAATAGTAATGAATTAAAAATATGTAGAAAATATAATCTTCACCCATGAGTGTATAATACAATTTATAAATCTTAAAAGTGAAAAAACAATAAAAGTATAAGTATAGGTATTTTTTTATGTCCTAAATATTTTATTTAACATTTTATGATTAATTTAATAATTTAAAATGGAAATTTATTTTCATAAAAATTAATAAGGAATTGTTACATTGTTTTATTAGGTTAATAAGATAATTTTATGGGACCTTGATTAATTTTTCTTGGTATTATAAAATGATTTATAGTTTTGATGTTGTTTTCTAATAAATTATGTTTTTGTTTAAAAATTAAATTAAAAATATTTAGATAATTAATTTTAAAAAATGGATTTATTTTTTTAATTATACAGGTTAGAAAATTCTTAAGGTGAACTTGTATGTTTTTTCTAATATTCTAGATTTTTTCTTGAATAGTAAAAATATATTATTGAATTTTCAGTATGTTTAGTGAAATCATAATGATGTAATAATTAATATAAAATTCAAGTTGACTTTTGTATAGTAAAATATTATATGAGCTATCTAAAGTGGATAATACCATGGGAAAATACCATGGGAAAGCCCATGGTTTTTCAAAAACCACTAAGGAGGTGTCCTTTGAAAGTAATTATAAACTATCTCTATTTTACTATAAATACCCACTCATTCCTTCATTTTCATTCATTCCAAATCTATAAACCTCAAAGATATAGAATATTTACCTTCCTATTAGTCCTCCCAAGGTGTCCCTAAGCCCCTAAGGTCCCAACCATCATGTTTTAGGAGTTACTCTACAAGGTGAGGGAATCTACCTCCCTTATCTTTTTCAAGCATAAATTTTGTGTTATTCATTTTAATTTCATTTGGATTATATTGGGATATATCATTTAATATATATATTACTATTCATATTATGTAAGAATTATGAATGACCCTTATATTATCTTATCAAAAAAATTTATGAAATTTTAAGTGATGCTATTAGGCTTCCGAATTTTCATAAGAGATCTCTCAACTTTTATTTTATTTTTAAGTTCACCTCTTTTCTATTTATTTCCATATATCATTTTAGAAAAATGTTGTGATGAATACATTACCTTACATGTATGGGAATTGTTTCATGATAATGTAATAATTATTCATCATGTCTCTTTTCCATTTCATTTATTCTAAAAATGAAAACAATGTCTGAGATGTGCTAATTTACCACATTCAAGGACGATGTGTTTTCAATTTCTATTACCTTCATCAATTCTAGTCATGAACCCATTATTATGGTTAGAACAGACTATAATATATGTATTACGTATCATATATGGTTTTGGAATCTTTTTTTACACATGGTTCTAACAAAACATGTTCCTTATGGCTAAAAAACTGCCAATTAACCCAAATGGTTATCATTACATAATTTATATAATGATTCATCTTCACACCAAGTAACAAAATAGAATTTACAACCATTTAATGTTCTATATTTTCTATAATAAAATATAACTTCAATTTTGGACAATTATCCCCATTTTACATGAATCTCTGAACATGAATATATTTGAAAGCAATCATTAAAACCAAGGAAACAAATGGACATGAACAATAAAATTGAACCACATAACCAATAAAAAAGGTTATTAATGAACATAAAAAGGTAATAATTATTCATTTACATGTCAAAAGGTTCTATAATTATTAATTAATGAACAGAATTTGATTATTCAGGTAGTTAATATCAAATCGAGAACACCATCAAACTTAATTTAATAGATCCCCTCTATTTCACTTTTATGCAAGAATGTCCTCTATGTTGTTTCCTATTATGTATAATTACAATTGTTGGGGTATTATTTCACACATTACCCATACTTCCCTCATGATATATAAAATATGAGAAATCCCTTCCTATCTCATTAATAACTCCTAATTACAAAAGATACCATGTTGATATTTTATAAGGGATTCCACCCGAACCGCCTTTATTCCTTCGGGTTTCTATATCTATCCTTATAAACAAATTATGTTGTCCATTATTTTAATGTACAACTCAAAATACTATTTATATTATCCCAAATCATATTTCTAGATCCATCCTTGATTCCCTTTTATGGGTATACATGCTTTTAAGTGATTCCCTCCTCGATACATCTTAATAAGAAAACCCGTTTCAAGAGAACATCCCGAAATTTTTCCCTATTTCAAGTGCACTCTACCATTTATCATTAGAAACTGTTGGTTTTATAAAATCAGTATTTTTATTATGAAAAAATTATTTTTTAAATTCTGGTTTTATATAAAATATTATCTCATTCTCTATTTTAAATGATCTTTAGTAACCACAAACCACGAATAAATATTTATTCCATTAAGGGGAGAATGAGGAGTAAAAATCTAGGGGTCCTGATGAAATGAAGATTGAGAGATTCACTAATAACATGGTCCACCCCACCTTTGGGAAGGGATCCAAGGGTACAAAACTCTAAAAGGGGGCATTCCGAGGTAGAAAAAGGGGTCAAGAAATCTGCCACCCGATTGCCCTCACGCCACATATGGAGGATATCCATGTCGCTAGAGAGGATGACCTTGCACATTCGGATCACATAATTGATTTTAAAGGGAGAGGAATAATTACTAATGAGAGATATCCACACAAGTCTGAAAACCATCTCAACACTTTTCAAGGTAATGTTTTTTGGATCTGCAAAGAGACAGGGAGTTGAGCAACTCCATCGCCACCTCGTTAAGTGAATTCCATGTTCTATAAAAGGAACTAAAAGCCAAAATCACTGATCCAAGTGTGTCATGTACAACACTAACACCACGCATGATTCTGGAACCAAATGCTCAATCGAAATTGATAGTCAGCACCTAGATGGGAGGAAACCAGCGAACCCAGTGCCCCCTCCGCCTACGGCTGGTATAGCCTAGAGGAGAAAACCTGGGGAGGAAGCGTTGTAGGGAAGGCGCTGCCTCCTGATTGGGGAGGAGGCCGACCAGCTTTGAAGTGAGGCACTTGACTCTGACTAGAAGTGAAAGAGAGGAGTAGTGAGCCCCATGATTCGCCTAGTTTCAAGACTTCTAGATGCATCGACATCCAACCTCCAAGAAGGCTGCCCTAACCAAAATATCATGGATGTTATTCAGGCAGCCGCTGAACCAGCTGAAGAGGAATTTATCATTGGAGGACATGCCTCTAGGAGGAAGAGTGGACTCTCCAAGAGCACCTAGATCCACTTGACCCATTCACTATTGAAGAAGAGGTGCATAATGGATTCCTCAGAAGGGGGAAGACTACAAACGCACCTAGAGGAAAGCTGAGAAATCTTTCTTTTAATCGCCAGATCCGAGGGGAGACACTGGTGTTTAATTCCCCAAAGTAGGATATAAAATTTAATTGGGGTGGATTTTCACTAGAAGTTCCTCCCCCACTAATCTCTCTCCAGCTGGGCAAGCATACACTGGCGGTAAGCTTTGTTTGAGAAGTTACCTGTTGGGGAGCTGTTGAAAAAGCAGCTATTAGGGGATCCATCCAAGAAGATACTGTCAAAGAGGACCTTTTGTGTGGGAGATAAAAATGCCTGGATAATGGAGGGGTGTTCACTAGCTTCCAAGAAAGAAATATTAGGTGCAGGGAAACATGGGAAGTCCACTCAGCCAACCCCCAATGGCACTGCCAGAAATTGAGATCCCCCAAGCCTAGAACCCATTGCGAGCGGCAAAGAAGCATGAGGAAATGAACCCAAAGATATATCTAATGTCTTGAGGGAGATCTTCCATTATTATAAATAAAAAATAATCACTCTCCTAGAATAAGTTTTCTATACAAGGAGTGACCCTCAATAACCTCCCATGCGAGCCTGCCTTGGAGAAAGTACATAGCATGTCCCACATCTCTAACCCCAATGCCTCCCAACTCCACTGGCCTAGAAAGCTTAATCCATGGGGACCAACGACATATCCCCACCCCTTGGCTGTTCCAAATGAAACCGTTCAATAAATTATAAATATTTATAATGATAGACTTGGGGTCCATGGGTATGGAATGGACGTGCATAGGGATAGAAGAGAGGTAACAATTAACAAGGGTGATCCTTCCTCCAAATGACAAGAACCTATTATTATAGTTAAGGATGCAATTGGTATGACTTCAGACCATACCATCAATGAATTAGGCCCAAAATATGCCTAGGGAAATGAGAGATCTATGGTAAATCATAGGACTGTTTTTTCTCCTAATTCCCAGAGTGGATACAGTGTTGTCCTTTCTTCTATCAGGAAGGAGGAGGGAAAGTTAACCCCTCTCTTATCCATGTTCATAATTTTTACACTCCATAAAGAATACTCATTCATGATTCTGATAAAATCCCATAATGGAGACGCTACCCCAATTGATTAAGAAAACCATATTATTTGCGAAGAGGAGGTGAGACACTCCTGGAACACTGGCCCCAGAGTGATAAGGTATGGCACGAACACAACGCATAGAGGAGGCCACATACTTACTCAGGACGTGCTACAACAGAATTAAGATACTGGGAGTGAAAAAATATTCCTTTCTTGATCCCACTAACAAGTTTCAAGAAGACACATTGCCTCCACATAAAAAAAATATTGAGCCACAATGAGTTGTAGCATTGAAACTAGAGGTCAATAACCCATTCGGAAAACCCCATTATCCTCATGGCATAGATGATAAACCCCCAATCCAATCTTTCATAGGGATTTTCCATATCAAACTTGATAGCGATGTTGGATCCTCAAACCTTCCTATTAATTTCACCAATCGTCTTCTGTGCGATAACCATTTCTCCCTGAATGGACCTCCCCTGGATGAAGGCATGTTCTTCCTCTGCAACCTAGCTATGAATAAACCAAGAAAGTCTTCTGTTGATGAGGTTCTCTAGCACCTTGTACGTGAAGTTTCACATGCTTATAGGCTTATACTATGAAATGTATATTGGATTAATTACCTTGGGGATGAGGACCCAGGTAGTAGAAGCGGTAGCCCTCCGTAGCCCTTCGACATAGAAAAATTTCCAAAGAGCACTGATAATCTCATCCTTGATGATACTCCATGACATAACAATGAAGGATCTCAGGAACCCATATGGGCTGGGTTCCCTCTCCTTGTTCAGTGAGGTAACTAAATCCCACACCTCCTTATACATTGGATCATGTTCAAGAACCTCATTGGTGTGAGCGGAGACAACCCTTGCGATTTAGATGAAAAGGTTGGTCTGATCCTTGGGGTACCCATTCTACCATTGACAGTTAGGATTACACAATAGAGAAAAAACTAGGATCTAACCACACCACTAATGACATCCAACTTGATTGTAAAGGATCTGTCTTCACGCTGGATATTCAGAACCCTACGTTGTTGTTTCTCTCTCATAAAAGCATGAAAGTAGGCTGAGTTAAGGTCTCCCTCCTTGTGCCAGGTAGCCCGATAAGGCTTGCGAATGCATCATCACTATTCTAGAAATATCTCACTGAATTGTTTCTTCAATAGGATTAGAGAGGAAAACATTTTCTCATCCCAGAGAACTTCTAGGAAGGCCTCATCCTTCTCAATATCTTTCATCATGTCCTCTAGAGAGGGCCACAAAACCAGGAGGGAATAAGACCAAACTCTCATGACATTTTTAAAGTGGCGAATCTTTTTATGGAGACGAATTCAAGGCCCCTCTAGTAGTGGGAAACCCAATAGGAATAGAACAACTCAAGAAAACCAGGGAGAGATATACAAATTTTTCAGAAAAAGAAACCTCATCCCCGAGGTGATGATGACCTAAGGTGGACAAGAATGGGTGAGTGAATGGGAAAAGCGTGAGTCAAGTGTATGACCTCTGAGTTGGGGAAGTTAGAGACAAGTCAATGGTTACCAAATAAGAGGTCCAATCTACTTCATATTCTATAGACTCCTCTCTAATTATTTCACTAAGTGAAGTTGTCCCTAGAAAAACCCAGATCAAGAATCCCTTCCTGAGCCATAAAAAAAGATAATAGGACCCTATCACTCTGATAGAGGGAGCTTCCACCCTTCTTTTCCATTGGGTCCAAGATGAAATTAATGTCTCCCCCAACTATTCAAAGTTCTTCCCCAAGATTAAATGAACTAATATCCATCCATAACTTCTCACAGATCCTCACCTCGAATTTTGAATAGAAAATAGAGAAACAGCAAATGCACTATCCAGATTCCACCTTGACCGAGAGGTGTGTGTCCAAAACAACCATATTGTCCGCTGGGATATGATCTTTCCAAAAAATCTTTGATATGATGATTTTATGGCTTTCCATGCAAAAAGAACCATATCCCTGCTCTCCTAGAACACTCCCCAACCCTGGATGAGCTATCATTAGGCCCAAGAATAACCATAGTAGAGGCTTTGTTATTAACCCCCACATTAAAGATAAAGTCCATCTTGACACATTATCCTAAGCCCCCAATATTATAAATAATAATTGATAGCATTATGAAATAGGGCTCCTTGTCCTGACCCAAAGGATAAGTTCCACTAGGGGATACCTTGAAGAGAGGAGGAGGCACTTCGCCAAAGAGAGAGTGCACATCCTACCGGGGGGGATGGGGGAAGGGGAACAGATGACCAAAGTAGGGAACATAACAAACAGCTGAGGGTTGGATTGCATGAAGAGGAAGGCCTAGAAGACAAATGGGGAGGAGAGGCATTTTAAGGACAAGACCTTTTTGGGGAACATCCAAAGATAGGTCCATACATGAGTTAGGTGAAGAAGGGGCGTGCACAAGTAAACTGAAGTAGTTAGTCAAGGAGATAGGTGGAAAGGGGAGGTCAGAGGCATGGGATTGGGGGGGGCATTAGAGTATCAAATAGAAGGATGAATATCCCTTTGGAAAGCCAACTAGATTTTTCCAAGAAGGATGAGGGAGGTAAAAAAGTCATGGGGGAGGCTCCAAAGGACATTGGGAACAATAACCCAACAAGGAGGTGGAGATGAGGGGTGGGAGGATATGGCGGAGGGGGAGGGAGAGATGGATGGTTTGAAGGTTCTGAGATAGGGGATGTGGAATTAAACGGTAGGGTGATGGGATGGGAGATTTAGGGATAAAAGGAATGGGGGATGGATGGATAAGGTCCACAGGATAAGAAAATATAGGAGGAAAGGGATGCTTGGGGAGAAGGGAGGTAGGGTTAAGGGTAGGGGACAAGGGGGGAATTGATTCACTGCACTGAAGCATTTTTTATTCCTGGAGAAGAAAATTTGTATGCCGCCTGAAAGGGTCACCTGAAAGAATAATATATCTTGCACTCAGACACCGCATGGCCAACCAAATGGAAGGTAAAGAAAACCCGGTTCATTATAGAGAACACAATATACTATCTGCAATCTTGAACCTCCCCAAAAAGAAGATGAAACATTGATGGTAGGGGAGAAAATATACCCATTCTCACGTAAATGAGAGTAGCCATTGAGCTCTAGAGAGAGAGGTTCCATTCATCGACAGAGAGAAACTCCCTGATGAAGTTTCCAATCAATTTCAAGAACATTGTTCTCATGAATAAAAAGGGGAGGCTGGGTAGGGATAACCAGATGACAACAACCAGAGACTACCTATCTTGGGGGACCTATATTTTCCAATGACAAAGAAAGAATCTCCATAGACCGATGGAGTGGGGATACCTAGCTCAGGTGTGGACGAAGTCCTCACAGGACTCTAGAATAATGAGGAACGATCTGCGATTGAGGGAAAAAACCCTAGACGATTGATTGAGATCCCATCCATAGAAAAACTCTTGGAATACCCTGATTAGGGGATTAGAAACCCCAAACTGAGCCATCAGGGACCAACTCAGCTACAATGATGCCTCCTTGAAAGCATACTCCAATACAATATGGGTGCTTCTCGATAGGGATCCAATGCATTGTTTAATGTTCAGTCTCATGAGATGTTATGTGAAATAGTCATGGTGGTTATCCTTGACTGATGATACCAAGTGAAACAGTCTTGGTAGTTAACCTTAACATGTTCTCTTCTATGTGCAATGTGCCTTGACACATGTTAATGTCATGATTTATTTTGTTCACACATTACTATTAATTATTTGTTATGATTCTATATACTATATAATCTCATTATGTCATAATATTTAACCCATATGCTAAAGACGTATTCTTATGTTTAATCCCATAATGGGATTTTAGCTTATCCATTTTTTGATATGATCCCCTGGGTACCCTATGCAGATTTAAGGGCTCAAAAGATGCTAGGATCTCTTTATGAATATTAAATAAAGAAGTTTTTAATCCCATGTTTTATGATTTATGTACCCAGTCTTCCAAAAAACTATAAATTACGATCTTTGTCTTATAAGCTAATGTTTAATTATACTAAAAATTAAGTAATGATATGTGTAAAAGGGCAGGGTTTCTATAATTTTTATCAAAAGATGGTCCAATTTTTTTGGAGATTAGGAATAGAGAACTTTAGTGAAAACCATATGGTTAAGACTATGTATATGAAAACACCCCTCAATTTTGGTATGTATGGAGAAATTGGTTTATCATGAAAATAAATCCTTTTATAGATACAAGTAGTTATAGGTAGCTCTGGAATAGATGTATCTAGGAGAAATACCCAAAAACACTGCTTTGAGCTAGACTCGAACAGGAACTGGTGCAAAAAATAGGCCTTGATGCACTTTTGGGTTGACACTCCCAAGGGATATACCTTGGTAAATTTATGTGTTTGGTACAAATCATTAACAACAGAATGTAAAAAACCCATATGAATATAAGTTGAGAAATAGATTGAGTATATCCTAAATTTAATCTTAAGGAATCACAAGTTAGGATATACTTATCCTTTACATGTTTATCCTCTTATATTAAAAAAATCATTTTTATTCTTAATTTCTATGTATTCAAGACCTCTAATTGTTTGTTATTTTTCCCAGATAAGGAAGATAAGTAGAATAACACGTGGAAATAGTCAATGAGATAGGGAATGTGAGGATTTCCAAAATTATATGCATGGTATGATGAGAACCAGTGATCAAAACATCATGAAAATTATTCTTCAGTTGTTTGATGTTTGGAATAATAACATGAATCATGTGGAACACCCTCTTACTATATGGAATGGGAAAGTCATAGTTGAATCCTTCATGAGGCAAAGAATTCCCATGTTTAGTGGATATTCATATCCCCTACTCATGGAACTGTGGATTAACTCCATTGAAAATATATTCTCTATCCTCCTGGGCTCAGAAGAAGAGAAATTTGCATTGGTAGTCTATCCTTTTTATGGGGAAGCTAATCAATGGTGGATATTAATCAAGAATTTGATGCCGTAAGAGGAAAATGATTCCATTGATTGATGGGAATTCAAGAGAATGTTTTTCAAAAAATATTTTACCAGAAAATTCCATCAATATATGGAAATATAGTTCCTTGGACTCAATTATATGGAAGATGAGTCCATCTAGGCGTATGAAGAAATTTTTACAAGGATTGAATGGTGTGCCTTCAGATTTGTCCTGAACACTAAATGTAATGTGGATCTATTCTTTAGTGGATTAATGCTAAGTCTACAACAAGTTTTGGTGATTTGAGACATCAATAGATATTAAGAGATTTTATGTTGTCCCATTAATATTGAAATGAAGATTGGAGACTCCCAGTGGTATTGTGGGCCTAGTGAAAAAAGAAGAAAATAGAATCCAAGGTGGGTGGTTCTGGAAATGAAGTCCAAGATGGGAAGAAGCTTGCACATCCCACATGTAGAAATTGTGGGAAAACGCATCCTAGGAATTGTCTAAAGGGAACCAAGAATTTCTTCAAATGTGGAAAGATGAAGAATGTTGACAAAAACTATCAAATGGATATGAAAAATCCCCCTAATGTGGAAGAAGAAAGGAATTTTCAGATAAACACTCATCCAACGGTGTTGTGTTACAACTGCAAAGAACATGGGCATTATTTGAACAATTTCTATTGGAAAACATTCTTCAATGTGTTCCATATGAATGTTTTTTGTGTGATTGTGTTTATCAGAAAATCGATTTGATCACAATTGAGAATGGTTGGTGTTTTCCGAAGATAGTTTTTTAGGTGGCATTGTTTCCCAGTGTTTTCCAAATTTTGGTGCCTCAAAATCATAAATATGGGTGATGAATGGAAAACAAAGTCAAAAAAGGAAGCGAAATGAGGATCCCTAAACATGGATAACGTACCATTTCCGGGAAGAGTACTTGGCCGTGTATTAGCTACTAAGAACGGTATGCAGGTGCGGTTCATGAAACTGAAAATGTTTCGCTGTGGAAGGAAATGAAGTATGTTGATCGAGTGTTGTTTTCAAAATAGATATATCGCATATCGGCATAGGAGGTATATAGAATACATATAAAAAATAGTTTATGGGTGGCTTGCGGTTCGTGGTGGAATTTCGCAGTAAGGCTTGCAGTTCGTGGCGATAGAAAGATTGTTATGCGGTGGAGGCTGATTCTTGGATTTGGTAAATCTTAGATTAGCAGTTTTCAACGACATATTTTCCTATATAATTATTTCTAATCCCACCGAATACTATGGAGATCGAATATCATTATAGAATATATATTTGATCTGAGATTTCAGCAATGGATAAAGGATGTTCTCGAATGGAGGTTTGTGAAGGTTGAAGTGGTTTGTGGCAATGTAATTCTGCCAAAGTTCTTTGTAGAGATTCTTATCCCACAAAGGATGAAGTAGTATGTGGAATGAGTTGACTTTGTCTGTGGAAGAGGAATCTCCATAACACAGAGGGGGAGCTCCAGTACGCAGAAGTGAAGAAAGTTTGCGAACAAATAATAGTTCACAAATAGTTGAAATTTCGCAGAGGTGGAATGAAGGAAGTGGTACAAAGAGGCGAGAGTTGTTCATAGAAAGTAGAAACAGTACGTAGATGAGGTGATCCGCATACCAAAATCGGTACTCAGTACGTGGGAGTGTAACATGGTTCTCTATTTGCACGAGGAAGCATCCAAAAGCTTAAAATTAGTTTGTGAATGTATATTCTGGTAGATAGAAGTATCTTAGAAGGTGGAAATAATATATAGGTAAATATGAACTTCAAAATATCATCTAAGTATAGTTGAGGAAGAAAGAATTCATGTAAATGAAGGGACCTACTTGTACATAAATAGTGTTTGACCTAAAAATATATAAACTATGTGTGGATTAATTTTCAGAGCAGTGAGAGTAGGAAGAGGAAGATGATAAACCTTTCTATCAGTAGTGATCCAGAGAAATAGGCATATGGAGTGACCCTTCAGAATTTAGTGAGCATAACCAAAACCTTATAAAGATAGTGACCCTGGGTCTAGAAGATCTAGCCTTAACATTGTACACATTATTGGCTGTGAGCCTTAGATAATTTGGCACATCGACACATTAATGTTGAATACCCCTTGGACATAGCCTAGTGAGGGTGAACCATGAAAAAATCATCATGTCCTATGCATAATTTCATATCTATTTGTATATTGCAATAGGTGGAAGAGAGAATTGGGTTTTTTTACCAATGAAACAATATGAAAATGAGAGAAAGTTTTAAACTTTCATACATTGATTCACCACCACTCTCAGGTTATTTGACCTAGTGAACCTAACAATTAGTATCAGAGGAAAAGTTTTAATGTTAGTTGTTCTATCTCATGAAGAAGAAATAGAGGTGACCAATCATTAATTAATTCCGTTCATTGATGGAAATAATTTTCAACTATGGAAGAATCAGATGTAGCACTGCATCCAATTAGTAGGGATGAATTTCTTCATAGCTTCTATGCATGGAATATCAGTAGACATTAATAGTGGTGCTATATCTAAAGCTGAATGAAGTGAATTGGATGCTGATACTAAAGGGATAAATTATTTATGATGGAGCCCTATCAAATTCAATTTATAAAAAATTGATGTCTTGTAAAAAATCACAAGAAAAGTGGGAAAGAATTTTAATCATT
The DNA here is from genome assembly GCA_963277665.1 of Viscum album. Lineage (NCBI taxonomy): Eukaryota > Viridiplantae > Streptophyta > Magnoliopsida > Santalales > Viscaceae > Viscum > Viscum album. The sequence continues at coordinate 997,070,361 of OY728164.1, forward strand.
AATGAGGGCGACACAAAATTCTGAGAAGAAAAGATGAAGGATCTATGAATCAAGTATAAGGATCTTAGAATAAATCCCAATGATAGTGTTGATGCATTCTTCAACAGGATAAATATTACCATTGAAGACATGCAAGGTCTTGGAGAAGTCATTGAGGATATAAATATTGTGAAACAAATCATGAAGAAACTTCCACCATGGTTCAATCCTAAGGTTTCAGTGTTGGAAGAAAATGACCCAAAAGAGATTATACTAGATAACCCACATAGTACCCCTGTAGCATATGAAATGAGAAACAATGATAATGATGCAGTATAAAAAGGGATGCCTAAGGAAGTTGAATTCAAGGCCATAAAGAATATCTCTGTTGAAGATAGTCCTAAGGAGGAAAATATGTAATATGTCATGTCATTTCTTTCCTCCAATATTCCTAGGGGAAAAGGGGGGTTTAAAGGTAAACTTCCATTTTTATTCTTTTGATGTGGAAATATTGGGCATTTTACAGTATAGTGTCCAAAGATGTTTGATGATGAAAATAGAGAAAATGATGACATTCCCCAAAAGAAGTATTCATTAAATGAGAAAGGGAGGAGAAGTACTTTGAGAAACTTATTTAAAAAGAATAATATGCTTTCAGGAGATGATGAATGTTCATAAGAATCTAAGACAGAAGTGTTAGAGGAATGCCTAGATCATAAAGTATATGCTTTGGTGGTAGTTGCTATAAATTCTTTAATTAGTGAACAAAGTGACAATGAAGAAGGATAAATTGAAGGAAGAGTTTATCTTTAGAATGAATTAGAAGCTTCACATGAAGAGGTAGATATTTTAAGAGCCAACATAAAGAGATCTAACCAAGTTTTTCATGATGTAAAACTCTTTATTAAACAATAACAAGAAGAGAATTCTGAGCTGAATGATGAAATTAAAAATATGAGGTCTTCAGTTATAAAAAGCTCCAAAAAGATGGTTGATTACAATATAAAAATTGAAAAATAGAAAATTAAAATTGATAGTTTGACTAAAACTAGAAAATTTCCAATCACGTGTATCGAACAAGTAGATGAAGAAGTCGTCAGTCTGTGATGAACAATGGATGATCAGGAGAAACTAATAGGAAAGAAGATCATATAGGAAACAATAAAGATGATATTTGAGTAGAGTGGTCCATCAGAATAGAAGCACAGATCCACTCTGAATGATAATTCTGTTACGTGGCTTGATCTAAAACAGAAAGCATTTATGGTTTAAGTGAGACCACAAGAATCTAGTCTGGCATGAACCAGCCCGAGTCGACCCTGAACCGGTCACCCAGGCCAGCCCGCGACAAGTCCCGAGAGGTGTTCCCGATCCTCCCGGGATGGTGACAAGCACCAAGGGCATCAATAGAGTACACAAGGGAATTATTTCTCCCATATATAAACAATCAAACAAACAACGGAAATAAACGGACAACCCAAAAAGAATTTATATAAAAATTGAACTAAATATTATTTGTACAAGAAACTAAAATTAGAACAAAACCAACAACTCAAATGAACAATCCCGATGAACATCTAACTCCATGTGACACTTATGGTCACTCTCCAACACAAAGATAAAATGTCGCCCAAGGTGATCGAACTAAAGATGAAACCAGCACAAGGGTTAAAAAAAGAAGAAGACTATAGGCGTGAGTATTAAAACTCAGTAGGTTAGCCCGGTATTCTAATCCCACTACTGGAAATACACTATTTCCCAACGGTTCAGAACCGTTGGGAAAGGTTTTCCCAACGGTTCTGAAAACCGTTGGGAAGTAAGCCGTTGGGAAAGGTTTTCCCAACGGTTTACTGGCAACCGTTGCAATAGGCCCATAGAAGTTACCCTACCCCAACGGTTTGGGTAAACCGTTGGGATAGTTTTTCCCAACGGTTCTCCCAAACCGTTGGGAAAACCAAATACCACACATGTTCCCAACGGTTCCAAACCGTTGGGATATACCATGTGGAACATTTTCCCAACGGTTTCAAACCGTTGGGAATTGGTGAAGTCTTTCCCAACGGTTTACAACCGTTGGGAAAAGACATGCTAAAAACTTATATGCCAACGGTTTGAAACCGTTGGCATACCCTATGCTGCAAATTGCAGCACCCTGCAATTTGCACAGCCCCTGTCCCCTGTCCATCACCACCAGTCATCAGGCCTCATTTTCACCTCATTTTCACCTCATTTTCACCTCATTTTCACCTCATTTTCACCTCATTTTCGATCCAACTATTGTACCAGTAATAAAATAAAACATACATATTCAATTACGAACAAATTCATACACATTTAACATATAATGGATCCTGAAACTATACAAATCCATAATTAAATTACAATTCATAAACATACATAATTCATATAGAATTCAATTTAAAATTTAGATGACAATTATACGTGGAATCTGAAATTCAATTCATAATATGATCGGTTTTTTCTATACCATATATTTTTACCTCAAATGATGTCCATTTTAAACAAAATACATACACCTGAAGTGATACCGGCCACACCGCACCTCCGATTGTGGCGGAGTTGATTCGTACACGTCACATATGACTCATGGATCGTTCTCCTAAAGTTTCAACAGAAACCGAATCCGTTTGGTCGTTTTTCCGTATGTACTTAAAATGGTGTTCATTTTAAACAAAAGTGAGCCACTTAAACTTATCCCGGCCACACCGCAACTCGGATTCATCCCGGGTTGGCTCGTACACGTCACATATGACCCATGGATTGTTGGGATAAATTATCAACAGATTCGGAATGCGTTTGGTCGGTTTTCCGTAAGCCAGTTGATGCTTTTCACTTAAAATGACGTCCTTTTGAAACAAAAGACGGACACTTTGAGTGGTGTCGGCCACACCGCGTCTCCGGATTGAGCTGAAACCACCGTGAAACATTCTAATTATTATTCGTGACGTGTACGCGCAGACGGCACGTCAATCGGACGTGCGGTTTGCCCCGTACGGATCAATATTCATGTTTTAAGTGATGCGCGCGCTTCGAAACGCGCGTGAGGGGGTCCAAACGGGCCGAACGATGTCGGAATGGCCTGAAATCAGACGATAAATACGGGTGAGTGATTTATGAAGTGGTCGAGCAGACGGCACGTCAATCGGACGTGCCGTGTGCCCGCGGTGACCGACAACGCAGTTATGGTGTCATAAACGGCCAAAACGGGCGTCCAACGGTCAAATTCATAGAGAACGACCACGGATTCACCCGAAACCACCGTGAAACATTCTAATTATTATTCGTGACGTGTACGCGCAGACGGAACGTCAATCGGACGTGCGGTTTGCGCGGTACGGCTCAATATTAGTGTTTTAAGTGATGCGCGCGCTTCGTAAACGCGCGTGAGGGGGGTCCAAACGGGCCGAACGATGTCGGAATGGCCTGAAATCAGACGACAAATACGGGTGACTGATTTCTGAAGTGGTCGAGCAGACGTCACGTCAATCGGACGTGCCGTGTGCCCGCGGTGACCGACAACGCAGTTCTGGTGTCATAAACGGTCAAAACGGGCGTCCAACGGTCAAATTCATAGCGGACGGCCTCGGATTGAGCTGAAACCACCGTGAAACATTCTAATTATTATTCGTGACGTGTACGCGCAGACGGCACGTCAATCGGACGTGCGGTTTGCCCGGTACGGATCAATATTCATGTTTTAAGTGATGCGCGCGCTTCGAAACGCGCGTGAGGGGGTCCAAACGGGCCGAACGATGTCGGAATGGCCTCAAATCAGACGATAAATACGGGTGAGTGATTTATGAAGTGGTCGAGCAGACGGCACGTCAATCGGACGTGCCGTGTGCCCGCGGTGACCGACAACGCAGTTATGGTGTCATAAACGGCCAAAACGGGCGTCCAACGGTCAAATTCATAGCGGACGACCACGGATTGAGCTGAAACCACCGTGGATAATTCTAATTATTATTCGTGACGTGTACGCGCAGACGGCACGTCAATCGGACGTGCGGTTTGTGCGGTACGGCTCAATATTAGTGTTTTAAGTGATGCGCGCGCTTCGTAAACGCGCGTGAGGGGGGTCCAAACGGGCCGAACGATGTCGGAATGGCCTCAAATCAGACGAAAAATACGGGTGAGTGATTTATGAAGTGGTCGAGCAGACGGCACGTCAATCGGACTTGTCGTGTGCCCGCGGTGACCGACAACGCAGTTATGGTGTCATAAACGGCCCGAACGGGCGTCCAACGGTCAAATTCAAAGCGTACGACCTCGGATTGAGCTGAAACCACCGTGAAACATTCTAATTATTATTCGTGACGTGTACGCGCAGACGGCACGTCAATCGGACGTGCGGTTTGCGCGGTACGGCTCAATATTAGTGTTTTAAGTGATGCGCGCGCATCGTAAACGCGCGTGAGGGGGGTCCAAACGGGCCGAACGATGTCGGAATGGCCTCAAATCAGACGACAAATACGGGTGAGTGATTTATGAAGTGGTCGAGCAGACGGCACGTCAATCGGACGTGCCGTGTGCCCGCGGTGACCGACAACGCAGTTATGGTGTCATAAACGGCCAAAACGGGCGTCCAACGGTCAAATTCATAGCGGACGACCACGGATTGAGCTGAAACCACCGTGGATAATTCTAATTATTATTCGTGACGTGTACGCGCAGACGACACATCAATCGGACGTGCGGTTTGCGCGGTACGGCTCAATATTAGTGTTTTAAGTGATGCGCGCGCTTCGTAAACGCGCGTGAGGGGGGTCCAAACGAGCCGAACGATGTCGGAATGGCCTCAAATCAGACGAAAAATACGGGTGAGTTATTTATGAAGTGGTCGAGCAGACGGCACGTCAATCGGACTTGTCGTGTGCCCGCGATGACCGACAACGCAGTTATGGTGTCATAAACGGCCAGAACGGGCGTCCAACGGTCAAATTCATAGCGTACGGCCTCAGATTGAGCTGAAACCACCGTGAAACATTCTAATTATTATTTGTGACGTGTACGCGCAGACGGCACGTCAATCGGACGTGCGGTTTGCGCGGTACGGCTCAATATTAGTGTTTTAAGTGATGCGCGCGCTTCGTAAACGCGCGTGAGGGGGGTCCAAACGGGCCGAACGATGTCGGAATGGCCTCAAATCAGACGACAAATACGGGTGAGTGATTTATGAAGTGGTCGAGCAGACGGCACGTCAATCGGACTTGTCGTGTGCCCGCGGTGACCGACAACGCAGTTATGGTGTCATAAACGGCCAGAACGGGCGTCCAACGGTCAAATTCATAGCGGACGACCACAGATTGAGCTGAAACCACCGTGAAACATTCTAATTATTATTCGTGACGTGTACGCGCAGACGGCACGTCAATCGGACGTGCGGTTTGCGCGGTACGGCTCAATATTAGTGTTTTAAGTGATGCGCGCGCTTCGTAAACGCGCGTGAGGGGGGTCCAAACGGGCCGAACGATGTCGGAATGGCCTGAAATCAGATGAAAAATACGGGTGAGTTATTTATGAAGTGGTCGAGCAGACGGCACGTCAATCGGACGTGCCGTGTGCCCGCGGTGACCGACAACGCAGTTATGGTGTCATAAACGGCCAAAACGGGCGTCCAACGGTCAAATTCATAGCTGACGACAACGGATTCACCCGAAACCACCGTGAAACATTCTAATTATTATTCGGGACGTGTACGCGCAGACGGCACGTCAATCGGACGTGCGGTTTGCGCGGTACGGCTCAATATTAGTGTTTGAAGTGATGCGCGCGCTTCGTAAACGCGCGTGAGGGGGGTCCAAACGGGCCGAACGATGTCGGAATGGCCTGAAATCAGACGACAAATACGGGTGAGTTATTTATGAAGTGGTCGAGCAGACGGCACATCAATCGGACTTGTCGTGTGCCCGCGGTGACCGACAACGCAGTTATGGTGTCATAAACGGCCAGAACGGGCGTCCAACGGTCAAATTCATAGCGGAAGACCACGGATTCACCCGAAACCACCGTGAAACATTCTAATTATTATTCGTGACGTGTACGCGCAGACGGCACGTCAATCGGACGTGCGGTTTTCGCGGTACGGCTCAATATTAGTGTTTTAAGTGATGCACGCGCTTCGTAAACGCGCGTGAGGGGGGTCCAAACGGGCCGAACGATGTCGGAATGGCCTGAAATCAGACGACAAATACGGGTGACTGATTTCTGAAGTGGTCGAGCAGACGGCACGTCAATCGGACTTGGCGTGTGCCCGCGGTGACCGACAACGCAGTAATGGTGTCATAAACGGCCAGAACGGGCGTCCAATGGTCAAATTCATAGCGTACAACCTCGGATTGAGCTGAAACCACCGTGAAACATTCTAATTATTATTCGTGACGTGTACGCGCAGACGGCACGTCAATCGGACGTGCGGTTTGCGCGGTACGGCTCAATATTAGTGTTTTAAGTGATGCGCGCGCTTCGTAAACGCGCGTGAGGGGGGTCCAAACGGGCCGAATGATGTCGGAATGGCCTGAAATCAGACGACAAATACGGGTGACTGATTTATGAAGTGGTCGAGCAGACGGCACGTCAATCGGACTTGGCGTGTGCCCGCGGTGACCGACAACGCAGTAATGGTGTCATAAACGGCCAGAACGGGCGTCCAACGGTCAAATTCATAGCGTACGGCCTCGGATTGAGCTGAAACCACCGTGAAACATTCTAATTATTATTCGTGACGTGTACGCGCAGACGGCACGTCAATCGGACGTGCGGTTTGCGCGGTACGGCTCAATATTAGTGTTTTAAGTGATGCGCGCGCTTCGTAAACGCGCGTGAGGGGGGTCCAAACGGGCCGAACGATGTCGGAATGGCCTGAAATCAGACGAAAAATACGGATGACTGATTTCTGAAGTGGTCGAGCAGACGGCACGTCAATCGGACGTGCCGTGTGCCCGCGATGACCGACAACGCAGTTATGGTGTCATAAACGGCCAAAACGGGCGTCCAACGGTCAAATTCATAGCGGACGACCACGGATTCACCCGAAACCACCGTGAAACATTCTAATTATTATTCGTGACGTGTACGCACAGACGACACGTCAATCGGACGTGCGGTTTGCGCGGTACGGCTCAATATTAGTGTTTTAAGTGATGCGCGCGCTTCGTAAACGCGCGTGAGGGGGGTCCAAACGGGCCGAACGATGTCGGAATGGCCTGAAATCAGACGACAAATACGGGTGAGTGATTTATAAAGTGGTCGAGCAGACGGCACGTCAATCGGACGTGCCGTGTGCCCGCGGTGACCGACAACGCAGTTATGGTGTCATAAACGGCCAAAACGGGCGTCCAACGGTCAAATTCATAGCGGACGACCACGGATTCACCCGAAACCACCGTGAAACATTCTAATTATTATTCGTGACATGTACGCGCAGACGGCACGTCAATCGGACGTGCGGTTTGCGCGGTACGGCTCAATATTAGTGTTTTAAGTGATGCGCGCGCTTCGTAAACGCGCGTGAGGGGGGTCCAAACGGGCCGAACGATGTCGGAATGGCCTGAAATAAGACGAAAAATACGGGTGAGTTATTTATGAAGTGGTCGAGCAGACGGCACGTCAATCGGACTTGCCGTGTGCCCGCGGTGACCGACAACGCAGTTATGGTGTCATAAACGGCCAGAACGGGCGTCCAACGGTCAAATTCATAGCGGACGACCACGGATTCACCCGAAACCACCGTGAAACATTATAATTATTATTCGTGACGTGTACGCTCAGACGGCACGTCAATCGGACGTGCGGTTTTCGCGGTACGGCTCAATATTAGTGTTTTAAGTGATGCGCGCGCTTCGTAAACGCGCGTGAGGGGGGTCCAAACGGGCCGAACGATGTCGGAATGGCCTGAAATCAGACGACAAATACGGGTGACTGATTTCTGAAGTGGTCGAGCAGACGACACGTCAATCGGACTTGGCGTGTGCCCGCGGTGACCGACAACGCAGTAATGGTGTCATAAACGGCCAGAACGGGCGTCCAACGGTCAAATTCATAGCGTACGACCTCGGATTGAGCTGAAACCACCGTGAAAAATTCTAATTATTATTCGTGACGTGTACGTGCAGACGGCACGTCAATCGGACGTGCGGTTTGCGCGGTACGGCTCAATATTAGTGTTTTAAGTGATGCGCGCGCTTCGTAAACGCGCGTGAGGGGGGTCCAAACGGGCCGAACGATGTCGGAATGGCCTGAAATCAGACGACAAATACGGGTGACTGATTTCTGAAGTGGTCGAGCAGACGGCACGTCAATCGGACTTGGCGTGTGCCCGCGGTGACCGACAACGCAGTAATGGTGTCATAAACGGCCAGAACGGGCGTCCAACGGTCAAATTCATAGCGTACGACCTCGGATTGAGCTGAAACCACCGTGAAACATTCTAATTATTATTCGTGACGTGTACGCGCAGACGGCACGTCAATCGGACGTGCGGTTTGCGCGGTACGGCTCAATATTAGTGTTTTAAGTGATGCGCGCGCTTCGTAAACGCGCGTGAGGGGGGTCCAAACGGGCCGAACGATGTCGGAATGGCCTAAAATCAGACGACAAATACGGGTGAGTGATTTATGAAGTGGTCGAGCAGACGACACGTCAATCGGACGTGCCGTGTGCCCGCGGTGACCGACAACGCAGTTATGGTGTCATAAACGGCCAAAACGGGCGTCCAACGGTCAAATTCATAGCGGACGACCACGGATTCACCCGAAACCACCGTGAAACATTCTAATTATTATTCTTGACGTGTACGCGCAGACGGCACGTCAATCGGACGTGCGGTTTGCGCGGTACGGCTCAATATTAGTGTTTTAAGTGATGCGCGCGCTTCGTAAACGCGCGTGAGGGGGGTCCAAACGGGCCGAACGATGTCGGAATGGCCTGAAATCAGACGACAAATACGGATGACTGATTTCTGAAGTGGTCGAGCAGACGGCACGTCAATCGGACGTGCCGTGTGCCCGCGATGACCGACAACGCAGTTATGGTGTCATAAACGGCCAAAACGGGCGTCCAACGGTCAAATTCATAGCGGACGACCACGGATTCACCCGAAACCACCGTGAAACATTCTAATTATTATTCGTGACGTGTACGCACAGACGGCACGTCAATCGGACGTGCGGTTTGCGCGGTACGGCTCAATATTAGTGTTTTAAGTGATGCGCGCGCTTCGTAAACGCGCGTGAGGGGGGTCCAAACGGGCCGAACGATGTCGGAATGGCCTGAAATCAGACGACAAATATGGGTGAGTGATTTATGAAGTGGTCGAGCAGACGGCACGTCAATCGGACGTGCCGTGTGCCCGCGGTGACCGACAACGCAGTTATGGTGTCATAAACGGCCAAAACGGGCGTCCAACGGTCAAATTCATAGCGGACGACCACGGATTCACCCGAAACCACCGTGAAACATTCTAATTATTATTCGTGACGTGTACGCGCAGACGGAACGTCAATCGGACGTGCGGTTTGCGCGGTACGGCTCAATATTAGTGTTTTAAGTGATGCGCGCGCTTCGTAAACGCGCGTGAGGGGGTTTGAGAGTTCTTCAGGGGGTTGTCCGGGGTTGTTTAGGGGGCTGTCCGGTGGTTGTTCAGGGGGTTGTACGGGGTTGTTCAGGGGGTTGTCCGGGGGGTGTTTGGGGGGTTGTCCGGGGTCCAAGGGGGAGGGTGGGGGGGTTGTCCGGGGGGCTGTCCGGGGGGCTATCCGGGGTCCAGGGTGGAGGGTTGGGGGCTGTACGGGGGGCTGTCCAGGGGGCTGTCTGCGGGGCTGTCCGGGGGGTGTTTGGTGGGTGTTCGGGGTCCAAGGGGGAGGGGGGGTTGTCCAGGGTCCAAGAATGAGGGGGGTTGTCCAGGGAGTTCTCAAACACACAACCACTAAAAGACAACAACATCCATAAAAACAGACAATATATAAAAATAACTCAACTCCAATACTATACTACGAGTCTAGATAAAACCAACAACTAGAATAGATTAAACATCAAATCTCAAGTCAAAAATGTAACGGATCAATATGTCCCACATCAGCATCACCATCTCCATCATCATCATCATCATCGCCCTCGTCATCGTCCTCCTCATCGTCCTCACCCTCCACAATGCCTTCCTCCTCGCCTTCGCCCTCCTCCTCGCCCTCCTCATCTCCCTCCTCTTCCGCATCAGACTGCTCGCCATCATCATCTTCAAGCTCGACATCGGCCTGACCACCACTGGAACTGCCACCTGGTGCACCATATATAGAATGTATCGACGACATGTATTCATCAATCGCTGGGCTGGCCTCTGCTGGAAGTGTTGGACGTAGAACTTCAATAAATTTCATAAATGCACTGTTTGCCCTTGCAGACTGTTCTGCCGTCTCTGTGGCCCTTTTCTCATCCTGTTCTGCCTGTTCCCTAACTTGCTGCAGCTCGGTGGCACTACAACTCGTACCTGAGGCAGGCCAATACCTCGTCGGGGCTATCCTAGGTCGGCAGCGTACTCTGCCAGAATGATCATCTCCCAACACCTGATGTAAGTGATCAGATGGCCCAAAATTGTCTGCTTCTTGGGCATCGAGGGCCTCTAAAGCATCCTGTTACAAATATAAATATATTGTTAAGTTACGAAATAGATATTAAAATATAAAATCAACAGATTAAAACTTACAATCTGCTGCTGAGTCGCTTCGTTGACAGCACGTCCATCCTTTTTTCGTCTACTCGAGCAAAACAGTTTTGCTCGAGGCACACGTCCTTCAATATTTTGTACTTGCCTCTACAATGACATTGAAAACAAAATTTATATAAAGACTTCAGCAAATAATTAAATAATTGAGGAAACAAAAGAAAATGTAAGTCGTAAAGAAAACTTATAAACAATTGTCATACCTGCTGCCTCTCATGATCCGGCATCGTCGTGCGTCCTAGTGTATGGAGGTATTTTTTTGCATCAATGTTTTTTTTATTTTTTCCAGATGATTCCTAAATAAAATTCGATAATGCAAAGGATAATATTAATGCAAAACTTGAAAGTAATTATTTAAATACCTCAAATGTAATTCATACCTTAAACTGGGTACTCGTCCAATGAGTAATCATCTGACGATACTGCTCTATAGGACAATCATCCACGACTGGTACCGCCTCTAACTCAGTGCCAACTCTAGCACGCCAGCCAATATACAGCTCATGCTTGTAGGCTCTCCAAAGCTCGCCTAAATCCTTTAGACGTTCCATTCGTGCACCCTCACCATCAGGAAAATTAAATCGAAGCTGAAATGAAAATATTAATTTATATAAATACAAAAAAAATTCATGGCATTAAATACAACCGATTTTTTTACCCATATCTCTGCCCAAGCTCTATCTTTGACCTCATGTGGCAAATGTCTCCACGACAGCGGGCTGACGGGAATGATGTCGGAGTATTTGGCAAGCGTCGCCATAAAACTCCGACATTGCTGCCCTGTTTTCTCAACCATCTGATTGTCTTCATTATATTCCACCATAACCTATGTGCGACGGTTCCACACCGAACGCATGCGTGTACGGCCCCGCCCCCGCCTCCTTTCAGTAGATGTATCTGTCATGAAAGAAAAACAAATATTTTATCAAAACATGTTATAATGAAAATAAATATTGCTATAAAAATTTGATAGGGTTTTATAAATATACCTGTGCTAGTCTGATCAATGAGTGGCGCCGGATCCACAGAACCTGATGGAACACCCTCTGGTGGAACAGGAGTCGAAGACGATGGAATATAAAAGCTCGGAGAGATAGAAGTAGAAGGAAAAGAAGATGGAACAACTGTATGACCTGATGCTGACTGGGGAGTGGGAATCATCATGGGATGTGAAAATGATGGGGCAGAAGATGCAGAAGGTAGCGAAAACATGGGAGGTCTAAATATCCCGTGTGTCCCTAACGACACACCGGGATCAGAATGTGGGAAGGCTGAAATGTCAGTGGGAGGGGCAGGGTCTAGTCGGGCACGCACAGCTCTATGTCCACCTCTGGTACGAACCCTCCTCGTACCACCGGCCTGAGTACTAGGACCAGTACTAGGCTCCTCGTCGAATAACTGTCGACGTAATGGTGGATCCTACAAAAAAGTTTACTAAAAAAATTAATCACATGACATTATATATTCTGTAAATATATATATATATATATGAAATAAAGTACTCACTGTAGGCACTAATGGTGGAATGCCCATCTCCTCCATCCGACGATTGTTCTCCGCCATTTTTTTTCTTCGTCTCTCTTCAATTGGCTTCATTTCCTGCATTGGAAAACAAATATGTAATTAATTAGAAAAAGAAAATTAATGTGTAAACCAAAAAACTAAATATATGAGGGAATGAGGGGATTCATTGGTAATTTAGCTATCAATTGTTTTAGAAGAGCTTGAATGAATTTAATAAAACATACAAGTTTTAATGTTCACCAAGTTAGAAATATTGTTTGATTTGGTTTGAATACAGTTCAATTCCAAATTAGAAAATGCAATTCAAATAAAACAGCAACCAATAAACATTGAAAATTCACATAACGGTCAAGTCAGCTAAAACATATTTGTGATCAATACTAAATAAATATGAATATTACCAACCTTAACAACCCAACTCGAGGTAAACCAAAAGAATTGAGAACATGGATGAATGATTCTATATATTTCCAACCACAACTTCAGGTTCACAATCAACTCTGACAATTGAGCTATTGGAGTCATCAAAAGAAATAAATGGATTGGTTCCAATGGCAATAGGGACAGTGTCAATTCCATCATCAGCATCATCAAAAATATGTCTTGGAATTACTTCAACTACGACACCAAATTCAGGTTGAAGTTGATCTTTGACATAAAAAACTTGTTTAGCCATTGATGCCAACACATATGGTTCTTCGGTTGCAAGAGTGCGGGTCATATTAATTACTCAAAATCCACAATCATCAATAAATGTGCCATGTCTCGTCATCGAATCAAACCAATGGCATTTCATCATTGTGACTCGTCCATGAGAGTAATAATCCAATATTATTATTTTCTCAACGACTCCATAATAACCCACATTTTCAAGTCGCGGTCTACTATCTGATGCGCTGGCATAACAATCTGTTGTGGCAGTAACCATAATACCATCATGTTGTGTTCTCATGTTTTTGGCTCGTTCAGTGACAATAAATCTGTACCCATTGATAACAATTGATTTACAGTCACGAACCACGGTATTAGGACCAAAAGCCAAAGCTCTTATTTCCTCAGAGACAGAGTCAGCAGACAAACTCAATACCTGCAATATAAATGACAGTTAAACTTAAGTAAATATTGAAATAATTAATTTAAACAGTAATATTTTTACCTTCAATTTTAACCAAGCAGAAAACTCTTTGCTATGCAAAGTCTCTCTCCTTCTCAAAGATAAAGAACGATGCTTCCTATTTATCATTGTTTTATGTTCCCTGTAGATAAAAAAATATGAATAGTTTAACAGATATATATGTAAGATATACATATTCAATTTTGTTACCTGATATAGTCATCGAACAAATCACAGTTGAACAAAACTGTGCGATGTGCCATCTCCCGCTCTTCATGGCTTAATGTCTTCAATGTATATGATCCAGGAATTCCTCCTGTTTGAGGAAGTGATGGAAAACTGGGTTCAATTTGCTCATATTGTTCTTCTTCATTTCTCATTGGTCTGTTCATTCTTGTAGTAAGATCAGACAAATACATTGAACAGAAATCCATACATTCTTGAGCTAAGTAACCGTTCACGATAGAACCTTCGGGATGATTCTTGTTTCGAACATAAGACTTTAATGTGAACATATTTCTTTCAGTTGGATACATCCAACGAAAAGAAACAGGTCCTCCGAGAAGTATTTCAGTTGGAATATGGACAGTCAGATGCAGCATGCATGTGAAAAATGATGGGGGAAATATTTTCTCCAACTCACACAAAATTAATGGGGCATCTGTCAACATTTTTTGCAAGAAAGACTTGGACAACTTCTTAGCACAAAGATCTCTAAACAAATGGCACAACCGAATAACACCCACCCTTACATTATTGGACAAAAGATGACGGATTGCTATTGGAAGCAACTCATGCAGCAGAACGTGATAATCATGAGTCTTCAAAGATTTTAGCTTCAACTCTCTTCTGTTGACCCGTTTAGATATGTTGCTTGAATAGCCATCAGGAACTCTTATAGTCTCTAATACTTCCAAAAATTGTTTTTTTTCAGTAGGTGTCATCACATAAGAAGCACATGGAAGTTGCCATTTATTTTCACTGATACGCACAGGATGCAATTCTGGTCTGATGCCCCAATCCACCAAGTCACGTCGAGATCGTAAATCATCTTTTGTCTTCCCCTTGACATTTAGAAGAACTGAAAGCAACATTTCACATATATTCTTTTCAATATGCATTACGTCTAAGCAATGACGTAGCAAATTGGTTGACCAATAAGGCAAATCAAAAAAGATACTCCTCTTCCTCCAATTGTAACAGGTTTCTGTAGAAACATTCTTTCTCTTTCCAGATTTCATTTGACCCTTCCCGAACGAAAAACTGAAATCTTTCAATTCATTAAGCACATCAGTTCCAGACATACGCTGAGGTGGATCATCGGTCTCTATAGTATTATCAAATCTTCGACGATTCATTCTATATGGATGATCCTTTGGCAAAAATCATCGATGTCCCATAAAACTGAAACTACAATGATGTTTCAGTCTTCTGGATCGTGTATTCTTCATACAAACTGGACATGATAGTTTCCCCTTCGTGCTCCATCCAGACATCATTGCATAAGCCGGAAAATCATTGATTGTCCACATAAGCGCAGCGCGCATCTGAAATATGTCTTTCGAACATGCATCGTATGTGCGCACACCCACATCCCAAAGAAGCTTCAACTCTTTTATTAAAGGTTGCATGTATACATCAATATCAATGCCAGGATCAGAAGGACCAGATATGAGTATACTCATGAAAGTGAAAGGTTTTTTCATACACAACCATGGGGGAAGATTATAAATGTGTATAAAAACTGGCCATGTGCTGTGCGAAGTAAGCATCTGCCCAAACGGATTAAAACCGTCGCATGAAAGACCCAGCCTCACATTACGCACGTCAGCTGCAAAATCAGGATGTCGAGCATCAAATCTCTTCCATGCAAATCCATCTGCAGGATGAACCAACTCATCATCAGTCTTCTTTCTCTCGGTATCATGCCATCTCATTTTTATTGATATGTCATCAGACATAAAAAGATTATGGAGTCTGGGGATCAATGGAAAGTGCCACATTACTTTCTGTGGAATGCGGGATGGTGTTCCATCAGATTTTGACTTCCAGCGGGATGTGCCAAATTTTATACAATCATTTCGTTCAGCGGTTTCCTCCCAGAATAAACTGCAATCTTTCGGGCAAGCATGAATTTTGTTTCTTGAAAATCCAAGTTCCTCAACTAACTTCCATGCCATATAGTGGTTTGAGGGAATATCTGCATCATCTGGAAGTAAATCCTTCAAGAGGGTAAGAATGTAATCGATTGCTGTATTAGAAATCCCATACATAGTTTTCCCATGAAATAATCGGATTAAAAATTCCAGCTTTTTCATTTTATCGCATTGCCGATATACTGGAGTCGTGGCAGCATCATTCAATTTTTTCACCCTATCAATATCATCATTTTCACTAGATGCATCAGCTGTCCTCATATCGAAGTCTTCTTGAGTCGAAATCCTTTCTTTTTCATGATGACGAATAAACGGAAACCGATCATCTAACAAATTCTCCATTCCAGTCTTTTCATTTCGATCATCACCAATTTGAGATTTCGTTTTCTCCCCATTGTGATACCACAGAAAGTAGTTTGCTTGAAACCCATTTTTGGTTATGTGGTAGCTGACTTCTTCACGGCTCAACCAAGGTCTACCAACACAATTGGAACATGGGCAGTGTATGCGACCACTATCTGAAGCATTGTGAAATGCAAAATCTATAAAGCTCTCCAAATTGTTTTGAAAATCATCTGAGATCCGATCGGTTTCATACATCCAACTTCTGTCCATTCTGTAAAAAGAATTTATATAAGTCATTTTGTCATAAACAATTCAATAGGCATTAACTATAATAGAATATACATTTAAGTAAACGATAAAGGAAGAAAATAATCAAGGTATCAACTACACATGTCAAAAAAACATACAAATGTGTTATTGAAAAAATGTAAAACCAACAAGAACTTAATGTGTTATATCACATAACAGCATGACTCATCCCATAACCATATTAGTAGGGTATCATGAACATGAATAACATCAACCTTGTGTCATCCTCCTACCCTACATGACCCCAACCACATGCCACATCTTATTATAGCCTTATCACATCACACCTCATCGAAAAACACTAGGGAAATCATAGTACATCTCACCTGAAGACACATGGACAATCACATCGCATCTTGCCTAAAAACACATGGTCAATCACTTTTGAAGGAAGAGTAGGGAAGACATGGTAGCTATCCAAACATATAACCACCATCCTAGATATTAGAAAAAATACCCATAACTCAAAACCTTTGATCGTTGGTAAGTTTATCCAACTCTAGTTGGGAATGTGTAGAAATAACATAAAAATACATGATATATAGATAGCACAAAATACTCAACCTATGGGTTCACATTAACTACATAATCACACACTTCACTACTACCATAAAACACATAAACCACACCACCACCACACAAGACGCATATCATTGGAATATAATTCTACATTCAATAAGTCTATCTATGGAATTATCATAAGAATCCATGTATCAATTGGAATATAATTCTACATTCAATAAGTCTATCTATGGAATCCCTCCCTTGGATCCATGTATCACCAATGGCTTAATCAATATTCAAAGAAATGAGTCTATCCATGGAATTCCTCTGTGAATCCAAACATTTGAATACCTTTTGGTGGTGTGAATTTCACTTTGAATTGTTAAAAAATCAAATTGGTAGGATGTTAGAACCAAAGTGATCTGAGTTTGAGAATGATAATGATTTTTTATTTTTGTAAATTTATTTACAAGTTGATCAATGTATAAATATGAAGGACTAAGACATAATTTATTTCATGATCCATAAAATACATTCCCAATAATAAAATCCAAGGATCTAGAGGAATCACATCTTTGTAAGATTACATACATAAATTCATGATCAGAAATGTAAAAAATAGGATTATTTAAAACTCCACATAATTCTTATACAATCCATAGAAATTATAAAACTATATATGACAATCCAAGGCACAAAAAAACAACTTTGAAAGTTCTCTCAACACCCCACAAGCCGGATGCCACACTAGTTAGGGATAACACTCAACTAAATGGAGGTTTTACTCATTGAGATGCAAACATTTTAATACCTTTTGAGATAAAGAAGAAGAAGAACCTGAAGAAGACCTGGAATCCGGCCGGCAGTATCTCCAAAATCGGAATCGGCTGCTGCTGCTCCCGTTAGGGCTCTGTAACGCGAATGGG
The DNA here is from genome assembly GCA_963277665.1 of Viscum album. Lineage (NCBI taxonomy): Eukaryota > Viridiplantae > Streptophyta > Magnoliopsida > Santalales > Viscaceae > Viscum > Viscum album. The sequence goes on from OY728164.1 coordinate 997,087,953, forward strand.
GGAGAGAACGGGCGACTGGGTTTTTGGGGAAAACCTTTGCCAACGGTTTTTTAAAACCGTTGGCATATGTATGTTTTTCCCAACGGTTCTCATGAACCGTTGGGAAAAACTCCCAAAAAACAAAGTTTTCCCAACGGTTCATGAGAACCGTTGGGAAAAGCCTCACAAAACACATATATCCCAACGGTTCATTAGAACCGTTGGGAAAAACCTCCCTATTCACATATATCCCAACGGTTCTAATGAACCGTTGGTAAAAGCCTCCACTATTCATCTTACACTAACGGTTTCATAGAACCCTTGGTATGTAAGCGTGGGGAAAAACACAAATTCCAGTAGTGTCCCAATGCACATTAATTTAAAATAAAAGAAACATCAATTTATAGTTTTAAATTCAAGATTTGAAAGTATGGTTTTCAAATGAGGTTCCATGCTATAATAATTATCAGACAAAAACATGCATGTTTAATAAACAAAAATGCAAGTAACAATTATTTTGAAAGAGGTGAAACTTCAAAATGAAAATAGTTTTCAAGAGGGCTGCTTTAAAGAATTTTAACATTAAAATAAATAACACATACTACTGAATTTACCAACCAAACACACAGTATGCCGATGGTGAGTACAAAATAGCCAATGAGCACTAGTCACAGGAATACCCCTAGGCACTAGTTAGTTGTGAGCCCAAGGTACCTCGTATCTCGGTGAAAGTAACCATAATAAATATCCATTCTCGTGCATGAACCACTAGTAGGGAACATACCCATAACCTAGTGGTTCCCAATCATCATCATCATCATAGTTTAGTTAGTGTTGTCATCGTCAAACTTTCTACGTGAAACAGGGGACAACCCCCACAGAATCACTAGCATACTAGTACACGTCCTCCCACCTAGATACCCGGGATTCCCTTTAGTGATAAATCAAGTTACACATATTATCAAATACACATTTCATATCCAAATTCCATTCCAAAACCATAAAAACACAAACAGCCCATAATCTTTATTCACATTTCTTACACTAATCAACAAACCGCTAAATATTTTGGTAAAACAATTTCATGAAGTGTATTGAGGCTTTGCACATAAAACTCTTTCAAAATCACTCTTTCAATTATAAACACACATCAAAACCAAACCAAATAATATTTTTCAGCCCAATAAACATTTAATAAATTTATTTAATGGACCATAAAACAATCCCAATTGCATAACTTGTTATATACAAGTAAAACACTCCTTCATTTCTGGGAAATGCCAAACGGGCCTTTAAAATTTTTCTCAAAACTAACCTTTGAGGAAGGTATGCATTTTAATTTTATTAAGGATCTGTATAAACACCATTTACAGAAGAAAACCACATTCATAAATCTCTTATAATACTCAGGTTACATATTCAAAACACAACCATTTTCATAAAGATGTGAAAAAGTACATTTTTGGGCAACTCGGGCCAAAATATGTTGTAAATCAAAACCCACTTGATTGTAAAAACAAATACAAATAGAAAATCCATATAAGTACCCAAAAATACCATTTATCATTATTCCAATTCCTTTATAAATCCAAAAAAATAACATTTAAATCATACATCACACATAAAATCCAACCGGGCAATTTACCGAACACATGACATGCCCTTTTTAAACAAAACAATTTATTTTAAGTACATGAAAAGGAATAAAAAACCAATTGAAAGCCATATTTTCATTCAAGATACTGTAACATGTTAAAAATACCATAAACCAGATTATAAAACTCACAAAATATTTTCAAAAGATAACGGAACATTTAAACAAACACTTGTTGAGCACTTTCATGGAAAAACAACACTACCTTTCACAAAACAATGATTAAACAACCACTTTGGATACCAAGAAAATTATAAAAAGGCTTAGAAACAATAATGAATATTTATATCAGTTTAGGAAAATATTAAAATGATGAAACTTGAATGATAAAGTCATGTGCAAGGGATATCCTACCTCAAATCTTTGGCGTAATTGAAACGCACACCCGAAATCACCCGCCGCGGGTTTATAAACCATAAAACTATAAAGATCAGACCTAAACAAACAGAAACCCCATAAAAAAACATTTTATAACAAAACCTTAGGTCGATCAAGACTAGGGTACAATATAAAACCAAGAAATAATGAAAGGAGGGGGAAGAGGAAGAAGAAAGGAGAAGAAATCTCACCTTTCATCCTAGAAAACTCTTCGTCTTCCATTAGATCTGAAGCCCTAGAGAAAAGGGAATGGATTGAAAATTCTTTGAGAGACTCCTAAGGTCTGGAAGAACTAGGGGAAGAAGATTGGTGGCTAAAATAGTACGAATTTATTGATTTATGAATGATAAAATTTAACTTGTAAATTATGGGAGATTTGAGGTTTTCTAAGAATTTTCGCACTAATCTGCGACCCACGTGAGCTCCAAAAAGGTAAAATCGATTATTAGGGTTAGGATAGGGTTATTGGATTCGAGGGGGAGATGGAATCACCGAAACATAGTAAACATTTAAAAAGATATAAATGAAACAAATTATTTTTTTAAAACAGGAAATGGGCCCATGGGCTGGCCCAATACCTAAATGCGTAACCCAAATTCACCCGACTTAGGAATTTATAATGGGTCCAAAAGGATAAATAAGTTTTAATATATCAGTATAGGACAAGTGGGAAGTTGAATGGGTGAAAAAGGATGAAAAACAAAAGATTTATAAAAGAAACAAATTCAGTTTTTAAAACTGGGAATGGGCTCACGGTTGGCCCAAATCATGAAGTAACCACCCTTTCTTCAAAAACTCCTAAACAAGCAATGGGGTTCCCAAATTATAGTGGTTAGACATATATGAAACTTCAAAACTCAAGATTCATCTCATAAAATACCCATGAAAAGTATCGGGATTTCTAATGGGCCGGATCAATACAAAGACAGAAAAAAAACCGTGTGTGAAAATTCTCCCCACCATTAAAGCTTTCCGCCCCCGGAAAGCCATAACACTTTCCGTCTGGAAAAAACACCTATGGATTCCAGAATGTACTCCCCACCATTAAGAATCAACTAGCACTAGAAATTTTCTTAGGATGAAAATCCAGGAGACCCATAGTGGGTCTCCCCACCATTGGAAACCAACTAGCAATGAGTAGACAAGAATTGAACATGAGCTAGAGTTGGGACTCACTCACACAAACCCAAAAAAAACCCTCCTACAAAAACATACTATACCAAGTTAATAGAGTTACAACATGAACATATAAACCACCCACTGCCGAATGGAGGGGATAATAACTTGGTCGACACATTCAACACAATTCTGGACCCCCGTCACTTGGGGATGGGAGGGAAGGGGACCCAATAATTTGGCCACTGAAACAAAAAAAGAAACAAAGAAACTACCCAAAAATCTCCCCCTATGAATAGGTAACACCAATACTGCACCTGATTTTTACAAGCAGTCTACACAGGGACATTGATTGAAAACCCACATCCATGAAGGAATAACCATAGACACTGTATGAGGGGTTAAGTCCACCATGCTTGTTGGGACAAAGGGAAATTCATAGAAATAAGGAACCAAAAAATTGATATAGTAACTAACTTTCCAAAACAAAGGAGTAAGGATCTTAATCTAGCACTCCACACCTCTGTTGATTTTCTGACTGCGTGAAAAGCTTCACTCCGAGGCCTATGGCTGGAGCCCTGATTCTTGAAGCATTTGCTGCACCACAGTCAGGTGATAAGGATCACACCACTCAAAAAAAAAACCACACTTGATCACCAAAAAAAACATTCATCTAAATAGTAACTCATAGATACATATCAAAATTCTATCTCACTCCAAACGAGGGGTGAAATGGACAAGGAATACGACGAAACACATCAACATCACCGAACACAACTGCTCTGTCCAAAAGAATTATCATGACCTAGAAGCACTTTTAATAGATCCCAAACAGCTCTCTATTCCAACAAACAAGTTGAGGCATCATCAAAAGAGGTGGATTTAAAATTTGAAAGGAATCCTTATGTTGATCAGCAGAAAATATTTCCAATGCAGAACTATCCATGGCCACATCACAACATCAAACACATTTTTAGAAACCCAATGAAAATTACTCCAAAACCGAGCCACCAACAGGATCTCATCACTAGATAGAACAAGAGTATGAATTCTAGATCACATGGAAGCTAACAAAATAAAAAACTCTTCTAAGACATAGAAAAATAAATCCACATAACAATTGGTATTATAAAAAGGCCAAAATTTTCAGCTCAAAACAATTTTGAAAAATCAAACTAACTTGGTTGGTTTCCACATTCACCAATGGTGTTTCATCAAGTATCACCCACATGCACATTTCCATGCCACCCCTGGCACCCAACCACCGTACCATATAGGCCATACTTCCAGATATAAATAAAACCAAGCATGTGAGCACCCATGAAAACAGCAAAGGCTAAAATTAAACATCACAATTCAAAAAAAAATCAATTTACCTTCAAAAGGAACACCAACCACCAAGTCAAAAAAAACATTTTCAAGTTTCACAAAAAAAAAACCACAATTAATTTGGAACCATTTTCTTGAAAACCTACCCCTTTTCATTTTTAAAAACTTTTTAAATAACCAAGCCACTCCAAACAACCCCTTCCCATTATTTTAAAAAAAAAATCATCAATGTATATTTTCATAATCCGAGGTCCATTGAGACCAATAATGTTTCTAGTAAAACACCAACCAATCAAAACTAACTTATCCGATTCAAAAACTTTATAACATCCTAAAATACCCCATTTAAAAACAGATCCAGAATCACTTTAAAATGACTCACAGTTTCAAAACATTTTTATTTCATCAAACCACAAGTTTAGATTATGGATAATCCAATCCCTTTAAATCATTTCAGCTTCCCTCCATTTTTTCCCAAAAACACAACTTTCCAAAACCATTCTTATATTTAATTATTGAAAACCCCATTTTTTTCACTTTTCAAAATATAGTCCTTACATTAAAACCAATTTCCACAATTCTCACACAAGGATTTTAAAAACAAAAATTCAGAATTCATGAAAGGTTCAAGAGACCCAAAAAAAGGGAACTAGTGTCGGTGGGTGACTTGACCATATGGTTGGAGGTCATATGCCAAACACAACACCAAAACAGAGAGACTTATTAGGACCATTCCCCAGCTCCACATGGCTTTCCAGGCCCTGTGAGCTCACGAAGGCCATTGGTCAGACTCCCCTTGTCATATCCCAATACCAAACAATCAACTAGAACAATGGACACTAATAAAACCGGACATCCATGGAAACCTGAGGATTAGAACAAGAAAGAGTTTGCGATGATCTTCTTGAACTTACCCCTAAAGTCCCAACAATCCTACTCCATCTACCTTGACTTCCCCAAAATAACAAGGGTTCTCTAAAAAGAAAGGTCCTCTAATAGCCAACCTGCCTCTGATACCATTTTGTCACGAACCAGCCTGAGTCGATCCTGAACCGGTCAACCAGGCCAGCCCGCGACAAGTCCCGAGAGGCGTTCCCGATCCTCTCGGGATGGTGACAAGCACCAAGGGCATCAATAGAGTACAAAAGGGAACGATTTCTCCCATATATAAACAATCAAACAAACAGCGAAAATAAACGGACAGCCCAAAATGAATTTACATAAAAATTGAACTAAATATTATTTGTACAAGAAACTAAAATTAGAACAAAACCAACAACTCAACTGAACAATCCCGATGAACAACTAACTCCATTTGACACTTCTGGTCACTCTCCAACACAAAGATAAAATGTCACCCAAGTTGATCGAACTAAATATGAAACCTGCACAAGGGCTAAAAAAAGAAGAAGACTATAGGCGTGAGTATTAAAACTCAGTAGGTTAGCCCGGTATTCTAATCCTAATGCACATTAATTTAAAATAAAAGAAACATCAATTTATAGTTTTAAATTCAAGATTTGAAAGTATGGGTTTCAAATGAGGTTCCATGCTATAATAATTATCAGACAAAAACATGAATGTTTAATAAACAAAAATGCAAGTTACAATTATTTTGAAAGAGGTGAAACTTCAAAATGAAAATAGTTTTCAAGAGGGCTGCTTTGAAGAATTTTAACATTCAAATAAATAACACATACTACTGAATTTACCAACCAAACAGACCGTATGCTGACGGTGAGTACAAAATAGCCAATGATCACTAGTCACAGGAATACCCCTAGGCACTAGTTAGTTGTGAGCCCCAGGTACCTCGTATCTCGGTGAAAGTAACCATAATAAATATCCATTCTCGGGCATGAGCCACTAGTAGGGAACATACCCATAACCTAGTAGTTCCCAATCATCATCATCATCATAGTTTAGTTAGTGTTGTCATCGTCAAACTTGCTACGTTAAACAGGGGCCAACCCCCACAGAATCACTAGCATACTAGTACACGTCCGCCCACCTAGATACCCGGGATTCCCTTTATTTCTCAATCAAGTTACACATATTATAAAATACACATTTCATATCCACATTCGATTCTAAAACCATAAAAACACAAACAGCCCATAATCTTTATTCACATTTCTTACACTAATCAACAAACCGCTAAATATTTTGGTAAAACAATTTCATGAAGTGTATTGAGGCTTTGCACATAAAACTCTTTCAAAATCACTCTTTCAATTATAAAAACACATCAAAACCAAACCAAATAATATTTTTCAGCCCAATAAACATTTAATAAATTCATTTAATGGACCATAAAACAATCCCAATTGCATAACTTGTTATATACAAGTAAAACACTCCTTCATTTCTGGGAAATGCCAAACAGGCCTTTAAACATTTTCTCAAAACTAACCTTTGAGGAAGGTATACATTTTAATTTTATTAAGGATCTGTATAAACACCATTTACAGAAGAAAACTACATTCATAAATCTCTTATAATACTCAGGTTACATATTCAAAACACAACCATTTTCATAAAGATGTGAAACAAGCCATTTTTGGGCAACTCGGGCCAAAATATGTTTTAAATCAAAACCCACTTGATTGTAAAAACAAATACAAATAGAAAATACATATAAGTACCCAAAAATACCATTTATCATTCTTCCAATTCCTTTATAAATCCAAACAAATAACATTTAAATCACACATCAGACATAAAATCCAACCGGGCAATTTACCGAACACATGACATGCCCTTTTTAAACAAAACAATTTATTTTAAGTACATGAAAAGGAATAAAACACCAATTGAAAGCCATATTTTCATTCAATATACTGTAACATGTTAAAAATACCATAAATCAGATTATAAACCTCATAAAATATTTTCGAAAGATAACGGAACATTTAAACAAACACTTGTTGAGCACTTTCATGGCAAAACAACAATACCTTTCACAAAACAATGATTAAACAACCACTTTGGACACCAAGAAAATTATCCAAAGGCTTAAAAACAATAATTAATATTTATATCAGTTTTGGAAAATATTAAAATGATGAAACTTGAATGATAAAGGCATGTTCAAGGGATATCATACCTCAAATCATTGGCGTAATTGAAACGCACACTCGAAATCACCCGCCGCGGGTTTATAAACCATAAAACTATAAAGATCAGACCTAAACAAACAGAAACCCCATAAAAAACATTTTATAACAAAAACTTAGGTCGATCAAGACTAGGGTACAATATAAAACCAAGAAATAATGAAAGGAGGGGGAAGAGGAAGAAGAAAGGAGAAGAAATCTCACCTTTCATCCTAGAAAACTCTTCTTCTTCCCTTAGATCTGAAGCCCTAGAGAAAAGGTAATGGCTTGAAAATTCTTGGAGAGACTCCTAAGGTCTGGAATAAACAGGGGAAGAAGATTGGTGGCTAAAATAGTACGAATTTATTGATTTATGAATGATAAAAGTTACCTTGTAAATTCTGGGCGATTTGAGGTTTCCTGAGAATTTTCGCCCTAATCGGTGACCCACATGAGCTCCAAAGAGGTAAAATCGATTATGAGGGTTAGGCTAGGGTTATTGGCTTCGAGGGGGAGGTCGAATCACAGAAAAATAGTAAAAATTGAAAAATATATAAATGAAACAAATTATTTGTTTAAAACAGGAAATGGGCCCATGGGCTGGCCCAATACCTAAATGAGTAACCCAAATTCACCCGACTTAGGAATTTATAATGGGTCCAAAAGGATAAATAAGTTTTAAGATATCAGTATAGGATATGTGGGAAGTTGAATGGGTGAAAAAGGATGAAAAAAAAGAGTTATAAAAGAAACAAATTCAGTTTTTAAAACTGGGAATGGGCTCACGGTTGGCCCAAATCATGAAGTAACCACCCTTTCTTCAAAAACTCCTAAACAAGCAATGGTGATCCAAAATTATGGTGGTTAGACATATATGAAACTTCAAAACTCAAGATTCATCTCAGAAAATACCCATGAAAAGTATCGGGATTTCTAATGGGCCGGATCAATACAAAGACATAAAAAAACCGTGTGTGACACAGTCCAAGATTGAAGATTGATTTGGGAAGAAAGAAGAATTAGAAGATTTAGAGAATCCAATTCACAACTAGTGGTGCATCATTTCCACATAAGAATGTAAGTCAAATAAGATTATGTTGTTGTGGTAAGATGGGAAACTCTCAAAATGTATGTACCATAGAAAAGAGGTACCAAAGGGAACAAGACCAACAAAGGTGGCCGTACAGAGCTCAAAAGTACAGGTCATCATGTGATGGTCATTGTTTTAGGTGTAAATGACCCAGAAATATGGCATGATATTGCACATCAAAAATGAAGAGGAATGTGCCGAGGAATACTGGATTTGTTCCTAAGAAGCATCCAAAAGTATCTTTATGTGATCTGAAAATTCAGAATAGATTTGGAGCTCTATAGATTGAGGATGACCCATCATATACCGAGGAATATCATGATTTTCATTCCATTTTGGGTATTAATTCAATATCTTGGGTCAAAAATAAAAGGGTTGAACAACCCATGGTTGATGAAATTTCATTCAAGCTATCAGATCACATGAGGACAAGGATTATTGAAATTGCATGCACTTTGCATATAACGGGAAAGAAGAATCTAGTGACTGGAATCATGTATGATAAAAAAGTTATTTTATGATTAAGAAATGTTGAGAGCCTAAAAATTATTGTTTCAGGAAAAGCCTCATTTGGAGGAAAAGATATGAGACAAACAGATGTCATGGTTATTGAGGGACTTCGTCACAACATGCATAGTGTTAGTCAATTGTGTGACTCATGACATGAGATACATTTTTTCCCTGAAATTGTGTATCACCAAGGAAACGTATGGTGATGTTTTGTTTCTAGGAAAGCATACAAAAGGGAATTTCTACCTCATGAATGGAGAAGAAGATATGTGATTTCTGTCCAAGGATGAATAAAACAAGTTATGGTATAAGTGTCATTGCCACATAAGACGAGGTTCCTTGTATGATGTAGTGAAATGTGATTCAACTCAAAATATTCCTAGATTATCATGTGATTGTACTCATACGTGAAATGCATGTCAAAAGGGGAAGATGATTCGAAATACATATAAGCAGAAGGAGAAAAAGTCAATGAGACTACTTGAGTTGGTGCATATTGACATGAGTGGGACAATTTCACCAAGGGATATTGAAGTGATGAGATAATATGTCCTATTCATTGAATATTATAGAATAATGGAATGGGTTTCAATAATCACCCACAAATCTGAAGTATTCAGTTTCATTATAAGATATCGATGACAATGGGAAAATAATATTGGTCAAAAAATCCAGACGATTCGAACAGATAATGGAACAGAGTTCACAAATAGAAAAGTAGAGGATTATCTTGAGAAACATGGGATATGGCATGAAGTTTCACCAGTAAGAACTCCACAGAATAATGGAGTATCGAAGAGAACAAATAGAATTGTCAAAAACATGGATAGAACAATGCTCATTCAGAATGACCTTCTAGAGAAATTTTGTAACGAAGCAGTGATGACAGTAGTATACACTTCAAATCGAACATTACATTGTCCAAAAGAGGAGAATACTCCATACGAGTTATGGTATGGAATTAATTCATCATTAAAGTACTTTAGAATATATATATGCAACTGTTTCATTCTAAATAAGATGAAACATAAGAAGTTTGAATCTCGTGGGGATGATGGGATATTTCTTGGATATTCAAAAAAATGCTTCAATAAGTGACTAGGAAATATAGTTGAAATTCATGATGTGACTAAATTAGAAAATAAATATATTCTTTAGTAAATACATGATCAGACTTAGAAGGATAGTGACGAAGAGATAAGATGATCAGGAGATGCTTCGACTCAAGAGATTGATTCAGAAGAAGACTCAGATGATGGGAATAAACCAGTGTCTTCCTAGAGAACAACAAGAAGAATTGAAATTGATAGGCAGAACATAATTGGTGATTAAACAACACCAGTGAACACAAGAAGGATGATGTTTCTAGGGAAAATATCTTACTTATCATAGGTGGATCCTAAATGTTTTGATGAAGAAGCTGGAGATGATAACTAGGTTCAAACCATTAATGAAGAGCTTGAACAAATTGAGAAGAATCAAACATGGGATATACTTTCAAGACCATCATACAATAATGTCATTGGGACAAAATTGGTTTTTTTTATAAAAAGATGAATGAAGATGGTGTTGTGATTCAAAACAAAGCACGACTTGTGTGGAAAGGGTACTCCCATATAGATGGTATAGATGTCATTTAAACATTCTCACCCATTGCAATGCTGGAGACAATTAGAATAATCTTGGACATAACTGTGAAAAAATGTTAAATGTTTTCAAGATAGATGTCAGGTCAGTATTTATGAATGGAGTTCTAGAAGAAAAAGTCTACATTGAGAATTAAAATGGTTTTATCATTCAGGAAAATGGGGACAGAGTTTGGAAACTAAATAAGGATTTATAAGGTTTGAAGTAAGTACCAAGAGGATGGCATTCAAGGCTTGATCAATTTTTAAAGAATCTCAGTTTTCAGCATGGTGGTGTTTATTACAATTTGTATTTCAATAATGGAAACAATCAATGTATAATGGTTCTGGTTTATGTCGATGACATAATCTTTTGTGGATCAGATGAAGTGCAATGCATAAATTTTTCCGTATTCCTGAAAAGAGAGTTTGAAATGTTGATGATTGGTGATATGACATTTCCCCTTAGCCTATAGTCAAGGATGTAATGGAACGTTTATTTCTCAATATAAATATTCCAATGAGGTTTTGAGAAGGTTTGGAGTGGATAATTCCAATGAGATGAAGACTCCAGTTGCAAACCAGTTGAAACATTCATGATATGATGATGGAAATCTAGTTAATATCATAGAATACATGAAAATCATTAGATGTCTATTGTATATGACAATGAAAAGGGCAAATATTGTATTTTCCACATTCCAAGTAGTGAGGTATCAACTGCAAAACCCCGACCCATCTATACCAGAGCCAATGCATTACTAAGTAAATTTTTATGGTTAGAAGGTAATAAATCCCAAAAGAACGATCATTTTAGTAGACATGAAGATACTAGATACATAAATGTAACTCAAATTTCATTGGAAAACATAAAAAATACAATACAAAACAATAACTAAAAACTGTATCCACATAGCTCAATAAATAGTCTCCTCTTCATAACCTATTGAAGGTAAACAAGTGAAAGGGGTGAGATCAAATTCTTAATAAGGGTTACAAATAGAAGAAGCATAAATAAATAATAACTGAATTATAAAAAACATGGAATAGTCAATATGGCATGGTGAGTTAATAAAATACACACACCATTAATAAACTGAGAATGAAACTACATCCATAGATTTTGTTATAGTGAAAACCTCATGGATAGTAATTAATAATAATTAATAAAAATAATGCTTATGAACTAGATGTCAAGTATCTAGAACATGATAAAATAGTACCGTTAAAACGGTTTAGTTCTATGGGTAGAAACCCATCTGATTTTTGGAAACAAAATTGAAGGGGTTTTCACCTACTGATTTGTCTCATGAGACCTACCGATGCATCAATGGGGTGTAGAAGGCCCCACCTCCTACATCATGTCCAAATAATTCTTTATACAAATATTCTACAAAATAGAAATATCCCTTTCCATTGTCCATATAGAATAGAGGATACAGATTCATCAATATTTCTATAGTCAATACAACATTCAAAATAAATACAGTATGTAAAATGGCATAAGGATTAGACAATAATAATATCCATGATATAAGAATATTGAAATTTAAATGGAATTTAATTTAAATTGAAATGTTATCTCAAATGGTCATTAGGTACACCACATAAGAAAGAGTAGGTGGACAATACTAAGCAAGTCACAACGAAGTGAAATTTAGGACAAAGCTCGTTACCACATTGTAATAAATTGATTTGTATGAACAAAAGTTAATAAACACCAAATGAATCATATCATACCATTAATATAAAGTGAATTATGATAACATATATCAAATGTTTGTACACCTATACCACAAATAAGAAATAAGAGGCGAGCAATGGAAATCCCACAGAATTGAAAGTGAGTTGAGAATACCCCTCACAAATATTTTGGCTTGGTAACGAGTGTTCTTGCGAGGGATTAATGAGAGATAAAGAGGTATCCCATTATTTATATATCATAAGGGAATTATTTTGGATGTGAGAAAACATACCCCCCATTAGTTATTAAAAATAAAAGGTCACAACATAGGGGAGATTCTTGAACAAAAGTGAGAGAAAGAATCCCATACAAAGATTGTATCATTAGAGTGAGGATAAATTAATGAAATTTTTATGCATGACAAATAAAAAAACAATAAATATATTTGGATATAAAGTATAAAAAAATCATAGTTCATTCACACATATTCTTGGAACAATGAAACCAATGAAATAGATGTTTAACTCAAAGAATTAAAATTGAGTTAAGAAATCAATTAACTTATGCTTGAAGGTGTTATAGTTTGTTCTTAAGGACCAGGATATTTAAATTTAGATTCATTAATTAATAATTTTAGAACCTCATAAACATATAATTGATATTTTATAACCTTATTATGATCAATAATGTTCTTTTTACAGGGTTAAGAGTTTCAATTTTATTGTTTCGATAGCATTTTTTTCTTTGGTTTTCATGATCCGTTTACTTGTATTCATGAATGGATGTTTTTTGGAAATTTGGTTAAACATAAAGAATTTTTAATATAAATTATGAGTGACATTAAATATATATAAATGATCTTATAATGATTCTGGTTATATACCATGAGGATGACTCATTTGATGAGTTAAAAATAAACGCTTTTATTTGGCAAGGCGGTTTTGGGAACAATAATATTGTTTTGTATTATTAATCCATATTATGAATGTGTAAGGATTAAAAAACATATAAAAAGATTAAATACATATATTATGATTTGTTTCAACCATTGAAAAAGTTCCATGACCAGTATTGAAGATAGTAATTCAAATTGAAAACTATTCTTCCTTGAGTATGATAAATTAACACATCTCAGACGGTGTTTGCATTTATTGTATAAAAGGAAGGAAAAAAAGAGATATTATGATGAAATATTACATTATCTTAATGAATATACAGTACATGCAAGGTAATATAATTATCATGGAATTTAGATGAGGGGTTGAGAGAATAGATAACAAAAGAATAGAATATTGTAAAAGAAATTGAAAGAAAAGAGAAGATAGGTTCACCTCTTGATTACTCTTCCTTGAGAATCTTCTTAAGGCTTTTGTTTTGGGCCTTTTGTTGGTACTAGTAGGTATTGGACGTGAGGGAGGAGGTTAGAGAGCTATTTGAGCAGAATTTAGGCAAGGCTTGAGGCTTGAGTGGTGTGGGAGGAAGAGGGGGTGAGGGTGGTTTATATAGTGGAGGAAAGAAGAGTTTTATTAATATTATAATCATTAATTTATTATTTCTTCTCAAGATAAGAAATAAGGATTATTTCATAAATTATAATAGTAATAATAGAATGTGAGTTCTATATTTGGGTGCTTAAAACAATCATGATTCTAGGAATAGCCAGTTTAATTTATAATGTATTTATACAGTAAATTAATGTATTTTATTATTAACAAAAATTTATAGTATTTTAGAAAAATACCAAAAATTCACCCTAACCATTTTTTGACATTTCGAATCCAAAAATGAATTCCATTTTTCAAAAATTATTTTCTAAATATGATTAATTAAGTATTTAATTAAAATCATTATTTAATCAAAAAATAAACACTTAAAATATTAATCATTATTTTAAAGGTGCGTAAATTTATTTATACATTAATAGATATAGATACCATTCCTAAAATTCATTTTACTATTCATAATGGTATGTTACTATTCATAATGGTAGGTTATTATTCATAAGGGTAGGTTACTATTTACTGAAAATTAAGTTAATTCTATCAGACTCTAAATATCATTCGAAACACAACTGCATATGTTAGTTTTTCAAAATTAAAATCGTAGAGCTAATTAATTTATGTTTAGAGGATATGTTAGGACTATCTCTAATAAATACTATAGTTTTGTTCCATAGAACCTCATTGATTCATGATATATAGGATATAACTAGAAATTATTTAAGAGAAACATTCCATAAAATGGTTGGGGTGTTACATTATTCCCTCCATCAGAAATTTCATCCTCGAAATTTTTCATTTATAAAGTCCTTCAAAAAGATGTGGGTGGTTCTTCTTCATAACATTCTCAGGTTCCCACATTGCTTCCTCCATATTCTGGTTTCTCCAAAGATCCTTTACTAGGGGAGTCGTCCAATTCCTCAATACCTGGTCCCTTATGTCAAGAATCCCGATAGGATTTTCACAGTATGGCAAATCAGGTTTCGGTTATATTTCATCATAGGTGAGTACATGCATTGGGTCTTGCACGTATTTTTTCAACAATGACACATGGAACACATCATGGAAATTGGAGAGACTTGGTGGCATTGCTAAACGGTATGGTGAAACTCTTATTATTTCTAGAATTTTAAATGGTCCAATGAACATGGGGCTCAGTTTCCCTTTCTTACCAAACATTAAGAAACCATTCCATAGAGATACTTTCAGAAAAACCTGATCTACCACTTTTAATTCCAAATCCTTTCCTTAGTTGTCATCATAACTCTTCTTCCTACTATGGGATGCTTTAATTTGGGCTTGTATTGTCTTCACCTTTGTTGTAGTCTCTTCAATATGTTCTGGGCCTATAAGTTTACTCTCACCAACATCGTCCCAACAAGTTGGATTTCAACATCTCTTTTCATATAATTCTTCATATAGAGCCATTTTAATAATATAATTAAAGCTATTATTGTAGGAAAATTACACCAAAGACAAGTATTGATCCCACATACATTGGAAGTCATAAGATCATATCATCAACATGTCTTCTAGAGTTTGAATAGTCCATTCAGACATTTCGTCAGTTTGGGGTGATATACAGTACTCATAAGAATCTCCATATTCAAATCCTTATCGAGACTTTTCTAGAATTTTGATGTAAACTGGGGATCTCGATCGGACATAATAAATAGAGGTGCACCATGATATCTTATAAATTTATTAATATAAAGTCTTTCCAGGATCTCAAGTGGTAAATCCTCTTTTATAGGAAGGAAATGTACGGATTTTGGGAGACGATAAACAATTACCCGTATTGCATCATTCCTTATAGGTTTCTTCAGTAGTATGGTGACAAAATCCATCATAATATTATCCCACTTCAACAATAGAATAGGTATAGGATGCATCACTCCAATGGGATGTTGTTTTTCTTCCTTCACTTTTTAACAAATTAGACTCCTTGACATGTAGTCAGCAATTTCCCGCTTCATGTTATCCCACCAAAAATATTCCATGAGGTATCTATACATCATTGTGCTACCCGTGTGTATAGAGAAATTTGAACTATGAGTATCATCTAATAGTTCCCTTTTTAGCTCAGGTATTGATGGAACACATAACCTTTTCCCAAATTTATGAACTCCTTCTTCATACATGAATTCTTCCAATCTCCAATCCTTGACATCATTAATTTTATTGTTCATATACTCATCATTAGATTGAGAGATTTTTATTTTCTATTATAAGGATGGTTTATCAATCATTTGAAAGAGGAAATATGTTTACCCTTTCTTATCAATTCCCATATCTATCTTTAGTAGATACATGAATATAAGATATCTTTAAATCCTCATTTTTGTCAGGAGTCCATGATCCTTCTATCTTAATGCATCTGCCACCTAATTTTCTATTCCTGTGTGGTAGTGTATTGAAAAATCGTAATCTTTTAGTAACTCTAACCATCTCCTTTGCCTCATGTAGTGTTATGTTTGTGTGAAAATGTATTTAAACTCTTGTGGTCCATATAAATCTCACATATTCAGAGAAAAAATTAAGGCTTCTAACTCAAGATCATGAGTTGGATAATTTTTCTCATGAGTCATAAATTTTCTTGATTCATAAGCAATAACTTTATCATTTTTCATAAGAAAAAAACCCATTCCATTCTTTGATGCATCGCTGTATATTAAAAATCCATCACTTTCAGATGGAAGGGTAAAAATTAGAGCATTGAACAATCTTCTTTTAAATTCTTTGAAGCATTATGTACATTATTTTGTCTACACAAACATAACTCCTTCTTGTGTTATCTTGATTATCGGGCTAGCCAGTTAAGAAATATTCTAAACGAAACACCAACAGTAACTAGCTAAGACAATAAATCTGTATACCTCGGTTCTGTTTGTTGGCATGAGACAATATTTGATTTTCATTGTCATTGAAGGATAATCTAGGATTCCATCCTTAGAACCAATATGGCATAGAAAAGAAACTGATTGAAGCCATAATTCACACTTTCTAAACTTCCCATATAATTTATTACTTCTAAGTGTTTTTAGAATAATATGTAAGTGATCCCCATGGTCTTCCTAGATTTTTGAGTATACTATGATAACATCGATGAATACCAAAAAATGTATCAATATATTAATTGAAAACTCTATTAATTAAATCCATGAAAACATAGGGTGAATTAGTTTGTCAAAAAGACATCTCTATAAATTTTTAATGCCTATACTTGGTTTTAAATGTTGTCTGAAGAATATTTTCCTTCCTCACACATAGCTGATGGTATCTGGATCGAAGTTAAATCTTTGAGAAGTATTGAGCTCCATGAAGTTTATCAAATAAATCATCAATCCGAGGCAGAGGATACTTATTCTTTATTTTAATAACATTGATTTCCATGTAGTCAATTCATACCCTCATGGATCCATATTTCGTATTGACAAATCGGACAAGGGATCCCCATGGAGAAACACTAGGTTGAATAAATCCTTCTTCACTCAACTCCTCTTGTTGTTTCATTAGATACACTAACTCCATAGTGGCCATTCTATAGGGGGTTTTTGATATAGGTCTCACACCTGGAATTATGTCAATGGAAAACTCAATTTCCCGCTCTGGAGTATGTCTAGGTATATCCTCTAGAAACACATCAAGGTATTCTTTCACTATATGCACATCTTAAATTTGAATATTTCTTTACTCAACCATAGATATTGGGTTCTCTTCCTCTCTAAGAATTTCATTCAATAGAGCTACTATGTGTGGGTCAGGATAAGAATTAGATAGTGAGGTCTCTACTATAAAGATAAGATATTCTACACCATTTTCAAAAAATTTAACTTCCTTTTTCTTTCTATAAATCTTCACGTCATTGTTTGAAATCCAATTCATACCAAGAATTATATAAAATTCACTAATTATTATGATGAAAAGGTTAGAAAATAAAGAACATTTATGTGTCACGAGGGGGATTAGTTGACATGCCTTTATTGCAATGATGTATCCCTTATGAGTTTTGACCGATAACCCCTTTATTAAATCAAATTATACATGTCTAATTTTCATGGAAAACTGGGAATATATAAATGAATATGATGATAAATAATCAAATAAAGTGTTGGATATGTTCGAGGAAACAATTAATGTACCTTCCACCACATCATTAGGAACTTCAACATCTTCGGTTGTAATCGCAGAAGCTCTCCCTTGCTCTCATGGCCTTTTCTAAGGCATGTTTCTTTGGTGCTTAGGACACTCATTTTCATAGTGTCTCATCTCTCTATAATTATAGCATTAAACATCATAAATTTTTTGCTTCCCCTTCCATTCATTAGATAGATGACTCTTTTCTCTACACTTATTGCAGACTCCCATGACGTTCAAGCATTTCTCGAGATGATTATTTCCACAGTTCTTGCATAATGGGAATTTCTTCATTCCCTTGCTATTCATTGGCGATTCACCTTTACCTTGGTTATCATAGTATCTCTTTTTATCTTGGGTTACCTTGAACAAATTTCATATAGCAAATTCCCTCTCTGTTTTTGTGGCACTTGATACAATTTCATCACATGATGAAAATGTTTAAGAACCCAGTGCCCTTCGAAGACTTTTCCTAAGAACTTCATAGAAATGATCAATATTTTTTATTGAGTCACGTACACAATATACAACATACCTGTCTAGCCTTGTGAAGGTAGCCTCATAATCTGCAACACTATCTTATTCCCTTTGATTTAAAAAACGAATTTCCTCTTCATTTCGGTTCTTTGCTCACGAGGTAAATATTTTTTGAAAAATATTTCCTTAAAATCCTTCCATTCCATATCTTCTATTTCTTCTACCTATGTGGTATTATGAATCAAGGACCACCATTGATCAACATCACCCTTGAGACTATATAATACCAGTACTACCTTTTCATTTTCATTGCATCGTAATTCCATGAATATCTTTTCAAGGGACTTGATCCATTTCTCAGTAACCACTGGATTAGTAGTCTTACTAAAAGATGGCGGGTTATGCCGCATGAAACAATCCAACACAATTGTGGAATGGTTATTCGTCACAACCAGAGTATGTTTTCTAATATGGTCATGATCTGATTTTCTTCAACATTGACTATGTTGACTTTATCTATAGGGAGATCTCTACATTGACCACGAGTATTGATTCCCATTCTTCCATTATACTCCTTTTCTAAATAATGGCACACACTAGATTAGGGTATGAATCAAAATGTATAATATTAACTTAACACAATACTTATCATAAATTGAGTTCCTACGCATGGATAGTTCCATAATACTAAAAATGGTTTCCGTAAGGAATAATTTACATTTCCATCCATCACAATGGATTGTAAGAAAATATGAATTATCTTAAACATATCCCCCAGAAGGGTCATAACCAAGAGTGCAGCAAGGCCCATTGTCGTGTACCAGGATACCTTGGTTCAAGCCCAAAACTCTTTTTCAGAGCATTCACTCCTAGGTACATCTGTTCCAGAGCCACCTGTACCTTCAAGTATCCAAACATGTATGTATTGCATGAAATATTCACATAATATTTTCCTTACCAAAATTATGAGACATTATTTTATGGTTTTAATCAAATAATACCCTATGGATATTTTCCCTAATCTACGTTTTCTAATCTAGTTTTATTTTTTTCTACTAAACTCCCCCTGATACCGACTGTTATACCCCCGACCCCTCTAGAACAGAGCCAGTGCATTTCTAAGTACATTGGCACGGTGAGAAAGAAATAAATCATGAATGAACGATATGTTTAGTAGTTTTGAAGAAACTAGATACATATATGTAACTCAAATTTCATTAGAAAAGCTAAAAAATACAATACATGACAAAAACAAAAAAATGCATCCACAGAGATAAATAAATAGTATCTTCGTTATAACCTATTGAAGGGAAAAAAGTGAAAGGGGTGATAAAAAATTCCCAGTAGGGTTAAAAATAGAAAATGCATGAATCAATAATAACTGAATCCTATACAATTTGGAATAGTCAATATGGCATGGTGAGTTAATGAAATACACATGCCATTAATAAACTGTGAATGAAACTATATCCATAGATTTTTTCATAGTGAAAACCTCCTGGATAGTAAAAAATGATAATGAATAAAATGAATTCTTATTAACTGGATGTCATGTATCTAGAAGATGATACCATAATACTC
Source organism: Viscum album (assembly GCA_963277665.1). Lineage (NCBI taxonomy): Eukaryota > Viridiplantae > Streptophyta > Magnoliopsida > Santalales > Viscaceae > Viscum > Viscum album. The sequence goes on from OY728164.1 coordinate 997,108,107, forward strand.
TTAAAACATTTTAGTTCTGTGGGTAGAAATCCGTCTATTTTTTTTGGAATCAAACTCGAAGGGGTTTTCATGAACCGATTTGTCTCATGAAACCTACTGATGCATCAATGGGCTATAGAGGGCCCCACCCACCGCTGTATGTCCATATAATTATTTATACATAGATTAAACACAAGAGAAATATGACTTTACATTATTCAAATAGAATTTAGGATACAAATTTATCAATATTTCCACATTCAAAACAACATTCAAAATAAGTATCATTTGTAAAATGGTATACAGATTACAAAATAATCATATAAATGTTATGAGAATATGAACATTTAAATGGAATGTAATTTCAATTTAAATGTGATCTTAAATTGGTAGTAGGTACACCACATAAGAAAAATTTGGTGCACAATACTAAGCAATTCACAACAAAGTGAAAATTGAGACAAATATCGTTACCACGTTGTAATCAATTGAGTCGTATGACCAAAAGTTAATAACCACCATATGAATCATAGAATTCCATGAATATAAATGGAATCATGATAATATATATCAAATGGTAGTAAAATTATACCACATATAAGAAATAAGTGGCGAACAATGGCAATCTCATAAAATTGATAGTGGAATGAGAAAACAGCTTACAAACATTTCGACATGGTAACAAGTGTTCTTGTGAGGGAGTAATGAGAGGTATAGGGGTATCCCCTTATTTATATATCATTAGGGTAGTATGGGAGAGGTGAGAAAACATACCCTACCATTAGGTATTAAAAATAAAAGGTCACAACATAGGGGATATTCTTGAACAAAAGTGAGAGAGAGAATCCCTTACAAAGATTGTATCATTAGAGTGAGGATAAATTAATGAAATATTTATGTGTGTCAAATAAAAATCCATAACATATAAGTGGATATAAATTATAAAAAATCATAGTTCATTCACACATATTTTTGGAACAATGTAACCAATGAAATATATGTTTAACTCAAATTATGAAAATTGAGTTAAGGAATCCCTCACATTAAACATGAAGGGGTTCTTGATTATTACTAAAGACCTGAATAATAAAATTTAGATTCATTAATTAATAACTTCAGAACTGAATCAACATGTAATTGATATTTTATAACCTTATTAGGTTCATTAATGGCCTTTTTGATGGGTTTAAGAGATTCAATTTTATTGTTTTGGAAGCATTTTCTTCTTCGGTTTTCATGATCTGTTTACTTGTATTCAGGAATGAATGTTTTTTTGATATGTGGTTAAACATATGGAATTTATTATCACGACCTGACTCAATGGGGCTCGAGCCATGACTCCCCAAGCCCGCCTCCAATAGGCCAGGGGATGGCATGTAGAGCCGAGTAGGCTATCACACACAAGGTAGGCATTAGCCTAATGTACCTATACACATGCACCCACATACACCTCTACATAACAGTGCAGAGATATATAAAACTGAAAAGAAAATGCATGCATAAAACTATCCCACAACCAAAGTACAATAGAAGTACAAAAGGGAAAACTGTGTCCACCAAAAGAAAACTACAAAAGTGTCTAACCTTCTCAGAATGAGGGAAAACACTACCAAAACACCTGCCGGAAGCTCCTCGGAACAGCTCCGGTAAACACCCCGGTCATACCTGCTCACTAAGCTCCACCTGCTCCAGGTCCTACTGGGACTCCGTCGAAAGGATTGTGGTCTACACAAGACACAAACATGTGTGGGAAAGGACCGTGCAGAGGTGAGTATAACAATACTCATTAGGAACCCAGAAAACCCAAAACAAAAGAGAGAAACTGAAAGGAAACAGTCCGCTCATCCCAGCCGGAGGGAACCCATATGAGATAGAAACTCCATCTCATGACCATCCTCAACTAAACACATCTAGTCAACTTAGCTTAGGTGTATTTCCATACATACAACTGGAACCATCCAGATATACTCAGCTCATGCGCCAAGCCACATGAGGTACCGACCTCATCGCAAGCAACCATCCACAACCAGGAAAGCACACTCCATGATCACTGTCATCCCAGATGACACTCATCCGAGAGATACACACCATCGGGTTTCACACCCAAACATCTTAGAGGTTTACCCGAGAGATCATTCCCCTCAGATATTGTCACTGAGGAAACCACATTATAACGACTTAAATACCAAACTCCTCGGATATGGGATCGCTCCTATGGTATGCTAAGGGATACTAGAACCCACACTGGTATAAAAATATCTCATAGATAAGGGATCACTCCCAGGGTCTGCTGGGGGATTCCATAACCCGATATGGAATTCGTAGAACTCACAGATAGTGGATCACACCCAGGTTCCACTGGGGGATACCATAACCTGATCTGGCACACGATAGAAGCACGTCACTCAGATAGAGGATCGTCGCCCATATAACGGTGGTCATTAAGATACCGGGACCCTATCTGGTATGATTCGCGATGTAGGGGATCGAACTGACGTTATCAAAACCCTACAGAAACCACACGCTAAGTAGGGGACCACATAACCAATGATACAACAACCCTATTATAATCCTCATGCTGAGTAGAGGATCATATTCCCGATGATGCCACAACCCTACAAAAAACCACATGTTGGGCAAGGGATCATATACCCAACGATGCCACAACCTTACTGAGCACGGATCACTACGTAGGGGATCATATTTTCAATCATGCCACAAACCCAACGGGGTTAACCTACTAGATAGGGGATCATCACCCATGGATAAGCGGTCACAGCGATACCAAGAACCCGATCTAGGGTAACGATGCAAGAGGATCCCGCTCCGGGCCCATCAGAGGGATTCCAAAACTCTAACATTTTAAAAAACCCACCGAGAGGATCACAAAACTATACTATGTTTGTGATTCCATGGGAACCCTCGTAGTAACGAACCAAGGGAGTACCCTCAACCACTGCTATTTCAAACATCGCTAACCCAAGCGACCCGCAACAACACTACACCGCAAAACCCCAAGGCCGATACTGAGGACACCATCGTGATCCATGCTTAAGAACATGAAAGATAGGCTTTTTACTTGCCCAAAACAGACGACCGGTGAAAAAGGAACTATTCAATGTAGTCAGTCCATATGGGGCCCACACTAAGATCCCGCAGCGCATCAAGCGGGTCATTCCATGAAGATCCCCTCGAAAAAATACACAGAATCCACTACTCGTTGATCCGAAACGGACACCTAGTTAAAAAAGACACTATTCACCAAAGCCATCTCGGGTGGGGTCCACGCCTCGATCCCGAAACACATCGAATGTATTGCACCAATGCGATCCTCTTGGAAAAACACTCAGGATTGACTATACATCTTCCAAAATCGGACTCCTGGTGAGAAAGTTGTGTTTCTCCAAAAATGCCAAAACCTGGCCTAGTGAGGCCCGTGCCCCAAACTCGGTCCAAAAATCAACAAGAAAAGTCCATCGTACAATCAGGGTCTCAATTCCATTGATTAAATGACAATCGGACGGTCCAGGTAGAAGTTATGATGGCCCAAAGTCGAATTATAATAAAATATTATTATTATTTCCACCTTTCGTATCCCCAGTCCAAAAACACAACTCACAAAATTCCAAAAGTGATTTCAAAATATCCTTCTCGATGCGAGGAATGCGTCACCGCAAATGGCTCACAAATCGGACATCCAGTTTTCATGTTATAGGGGTTTAATGAAAACCCAGAAAAACCTTGTCGGACCACCGCCTGCCTCACCGGGAACCACCGTGCCGCCACTAGATTCCACCGCACCGCCGCTGGAGATCGCCGCACCACTGCCATGCTGCCAGAATCCAGCCTGGCCACCGCCAAAAAACCGGGTTTCTGTCAGAAAACATCCGGGAGCCACCAAGAGCACCCCAGTGCTCCATATTCAGATTCAAAAAATGTTTTGGAAAGCTCGAGACCCGAACTACACAACCCTTATGAAAATTTGAAGAAAAACAACACAAAAACGGGATCTAGGATATTAAAACTCAAATCGACTACCTCGCAGGTGAAATGCCGACATTCTGATTTAGATCTGTGCTCCAATCCTTCCGTTGCAAGATCTTAGAATGTCCGCCATCAAAATTTGAGCTCGACGACACCATGATTGCGTGATTCGATCACCGATTAGCCGTCGGAAGTGGAGGAGGAGGCAGAAGGATGAGGAGTTCCTCTGTGCACCACACATCCAAGGGGGGGGGGAGATATTGATTTTTTTATAATATCTCCATATCCTGACTCGCCTCCACCTGATGCACGATGCAGAAAAAAGTAAGGTCACCATTAGGGTAAACGCGTTGTTCTGAACACAACACCAGACTCAGATTTTCGATACGAGACTCTGTTCAGAACTTATTCACGTTAACACTTGTAAATAAACTTTTCCATTTATTTATGAAAACTCCCTTGGTGTCTTTTCTCACCGCAGGCCCGCGCTCACAATGTTTACACCCCGCCTAGGGTAAACGACACATTCCGAACGCAGCCATGCCCTCAGATTCCCGTTCTGAGATACCTTTTAGAAGATATCACACCCCCTCCACGTGCATTGTACAAAAATAATTGATAATTTTATAAAATTAATTATGGGTACACCGGGCCTCAGAATCGCACGTCGTCTTCGTACCTAGCTCTGGAAGTATTCGTAGAAATATTCCAAAGTCTGACGGGGCCAAAATCCGAGTCGCTACATCCTCCCAACTTTGAATTTTTTGTCCCCAAAAAGCCGTAAGCACATCGAAAGCAACTGAACTCTCAACTGGGTCTCTCATGCTAATGAGTTCACCAAAAAACACCCATATTGGAACAGATAAGTCAGTGGGACTCATCCACAACACCTTAACACTATCTGCTTTGGGAGGAACTGACTCGCCCGCATGGTTTTAATCACGTCAAAAAAATTCATCACGGTGGGGGAAGGATACCTCTTCCTCACGCATTCAAAGCATGCCGAACAACACCCACACCGGGTCTTACCAACGCCCTGAACAAAACTCAAGAACGCAATGGAAAGGAAAGAGTACCGCTAAATAGTGTTGATCAATATTCTGCAGAAAGTAAAAAGGACACAAGGCATACCCCTATCCATCCGCGGAGCCTCTGGGTAAACATCCTCTAGGGCATGCAGCTGTCCTCGCCCTTGGCCACCTGCTCTCTGAGCTTGATGTGGACCACCTGGGGTTGGGGGAGGTGGAAACTAATACCACCTACCACCACCTCCTGCTGCACCAGCTCCTTCACCACGTCCGCCACCCTGTGGACCTCCTTGCTCGAGATGCTGACTCTGCCAAGGAGGTATATCGACCGGCTCCCTCTCAGCAGCATGAGAGTTTGGAAAATCTCTAGCAAGATCTCCCTAAACGTCGCAAGCGTAACACCGCCTCTCCTACTGCTGACCAAAAATGGAATGCGAGCCCTTTGGGACGTAGGCATCAAATCCTCCATCCCAGGGTCACCTCTTGAAATATAGCCCATGCCCAGTCCCCTGCGTCTTCTGTCAGCTACTAGATGCTGACGTCTCTGCTCTCACGTGCCCAGCACTAATAGGGGGGATCTGCTCAGCCAGAAAGCTCTCCACCACCAATGGTCACTCCAGAATTCCATCATAGGTTGGAATGGACAAGGAAACCACACTTTCTCAGTTGTCCCTGCATAATCTCTACACGAAGGTCAGAGCCTTAAAGCATGTATCTCGAACCATATTTAGGGAGTTGCGTGACATGTCTGTAAACCTCGCTAAGTACTCCGACACAGTTATGCCCTCCTGCCGAAGCTACAGAATCTCATGTATCAGCACTAACCTCATCGTCATTGGATAGAACTCCTCCCTAAAGAGCTGCTCAAAATCTGCCCACGTGAACGTCTCCTCATCATGGGACTGTGTCCCCAAACTCCACCATTGCCCGGCTGAACCATGCTGAAGGCTCGCCACTAGGACGAATATCTGATCTGGGTTGTCCTCACCAGGCGGAAAACTTGGGTGACTGCCTCGAGCCAGTCATCAACTGCCTGGTGGTCTGGATCACCACGGATCCTCAGAGTTCGCTGCCTCTGGAACTCGTGCAGCACAATCAGCATGTGTTCCACCTCGTCCTTCACTTCTGGAACAACCAGCTACTCGATAGGTGGTGGCTCAACTGGCGGACCACCTGGAGGTCTAGCCTTAGAACCTGCTCCCTGGTCCACAGCCTCTACACAGGGTGGGTCGTCAGCACAACCCTACTGTGGAACCCTCACTGACTATCTTCGTGGAGGGATCCATAAATACATTCAAAATGAAACATAGTCATAAAGTATATCTAGAGAGCTGACTCCAGAAGTGCAAGTAAGAACCCAAAACCCATTTCTATATGATGCATGTACCATTTATCCCCAACGACTAGGGTACGAATGTCCCGAGTTGAAATGCAGGTCATCAGAGTCCTGGTGTATGGATACGTCAACTGCCATACCATCACTGGAGTCCCTGGCCTGAAAGCCAAACTCAAAACAACCTAACATTGCCGCTATGCAACCCAAACCAAACTCAAAGCTAGACCAGATATGGTCTGATATCCCAAACGGGGAACCTCCTTTGATACCACTCTATCATGACCCGACCCAACGGGGCTCGATCCGCGACTCCCCAAGCCCGCCTCCTATAGGCTAGGGGATGGCGTCTGGTGCCGAGTAGGCTATCACACACATGGGATGAATTAGCCTAAGGTACCTGTACACACACACCCACATACAACTCCACACAACAATTTAGAGATATATAAAACTGAAAAGAAAATGCATGCATACAACTATCCCACAACTAGAGTACAACAGAAGTAGAAAAGGGAAAAACAGGGTCCACCAATTAAAAACTGAAAATGTGTACAACCTGCTCAGAAAGAGGAAAAACACTCCCACAAAACCTGTCGGAAGCTCCCCGACACAGCTCCGGTAAACACTCTGGTCAAACCCGCTCACTCAGCTCCACCTGCTCCGGGTCCTCCTGGGATACCGTTGAAAGTCATGTGGTCTGTACAAGACACAAACATGTGTGGGCAATTCCCATGCAGGGTTGAGTATAACAATACTCAATAGGAACCCCAAAAAACCAAAACAAAAGTGAGCAACTGAAAGGAAAAAGTCCGCTCATCCCAGCCAGAGGGAACCCAGACAAGAGAGAAAGTCCATCTCGTGACCATACTTGTCTAAGCACAACAAGTCAGCTTAGCTCTGGTGTATGCCCATACATACACCTTGAACAATCTAGATATACTCAGCTCACGCACCAAGCAACATGAGGTACCGACCTCATCACTAGAGACCGTCCACAACCAGGAAAGCACACTCCATGATCACTGTCATCCAAGATGACACTCATCCAAGTGATACACTCCATTGGGTTTCTCACACAAACATCTCAGATGCTTGACCCAGAGATCACGCCCCTCAGATATCGTCATTGAGGAAACCACGCTGTAACGACATAACACCAAACTCGTCAGATAGTGGATCACTTATAGGGTCCTCTAGGGGATACCAGAACCCACACCTGTATAAAAAGATCTCACAGATATGGGATCACTCCTAGGGTCTGCTAGGGGATACCATAACCCGATCTGGCATTTTTAGAACTCACAGATAGGGGATCACACCCAGGGTCCACTAGGGGATACCACAAACCAATCTGGCACTCGACAGAAGCACATCACTTAGATAAAGGATTGCCGCCCATATAATGGTGGTCACGATGATCCTAGAACCCTATTTGGTATGACTCGTGATGTGAGGGATCGAACTGATGACGCTGCAACCCTATAGAAACCATGCACTGAGTAGGGGATCACATAACCAACTATACCTCAACCCTACTATAATACTCATACTGAGTAGGGGATCATATTCCCGACGATGACACAACCCTAATGAAAACCTCATGCTAAGCAGGGGATCATATACCCAACAATGCCACAACCCTACTGAGCATGGCTCACTACGTATGGGATCATATTCCCAATGATTATAAAAACCCAATAGAGTTAACCTACTAGATAGGGGATCAACACCCATGGATAAGCAGTCACAGCGATACCAATAACCTGATCTAGGGTAACGATGCTAGTGGATCCCACTCTGGGCCCACTGGAGGGATTCCTCAACTCTAAAATATTAAATATCCCATTGAGAGAATCACAAACCTATACTCATATTGTGATGTCATGCGAAACCTCATAAGAACGAACCAAGGGAGTACCCTCAACCACTGTTGGTCCAAACATCGCTAACCCGAGCGACCCACAACAACGCAACACCGTGCACCTCCATGTCTGATACCGAGTCCACCATCGTGATCCACATGAAAAAACACATAGGATAGGATGTTTACTTGCCCTAATGGATGACCGGTGAAAAATGCACTATTCACTGAAGCCAGTTAGTATGAGGCCCACACTACAATCCTGTAACGCATCAAGCTGACCATATCACGACGATCCCCTCAGACAAACACACGAAATCCACTACTCGTTCATCTGAAATGGAAACCTAGTAAAAAATTCACTATTCAATGAGGCCATCTCGGGTGGGGCCCATTCCTCGATCCCAAAACTCATTGAACGGATTGCACCAATGAGACCCTCTTAGAAAAACACTCAGGATCAACTATTCATCCGCCAAAATCAGACTCTTGGTGAGAAAGTTTCATTTCTCCCAAAACGCCCAAACCCGACCTCATGGGGCCTGCACCCGAAACTCTATCCCAACAATCGAAAACCAACAAGAGAAGTCTAGTGTACCATCAGGGTCTCAACGCCACTGAAGGAACGTCAATCAGACACTCTAGGTAGAAGATACGTCGACCCGAAGTCGAATTATAATAAAATATTATTATTATTTAAACCTTTCGTAGCCCTGGTCCAAAAAAAACTCACAAAATTACCAAAGTGAGTTTTAATGGTCCGTCTCGATGCAAGGAAAATTTCGCCACAAACAGCTCGCAAATCAGACTTCTCGTTTGCAACTTACAGGGGATTAAAGAACCCCCGGAAAAACCTGGCAGGTCCACTACCTACCTCACCGGAAACCACCGCGCCGCCACCAGAAACCATCGCACCACCGCAGAATTCCACCGCACCGCCACCGGAGATTTCTGTTCCACTTCCGAAGCACCGGAATATGCCATGGCCACTTCTGGAAAACCGGGTTTTCGGCCGAAGATCTACCGGGAGCCACCGGGAGCACCCCGGTGCTCCAAATTCAGATTTGAAAAATGATTCGGAGCCCAAACTACACAAAGATTATGAATATTTGAAGAAAAACAACACAAAAATGGGATCCAGGATTTTAAAACTCAAACCGCCTACCTCGCAGGTGAGTCACCGACGTTCTGGCTTAGAGCCACGCTCCAAAGCATCCACTACACAATCCTGGAACGTCTGTTGTCGTAATCCAAGCTCGACGACACCTTGATCACGCGATTCAATCGCCGATTCTCTATCGGAATGGGTGGAGGTGGAGGAAGGAGGTGAATTTCCTCCTCTGCGTATCACACATCCAAAGGGGGGGGGATATTTTTTTTATAATATATTCGGCTCCCGACTCGCCTACGCCCGTTGCCCGATGTAGACAAAAGTAGGCCCACCCTTAGGGTAAACGCACCATTCTGAACGCAACGGTGGACTCAGATTTTCAATCTGAGAATCCATTCAGAAGTTATTCGATCTGGCGCTCGTAAATACACTTTACCATTTATTTACAAAAATTCCCCTGGTGGCTTTTCTCACCGCAGGCCCGCGCCCGCAAAGTTTACACCCCGCCTAGGGTAAACGACACGTTCTGGATGCAACTGTGCCCTCATATTCCCGTTTTGAGATACCGTATAGGAGATATCACACCCCTTATACTTGCATAGTATAAAAATACTTAATATTTTTATAAAATTAATTCCGGGCACACTGGGCCTTGGAATTGCACGCCGTCTTCGCGCCTAGCTCTAGAATTATTCGTAGAAATATTCCAAAGTCTGACAGGGAAAAAACCCAAGTTTCTACATTTTTAATATAAATTATTAGTGAAATTGAATTTATATATGTGAGATTATAATGATTCTAGATATATACCATGATAATGACTCATTAGATGAGTTAAAAATAAACTCTTTAATTTGTCTTGACAGTTTTGTGCACAATAAACATGTTTTGTATTATTAATTCATATTATGAATGTGTAAGTATTCCAGAACATTAAAAAAGATAAACTACATATATTATGATATGGTACAACCAATTAAAATGTTTCATGACTAGTATTGAAGATAGTAATGAAAATAGAAAACCCGTCTTCCTTGAGTGTTATAAATTAACACATCTCGGATGGTGTTTTCATTTATTATATAAAAGGAAGGGAAAAAATAGAGATTATGATGAAATATTACATTATCATAATAAAAATCTAGTACATTTATGGCACTGGAATTATCATGGAATTTAGATGAGGGGTGGTGAGAAGAGAGAACAAAATAATGGAACTTTGTAAAAGAAATTGAGTGGAAAGTGAAGAGAGGTTCAGCACTTGAGTACTCCTCCTTGAGAATCTCTATAAAGCCTTTTTTTCTTTTTGGTGAGAGAAGAAGGTATTGGTCATGGGGGAGGAGGTTAGGTAGATATTTGAGCAGAATTTAGGCTTGGTTGGACGCTTGAGTGGTGTTGGAGGAAGAGGGGGTGAGGGGTGGTTTATATAGTGGAGGGGAGGATAGCTTTCTTAATATTATAACCATTAATTTATTATTTCTTCTCATGAAAAGAAATAGTGAGTATTATTTGACTTATAATATTAATATGACCATGTGAGTTCTAGATTTGTGTTCTTACATCACTCATGATTCTATGAATAGTTTGTTTAATATTTAATGTATTTATACGGTAAATTAATGTATTTTACTATTCAAGAAAAATAAAACTATTTAAGAAAAATACCAAAAATTCACTCTAATAATTTTTCAATGTGTATAATCCAATAATAAATTCCATTTTTCAAAAATAATTTTCTATATATGATTAATTAAATATTTAATTAAAATCATTATTTAATCAATAAATATAAACACTTAAAATATACATCTTTATTTTAAAGGGGCCTACATTTATTTATACGTTCATTGGTATGGATACCATTCATAAAAGTCATATTAATATTCATAAGGGTAAGTTAGTATTCATAAGGCTAGGTTACTATTCATAATGGTAGGTTACTATTCATTGAAAATTAAGTTAATTCTATCAGAATCTAAATATCTTCCTGAACACAACGGTGTATGACATACTTTCAAAAATCAAATCACAAAGCTAGAAAATTTAAGTTTAATGGCCAGTTTATGACTATTTTCTATAAATAATTTTTTTTCCATAGAGGCTCAGTGATTCATGAAATATAGTCTGTAACTAGAATGCATTTAAGATAAACATTCTATAAAATTTCTGTGATGTTACCTCAAAGCAATCCCAAAGAGATCCAACTGATTGCAGGAAAATAATTCTTCTGTATATGAAGTGCATTGTTGATTTTGGCCTAATATATAATGAAAAATATTAGATTGAGTTATTGGGATATACTGATGTAGATTGGTTTGGTTCAGTAGATGATCAGAAATCAACATCAGGAGGTGCCTTTTATCATGGAGGATTGTGTATTTCAAGGTTGATAAAGAAACAAGATTTCATTTCATTTAGCACAATAGAAGGTGAATATATTGGGACTACTGATATCTACACATAGTTATTATGGATGAATCAAAAACTTGAATATATGGGAATTGAAGTGAAATATTTGATTGGAATCAACTGTGATAATTCATTTGTTATAAATCTGAGAAATGATCCAATCCATCACTCAAGGAAAAATCACATTGAAATTAAATATAATTTTCTCGAGGAGAAAGTGGATCAAGGGCTTGTGAAGTTGGAGTATGTGCCTACAGAACAATAGGTTTCACACATTTTGACAAAGGCCAAACCCAATGAAGCATTTAAAAGGCATCGACTAGCTTTGGGAGTCCAGTCGACTTCTTGCACATGACAAAGTGTGGATGTGGGTCCCCCTCGCCCTGAAGTATGTTGTGTTTTTCCATCAAATCATTTTATGTGTTATTTACCCTATTTCAGACAACTATAAAGTTCCCTTTGGGTTCATTGACAATATGGTGGAAATTGTGGTTATTCTAGGGGAGAAAAGACACGTGGAGAAGCTGTTAAGTGGAGCAGCGAGATAGGGGGAGTTGAAGCTATTTGTTAGAGATATTAGATTGAGGGAGCATTAAATCTGATGATTCTATAAGTGATCAATAAATAATTATATATCACGATGGCTAAGGTTCATGATAAAAGCAGTTCATTGGTATGTTATCATCAATTAGTGATTAGAAATGAAGTGGTTCATTGATTAACTGATCATTATACTATTGCTTATCACACTAAGTATGGATCATGTTGACATATAGTATGTGTTGATTTAATAATTGATCAATATCTTAATCTCATGAAGTAAATTATGGTTGATGATGGAAGGAGTTTTAACAATATATCAAAATGAAAAGATTTGTTTAGAGAAGAGTTTTCAACAAACCCAAAGGGGGTTTTTTGGGTAAAAAATCCATCATGGTGTTCCATATGAATGTATTGAGTGTTATTTTGTTTTTTGACAAAGCTAGATGATCACAAATAATAATGGTTTTTGTTTTCTGAAGACATGTTTTTAAGGTGACACTGCTTCCTAGTGTTTTCCAAATTTTGGGACCTCAAAATCAGGAATTTGATTGAAGAATGGTGAAAAAAGTCAAAAAATAAATATAACTGGGGATCCCAAAATAATGATTGTGTACCATGTATGGGATGTGTACATGATTGCGTACCAGGATGCAGGAATAGTACGTGAGTGTGGTTCGTGAAACTGAAAATGGTTCATGGAGGAAGGATGTGTAGTACACCTATGGAGTGTTGTTGGCGAAAGAGATTGATCACATAAGAGAATATGTGGTATGCATAATATTTATAAAAACTATTTGTGTCTAGATTGTGGTTCGTGTTGACTGTTCACAAGATTGATTAGGGTTTGTGGTGGTAGAAGGATTAAAATACAATGGAGGCTGAATCAAAGATTTGGTAAAACTTGGATTGGCGGTTTTTGCGGACTTCTTTTCCCATATAATTTTTTTAATCCCACTGATTAATGTGGATATCAAATATCATTATTGAACATATTTTTTATCTGAGATTTTGGAAAAGGCTGAAGGATGTTTGCAAAGGGAGATTCGTGAAGTCTGAAGTGGTTCACGCATAAGTAATTTGGCCTAAGGTGTTTAAAAGGAATCTTAACCCGGAAAGGAAGAAGCGGTACGTGGAAAGAGTTGACTTGGTATGTGGTGCATGAATATTTGGTACGTGATAATAGTTTTCTGCAAGTGGTACACGAAAGGGGAGCCTCGGTATGCGAAAGTGAAGACAGTCTATGAAAAGAGAATAGTTCGTAGACAGAGGGAATTTCACAGAGGTGGAATGAAGGCAATGGTACAAAGAGGTGAGAGCGGTTCACAGAAGCAGAAACAGTACACATAGAAGGTGATTCGTGTACCAAACTTGATACTCAGTACGTAGGAGAGGAAGGTGGTTCACGATTTGCACCAGGAATCTTGCAAAAGCTTCAAATTATTTTGTGAATGTATATTCTGGTACCTAGAAATATCCAGGAAGGATGACTCCATCTACGGGTAAAAAAGGAACTTCAATAGAGAATCTACCTATGGTTGAGGATGCTAGAATTTCTGAAAATGAAGGGACCTACATGTTCATAAACTATGTTTGACACACAAGTCTATAAATTGTTTGTGGATTCTGTTCCAGAGAAGTGAGCGTAGGAAGAGGAAGACAATGGCCCTTTCAATCGGCTATGAGCCAAAGAAAGAGGCATATGGAGTGACCCTTGGAAATGCAGTGAGCATGTAAAGGTAGTGAGCTAGGGGATAAAAGGTATTTCCTAAGCATTGTACTCATTATTAGTTATGAGCCTTAGTGAATTTGGTACATCGGCACATCGCTGTTGTATACTCCTTGGATGTAGCCCAGTGACGGTGAACTAAGTAAAAAATAATATGTCATGTGTATGATTTCACATCTATCTATATATTTCTACATGAAGAAGAGAGAATTGAGTTTTGTTTTACAACGATACAAGATCCGAACAAGATCTTTCATACCCTAATTCACCCCCTCTCAGGGTATTCAACCAAGTGAACCTAAAAATATCACCATACCAAGGGTTGTTTAAGGGAATAAAAAATAACCTCCATGGAAACAGGGAAGGGACTATTATATCACTACTACTGAGGTGGATTCATAAAATGATATGGTGATAGGTACACTAGTAATTCATTCAAGAATAGTGAATGTAATATTTGATTCTGGTTCTACACATTCTTTTGTATCTGTCATGTTTAGTAGATCTATTCAAATAACACCTCAAAATTTGGAGGATAAGTAATCAGTGAGAAAATTGAATTGCGAAATTATTGCATCCATGGTTTATAACTCCTACCAGGTTAATGTTTTTGGACTAAACCTCCAAGAAATTCTTGTCATACTTTCTTTAGTGGAGTTCTACGTTATCTTGGGAATGGATTGGAAATCTTTATTCAAAGACAACATCAATTTTCAGGAAAGGTAGATCAATATACATATCCAAAAGAATCCTAAAATTCTATAAAAGTATAAAGAGGAAGATGAATATCCTTTAGAATAATTATCTCAAGTGTGGATATTAATTCCTTACGAGAAACCATGTATTGCTAAAATTATTGAAAAAAAGAAGAGCATCACGATTGAAGACATGCCTCTCATGAGGGTTTACAATGATATATTCCCTGAATATTTGAATGGTCTTCCTAATTATTGAGAGGTTGAGTTCTCAATTGAACATATTTTTTGTTTTTTAACTATATCAAAGACACCATATATAATGGAACTGTAGAGCTTGAAGAGCTAAAACAAGAGTTACAAGAGAATATTGAGAAGGGTTTTATATGTCTGAGTGATTCACTATGGGGTGCTCCATTTCTCTTCCACATGAAGATGGATGGGTCAATGCGCCTCTGCATTTATCTCTGTGACATCAATAAAATAACGATGAAGAACAAGAATCCCTTTCCATGGATATATGACATGTATGATTGGATTTGTGGGGCCAGTTATTTCTCTAAGGTGGACCTCCAGTTGGGATATCACCAATTAATGGTGAGGAAGGAATTAATTCCCAATATCTAATTTTGAACAAGGTATGCATACTATGAATTCATAGTGATTCCCATTAGAATCAATATTTATATAGAAATATTCATTGATTTAATGAATGGTGTCTTTAGATATTACCTCGACAACATTGTCATATTCTTTAATGATGATATTTTGATATACTCCATGAGTAAGGAAGAAATTGAGGATAACTTGAATAATGTGTTAATGAAATTGAAAAGAGAAAAACTATTTTAAATGTATAATAAATGTGATTTCTTGATAGAGGAACTATCATTCTTGGGGAATGTTATAACCAGTAAAGGGATATCTGTATACCCTTCCAAAACAAAGGCAATTGAAGAGTGGACCAGGCCAACATCTGTAATAGAGATCTACAAATTTCTGGTTCTATCCTGGTATTATCAATGATTTTTGAATAATTTATGATTATTTTCAAAACTAAGGACCTATATGACATGAAATGGAGTAAATTTTTTCTAGAATCAGGAATGTGAATAATGTTTTATGGAGCTGAAAAAGGGGATAATCACTGTGCCAATAGTCACACTCCCAACAAGTGGATAACTCTTTGTGGTGTATAGTGATTCTTCAAATAATGTATTATGATGTGTTCAAATAAAAAATTATAATGTGATAGCATACGCCTCAAGGTAGTATAAAATATATGAGAAAAACTATCCTACAAAAGATCTAGAGTTGGCGGCAGTGATCATTGCATTAAAAATTTGGCAGTATTATCTCTATGGGGAGAAGTGTGAGATATATACTGATCACAAGTGTCTCAAATATATATTTACACAAAAATATATGAATATTCACCAGTGAAGATGGATAGATCTCATCAAGGATTATGACTTCTCAATCCACTACCATCCTGGTTAGGTAAAAATGGTGGCAGATGCTCTATGTTGAAAGGATCATGAAAATTTATCAATGATGATAATTGAAAAGGATCCAGTCTACTTAGATTTTTAGAGGATTGGCATGAGAATCATTATGGGAGGAACATCATTAATCATTTCTCAAATAATTTCTCAACCATCCCTCATAGAGAAAATAAATGATGCTCAAAGAAAGGATGTGGAAAATTGAAAAATGGGTGGATGAAATTGGAAATTGGATATCCTATGAGTTCAAGATTGATGAGGAAGGAGGTGTAATATTTGGGTCACGATTATGTGTATCATCTGATCCAGAGAAGAAGGAGCTTTTTAATGACTCACATTGCTCAAACATCTCTATCAACCTAGGGAGAAGAAATATGTATTGAAATATTTGTGGGAGATTTTTGTGGGACAAAATGAAGAAGGGTATTGCCGAGTATACGTCATAGTTCCTCGTATGTCAACAAGTGAAGGATGAAATTCAAAATTATAAGGGGATGATGAAACCACTATCCATACCAACATGGAAGTGAGAGAACATAACCATGGACTTTGTCACAAGACATCCAATGACATCCAGAGGAAACAATTCTATATGGGTCATTGTGGATTGTCTTACAATGACAACCCAATTTATCACATTTTGAGAGGAATTCTCATTAGATCAACTTTCATAGATATATATCAAAGAGGTGGTAAGTCTACATGAAGTACCACTATCTATTGTATCTGATAGAGATCCAAGATTCACCTAAATGTTCAATAAAATCTCCCACATTCTCTAAGCACTGTACAGAACATCAGTACAGATTATAATCCACAAACTGATGGAAAATATGTGTGAACTATTCAGACACTAGAAGATATATTGAAAGCATATCTTATGGACTTCAATAGATGATGGGACTAACATATTCCACTGGTTGAATTCTCCTATAACAATAGTTTCCACTCGAGCATCCGAATTGAACCATATGAATCCCTTCATGGAAAAAGGTGAAAAACATTATAGAGTTGGGATGAAGTATAGGAGAGTAAACTACTAGGACCAGAAATGGTCGAAGAAATGATTGATAATGTGAAAACCATTCCACAACATATCAAGGTAGACCCAGGTCGACAAAAGAGTTATGCAGACAATCATCGATGAGACCTTGCATTAAAAGTTTGATACATGGTATTTCTACACATAGCTCTTTGTAAAAAGTTCATGAGATTTTAGAAGAATGAACATTTAAGTCCTAGGTATATTCCCCTCTTTGAGATCCTTGATTTTTTTAAAACTGTGGCCTATCGATTAGAACTTCCAACTTCCATGTCAAAAGTAAACGATGTCTTCCATGTATCCCTTTTAAAGAAGTACATGATATACCCATCACTTCTGCTCTCTTCAGAGATGGTATAGTTGGAGAATGATCTTTCTTATGAGGAGAAGCTAGTGAAGATTTTGGATTGTAGAGATAAAGTTCTACATAACAAGAAAAATCACATGGTCAATGTATTGTGGCAGAACCATAGGTATGAATAGGAAAAATGGGAACTGATGGAAGAAATGAATGAAAATTAACCACACCTATTTATGGATTAAAATGTAAAACAAAAATTTTTATGGAGAAATTTCAAAAGGGGGTAATAATGTAACGACCTAATGTATTATTAATAGAAATTTTCCTCTTAGAATTATGTCATATAATCACATACAATAACAACACAATGAACTCCTAAGTACTATGTGACCTTCATACATAATATTGTCACTTCTTTGTTTTGAATGTGTAAAAATGGGAATCTACAATTGTGATAATTAAGTTATTTGGAGGCTGATAGGACAAACATAATTTTTTGATGAATAATAACAAACCCTTATGAATAGTAAAATACCCTTATGAATATTAACATAACATTATGAATTGTAATGAATAGTTATGAATAAAAAACTATCCAAAAAAATAGAAACTTCACTAGTGAATGTATAAATACAATTTTGAAATCTTAAAAGTAAAAAATGACCATAATATATGTATTCATATTTTTGTATGTCAAAAAAATTTCATTTACAATTATATGATTAATTTATTAATTTAAAATGGAAATTTATTTTTATAAAATGTAATCATAAAATTTTACATTATTTCCTTATGGTTATAAGATAATTTTATGGGTCCTTGATTAATTTTTCAATGTGTTATAAAATGAGTTGTAGTTTTATTGTTGTTTTTTTGACTAAATTGGAATTTTATTTAAAAATTAAATAAAATATATTTATATAATTATTTTTAAAAAATATATTTAATTTTTGAATTCTAAACATCATGAAATAGTTAGAGTGAATTTTTGGGATTTTTCTAAAAAACCTTAATTTTTCATGAATAGTAAAAATACAGTTTATAGTTTTCAGTATGTATAATTACATCATAATTATGTAATAATTAATATAAAATTATGTTGTCTTGTTCACAATATTATATTATATGAGGTGTACCAAGTTGCTAATACCATTGGATAATACCATGGGCAAGCCAAGGTTTTTGCAAAAAACACTAATGAGGTGTCTTTTGAAATTAATAAAGAACTCTCTCTCTTTTACTATAAATACCCACTCATTCCTTAATTTTCTCTAATTCAAAATCAATAATCCTCAATTATCTGGATATTTTACTTTTCTAGGTTTCCTTAAGCCGCCAAGGTCCCAACCATCATATTTAAGGAGTAACTCTACAAGGTAAGGGAATCTACCACACTTCTCTTTTTCATGCTTTCATTTTATGTTATTCTTTTTAATTTCATTTGGATTATGTTGGGATATATAATTTAATATCACCATTATTTTAAATAATATTTATGAAATATTATATAACACACTTTTATCTCATGAAAATGTTTTATGAAATTTTATGTGATACTGTTAAGCTGCAGAATTTTTACAAGGGATCTCTCAACTTTCCTTTTATTTTCAAGGTCACCGCTTTTTATTTTTCTTTCCTCATCTCCTTTCATCAAATATTTTTTATGAATACATATAATTACATGTAATTTAATTGTTTCTTGATAAATGAATAATTATTTATCATATTTAATTTCCTTATCTCTTATTATAAAAATGAAAATACCATCCAAGATGTGCTAATTTACCACATTCATGGATAATGGGTTTTCAATTTCTATTATCATATTTTATTCTGGTCATGATACCATTATTATGGTTGACCAAAAATATATTATATTTAATATGTCTCATATATTGTTCTGTAATCCTTTTGTACATATGGTTTTTATTTATAAAACATTACATGTTCCTTGTGGCCAAAAATCCACCAATTAACCATAATAGTTATTATTAAATAATTTATATATTGATTCATATTCATGCCAAGAATCCAAATAGAATTTATAACCATGTAACCTTATATATTTTCACCAATAACATATAACTCCAATTAACAACAACCACCACCATTTTACATGATTCTCCGAACATGAATATAAGTGAACTAATCATTAAAACCAAGGAAACAAAGAACCCGAACAATGAAATTGAACCTCCTAACCAATCAAAATGGTTAGCAATGAACTTAAAAAGTTTGTAATAAATAATTTAAATGTAATATTGGATTTTAATTATTAATTAATTAATCTAATTTTATTATCCAGGTCATTAATATTAAGTGTAGAACACCATCAGACTTAAGGTAAGGGATGCCCTTTATTTCACCTTTATTCAAGAATGTAATCTATGTTATGACCTTTTAAATATAAATCCTAATATTGAGGTATTATTTAACAAATTAAACCAAATTCCATAAATATATATAAAATATGACAAATCCCTTTATATCTGTTTCACAACTCCTATGTACACATGATACCATGCCGATATTCATGAAGGGATTCCACTCGAACCACCATTATTACTTCAGGTTGCTCTATCTATCTATATAAATTAATGTAATTGTCCTTTATTTTTATTTAAAAAATCACCATATTATTTATGTGTTCCAAAATAATGTTTCATGATCCATTCCTCATTACCTTTTTGGGATATACATGCTTTTATTTGATTCCCTCCTTGATACTTCCCAAAATGCAAACCCGTTTTAAGGGAACTTCCAAAATTTCTTCACAATTTCAAGTAAAGTCTAATTTTCTTAACAATCCATTGTTTTTAAGTACTTTGACTATGAAAACCATTCTATTTAACTTTTGGTTTTTTATAAAATACAATTTCCTTTTCGATTTTAAATTCTCTTTTGTATCTTCTTTAAAACCACACTAAAATGTTTTAATGCTAAAAATTTCTCAAACACTCTTCTTACATATTGTCAATTATGTTTCAAATCACATTACATGAAATATGAATATTTTTCATTATTAAATTACATGTATGTTTTAATTCCTTTCTCTCATAAACACTTTTAGGATACACCCATTCATTATGCATTATGACATAAATGTGATACCCATTTCTCTAGATGGGTTCCCATCTATTTATAAATGATTTATTATGTATGATTATTTATGTTAAAATAAGATTCATGAAGATGTTAAGAAGGGTGCTCCCAGATAGCGCTCTAATGCATTGGGTAATGTTTAATCTCGTGAGACTTTATGTGCAATGGTCTTGGTGGTTAGCTTTGACTCGTGATACCTTGTGCAACTGTCTTGGTGGTTAACCTTGACATGTGTTACTCTATGTTCAATGATACTTGAATCATGCAAAATACATGATTTATGTTGCTTCCACATTACTATTAATTCTATTTTATGATTCTATATTCCATTTTATCTCATTTTGTCATGATCTAAAACCCTTATGCTAAAGCCTGATTCTTATGTTTAATCCCTTACTGGGCTTTTAGGCCATCCCTTTGCTCATATTATCCCTAGCGTACCCTTTGAAGATGTAAGGTCTCAAAGGAAGAGATGATATCTTTATTAAGATTAAATAAATATTTTTCCCATGTTTTAGGTTTTATGTATCTAGTTTTCCAAGACAATGGACTTTATGATCTTTGGATTTTACTATAATGTAAAATTATGCTCAAAATAATGTAATTCTATGTGTAAAAGGATAGGTTCCCTATACTTCTAGTGTTTGAATATTATACTCAAATTTGGCCATTAGTTTGTGGATGACAGACCTTACTAAAGTTCATATTAGTGTTTAGATCATATAAATGAAATTTCTCGATCATATATGTGAATATCATATCTCGATTAGATACAATTGATAGTGGTACACCATTAAGCCTTACCACTTCTCTAATGTTCATTTTTAAAGGTTTTTTAGTGAGAAGAATTTTTTAATTATGATAAAATGAGCTATATTTGTATGATTATCTATAAAAAAACATATATAATTTTTCCCCTAGATGTTTTTGTATTTTTGGTGACATTGTCCATGGAACTGTTCTCCCACATCCATGTCGGTATGGTTGATTGTTGCGTCATCCCCTTATATTTTTTCCTTTATTCTTTCACATGATGGAATATAATACATATTCATGATTACTCTAAGGTATCATTATTAATATTTTCCCACCAATAGTGTTCTCAAAGATCTCAACACATCTTTGTTCTTACTAGGTTGATGGAGAATGACGAGCTATGTGCATTATCCAGTAGCTTCTACTTTAACTTTGTATTTGATGGTATATATATTCTTGACCAATATCTCACTACTAACACTTCATTAATATTAAATTCTGAATATTTTCCTTTTCCAATCGTTTCCAATTTCTTTGGAATTCCCACATAATCCCTTTGAGCATCCTTTAACCTATTCATAAGGGATGGTTGTGAAATCACTTGTGAAAGGATTGATGATTTTTTTTCCATTATGATTACCATGTATAGAATTTCTAAATCCAATAACATTATATCTCTATCAATTCTCATCAATAATAGAATATATGGATTCTTTCAACTTAAAGAAACACAACTTTATTCACATTATCAGAATTGTAGTGGATTGATCATTCATAGACCTTGATCATATGAAAAAATAATTATTTCTTCATATTCAACTCTTTCTATGTCAATATATATGTGAGCCTTTTGTGATCTTTATATATCTCAAACTTCTCCCCATAGAGATAATGTCACCAGATTCACAATGTAATGATCATAACTGCCTAGTATTGATCATGCATGGGATTGTTTTTCTCATATATTTTCAAGTACCATGACCTGTAGTCTATCAATTTATATTTTTTCATTTGTATATAGCCTAATATAAAGCGTGAAGAATCACTATATATAACCAAAAGCTCCCTACTTGTCTGTAGTGTGGGAACTGGTGTAGTGAAAAGCCAACATTTCAATTACATTTTTCTCTATTAAAACTCATAATTATAATAAAACTGGACTCCCTTCTAAGTTATCTTTGTATGTGGGTTTCAATACCATGTGAAATTTATCAGAAATAAGTGATAATACCCAGCTAACCCATGGAAACTACAAATATCTATCATATATGTTGTACAAATCCATACTTTTATTTCATATTTCCTTAATGGGTCCATAAATTCCCTATTTATTTGGATTATATTCCCCAATAAAGAAACCCAATTTAACTAGAACTCACATTTTATTAACATTTCAAAAGGATTCTCCTTTTGTGGGGTATTTAGAAAAATTCTTAGATACTCCTCATTCTCCCCTTTAGTTTTCGAGTCTATAAAAATATCATCTATAAATAATACCATAAATTTAACATGGTAATATCTAAATACAATATTTATCAAATAAATGAATATTTCTTCATCATTAGTGGTTTCTAATGTAAGTACTATGAACTCATTGTGCCCTTACCGTGAATAAAAAGTTTTATGGTTGATATCTTCATTATTCACCCTAACATGGAAATATCCCGACCACAGATCCACCTTGGTGAATTATTGTGCTCCACATAGATGATCGAACAAGTCATAAATATGTGGTAGAAGATACTTCTTCTTTATTATAATCTTTTTGTTCCCATAAAAATCATTGAAAGGTGAATTGAATCACTTTCTTTATAGTGAAGATAAATCGTCCACTCCCTAGTGATGCACTTCAGCATATGAACCCTTTATCCTGATTCTCCTATTATTGTTTCTTTATCTCTTAAAGATACTCAGAAGACATTATATATAGAGTATTGGATAAGGGATACTCCCTATATACTAGATCTATTGAAAATTCAACCCCTCATCTTGGACGATGACCACAAAATTCCCCAGAAAACACATCAACGTATTCCCTCATAATAGGCTTGTGTTTGTGGACCATTTTTCCTTAAACTTGATAATTTGATATAAATACTCTTTTTCATTTGGAAATAATATCCATGCTTGAGATTTTGGTTCTAAAGAATACTCATCCCCATCCTTGCTCATGTATAGAATTGTAGGATGATTCGAGATACAGAGACTGATTTCCTTCTCCTAGAAATTTATGTCAGCTTTATGTTGGGGAAACCAATACATGCTAATAAATGTATCAAATTATTCCAAAGTATGTATAAAATGGTTTTATGGAATTTTCTACCAAAAATTTTTGACATGGGAGGAGTTATATACATGGGATGAAATAATTTCCCCATTTTCCATTTTCACCGACACCTCAACTTCCTTGATATGTGGTGGTGTTTGAATAGTTCTACTAAACATTCATGATTTGAGTAAATGCATATAACTATGGAGTATAACCCACAATTTCAATTTTAATTCCTGTTATAACCATATAGTTCATCGAAGATGGAATTATGAATGATTACATTTAAATAATAAAACTCATAAATGGGAATCCAATGAAACTAAATAGATAACTTATAAATTACATGTATTTACTTATGTTTTGAATTTCTAGACATAAATCTAGGTTATAAATGATATATTTCCAAGAATATATTCATTTGATATTTTTTAGTTAATAATGGTTCATAATGATCTTTTGAATTATTGAAAGAATAACCCCCATGAGTGTCAAACCAGGTGCATAGTAAGGCCTGTTGTCATATACCAGGTTACCCCAAGTCTTGACCATAACACCTTATTAGAAATGGGACCCCAAGTACATCTATGTCAGAACAAAATCCACTTATAGTGTCCATACAGGGATTTATTTCATGAAAATCCACTTACTATATACTTAACACAATTTCTGGATGTTTTCTTATACTTAGTATTGTCCATATGGATTTTGATAGAAATTTCTAATTATAATTCCAAAAATAACCAAAATTCACTGTTGAAACCAACTACAACAACCCATGTCATTATTACACATTAAATCATAATGTATTACATAAAATTACCCTTAATACAACCCAAAAGTTCTATAATTATACTGTCTTAATAAATTAGGTACATATAAGAACATCTTTAACATGGGATACAACAAACTTATTGAAAAATTCTTTAACATGCTTCTATAATTCCATGTCTTTTAAAACTGCATGAGATAACAAGAATAAAAACATAATAAAGAGATATGATATCAATCATATCAAGGGAATCAACATGGAATAACATGAAGATAATTATAAATGTTACACAATAGTCATATCAATGAAGAATTAAAAGAGTAGGTATCAAAAACATTTTAAATGATACATGATATAACATGATAATCATAACACAGAAAAATTATTGAAACATCATAAAACATAGAGTCATAAACATAGGTCAAGGATAAACTCTCTATGAAATCATGGAAGAAAATATACCATAATTTAACATGGTCCACTCTCTGTCCCAATGTTGTGTATCATGATACTAAACATTACCCAATGCATTGATGTTCTATTCTGGATCACCCATAATATTCATTTCATTCTCATACATATGTGTTCAACATAGGTCATAAAAACAAGGATTCATTCATTTTATTAATTTATATGAAGATTATGGTGTTTTGAATATATATGTGTTGGCCCCAAATCAAATAATATTTGTTCATAAATTTGAACAACCATGGTAGGAAATGGGTATGGTATTCTCCACCAAATTGTTTTGGAAAAGAAGATTATGGTGAAATTTCGGCAGCATTACAACATCACATAATAATTATTAAAAATGGGTTGATGTGGGAGAAAGGGGTCTCTAATAAAATATAAATAAAACTAGACGTAACAGGTATATTCAAAATCATATCCCAATAATAAAAATTTGTAAATATAAGGAATAAGGTCATGGAGAAACCTGAAAAGTGAAAATAATCCTTAAGAAATTTTTCATTGTAATAGATGTACATAAAGAATCATGTGCAAATTTATGAGAGGAAAATGGATATCATTATTTATAAACTAAATGTAAAATAAGGGAAATTTTTAAGAAAATATTCTATCATACGTAATTCATATTTAAGATACATAACATATAATAAGTTCTTGAATTGAAATGAGGAGAGAGAAATCCCATACAATATTTCGACACGGTAACAAGTGTACATAATGAATCAGGGGAGGATTAATGAGAGTGAAATGGAATCTCAGAATTTATAAAATAAATGAAAAGTAAGTGGAATATTTAATAATATATTTCAATATAATAAACATTAATTTATGATAAATAACAGGAAAAAATTTCTTGAATGGAAATGAGAAGAGAAAAGTAATTTACTAAATTTTGGCGTAGTAACAAGTGTATATAAAGGATAATAGAAGTATTAATGAGGGTAAATGAATTTATAATTATTTATAAATAAAATTGAAATTAAGGGTAATATGTAATAACATATCCTGACATATGTAAAAGGGAATTTATGGACATAACCATAAAAATATGTGATTGATAATAAGAGGAGATTTGATTATCCCTTACATGAGTTCGTGACTCCAAATGATTATGAGATGATTATTTAGAGATTGGGGTAACATTTGGTGGACTATATAGAGTGTAGATAAGAGTTTTGATGTGATACAAGGAGTTTTAGTGAATATAAATGAGATATTGAGTGGGTCTATATAGAAAAATAGGGGGGGGGGTTCCATTATTATTTATGTTTTGGAATCTACATAAGAAAATATAAATAAAACAAACCTTCCTAAGGTTTTACAAATTAGTAATTTCAAATGGGAGATGATTTTTTTATTTAATAAGTGCAAGGGCCATACATATTAAAATAATTCCTGTTCTTATGTATGGTGAGTCACATTCTTAAAGAAGTGATTTTAAAAAATTAAAATATATTATAGGTTTTGGGGGATTCATAAGGTTTTTAAAAATATTCTGAATAAATATAAAATCGAATTATTTTAAAGGGAAAATATTTATTTGTTCATGGATACTATTTATAGTAATTATTACATCCCTTTGGTCTCATTATGATTTCATGACCCAAAAAGTATATTTATACGATATTTAATTATTACCCAAAAATTTGAAAATCAAAGAAAATTATGAAAAATTCACCATTGAATAATTTTGATTTTCAGATTACAAAAATAACATTCATTTTATGTAAATAATTTTCTAAATATGTGATCAATCACTTTTAAATTAAAATTAACATTTATTAAGAAATTTCATATTTTGAGAATAATAGTTTTTAAACCATTATAAAAATTACATTTGTATTCATAAAAATTATATGATAATTTATATTTGATAATTTTTTTAATAATGTTATAATATTAATAATTTAAGAAATTCATTAATTCAAAAATTCATTAATTGAAATTTAATTTTAACAAGAAATATAATTTGTTCTTTATTGTATTAAAATAAAAATAATTTTTAAAATAATTATAATAGGATGAAAATATATTTATTAAACTATATAAAATAATATACATATTAACATTTATATGACATTGATACATATCCCCTTTATACACCAAAAAATTACCTAAGGGAAATGTGCTTTAGGGTGGAACTTTCCTGGGACAGTTTCACAAACATGGTTTGGGATGTGATTCCAATGAACCATAAATTCTCTCATAAACATTTTCACTCATGCTTAAGTTGTTGGATCAGATTCTGGTTTTGGTAAAAGAAAAATCCATGAAATACTGCATCCCTAGAAATATCTAATAGATGGGATTCATAGGGTATGATACTACGGGTTGAGGTCATCACTTCCCTTGTCTGTGCCAATTGGTTTTTTTAAAACCCTATATTTATACTAATCATGTGATCATTGTTTAAAAACTATAGTATCAACAATAATTATTCTTAATGGTCAATGAAATATGATAGAATATAATAAAACCAATGAAGTTCATGTTTTTTCTATAACCATATTACATTATAAGACATTTAAATAAATTACACGGGGAATTTTATTTATAATAGTTTTGGTCATTGAAATACTCCTTTGTGAGAACTCTATGTGAGACTCCTTTACAAGAACAAGTTCAATTCATGTGGATAAAAATACCTTTTTTAGATCTTCTGGATTGCGAGACCTTGTTAATATCATTAGGATTGTGAGACCTTGTTCAATTCATATGTATCATATGAACATATTCAAATCATACAGATCACAAACCCTATTCAGTTCATGCATAATGAAAGAACTTATTTAAATTAGGTGGATTGTGAGACCTTGTTCTGGTTATGTGGATCTAAAGACTGTATTCAGTTCATTCATATCACAAAATATTATTTAGATCATGCAGACCATGAGACATTGTTCAGTTCGTGAAGATCACAAAAACTTTTTTGATCTTACAGATAATGTGATATCAACAGGTCCTTATATGCACATCAACACCTTGTAACTACTTCTATTTTGATGATACCATCATGAGACATCATCATTTGTCTTTTCTCTAATTACAAATATCATGTTATTCCCACAAAATACTTCTTTTCACTCATGTGAAACACTCACACGATGTCAATCACATATAATCATTTGTATCACATGAAACCCCTTCTCCAGACATTGTTTTAGGTAAATAATTATAATAAAAACTTTATAACGTCTTAATGACAGATCAATTGGTATTTATAAAAACATTTACAAATCATTAACTAATAAAATCACATATATCCATCCATTACACATCCTAAGAAATAACCATTATGAAAATCATGTGATTGCATCCCAGGATAATCCTCTACATGTCTCAAGTGCTTCACATGATCAGATATATTTTCATTTAGTGTTTCAAGTGATACCATAATATGATCAATTTTAAATCATTCATGCTTCCTTCCATCCCATCATGAGATCAAATAATAATCATGTGGTGTTAGAAATATTTTCTTAAAGTGATTCGTGATATCTCATCATGAGATCCAAATAAAATCATGTTGTTGCTTGATTTCAAATGACCACCTGATATCTCAACCATTTATGACATCTTTTTTTTTCATGTATATTGAATGATCCCTCTGAGGGACCCTCTTACAATCCTACAATGTCTAGAGGTTCTTCGTATGATCTCAATGTGAGATCTTCAAACAATTATGTGGCTCTTCACATGACTACTCTTTGAGATTAGTTCTGACATTTGATCTTCATATGATTTATTCTGACATTTTTTCTCTATGAGATCAATTAAAACATTCAAACTTTATTATATAATTTTAGAAATTCATGTTCTACAATATCAATTCACACATTCACACTCCATAATATCAGCTCAGAAATTCTTCATCTACAATATAAGTTCATACATTCATTCTTCGAGATATCTTTTATATAAATATACTCCATGATATCAGTTCATAAATTCAAAATTTGTATGGTAATACATTTATGTTTCCTAAGATCATCCATTCATACTCACTCTTCACACCTCCATTGATATCCATCCTACATTAAAAACCTTAAACCTTTTCAATAAACACACTGAAACCAAAATACACACAAAGAAGGATTTTTAAAATTATTTCTATTTAAGAGACCTATTATATATTCTCTAAGAATATGTTTTAATATCAATAAATGACTAATAAACACTATATTATTGGGATAAATGTATAAAAAGAAAAGAATTATCCAAAATAGATAATATTTTGGGTTTACCACCAATCATATAAAAACATTCGACTAGGAATTCCATCATTGATGGACCAATGGTTAGATAAAAAGTGATAGTTAATTCCTATG
This sequence comes from Viscum album, assembly GCA_963277665.1. Classification (NCBI taxonomy): domain Eukaryota; kingdom Viridiplantae; phylum Streptophyta; class Magnoliopsida; order Santalales; family Viscaceae; genus Viscum; species Viscum album. The sequence goes on from OY728164.1 coordinate 997,137,325, forward strand.
TCATAATTAGAGTTCCAATCCAATGAATATTTTTCCATGAATATGGTAGAAAATTATTGGAACTTTTAGCTCCAACACCCTCCATCCTTCTAGGGAAAGAAAGGTTCTCCAGATATTAAGGACGAGATTGAAGTCATCTTGGGAATCAATGATCTTGTAGATATCCAATATGATCGATTTGTATAGTTGGATGATTTCATGCATATGAGAACCTAAAGGCAGGGCTGGTGTGTTATGGATCATGTTATAATATGTGAAGGTATAACATAGAATACATCAATAAACATTTTCTTTGAGTATTTATATATCAGTATACTAATGATAGATCACACTTTAGAGTTTATTGATAATTATCAGTGCTTAATGAATGTGTATTTTCACTCAATACATTTCCCAAAGATCCAATTCTTATCACTGTAGGATAGAAATAATGATGTAGATTCTCAATATACAATAGGTGGTGAATTGTATACATTAAAAATTCCTTTGGAACCTTTAAAGTTAGTTATGAATAACTATGTTTTCCTTAATCAAAGGAAAGGGCTAAGTTTAACAAAGTTAAACTAAGAAAATTCACAACACCTCTGACACCAAATGAAAACTTGGAAAGAGATTCCGAAAGTAGGTTCCAGAAATATGGTTCCGGAAATTGAAACATAACAAAAGATTACAAAATGAGATTCTAACTTAAAGCGTATAGAATCTAAATGAAACAGAGTACAAGTAAGGAAGTATAAGAAAGTTATACTTTCCTTACAATACAATATGCAATGGAAAATAAACAAGTAGTTGAACTACAAGTAACAAGATATAAGTCTTTTAACCCAAAGAGGAGGGTATCCAACAACCTTGGATAAAGGTCTCTTGATTTATACTTTCAAGCAAGTCTGTCTTACCCACACCAGGGTAAGCCCTTGATACGAAGATCGGAGTCTCTGTCTTGCAATCCCCGCAAGCCCTCAACTTCAAGGTAGTTGGCAACCACTGTCTTTCTCAGCAAGGAAGCCCTCGAACTTCAAGGTAGTCGGCAACCTCTATCTTCTTATCCTCGGAAGTCCCCGAATGTAATCACCAACATTCGGAGTCGCACGAAGCTATGAGAGTTAATAAGAGCCTCTCTGTCTAGAAAACACTTCAAGCATGTAATCACATGAGTCGAAGATCAGTCAGCCTTTTAGCACTGAGCTCTTTCAAATGAGCTCCTATTTATAGGAAAATTTCCAACAGTCAACTCCCTCTTCCAACGGTCATATTTTCCATGAAATTCGGAGGGACCTGTACACGTGTAACTTAGCCAACAGTTAGTTTATAATAGAATAGAAGACATCATTTTATAACAAAACAAGTGTAACAGAATGTACGACACCGTTTAAAATCTAACTCAAAAGTTCGGAATGAAAAATTCAGAGTGTAAACAAAAATAATTTTTCAGAGACTAAATAAATATAGAGTGTATAAAACAAAGATGATCAGATTCTATTTAATAGGTGAATTCGGAATGAGAATTCGGAATGAGAATTCGTCATCAGAATTCATTATGAGAATTCATCATCAGAAATCGTAATGAGAATTCTTCATCAGAATTCGTAATGATAATTCTTCATTAGAATTCATAATGAGAATTCTTCATCAGAATTCATAATGAGAATTCTTCATCAGAATTCGTAATGAGAATTCCTCATCAGAATTCATAATGAGAATTCGTCATCAGAATTCGTAATGAGAATTCATCATCAGAATTCTTAATGAGAATTCCTCATCAGAATTCGTAATGAGAATTCATCATCATAATTCGTAATGAGAATTCCTCATCCGAATTCTTAAGGAGAATTCGTTTTCGAACTTCATAAGGATTTGTATCCTGAATTTGGAGTAAAACTATATCCGGAATTCGGAATGAAACTTTATCACAATTCTCATTCTGGATTTCAGAGTGAAAATTTTTCACAGTTCTTATCCAGAATTTAGATCCTAAAACAGAATTCTTCATTTCAAAGTTTCAAGCAATTCCGAGAAAATAGAAATGAATCCGAATCTTATACTTAAGAAAAATATGGATGAAAATATGATAAGGATAATTTTTCTTAGAAATGTGATTTTCCTTATAAAATGAATTTTCCTTATAAAATCAATTTTCCTTAAAGATAAGGTGTTTGTGATTTTCAAAACAAGAAGGAATGGAAAAGTCATAAGGAAAACCTTATTGACTCAACAATCTCCCCCTTTTTGGAAAGCACAAACATCCTTACGAAAAAGAAATTCTAAGAAGAAAAAAAACATTAAGGCTTATCTCCCTTTGCTTTTAAGGATATTGATGAATACGACTAACTCCCCCTTAGGATTTGAAACTCTAAGGATCATATTCTAGATTTCCGGAATGACATTTCATTAGGAATAATAATGTATTCTTTAATGAAAAATTCCCCCTTAAATAAACTCTTATTAGAGTTAATTTTTCTTAAGGATCTTTTCCTTCTCCCCCTTAGATAAACTCTTATTAGAGTTCTTTTTCCTTAAGGATATTTTCCTTCCCCCCCTTTGTGATTTTCAAAAAGAATTTGAGGGAATGGAAAAAATAACAAAGTACCTGAAAAATTAGTAATAACAACAAAAGAAACGAGAAGCACAATTTTCATTAAGTTTGAAATCTCAACAACAAAGAAAATTAGATACAACAAAAGATCGGATCTGTCTATTTTGGATCTGTTTCCTTCGCCATAAGACCCTTAAGAATAGTCTTTATTTTCTTCAAGTATTTATGGTCTTCTTCGACTTGCTTCTCTAAGTCCACTATTCTTTCACTTTGAGCTTCAATCTTTTCTTCCTCGGCTTGAAGCTTTTCTTCCTGAGATTTGATCTTTTCTTCCTAAGCCTTCAATTTCTCTTCAAACTCAATCCAATGATCCCTTTCAA